>ML685770.1:11315661-11370914 GCA_007922175.1 Pelusios castaneus
CCCCCCCCCCCCAAGCTACTTTTACGAGACCCGGAGCTACACCAACCTGTAACCCCACCCCCATCTTTCAGGTTTCAATAAAAAACAGTAACAAATACTTTGAAGAATGCATTTATTTATACACATTACTGAAATGATCCTAAGGTGCACCTCATGCGTCATGGAACTTAACTAGGGAAGGGCATCATTGAAATGCTCCCTGAGTGCCTCCCTTATGCGAGCAGCTTCTCCTTGTGCCACCCTAATACTCCTAGTGGCTGGCTGCTCGAATGCTTCCTCGAGGCGCTGTGCCTCCGTAGCCCACGTAGGGGAAAACTTTTCTCCCCTACTTTCACAAATGTTATGGAGGACACAACATGACGCAATCACGGCAGGGATCTGGTCCTCCGCCAAGTCCAGCCTCCCATACAAACAGCGCCAGCGCCCTTTTAAACGGCCGAAGGCACACTCCACAGTCATTCTGCAGCGGCTCAATCGGTAATTGAACCGCTCCTTGCTGCGATCAAGGTTCCCAGTGTAGGGTTTCATGAGCCATGGCATCAGTGGGTATGCTGGGTCTCCGAGGATGACTATGGGCATCTCCACCTCCCCCACTGTTATTTTTTGATCAGGGAAAAAGGTGCCCCCTTGCAGCTTCCGGTACAGACCAGTGTTCCTGAAAATGCGGGCATCATGCACCTTTCCCGACCACCCAGCATTGATGTCCGTAAAACGCCCCTTGTGATCCACGAGTGCTTGCAGCACCATGGAGAAGTAGCCCTTCCTGTTTATGTACTCCGTCGCGAGATGGTCTGGAGCCAAAATAGGGATGTGTGTGCCGTCTATGGCTCCCCCGCAGTTAGGGAATCCCATGGCAGCAAAGCCGTCCACAATCTCTCGAACATTGCCCAATGTCACTGTCCTCCGCAGCAGGATGCGATTGATGGCTTGGCACACTTGTGAGAGGGCTAATCCGACGGTGGTCCTCCCGACTCCAAACTGGTTTGCAACGGACCGATAGCAGTCGGGAGTCGCCATCTTCCATACAGCAATCGCAACACGCTTCTCCACGGTTAGGGCTGACCTCATGTTGGTGTCTTTCCGTCGCAGGGCAGGGGCCAACTCTGAACACAGTTCCAGAAAGGTTGCTTTCCGCATTCGAAAGTTCTGTACCCACTGCTCGTCATCCCACAGCTGCATAACAATGCGATCCCACCACTCAGTGCTCGTCTCTCGCGACCAGAAACGGCGTTGCACCGTGTGCAGATGATCGGTGAAGGAGCTGAGCAACGCGGTGCTGTTGCTCTGCATGGCATCGATCAGCCCCTGCTCCTCGGTGTCCTCATCTGACTCGGAGCTCATTGCGTACTGAGCAACAAGCCGAGATGTATTCAGAATGTTGAAGGCGACAATGGAGATCATAGCAGGATCCATGCTGTCGCTGTAGCGATTGATTGCAAGTGGTGCGTTGCGTCACTGCAATGTTGAAAATAGGCGCGAGTTGCTATTGGCAACGAGGAAGACGCTAGGGGAACACAAAGCACCATGGGAAACTGACACTTTACCCATGGCGCTTTGCGTTCCTTTCCTTCATCCCATGATTCATAGCGCCAACTTAGGGGAAAATGGAACGATGGGATAGGTGCCCAGAAGTCATTGCGCTCAACCGCGATAATGCGTGTAATTTTGTTGCGTTGCAGGGAGCAACGTGTGTACGCGTTGTCCCGCAATAAAGGTCACGTGAGTTTTGTAGCGCGATTGCCTTGTTGCGCTTTAATCTGATCGTGTGTACATAGCCAATGACTGACTGGCTGACTCAGCTACTCCCTGGTCTACCCTCATGCTTCTATGCAGTCGTACATCGATTTCTCCTGTATTCACGGAAGAATAAGCAGAGCTCCTTCCAGACTGTAAAGCCAATTGCCTATTGAAATGGTGCGAAGCCAGGTTCTCAAGGGAAAAACTGGGCACCTATAAATCTGCTCCTCATAAACTACTCCTCAGGTCCTGGGAACAGAGTGACTCTCACTGCATTAAGTTGGTGACACCTGTGCGGGTATCAGAAGCAAACCTGCAGGCCTATCTGGTTAAAACAGAGGCTTTGCAAGTCAATAGAATACTGCATGAGGGGACATTGTCCAAGAGGCAGATGGAGAATTTAGCCCTGCAGTTTACGTTGACTTCAATATCAGGAGTAAGTGCTCTCCCGATGGGGTGTCCATATCACAGACGCTAATATTATACCAGGCATTAGCTGCTCTCCCACGCTGGCAATCTCAACAGTGAGGCCAGGAAATGAATTCACCAGATAATTAACTATCTATTTATCCCAAAAGGAGGTAACAGGATATATTTGTAGATCTTAGTTCTGAAGTTGGACTACAGTACAAGTCTCTCACAAACATTAAAGGGATTGTCTGCAAGATACATCCGTTAAGGTAGGGAAGGATCCCTATTTCACAGACAGGAAACTGAGGCAAAAGACAAATTAAATGACTTGTCTAAGGCTACAAGGGAACTGAAAGCCAGCCCACCTGAGTCTCAGACCAGTGTCTTAGTGACAAGATTGTCCATCTTCTCCTTTACCAGAAGTTAGCCCACAGTGTTGGGAATCAAGAACCCAGGTTCAATTCCTAGCTATGCTACGTGGCTTTGGGCCAGTCACTTAAATCTCACGTGCCTCGGTTTCTCATTGATATCAACAGCATCTGTCTGAAAACATTTATGCACACCAGATGAAAGACATAAGTGCAAATTGGTATTACAAAAGGCGGGGGTGTCTTCCACATAAGGGATAAGGCAACAGAATAGGGCACTGCTGGGAGAGCGTATACCACCCCTGCCCATGTGGTACCTGCTTAGCAGATAAATAGAGAATGCTCCTCTCAATCCAGCCCCTTCAGTTCAAAAGTTTTACTGAATATTTATAAAATGTAAATACACCAACTTCTGCATAAAAAGAAAAAGATACTTGATGTATTTACAGTGTAGCTTAACAAGATCTATGATACATGAATATTCATCGTGTGCTAAGAAAATTAATGGAAACATTCCAGTCACTGTATTTTAAAATGGACCCAAATGGTTCCTGTTTGGCAGTGCTTATTCTCTCAAACATACACAAAGTCGGGACAGAGTTACCCAGAGACGAGAGGAGTCTTTCTAGTGCTGAAGGAAATTTTTTCATCACAGCTACTCTTAAAATATCTATGATCTGGTACACTTTTCACCAGTCAAAAATTCACATGGAAATTGTAAAAAGAGGAAGATTTAAGCAAGAGAGAGAGACTTAAATACGAGATCAGTAGCTAAGTCATCACTCAATGGTTTAAATTTTACAATGTTTCCTAGGAACACAGAGTTTCTCAGTAAGCCTACTTCCTAATGTCTCCAGGATAGCAACCCAACTCTTAAACAACGAGAGTCCTGTGGCACCTTATAGACTAACAGATTTTCTTCGGCATAAGCTTCCGTGGGCTATAACTCACTTTGTTAGATGCAACACAGACTAACACAGCTACCCCTCTGAAAATCCAACTCGTTTCCTTGATTGGATCACTGAAAGTGCCACTTTGTTGTGCTACCAAATTCCTCCTTTGCATCCATGGCTGAAGGCAGAGGAACAAAAGAGGGAAGCCTAGGGCTAGACAAAGCATTTGGCAAAGATAATGTCAAAAACAATCCTGTTCTGCTTGGCGGGGGTGGGGGGTGGGACTAGATAAATCAGTAGGAGTTTTTCATATCCAGCTTTGATTAAATGTCTGACAGGCTGCTTCTTGGAACGAGTACCTGAAGCTATTACAGGAGAGCTTTCTTTGAGCAGAAGTATTCTAAAAATCCAGTTTCAGAAGCCAGAAGAGTCAGAAGTATTGACGAACAATGAGGGAGAATTTCATTACAGAGATAAGACTCCTATAATTTTTCACTTTCACCTGTTTCCCTTCCTCACTTTAATGGAGACACTAGAATAACCAGACAAACGAGCTAGACAGATTCATATTTGCAGATTCTTCACAGAAGTTCACAACTGCCAATTTTTAATCTAATATGAATTTATATACTGAAATTCAGGTTGGCTCTAGTCAGACTATAGAGATGGGGAAACCAGAATGGAGAAGACAACCGATCTATTGTTATTTATATTTCGATATTCCCATCAAGACACCAACACCCTTCAGATCTCACTGTATGTTCTGCAAAGCTGGATGAATGATTTCCAATCGATCATTTACATGAATTTCACAAGTAAACCTACTTGCTAGAATATTCACAGAAAACAGAGCCAGAAGGAGGGGCAGGGACACCAACTCCAATAGCAGTAAGTGGGGCAAACATTTACCTAGTTTTATGATGGAGGTTGATATGAATCGGATTATGAAGGGATAGCCTGTGATAGCAAGGAACTAGACCTGATGACCCAGGAAATCCTTTCCAGGTTAACGTCCTATGTAAACATCACAGAATCTTTGGGGAAGTTCATGGCAGTTTAACTTCTTTTGGCTGAAAAGTCCTCTGCTTCTCCCATTCTCATACTTACTGATTCCAACACACATCGGTGGCACCAAAACCACAGTAGTTATTACTGGCAAAAGTAAGCACACTTTTCCTTTTGCACAATGGCACCAAAAATAGATGCCAATCCTTCTCTCACATAAAATAGTAAGTTCCAAAGGGGTAGCCATGTTAGTCTAGTTCGGCGAAACAAAGAGTCTGGTGACACTTTCAAAGACTAACAAATGTACTTATTGCATAAAACAGCAAGTAACTGGTGACTGTGCAGTAACATGGCAAATGCTAACATTTGAGTGGTGACTGCTGCCCCGCAAAGTTGGATTTCTTGTAACATGCCTGGAAGCAACAAGTATTAGAAATCTTTCCAGAAAGCCCATTCTCTTGATTTTCTCACCTGTATTTACCAAAGCAAGAGATGGGGACTCTTTCGAGATGCAGGCAAAATGTCGGATGCCATTCTGAACAGAACCTCCAAACTAAAGGAGATTTAAATCAATAATGTCCAAAATACAGTTGTTATTATTGCATACATACATTGATAGGGCAACCGCCACTATATCACTATTGTTATTTATTAGTTGTTTTACTGTATTGCTTAGCAGCCCTTGTCATGTAGGAAGATCCCATGGCGTTAGGAGTTGTACAAACACAGATAAAAAAGATGGTCCTCACCTCAAAGAGTTTATAATATAAGTATCTGTGTGCATTTGACATGTCTTAAGCGAAGTCACTAACAGTCATAAAGGGTAAACAAAAATGTTATAAGAGACAGTCTCTATTCCAATGATCTTACAATCTAAATACTGATTGGCACTTGGATTTTCAGCTAAAGGTTTAACAGCAATTGCAGGGAAGATAACATACGTGTCAGCTGTTCTAGCTGGCCCATAGGACTAGGAAGGCCCATTCTGCACTAGGTGGAGTATTTGAATGGCTTTTAAGGTTAATCTAAGATACAGCCCATTGCAGTCCAGTCAATATATAGCCAAGAAGTCGGTCACTAAAACAAGATCCAAATTGCAGAGGTGGGGTGCAAATCCATTTTCAGCTATCAATTAAATCCTTTGCTCCTACCCCTCTGCCCATCCCTCGAGAGTTCTCTGTCCCTTACAAGGTGGCTGTGGATACTACCAGACATCACTAATGTTTAATCTCACCAGATGGTTCTCAAACTTATTTTCCCTGCTTTGTATTCCTTGCACCCACAGCTTCAGCGCTGCAAAGACAGCTTAAAGATAACACACATATATTCAGATTTGGTACTGTTACGGTGGCAGCACAAAAGCTTTTATACCATTAAACCTGCCCTGATGATCGCTTTGTCGTTTTATATACTTCATGCACACTAACGAAAGGATGCAAAAGCCATGTTATCTGGGCAATTCACATTTTCCTTCACTGCTACACACACAAGAACACAGGCTCCGATACTAAACTGAAGAAAGATGGGCTTTTTACTAATAAAAGTAATTCTGCACAACTGGAATTCTCTCTCTCTCTCTGAGTGAGAGAGTGAGTCTCATCTTTCTAGTGTTATCATTACTCATTTCTTTCTAAAGCACGTTCCACTGAAGGATCTCAAAGCATCTTGGAAACATAAAGGAATTTAGCCTCACACGGCAGGTAGAGAAATATCGCTGTCTCCATTTTTCCAGTGAAATAAACGGGGGACAGTGATGAGGTCACAGTAGAAGTGAGTAACACAGCTCAGAAGAGAAATTGGGTGTTTTATTTCCAGTCTTTTGTCTTCTCCACTAGATCACTCTTCCTCCACTGTTATTCAGACATCTCAGAGCTGCACAAAGCTAGCTCAACCAAACCAAACATCAAATTACATGCAGTAGAGCCTTCAATTTATATTTAAAATAGTGAATGTGTCACCTGACAGGATCTCTCTGGGAAAGAGAAATATATCAGTGAAAAATAGGGAGTGTAAACGCCTACATTCTGATGCGAGCATGGAATTAATTAGGAACAGAGTCTGAAAGGAGGGCAGAGAAGGCTGTAGAGAATAACAGGGGACCAACCAGAGGTTTCAATTTTCTAGGGACAATCCCAATATTTGGGGCTTTATTTTATATAGGTGCCTATCACCCCTCTCCTCCATCCCGATTTTTCTTACTTGCTATCCAGTCATCCTAATACATAGCCACCTTCTGGAAACCTACAGAAATGAAGCAGGGCTGAACAACCAGTACGCCAATAAATAGCGATTCCTGCTCCCATCCATACCAATAGGAGCTTTGCCATTGACTTCAGAGAGAACAGGAGCAGGCCCTAGATGCTAATTCAGAACTTTGCTCTTTCCTGTGTGAAGACTACACTGGACCAGAGTGAAGACTACACTGGACCAGCGTGGTGGAGGTGATGGCTGTGGCAGTGGCTATAATAAAAGAAGATTTAAGGAGCACAAGCTCTGCTCCTGAAAGCAAATCTACCCTTTACAGACATTCTTAGCTCTAGTCCAACTTATTTGCCCCTACATTTAAAATATAACCTGGATGTAACATTTTTCTCCCTTTCCAGTAGTGGGTACAAATAAACAGCAGGTTACTGGCAGCTCAATCTCATTTTGTCTGCCTAAATATGAGGAAACTGCAAAAACAAGACAATGAGGGCACGTCCTTTAAGAGAGCAATTTTTCTGCTCCATGCTAATGACAGCTAGGTGAGTAACGTGTGGAGTAAAGACACCACCACTCTGTGGCCAAAAAGCAAATGTGCAATTTCTTAAGTCTGTTAATTTCCAGCAAGGGGAAGAATTCAAATACAGATACATGCACATCAGAAAGATCTCCCTCCTCCTCCTAGATTCAGAGAGCCTATAAAAGGTAACGAAAACCTTCGCCTGTTTTTTAAAACAAGGAAAACAAAAGTTTCAACAGCTTTCTGGCCTTGAAAATGGGATAAGCGTCGCCCTCCCTGTACTCTGCTTTCAAAGTCTGCTCAAGTAGGGAGGTTTCAGCTCAGGGATCTGACAAGCTGCAGATGTTTTTCCAATATTCCTGCCTGACACATAGGAGTGAAGCTTTCAGGTTTTCTGCCAGACCATAGACGGGGCTGTACGGAAAGGCCCTAGGCAGGAGTGTTACTGTCAGTGAATGGCGATTACTGAAGCAGCACAGGATGCTCAGTGTGGGAATTCTTCGGAGGAATGATGATGGATCAGTGTTCCAGAGAACACACTGCCATTCTGTAGGCTGTCCACAGCAGCTGAGCAGCATTAGAACTAATGGGCTTTTTACAGACATGTGAGGGGGCGGGAAATTATGCTACTGCTGCATCCAAGAAAGAGACAGTCTGATTTGAATACAACTCTGAATAAATTTCTCGGTCCTTTTTTTTACCATCAAGAGTTATTCCTCTTAGAACAGAAGCTGAAGCAAACGTTAGCTCAAGACAACCAGGTGTTAAAGATTTATGGCCCAGTTCTGAGAGACACTGAGCACCTGCAGCAGTCACTTGACTTCAATGGGATATGGGGGTGCTGCACATCTCACTGGATGAGGCCCTAGAACACATGCCAATATTGCTGAGATGGAACACTGCCGCACGTATCCCTCAGTGAATTACACAGCTCACGATTTCTCTTTGTTTGTTTACCGGGTTTTCTATGGTGTTCATGACAGTAATGTCTCAGGGTACAGCATTCTGGGAGCGTGTGTGGGTGGAGGGAATGTACCATTATCCCCATTTTAGAGATAAGAAAACCAAAGCACAAAATTTCCTGCAGTTTTTTTTATGGGGGCAGAGACGAATGTTCAAGGGAAAAACCCAAATCCAAAAAAAATGTTGGAAACTGTTTTTTATATTTCCCCCCGAATTTAGTAAATTCTTTTCCATTTTTTGGTAAGAAAATGTTCCACTTTTGGTTTTTCAAAAAGCAATTAAAAAAAAAACAACTGAAAATATGCACTGAAAACATGTACATAATCAATGAACTTTCAGTTTCTGGATTTTGATGGGAAATTTTTTTCGTTGCAAAGCCATTTTTCATTGGAAAAATGTTTAGACAATATATTTTTAGTCACCTTAGCTCTTCCACACTCAGTGTCTCTTATCCACTTGCACACTCACCGCATCAAATATATGCTCTGCAATGTTTCTCTATTAGCAATTGCAAGGAAATTTACTTTAATTACTAACTACATTTCCAGCCATAGGGCTGGCTGAAAATTTTCCATCAAAATTCTTTGGGTTTTTTTGTTTAATGGAAAATTATTTTTTCAACAAAGAATTTTTCACAAAGTATTTGCTGTCCACAAAAAAAATGTCAAGTTTTCATCTCCATAAAACCTTCACAAGTTTCGGACAAAAACTGAAAAGTTTCCAGCTTTTTTGACTGAAAACTTTTTATTCTTGATTTTTCAACAAAAAGTGGACGTTTCCTGTGTAAAATGTTAACCAAACCCCCCCACTCCTCCCCTTCCATGTTAACTGAAATTTTCTGTTGGAAAAACAAATATTTTCTGACTGGTTATAGTCATTTTTTCTGCTGGATCAAATCTGGATCTTGGCAATAGCAACTCCGTAAATGGCTCTTTTATTTGCGGTCCTGTTGGAGGCAGAGAAATCAGGCTAGACATCAGTGAAAATATCTCAATCAAGTGTACTTCTAAGAAGCATTTTATTATTTCAAAGCAGCAGTATTTGAATAGATTAGCTGGCTTCTCATTTCATAAAAAGTATTGTAGAAGCTTCCATCCAGAAGCTGGAGCAGCAGGGTTTCTTATCAGCCTGAAGCGGGAGTAGATCTTTGTTCTATATAGTAGAAATAATTGGCAGCAAGACCTCCTGGAGAGGTTGTTAGTCCCTTTGCTAGGCACACACATATAGATCACAGGTCCTTTATGAGCAAGTAGAACTTTTCCTAGACCTACCTTTCTACCACTTGTGATGAGAGTCACACTTCTGGACCTCAGTTGGCACCAGGAAGCTCATGAATCCCCGTCAGAGCAAAGATCAAGGTAGGCCCTACCCTAAAAATGATCGGCACAACACTGTTGCTACTCACAGAGCACTGCTATCAAAGCCACCTCAATCTTATTGCTGCCCCAGTTCATTAGCGCTAGCCACTCCTTCCTCTGCTCTGGACTGGGAATGATCTCATGGATGGGACACCAGATGGTAGGATGCTGAAATGAATTTCTGTCAGCAATAGGCAGTGTATACATCTGGTCGCTGGAGTAAGCATGTTGGATTATTAGGTAGATCTGAGTAGTGGGAGAATGCTGCCACTGGTCACAAACCACTAGCTCTGGATTGTACCAGGAGACCATAAACTGTACTGGAAAAGATCAGACTGACACCTGCAATAGCAAACCTCTCCAGTGGAACTGCTGAAGGAAGGGTTTGTGTGCCAGACTTGCAACAAAAGATCAGAGTCAGCCGGGCGACTCTCAGCACAGGTGTCTGGATCCCTAAGGAGACCCAGGCTGCTTTAGAGAAGAAGGATGGTCATGTGGTTAAGGGACTGAACTGGAATACCACCACAGACATCCCGTGTGACTTGAAGCAAGCTGCTTAACATTTGTGCCTCAACTCCCCATCTGGAAACTGGGGACAGTACTGGTCTACCTTCCTCATGGGGATGCTGTGAGGTGCCCAGACGTTACTTTTCTATTGTAAGCTGTTCCGGACAGAGATCTGTGTTATTAGTACCTAGTAACACACAAGGCCCTGGTCCTGGCTGGGGCCTCCAACCACTACTGCAATATCAACAAAAATGATGGTAATTGGGCCATAAGCAGTATAACCTGGTAAACCCTGGATGTTTTTCCACTCATCACAATGCATGGCATGCCAGGTTGAAGCTTCTCTTCGGCCTCTCAGTATTCATAGACTGCAGCCCACATCATGAAAGGGATGCGCCTGTGAGAAGAAATAGGGATCCTTTTGGTGTGTGGTTGGGAGGGATGGAAGAAGGGGAGTAGAGGAATAAGGATTTCCTTACATTTAATGGCTGTGATTTTCTCTTTAACTAGTCTGCCTCTTCTAGTCATTCTAGTCTATAAACACAAGAGTTCTAAAGGCAACACATTTAAAATAGAATTTAAAAAGAAGCATTTCTTTTGACACAATGTACAATCACCCTGTGGAACTTATTATCAAAGGATAGTATTGAAGCAAACAGCTTAATAAGATTTAAAAAAAAAAAAGGTCCAGACATTTAAAATGAATCAGAACCACCTTTGCAGTTGCATTAGTTGGAATAACAACAAAAATCACATGGCCTATCAATCCTTAGGCTTCGGGGCATAAACTGATTTCAAGCTGGAGTCAGGAAGGCATTTCTCCTGTGGTAGGTATGTAGTACTGCACAGTTAGTCGCATCACAGCACACGGCATTGGCTGCTCTTGAAGACAGGATACTAGAATAGATGGACCATTAATACAGTGGCACATCAGCTCCTATGTTCTTGCAGTGTAAAACTATGTACTCCTGGCATTAAATACACAAACACATTCCCTAACCCAATGTGACTTCAGAAGGCCAAGTTGCCTGCTATTTCAGGAAACCTGCCTTGAGCAACACTTTCATTAATATACAGCTGTTTGAGCAAATTATTAAGGGCAGAAAGCGCCAGATTTCCACCCCCCTTTAAATCCAACATAATTGTAAGTGATTATTTCTCATGGGCTTTGGAGTGTGCTTTTGGAGCAGGAAATGTGTAACAACCACTCCAAATACCATTTTATAGTTGGATGTTAAACCTGGGTAAATGAAGCAGACAGAGTACATGGAACACAACTGGAGCATCAGCTTTAAACACTTGCATGATGCCATCTCCAGCACACAACAAATATTCACCATAAATCTCTCATGGCTGGTCTAATTTTACCCGTCTAAGATATAGAATCCTCCCTCTGCACCCAAACCTACCACTGTGAACCTCCACCACTAGATACACTGACAAATTCCATCAGCTCTATGGGATTCCTTCGTTCCTTGTTTCTTCCTTTCTGAGTGTGGCAGAGAAACACGACCCTTTGGGGCAAGGACTGTCATTTACTATATGTTTATACAGCACCTAGCACAATGGGACCCAAAGTAGTTGAGGCTGGTAGGCACTTCCATAATATAAATGATTAATAACAAGGTAGAAGTACCGAGATCTCCACATTGTTACCCACACTCTCCTTGAAACTGAAGGTAATTAGTAGTGCCTCTGGTACTTTATGGTAGACTGGACCTAATCTGAGTTGTCAGTAAGGATGCAGTGGAGCCCAGGAATCTAGGCTCCAAAAATGTAAGCCTCTAACAGCTGAGATCAAGAAGAATCTCCAGTGGCTATAGTGATAATAGGGCTTTTATTTTCTATGCCTCTCATGTCACTAGAGAATACCATGCACACATACCAGAGCAGATCTGACATTCCATCTAACAGAGGGCTGTGGTGACACATGAACTGGTCAGTACATTTCAGGCTCCACAGCACCTACCATCAGGGGATTTCAAAACACTTTACACTTAATTATTTCTTCCTATATCGGGGTGGACAAAATTAGCTCACAGCTAGGCACCAGCAATTTTACTTTTGGTTGTGAGAGGGAGCGCCTCCATTACATTTCTGCAGTGGAGCTAGGCGACAGGCTACTAAAACTGGTCACCATGGCGACCAGAAACATTGATTTGTCGAGGCCTGTCCTATATCCCTTTAAGTTGAGTATCATTATTGCCATTTTCCATCTAGGGAAACTACGACACAGAGCAGTGACTCAACCAAAGCTGCACAGAAAGTTAGTAGCAAAGTTTCTATTGTCCTGTCTTACATTCTTCTAATGCAACCATCTCTCTCATGTCCGAGAGCCCTAGAAATGGAGCTCAGAAATCTTGACTCCCCATCCCTTGCTCTAACTAACAGACAACACTCTCTTTAGTCGATATGCCCATTTGATACTGAAGGCTGGATCTTTGCTTATTGCTCCTGAGGAAGGTACATTGCACAGTTCCCCCTCTCTAACATCTTTTCTCTAATTCAGTACTATGTGATTTTTCTTGTACCAGGTGTACACTAAACTCTGACAACCAGGGTCACCTCACTCTAGTATCCGGTCCCTCCTCTGCATTCACTTGAGTCTTAACATAATACACCTATGCTCCTGAACAATTTGTACCTTCTAAATTCAACTTGCTGTCACCCTACGCTGCCTGTGCTTCACACACAGAAACACACTCTTGCTGACTATATCAAACCCCTCCTATTGGCAATTTCTCTTTCTTCTCCTGCTCCATTCCATAATTCACCACTGCCTAGGATGACTTTAATCTCTCTCATGCAAAGTCGCACACAGGCTATAATCCTTGTCCTCCTACATCAAATGCACAGGGGATGTAATCCTTTGCTTCACATGTCAGAGGAACTGCAATCTTCTTCCAGCATCCTTGGTGCCTTCTCTCTCGTTCAGTCACACACGCGCATGCATGCTAAAACTCATCATCACCGTCCCCAGGCTCTAAGCAAAGTGCCAATTTTGGCTCAAATAAATGAAAGTCTTCATTTTAAACAGGAAAATAACTATTTAGTTTATGGTCCCAGATTGACTATTGGGTGCTGCTGCTACTTAGCAAAGCCATCCCAGCTGTTCTCCTGGAGGTTTGCCATCAGCAGAAGCTGGGGTCCTGGCTCACACATTGCTGATCTGATTTCCACTGGGAGGGCTCTTATATCTATCGATAGAGACAGATGCAGATAGCTTGTTGTTCAAGTAAACCATCACGGTTCAGTAAGCAGTGCACATTCTTAAACAACTGATCAATACAAGTGCCGGTTATACCTGCTCTTCTGAAATGACTCTTGCTCTGTGTTCAGAGGTCTACGAGGCTGGTTGAGGCTGGGCAGGCAAAGAGGTCTGGCAGGTCAACTACTGCACACAATTCTCAATCTTGCAAACCCAGTGGAATAATGAAGGATAGTACTTTCTCAGGGAGGGATATTTGTTTCCTAGCTAAACCAACTGCCTTGCTAGAAAATGAACTGGATGAAAGACACACCCGTAGGAAACTGAAAGAACTAGGCTTATTTAGTCTACAGAAGAGAAGACTGAGGGGGGATTTGATAGCAACTTCAACTACTTGAAGGGGTGCTCCAAAGAGGAGGGAGCTAGGCTGTTCTCAGTAGTAACAGAGGACGGAACAAGGAGCAACGGTTTCAAGTTGCAGGTGGGGAAGTTGAGGTTGGACATTAGGAAAAACTTTCTCACTAGGAGGGTGGTGAAGCATTGGAATGGGATACCTAGGGAGGTGGTGGAATCTCCATCTTTGGAAAGATTTAAGGCCCCGTTAGACAAAACCCTGGCTGGGATGATTTAGTGGGAGTGGTCCTGCTTTTAGCAGGGGGTTGGACTAGATGACCTCATGAGGTCCCTTCCAGCCCTAAGATTCTATGATAGTTCCAAAGGGGGTAGCCGTGTCAGTCTAGGTCAGCAAAACAAACAAGGAGTCTTGTGGCACTTTTAAAGACTAACAAATTTATCGCGTGAGCTTTCGTGGGAGAAATTCCCACTTTGTCAGACACTTGTAGTTTTCCATCTTCAAGCATCTGAAAAAGTGGGATTTTCTCCCACGAAAGCTCATGCGATAAATACATTTGTTAGCCTTTAAGAGTACCAATAGAAAAGCTGGTCTCAACGCCACTGAATTCAGTGCGGTCACACCAGCAGAGTATCTGGCTTGTAGGTAGCACAAGAGAATCTGGTCAAATTCTGATCTAAATTATGCTGGTGTAAATCCAGAGTAACTCCATTGAGTACAGTGGACTTACTCTAAGTAGCTGACCTAAAAGCCTGTTCCTCAATGTTTTACAGAGTCACTTTCAACCACGCTGGGGAGAATGTGTGTCCCTTCCCACATAATGTAATATTCTTATAAGCCTGCTACAGCTGTTGGGTTTCTTTCAGAATTTTCTACCCACCCACAGACTACCCTTAGGATGCTACTACAGCTTCAAGTAACAGGGCGAACTCTTTATCCATCACCAATGTTTAGACCTAGGGCATAATATTCCACCATTCAGACTAACTCCATACATCAGTAAACAAATCCCAGTGTGTCAACTCCAACCCTTGTATGTTTCTTCCAGCTGGATGGTCTGGAAAGATTATGGGCTTGCTTGATTGAAAGCCCAGTGAAACCAAAAAGAGTCTTCAAAGGACTTTGGACTAGGTCTTATATTCGTTCGATATCACGGCTCACCCAGCTTCCAGACAAATGACTCTTAGCATCCTGCTGCCTAGGTTGAAAAGGAAAAGAACTACAAGAACAGCCTCACAACCCATTCCGCTCTAGTAATACTGGGTACACAAAGTCTTAGCCGATTTCACTAACATGACTCATACGTTTTCCCTTCCTGCTGAACTGATATGCAGGGGATACAGAGACCATCATGAATCGAAATGTCAGCTCTTCTCAATACCACCTACAGGACACAGATTTACAATTATACATTCCCCACACTGGCTCCCAGCAAAGGAGGATGATGATTTTAGGTTTCTATTACCATTTCATGTTATGCCTCTGTCTGGTCCCCTCTCTCAGCAAATTGCTTGTCCTCGAAGTTCCCGAGCCAACCCATCATTCTGCTGGTGCCAGCATATATATTCTTAATACAATTAAATGTTCCAGCTCCCCCAACAAATAGGAACATTGTTGCTAATGCTACCATATTTAAATTCCTTTGCTGGCAGAAATGAGGGCTATAAGAAGAAGCTAAGACCTTGGTCATCTTCAAGACCTCTTTTTTGCAGTGTTGTTTTTCCCTGGACAGGTAAATATAACAGACTATGAAAACACTCAGAATACTATCGCTTTAAATGGTCTTTTCACACTATTGATATAGAACACTGTACAGCACCTGGATGCTATGAATGGAGAAAACAAGCATCAATTAGATGTTAATGAAACTCTTTAAGATAAGAGGGAGAATAACCTCATAGGTATAAACCACCTACCACGCAATTACAGACAAGACTCAATTTAGGTATAATGGTTCTTCGCATTACTCATCACTCTCCATTCTTTCCCAGGGAATGGGGGGAGGAGAGGGGGTTGGGCAGACGATTCTTCCACATCCCAGGTGGAGCCTATATTATTTTCCAATATCCTGAATTTTAATCCTTGTGTTCCTTCAGTGTCACAAGCCAGAGCTATGGTCCTTACAGACAAAGATGCACTCATTAATGCCATTTCTTAACTGACTAAGAGGATCCTTTATTGAAGAGGAATGTGCTACCTCTGCCCAACACCATACTATTCAAGGAATGACAGGACAAGACTAGGGATCAAGTTCTCCCATTGGGCTAGCCTCACTCATAGCACTTTTCAGGTGGGTTTGGTAATAATTTTTGTGGGTCCAAATTCTGTTTGTGAAAGAGACAAGATTTTGAGCTCACCCAGAGCTCTTTCTCAGAACAAGAAGAGCCAACAGAAGTTGGTCCAACAAACGATACTATGGTACAATCTCAGAGTTATGAACTGACTAATCAATCACACACCTCACTTGGAACCAGAAGTATTCAATCAGGCAGCAGCAGAGAGCAAGGAAAAAGAAGCAAATACAATACTGTACTGTGTCAAAGATAAACTACTAAAAAAAATAAAGGGAAAGTTTCAGAAACAGATTTGACAAGGTAAGGAAATTGTTTTGATGCTTGTTTCATTTAAATTAAGATGGTTAAAAGAAGCATTTTTTCTTCTGTACAGTTTTGTTTCCAAGCTGTATTAAGTCAATGTTCACTTGTAAACTTTTGAAAGAACAACCGTAATGTTTTGTTCAGCATTGCGAACATTTCTGAGTTATGAACATCCTCCATTCCAGAGATGTTTGTAACCCTTAGGTTCTCATGTACCGCACACACCTGGCCTCTCTAGTAATCCTGGGACCACATGATTACCACACTGCAAACATCATTATACATTTTTCCTTTGCCCACCTGTACCTCTAAGCATGTTGCAACTTTAGAAGCACAAAAGCTTAATAATATACAATCAAAGCTCACAAAAACATTTCCGGTCTCAGCATTTCCTGCACTGCAGGGGCCTCATTGCATAAGTACCGAGAGAATGGACTCTAATAGAGATTTCATCATCAATTTGTCCAGGCTTCTATATGCTAGGACCCCTGCCCCCCACAACAGCTCTTATTCATTCTGCCCACTGTCTCTATTTTCCCTCCCCCACAGTCTTAAAAAACAGGCTTCACATTCCGCTTTAGAAACCATAATTTAATGTTTAGAGCATGCAGCTAATCCAGCCTACTCTACATTCAAAGTTGTCTCACAATGTAGAGTCTAAACTCAGTATCTTCCTGTGATTTGAGGCTCTATTAACAAAAAGAACTAGATTAAAATAACAGAGCCACTCACACCATCTCCCCAGTCTTAGTTGCTCCTCCCTCAGGACTGCTCAGCCCATACCTTAGGTCCCCTCTTTCAGAGAATCACTCCATCCTCCCTTATGCCCTGGTTGGATAAACAAGTCTCCTGCCTCAGTGATTCAGGAGAACCCATTTAATCTTAGAGAATCAAAACCTGTCAAGAGGGTGTGACTGTTTCAAACCAAATATTGCCATCCTATTGCAATATTTAATTATGAACAAGTAATTCAGCACAAATAGTTCTAAAACTCTAAGCCTAAACAGAATTCAAAAGTATCCATCTTGGAAAGGGTTTTGCCTTCCTTTTTTCAATGCGTCTTTTTTCCCCCCAATCTAATTTCTCTTTCTAGTACATTTCTCACGAGCCTGACAAATCCTCTACACCTCCCTGATGCACAGTCACTTTGTATTTCCTGGGGAAATGTACTTCCACTTTTCAAAAGTACAGTCATCAGCAGAGAATGTTCTCTGAGACATATCAGACAGGTACAACATACTGTCCATGGCACTTTCAAGAATTACAGCCTCCCATTGGGGAATGAAATTTAATGTATTTCACTCAACTATAGCTGTTAGATTACTCTTAAACAACAGTGACTATATTACCAATATGATTAGTAAAAAGGTATTAATATTTAAAGTTTCCATTAGCTTCACCCGCCTAGGAAGAAAGCCACCTAATATTATATAGATCCTGAAAGCAGATTCAGAAGTTACTAGCTACTAGCTAGATATCATGAGACAACTAAAAGGAAATAGAAGAACACAAACAGCAGCACAGAATTAAAATTAGGAATGAATTATCTAATTGGGTTAAATTAAGAAATAGGCCCTTCAACCAAACTTGACCCTAACTCTTTCTTTGAGTGAGGAGGAGTCCTGAAAAAAAGTTTTGTTAAAACAAAAAAAATCCTGCTTTATATGGAAATGAAAGGAACAATACCTTCTGAAGGATGTTTCCTTATCTTATTATCCCCAACAAACAGATGTGCTTGGAGATATTCAAATGATCATATACTAAAATACAAGTGATTTAGATTCTTTCAACATCTGTACTTGCAAAGCCTACCCCTATGTATGTGTTAAGGGAAATATCACACTGTTCAATTCTATTTTTAAATACAGTAGAACTCCAAGGTCAAAATTTTATTTTAAATGTGTGTCTAAAGTTAGGCCCCTGAATCCACATTTAGGCACCTATTGTGGCCATAAGCGCCAAATTTTGTAAATTGCTGAGCACCCAACAGCTTCCATTGACTTTTCAGTGGGAGCTGTTGAGTGCTCAGCACCTTTAAAAACCTGGCTGCTTATCTGGGTGCCTAAATATGGACTTGATCACACATTTAAAAAAAAAAAAAAAGGGCTTAAATTGTCAGGGCCCTTTATTATTTTTACCATTTGGAAAATTCTCAAAAAATTCAAAGGTATAGAGAAACTATTTTAAAAAATTACAGCCATTTAAAAAAAAATATGAAAACACTGAAAATTTCACATGCAAAAGTAACACCAACTTGAAAGAGACACAGAAGGTACAAAATATAGCCAGCTCAGATATAAACAGTTCTCGAGTCTGCTATCAATTTCTCTTGGCTGTTCCTAGTGACAGAAGAACCTTTCAGTATTTCTAACTGCATGAACATTAGAGACTTTGGTGCAATTGAATCAATCTCTAAAGACATATTTAACCTATGGAACTCTCTGCCACAGGATTTTATTGAGGCAAACAAATTAGTACATTGCTTAAAAAAAATCAGACTAGACATATGAATAATTATAACACTTGCAATGTCAGGAGCTGGGCCAAAAAAATGGGAAATGCTACAGAACTTGATGCTCCAAAGAAAAAGCTGATCACGGGCTAGGGATAAGAAATTTTCTGACATACCTCCCTATGACATGGCATTGCACATCTATAAGCCTGATCCTGCCAGGTGCAGAGCACTCCCATGTCAATGGGTACTGAGAATACTTGGCACTCAGAAGAAAGTGCTCAACATTTTCAGAGGTTCCGGTGCTAATGGCAGTATGGAATAGTAATTGCTGGGAGGCAAGACACTGAGCAAGGGAGTCTGTTGGCCTGTTCCTATCTTCCTTGTGAGCACTGAACAGTGCTGGGATAGCTCCTCATCATACAAGGTTTAGGAGCAACCTCCCTTAATACCTCAATAATGAGCTCATTAACTCCCTTGCTAGTCAAGTGGCAGAAAGAAGCAAAGCAACTCATGTGCCTGATCATGTTATACGTTGGTCATTATTTATTGAGGCATCAGGCTGTATGTGTGATATATTATTTATATCAACATGAATATTTATTGGAGAAGGGGGAGAAATAAATTACTTGTTGTCTGCATCTATCTGCCTACATTAACCATCCCCAGGCTCTGTGGCTGTGAGTGATCTTTCCACACCGGTGATACCATTCAACTGGTGCTTACAGCTCTCTTCCAGGAGCCAAATAGGCAGGTGTGCTTGCAAACATAGCAACCAGGGACGATGGGTACAGCTTTGCTAACAGGTGGCACAGAGGTGGCAGGGTAGCCCCCTTTCAGGGTTGTTCCAGGGGGCAAAACACAGTTCCTCATAGCACCCCGAGTTTTGTGTCATGATAGATTACAACGACACAACGTCCTGGCAAGCTACAACCGAAGCGGTGTGAATGGCTACATTTTTTAGTTCACTAGCCAAAGTGAAAAAATTGAAAATGTTTGTTAGGTTTTTTTTCAGATCAAACAAAATGTTGTGGTTCCAGTTTGGAAGTCCATTAAGCTCCTTTAAAAAAACTGAAGTAAAATTCTAAATGAAAAGTCCTCTTGAATAAAAAGTATTTCATTCTGAAAACGTCAAAGTGAAATGAGTTTATTTTTCAGATTTTTTTTTTTATTAAAAACAATTCAACATAAATTCACAACCGAAATCTACATTTTTTGTTGAAAAAAATGTTTTCTCTGAAAAATGTTACACAGCTCCAGCTATATCCTCCCTGGAAAGTCAAATCTAATTCCACAATGTGTGTTTAAGAACATGAAACAATTTTGCAGGTTATTCCAGATGCATGAAAATCATGAGTTGGAATTCAGGATGGAAAGCAAATTAACACTGATCTATGTAAAGCTACAATGTTCCTATATGAGGATCAGCATTATGATTAGAGGCTCTGATCTTCAAAGTGTTTCCCAATAATGTCAGTGTTTATAATTAAGCAATGAATTTTTACTGGCCAGTGATGCATTCCCAATATTTTAACATGACATGCTCACCTACTAATATTTTCTCTTGTTGGCCTGTGAAAACTCTGTCTCAAGAGTGCAGCTGTTTATAGAGAAAACGGGTGAGACATTAAGGAAATCAATTCACTTCCTTTCCCATTTAAAGAAAATCACTTTCTCCTAACTACAACCATTTGACAATCAAAGCAGTATTAAGCCTAAGCACACGTGTTCAGATGCCAAGGTGATGAGTGCATGGAAAAACATGCACATTAAATAAATAAATAAATAAATGTGGTCATATTTACACTTTGTTCTTGAAACTTCTAAATACGTTCCTCCGATAGTATTCAACTTGAGTAGTTTGATACTGAGTTGGTAAGCAAAGACCTTAGAAGAGATTTTTCAGACACAAATGAAAATTATGTACCTAATTAAACTGTCCCTATAGATCAGAATCCTTCTTGGGTTGTTGTGGGGGGTGGGGTTGTTTGTTTTTTGTAGGCGCATGTCAAAGTTTTCAGACATGTCAGCGGCACTGGATGTCCAATTTACAATACCGTGGGCCTCTTTTTCAGAGAAAATAAATTCGTGCAGTTCCCAATTCCTTCAACTGGAGATGTGAGCCCTTCAGCACCTCTGAAAGATGAGGCCTAGGGCGCCTCAGGCTGGTCACCCAAAATCTGCAGCACCTGAAATCAGCAGTTACTTCTGGCAGGGTTGGCCCAAACATCTACAAGCATTGGCCTCAACTTTTGATGTAATCCTGGTGCGTTCTAAAGGCTCCTCTGAAACATTATCTATGAGTTCTAGAGGCAAGTCCCCCGTGGCAGAGGTGTCTTAGCAGTATATGGTGATAAAATTGTAACAAGGGGCTTATGGATGCCACTTCCAACACAGCCCCTCCCTGGGCAGTCAGAGCTGCACACCTGAGCATTGGTATAATATAAACCAGCCAATGCATTTTCTATTGATTACACAGCACATCTCCACCTATGCTACAAGACATAGACCAAAAATCACCACACTTCCTGAATGGTTCTAAAAGAGGCCGCAAGATACCAATCCCATCACAGCAAAGAACCTGACTCCTGCTAAAAATCCTCCAAATAGTCAATGGCGTAGCAGTGAATACCCTCTGCTATTGGGCCATTACTGCACTGCATGCCTTCTTTTTAAGGGGATACGCTATTTTCTACTTATAAACATCCCTGGTTTGAAGAGCAGAAAAAACCTGACTGGGATAGGACTGGCTGTCACAGTTCAGAGCTGGCAATGCCACCTCACTGAGCTGATGGGGAAGAAAAGCGGAAAGGTTTTCTTTAAGTAAACTGAAACAAGCGTCCCAATGGGAACCATCGTACGGCTTTGAACTGAGGATCTCAAACAGGCTTTCCATTCAGAAGCTGACCACCACCTCTGCCCAAAAATTGGAACCAAACCTTTTCTGCGGTTCCAGAAAATCCCAATAGTGCCATCTTCAATTCTTTCTGGAGCTACTAAGCAGTGTTGCCAACTCAGTTTTACCATGACACTTGTTATGTTTGTTTTTTCCTCACAGTCCCAGATCTTGGAATGATGTGACTGCAGGTCAAAAACCAAAGGCAAATGCAAAGATATGGAATCTTTAAAAAAATAAAACAAAAAATCATGACTGACTTTAAAAAAATGATTTTTTTTAAACTCTGGGTCATGAATTTGACTACTCGGGGTTGTCAGTACCGGTAATGAGTAATTACAACAAGACACAGACATAGGAGCGAGGTAGAGCTACAACAACAGGCAAGGAACAAAGCTAAGCAAATTAGAAACTGATTTTTAAAACTATCCTGCTCTTCTCAATGAGATGGTGCTGAGTTCCACTGAAGTCAATAAAAACCAAGAGTCCTGTGGCACCTTAAAGACTAACTAATTTCTTCAGGCATAAGCTTTCATGGGCTCCAATCCACTTCGTCAGATGCATGATGCCCGAAGAAATTTGTTAGTCTTTAAGGTGCCACAGGACTCTTGTTTTTTGCTGTATAAAGACTAACACGGCTAACCCTCTGGAACTGAAGTCAATAGAACGAAGCTGATTTGCAACAGCTAAGATGGGGGCCTGTGAATCTATCTACAAACAATGGGCTTTAACTACACAGTCTACAGTTGGGTCACCTATCAAAAGCCCACTTGTAGCCACTAAAACCCATCATTTATTTGAAAGAGCTGTTCTCTATGTAAGTGGTTCGTTACAGTAATACTTTTCCATTCAAGTGGCATTTTTCAGGCTGAAATTTTGCATGCTGGATGTCTGTCCCAGATTGATTTTCTTTTTTAAAGTTTCTGTTTAAATGGTTCAGCTATTTTTCAGAATGAGATTAAGGAAAAATATTTCACCTGTGTGAAAACAATTCTTACAAGTTTTTAATTAAGAAACGCGTAGGGCACCAAGTTGTGGAGCAAAATCTTGACCTTTGGCAGGAGCGCGGGAGAACGTGGGGGGGGGGGAGGGAAGGCAGTCTCATTTCAGGGAGGTGTCTTTTGCTGTTCCTGTGAAAATCCAAATCGAGTCAAACCAGAAACCTTTGCAAAATTTCCATGCACACATACTCAACAGAAACATATTAGAATTTAGCAGCTAAATTATATTTATTCCATTTGCACTGCGCATGTTCCTGCAATTGCTCACCTTTGCACCTGACAGCACAGGACTTGAGGACAGGGAGATGGTCTCAGTGCCGCCAGTGATCCCCCTGCCGGAGCCAAAGGCAATCTTAATTCTAGCAAGCCTTAACTCTTGAATGTATGACTTTGCAACCTTCCCTTTCTTTAAGTACGGGGGTTTTGGATGTAATAGGCACAGACAGCACTCTTTCCCCCCATGGACAATTATTTTGGTATTTGCCTAACTGTAATGCAAGGTTGGGACGTAGTGGGTGTTTAAGTGCACAGGGCAGCACTAACTCACAGTTTAGGGCAGGAAATGGATTCCTTTTTCCAGCCAAAACTCCAGGGGAAATTTAGCTTAGGTGGGATGTCATCAACCAAGGTAGAATGTGGCCAGATCACTTAAATTACCACCCTTCTTATCTCCCATGGAGCACACATATATACACCCCAGCCACACCCTTTCCTACCCTCCCTCATGCTGATTCCTGTGTTAAGATACAGATCACAGTATAGCAGCAGGATGAGGATCCTCAGATGGCGAATAAGGTGCTCCCTGCCTGGGTGGGAGAAAGGCAAGTAAGGGTGAAGTCAAGACTGTGGCCATGTACACACAATCACTTTATTGTGCGATACCCTTGGAGCATCCACACGAGCGTTTTCCCTGTTGCGCGGCAACACGCTCTTGCCCCGCAACAATTAAACCACTCGAGAGCGGTTAGGCTTACTGCGGAACAGCTGTTCCGCGGTAGTGCTCATGTGGACGGATTTTCCGCATTAGACAGCCTCCGGAAATGTCCCAGAGTGCCAGTCCAGGCCACCCTGGGACATTGGAGCTGTCAAATACGTCAATTTCACTGCTCTAGCAGAGCAGTGAAATTGACTATTATTGGAGCTGCCACCTGAAGTCCCGTGGCTGAGCTAGGGGGCTGACCCGAACCGGCTGCCCTCGCCGGTTCCGGCCAGCCCCCTAGTCCAGCAGCAGGGGTTCAGGTGGCAGCGGGGGCTGTGTGCCGCAGCCCCTGCCGACACCCGAACCCCTGCGGCTGGACTAGAGGCCTGGCCCGAACCGGCGAGGGCAGCCGGTTCAGGCCAGCCCCTTAGCTCAGCCCCGGGGCTTCAGGAGGCAGCGGGGGCTGCAGCCAGCCCCCTAGCCCAGTGAACCACTGAGGCAAGCCCACCGCCAGCCAAAAGGCTGGCTGTGGGCAGTGCATGGTGGGAAAGGTGCCCACCATGCACTGCTCCTTGTATCGCAAAGGAGCGTTCACATGGGTGAATGCTCCTTTGCGATATAAGAAGCACGTATGCACACACAAAAGCGCTATATTTATAGTGCTTTCCTTGTCCCGCAACAGCTTATTGCGGGACAAGTTTGTCGTGTGTACATAGCCTGTGTTTTATGACCCCCAAGCTGCCCTGCCTCTCAGAAGCCACACACCAGCCTCTCCCAGAGCCCCCTTGCTCAAACATTAGGAAAGCGGTCATGAATCAACAGACAACAGAGTCCTGTGGCACTTTTAAAGACTCTGTTGTCTTTCTACAATAGACTAACACGGCTACCCCTTTGGAAAATGAATCAACAGAGTGAGAGACAGGTAGACGGCAGGGAGGGAGGGATTTCAAAAGGGATGGACTCCACTCTCCTTGTCCACTTCTAGGCAAGCTCCAACCACAGAGCCCAACAACTTCCTCGGAGCAACTTGGCTCATGTGTCTCTATCGACAGCCCCATCAGCAGTAGCGATCACTGCTGCAGAAGAGCATCGCTGTCGTTCAATACCAGAAATTACCATCATTTGAAAAGAAAAGAATGGAGAGAAAGAGGGTGGAAATAAAGATACAGTGAAAATAAGCGAATCCTCTCAACAGGGAGGAATCCTTAAAAAGGCATTACATGTAATTGCTTCGAAGAAACAATCACCAGTATCATAATTACCAAGGGAATCAAAGCAACTCTCCCCCTCTCAGAGTAAATCATTGATCTGAGACTGCACGCTCAGCCGGCAATTCTGTTCCTTTGCAGGCCGAGACGACAGCGGCAATTACCTCCAGAACCATCTTCTGCACACCACCGGAGACACTCCGCTCCCGGGCCAATCATGTTCACATTTCCGTGGTGAAGGGTCCAATTTGAAGGGTGATTGTGCCGGAGGACGGGAGGTGGGATGTTGTGCTAATGATATTCTTATGTCAAGGACTTCCTGTGTTCCTCCGAGGGACACACTGCGAGGGAGGGACTTGATAACCCAAGTGCCATTGATGTTCATTCAATGGAGTCTGTAGAGTTTAAACATGGATTTAAATCTTTTATACAGCTCCATAAATCCACTTCTCATTATTTTTTCACAGCCCTCCAGGATTTGTGCTGCCGTCTCTCATTCTATTTGTTACTTTCATTAAGCTAAATTGCCGCCCTAATAGAAATTTGTTCCCACTCTCCTTTTCTTTGTTCATCTGCAGGAAAAAAAAAAAACTAAAAAAAGAGCTGAACCCAAACAAAGATGCTGAAAAGAGATCAGGTAAATTACACATAGAAATTTAAAAAAGCAGGAGTTGGCTTTTTGAGTAACCGGGTTACTTTTTGAGTGACAGTCACACTGGGAATTCAGGCTATGAATTGCTGTGAATAGGGTGGGGTCCTCCTGGTACCAAAAGCCTGTAGGCAATCTCTTGTCCTGGTTGTGCATTAAGATGAGATCTGAATTTATTTACTGGTGATCACTGCTCTCTTTCCCACATATAACATGGATATTTATCAGCAAGACACAGATCCCACTACGCTCCAGGGCCCTGATCAATCAGTCGTCTCAACATTGCCTTCTACTCTTGTTCCGTTCTTTGTCCTGTTCATACAGAACTTGAGCCAGTAACTTTGTACCTTTTTCAGAAATCAAATATATACACAAATAAAACAGAAGTTTGGTTTGATTGAATTACAGGGCAAGACTTTATTCTGAGCCTGGCACATGCATGGAGAGGATTTGGAAGTTGCTGTATGGTACCTAGGCAGTGCAAATGGGATCAGTGGACCACACAGTCATAGATCTCACTACTGAGTCTTGATTGCCTTGATTAAAGGAACAAACAGTAACAGATAAAACACCAGACCCCCAAGGATCCAAAAAATGAACAGAGATTACATTTTTAAAAAAAAAAACCACAGAACAATCAGCATAAGAGACCCAGAAACTAAGAAACATGAACAGCCAATAGAAAAAGCAAGTACAGACAAACGCACGCGGCAATAAGATGGCACTGTGAACCACAGAAGGCAACAAAGAAATAAAGGGGAATACATGTATTTGTACTGAATGCTTTCACAACTCGACCTACGCAGCTTCCTTCAGCACAGCACTAAAATCAAATATCCAAGACACACACACACGAGTATTTGAACAGCACACCCAGTGGGGTTCTATATGATCAAAAAACAGCTTGAAAATTACAGCCAGATGTTATATTATCTTAGGCACTTATAAGAATCTCCATAGTCATATCCAAAGTGGATCACTAACGTTTTTTGCTTTTTTATGATGTAGGACTGAAAGTGGTTTGTTGAAAATAAATTAAAAAACAAATAACAAATGTAAATCTTGAATAGCCGGGGAACACTGTGGACCACTGATAAGACTGTCAGCGTCATGATATCACAGATATTGGGAAAAGAGAAGTGAGTTAAATTCAGATTGGTTTAAAAAACAACTTTTGGATTGACTCTGACACCAGTTACTTTCATGCAAATCAGGAGAAACTCATTATAAGTCAATGGATTTACACAAATCTAACACTGGTGTAGCTGAGAACAGAGCTGAGTTTTCATTCTTTCCTTTTTTTAAATTAAAAAACCTTTAACTCAAATGTCCTACTAACTGTAAGGAAAATTTTCCTTTTTGTTAAAAATTCAGTGCACATGCACACATGCAAACACAGTCTCTTCAAATAAGTCTCGATAAAGCTCCCAATACAGTGCTCTGAGCTCTCTAATGAGTTCTCAGGTAACATCAGCAGAGGCCAGATAGAAATAACAATAATGTCCTAAAGCAGTAGCTCTCAACCTTGGCAGACTACTGTACCTCTCTCAGGAGGTTGATGCATCTTGCATACCCCAAGTTTCACCTCACTGGAAAAACTACTTGCTTTCAAAATCAGACATAAAAATACAAAAAAAAGTCCAGAATAGTAGCTACACAGTGGTGCTTTGGCTCTTTACTCCAACAGAGGATCTGCTGCGCGGTACTTCCGCTAGTGATCTCCCCGTGGTATCAGAGGGTGCAGGTCCTTACACCATGTCTATTAAACAGCACTAGTTATTAAACAACACGAAGAAGAAACTTGATTAATAGTAAAGGGAAAGAGATTGTGAACATTTTTCAGTAAGTTCATTATTTTCGCCATCTTCCACTGGCTGTCCCCATCATAACACAAAATGAGAAATAAAAGAATACCGCAGTTTACAGGCGATTCATAATCCACTTTGGAAACTCGTGCATTATTCATTTTAAACAAAATAATAGCCTGTAATCAAAGTGATGTAATGGAATCTGATCAGCTCCACTAGACCTCCCCATTTGGGAGTTTCCAAAAGCATGGCCCCTGGGCACAGCACTAGGGGTGTCTAGTGGATATGCCAAAGCCAGACAATAGCAGGAAAGCCAGGGGCACTACTTAGTCTATCCAGCAAGCCTGTTATCCTGCTGTAGACCAGAGATAGACTGCTGCAGATAAGGCAGGACTGAATGGATTAGCAGATGCAAAACACGGTGCTTCAAAGAGTCCTACAAATTCCATTAAAGGGTTCTCAAATCTTGTGACTTCAGCATTCTCCACCAAGGAAATATGTAAGCAGATCCTTAATTCTGGCTGATTTTCAGCAATTTGAGTCTCAACCCATCCCTACAGATCTTCACCACTTTCAGATTTGCCTCACTCGCAATATTGCACTCGAGCAGTTGAAGTGCAGAGTCCTTTGATCAGAAGCCACTAATAAATGCTTGAAATTGCCCTTATTTTTCCACAGTGGCTTCTGTTGCACTAGACACCGGGATCATAAAAGCAGACTCTTTTAGAGCACTTCTCTTTGTGCAGAATGACTGGCTTCCCATGTAGTTGATGATCCAGTTCCAGCAATTCTTCCCAGCTGTGTTAACCACACGGACAATAACCAGTACAAGGTTAAATAAATGGACCATCTTTCATCTGTGACCTTTAGATCAATTATCTCCTAGAGAGAGATTATTGACTGGCCAAATACGTGGATTCTATTCCAGCGGCCTTTTCCTCTGTTTGAAGAAGAATATAGGGTTTCATAAGGCATACTGTGCTGGAGAGATGGGGATGGGATGAGTGTAACTTTGGAGGTCTTGGTTCAAATCCTGATTACATGAAAACAAGTTTGATGGCCAAAGCGTCTGACGAAGTGGGATTTTCTCCCACGAAAGCTCATGCGATTAATAAATCTGTTAGTCTTTAAAAGTGCCACAAGACTCTGTTGTCGGCCTCCTACTAGGACATCATAAAAATATCTAATCACTAACCCAATTCCACCCCTCTGCCCAGGGGACTGCCACAAAGGATATTACACAGTTCCAGGAAGAAGGGCTTCCGTACAGCTAGGGGAAGCGAGAGGAGAGATTGGACTTAGCAGAGGTTTCAAATTGACATCCATGAACAGCAACATCAGACACACACAGAGCAACTGCTCTCATGGTGCCCTAGGATCCACTGACATCATTCCTTCACCTAACACCATTAACCGTAACGTTATTAAGTTTCTTTTGGAAAGTAGCTTGCAAAATAAAAATTTCCATCAAACCTGTTTTTGCATAAAAATTGGGTTTTCAGTTAAATGAAATTTTACACACCAAGTGTTTGCTTTCCATGGATTGGTTTTTTTTGTTGGTGGTGGTTGAAAAACTGAATCGCCCTCCCCCCCCCCCCCAATTACTGCATCTGAAAATCTGATACACTACAGCCAAAGATGCCATATTGTACCACTTTCTCTGTCCAAGATTTTTTGTTCATTTTTGTCAAATTTTCTGTGGAAAACCCCTCATTTTCCAACCCCGTTTTTTGACCATCTCCTCTTTATAGGATACATAGATATGCAAATATTTAGGATTGTGTGTGTGTTTTTTAAAAAAAAAAAACCACAGGCAGGTCAAAAATGGCAAGTATTTTCTGTGAAAAGTTTCAGACAAAAATCACATCTTGTTTGATGTTTTCACTTTTTTTTATTTTGTGATTAAATGAATCGAGGACAAAATTTTCTTTTGATTCATTTAGTCAAAAATCAAAATTTGTGAATGAAAACAAATATTTACTAAATTATGTTGTATTCTTTGAAAAGCCATTTTACACAGTGAGTGAAATGTGGATGAAAAAGTTTCATCCAGTTCTAGTACTGAGCCTTTAGGTCTCTAGGAATCTACTCCTCAGCCACTATTTTGTGAGACAAATGATGTCGCATGTGAAGGGAGCGACACGCTCAGACTCTCTTTCCATGTACACTTTAGTTTTCTTCTTTTGCTTTCATTTCAAATAAAGGTGACTGTAAATGAAAACATCCTGCAGCTGCTCTTTGTATGTTACAATAGACAATGACTATCAAGGTTGTGGCAAAATAAGTAAGTTATTTAAACCCTTCGAACTGTCTTTTTTGTTCTGTTTGTACAGCGCCTAACACCGCTAGGTCTTGGTCCGTGAATGGTAGTAGGTGCTACTGTAAGACAAATAAACACCCATAAATATTATTATCATAGTAGCCACTGGGACAGTAATCCTAATCTCACATTTCTGAACGTCTGTTTTTAGCAGCTGAAGCCTCACCATTACCAAGAGTCAACCTTTGCCAGTAAAATCCCAGGATTATCCCATTGATTTCCTATCCGGAGAAGAACAGTGGTATCACAGGTACCAACTTGCAGGGAATGTTGCCGAATGGTGACAGCTATTCTTACCTGCCAGAAAAAGGTATTGCCAATTGGGCATCAGTGAAGCAAATGTGACATCTAGTGGACACTTTAAAAAACCTCAGTGGGTATTCAGTTTGTTACAGAGAGAATGCACCATCTTGAAATAACTAACGTTGTGAGTTCAAATGGTTTTGGTTATTTTACAGCAAGTCTGTGTGAGGACCCTGGTACTTCAGAACAGGGTTGGATAAATCAACTGACCTAAAGTGGTCTTACTTTAGTCATCTCCTATTCGACAATAAAAATGTCCATGCAGAGACTTGCACCAAAGTAATGACAACTTTTAAGAAGCTGATTTAGTTAAATTAGTGCAAGTTGGCATTTACACCAGCTTTCAGTGGTGGAATATTTCCCACAACTTTTTTTTAAAATTAGGGGAAACAAAGATTTGCATTTGAAAAGCCATTATGGTAGTGCCAGACGTCCGATACATGCCTCTGTCGTGCAGGTTTGTTTTGCACAAAAATCCAATAATTAATTTCCAGCCTGCTGAAATAGCTCTTAATAATTTCATCCAGCATGAAGCTCAATACTGTTTTCCATTTAATTTCCTCAGTGCGCAGAACGTCCGTCACTTTCTCGCTCTGTAGTTAATTATTGTAATGTATTCTCTTTTTCTGCTGGTTCAATATTTTCTTTTCCGCCAGGATGGTGCTTAGAAAGTTTTATGAGGGATGACTCCAGGCTCTCACACACCATCATATTTGATCCAATGTGTGTGCTGAATAACTTGCAAGGAATTCAGGTCATGTAATTTTCCAAATACTGCCCTTCAGAGTTTATCCTACATATCAACAGCTCTCCATGTCACAATCTGAGGTCCCTGTACTATTATTATTATAACAGAGTTGTAAGAATAATGCCTCATTCTTATATAATGCTTTCCAGCAGTGGATCTCAAAGTGCTTTACACAGGGAAGTTAGTATCATTAACCCATTTTACAGATAGGGAAACTGAGGCACAGAGCCGTGACGTGACTTGCTGAAGGTCACACACCAGACCAGTGGCAGAGTAAGGACTAGAATCCATGTCTCCTTAGTCCCAGTCGGATGTTCTACCCTTTAAGTGAGGGGTTCTCAACCACTGTGTCAGGACACATTACTGTGTCACCACACAGTGGTAAGTGTGTCACAAAGAGACAGGGGGATGGCTGGATTCGGCTTGGGATAGATGGGTAGGGTCGTGATACACCAAGTGTGTTGCGACCCACAAAAGGTTAAGAACCACTGCTCTAAGTCACCTTTACAAGGGAGAATTCACCCACTGCAGGCTCTGTGTAGTATAACAGTAGGTTGCCTACACAGGCCCCCTCACAAGCTCTGGAGAAATGGGCCTGTACAGGCAGGTAGGGAACAGTCAGCAATGGAAAGCTCTGTGGCTGTGGAGCTTGGCATAAACAGTTCTGCAGGGAAAATGTGAGACTATCATACATCGGAGCAGCTCCTGACTGCTCTATTTTATACTGGTGCCATAACAGCACCTGGAACAGAATTAGAGGGGAACAAAGTGGGTTTAAATGAATATAATTGCATAAGTACACCTGCCTATCTTTGAAATGTTGGCCCTAAAACCATTTTTTTGCCAGATTCAAATGCATTAAGAATAATGAGAACTGTATCAACACACGGTAACGCGCAAGAACATGGGACTTGATAGACACCAGCTGCCTACTTTGAAAAGACAACAACAGATCTCAGAAACGGGTTCAGTTGCAAAAATGTGTGAGGCCATCAATGGGCAGATCGGAACGTTCACTGAATTACATATATGGATCTGGAACATGCTCTCATAAATCACCGAAGGGCTGCATTTAGGTTGCATAGCTTGACACCCAAATTAGAATTCAGATCCATTGCAGTTCTTAAATAAGAGCTTTCAAACTTTTGTGTCTCTATATTTTATAATTCTGCCTCCCTTTCAGTGCTCTGTTGAGGAAGAGGGCAACAAGTTAGCAGCCTTGGGCCAGATTGTCAGCTGATGTAAATTGATACACCTTCCCTGATGTCAAATGCAGCTTGGCTGATTTATACATGCTACAAAACCAGCAACTGAATTCAAAGATGACAAAGCATTTTGATTGGGAATGTGAGTTGAGACATACACTTGGGAGCTTGAGGGCAGGGAACAATAATCAAGGAACGAGAGTTTACTCATCCATAGAGTGAAGACCAAATTTAAGAAGCAGAAGTATGTAATGAACACTTAACCCCAACAGGGCTTGCAACCTTAGCCTTCTATACCACAGTCAGTCTCCTTGACAAAGCTACACTGACTTTTGATTGACAATAAAAGAAAACAGACTGTCAAATTAACCACCAGAGGGAGTTCTGAGGGTAAAACAGAAAAGCAGTTTAATTGACAAAAAACAATTAATAAAATGTTATAGAATTTAAGATAGAGTTTTAAAAAGTGCTTCCCCTATTCTACAGGTCACACCAGTCCTTCCATGCATGCAAATAAAGCTGGGACAACAACGCTTCAGGAGCTGTGCCTATGTCTTGCTGCTTGAACAAAGATCAAAGCGAGCAAATGACAATACGTTGCGGCACAGATTTCCAGGTGCAAAAATGAATGTGCATAATTTGTGTGCAGTCACTGCAAACATGATATAGCCCCAGTAACCGGACATGTAAATTACCTGTATTTGTGTTTACTAATCTAAATATCCAAGCCCAGATTTTTAGATTGGCACGTGCACATACAGTAATTTGCATGTATGTCATATAAACCAAGCCTATACAGCAGGAAAGCAAATCATCATCATACACCAGAAAGATACTGAGGTCTTATAGAACAGTTTGCATTTAGCAGCAATTCTACTTTGTAATCATTTGTCCTTGTTGCTTACTCCTCACCTCAAATCACAGTCCCTTCCTCCTCCAACTTGTGACCCCCATGTCCTGTAACAAACAACAGAATTGTGCCTAGAATGAGAACCCGATCCTGATGAAGGCCTCTGGGCATCCTGAGAATTGGATAGTCCTATACCCTATAAACCACTGAAAGTGCCAGTATATGTACATCCTGATCTGGATATGTACATTCTGGTTCACCAAAGAACATCATGTGTGGTCTTACATAAAAGCCAGGGTCACACTGGTCATTAATGGAGTCGTGAAATGTATGAAAAGATCCTATTTAAGGAGCTATGTGTGTATACTGAAAATATGTTCTAATGCCTGTATCAAGGCAGGGGTGACGAAGGTTTTTTGTCAGACAAAAGAGGTTTATGGAATGTCAATTAGACATTGGAAGCCCCACGTATACACAAAGTCAAAGGGAGGATGGGAAATCAACAGGGAGGCAGCACACTGGAGAATAACCTACAGTGGATTATCCTGAATCTGAGTCCAAATAATGAGCTTTGGGGCATACGAGGAGAAGGCAAAGACGACCTGTTACCTTGCACTTAATTAATAATCAAGCAATGTGATCACATTCATGGAAATGAGATCATACCCTGTCGTGGCTGAAACACTCCAAAGTACATTTGGGATGAGAGAAACTTCTTTAGCCTGTTAAGTTTAGTCTCTAGAAATGGTGTTATGATTTTGCTTTATATGTAATCTTTTGGTTCAGTTATCCTCACTCATCATTTCTTGAGCTTTGATAATAAATTTATATTTATAGTGAAAATAAATGATATTTCAGTGCTGTGGAATTAAACAAGGAGCTGATGCCGACCTGAATCATTCTAGTTGGTGTTTATGCTGTTCCTTTGGCAATAGCAGTCCTAGTATTTCTGTGAGGATTCAGCAGATATGGGGCTGGTGACACAAGGGAACATTTCCAAGGGACAGGGGTATACCTACTACAGGGCTTGACAAAACCCAGGCACCAGGTCACCATGGCAACCAGGGTTTGTCGCCTGGCTCCTAGCTCTGCTGTGGAAATGCAGTGAAGGAGCACCCTCTGGTGACCAAAAATAATACTGCTGGTGCCTAGCTTGGAGCCAATTTTGTCGAGCCCTGACCTACTTACAACTAGCGAGGCAAAATAAGGGCTGACATAGCCTAGAGGGGATTGATTGGATGGATGACAGACTGGTGATGTCAGGGACCTGATACCCAGGTAAGCACGAGCAAGTCTCCCACTGAATGACAGCACAGTGATTTTCAGCCCTGGGTATCGCAAGAACCTTCACAGGTCTGCTTAAAAAAAAAAAGAAAACACAAACAAAGTTGTTGTGCAGCAATCATATGATCACAGATCAAGATGGCAGCAGCCTTAACTGGGGGGACCCTTCCCAACCGGTTGGTCAAAAGGGAGCACTTGTCACTTCCCTTTGGTCTAGATGGGCTTGTTTGCTAATGGTACCGCTTAGTGCTCTGCGCCGGCGCCAAGCTGTCCAGCAAAATCGTGCTGTTGTTGAGCTTCCCTGCTGAATGTACACAGTGGGGCTCTGGAGCAGCCCCCACCAAGCCGTCAGCAGGAGGGGCCAATCCGTTCAAATTAACACTGTGAAAGATGCACAGAATTGGGATACAGGGAGGTTTAGTCCACTCTGATTTCATTTCCAGCTGCCCCACCTGACAGAGTTGTCGCCAGCCCATGCTGATGGCCCAGACCAAACCATAAGAGTGGTCATGGGTTCATGTGGTGTTTGTTTTCTGGCCCAAAGGCCTGAAGAAGGGCAAGGTGAACCTTGGAAGCGCTTGCCTTCTCTTTAGACACTCACCAGTCTTCTCAGCTGCCGTGACGAGAGTCCCTCTGGCTGACACATTTAACACGCCATGACTTCTCACCCACCAGGGCTCGGAATAGCAATGCAGTGGGTAGCCTACCTCATACTGGTTACCCGGCCAGAGAAGGTGTATCTATCTACACATAAATTAAACACCTGTGACTGGCCTGGGTCAGCTGACTCTGGCAGGGCTAGGACTGTAGGGCTCTAAAATCGCTATGTAGGGGAAGAATCCCAGAGCGCAGGTTCCTGTCCAAGCCTGAATGTCCACAAAGCAATTTTTAGCCCCAAAGCGCGAGTGCTGCAAACCTGAGTCAGCTAACGTGGACCAACTGTGGCTGAGCCGTGGGTCTTGTATTCCAGTGTAGATGTACCAAAGACACAAGTAGAGCGGGCAGCTTTCTTTCTTTCCCTGCTCCTCGTGAGGTTCTTTCCCCAAGACAACAGCGTCCCAGATTAGAGAGGTGAGTGTTCCTTAGAGACAGGGTAGGGCAGGAATTCTCGTGTCTATATCTGAAGAACCTATTGGGATTATTTAAACATTTAAAATGTCACCATCTCCAGAATTGCTGACATTTTCCTTCCCCAGCACCCTTCACTATCAAGGCTTTGACAAAGCTGTCCTGTTATTTAAGATGACACTAAAAGCTTGGATGTGAAACTCATATGAAGACAATTTAGATTCTTCAGTCCCAGGAAGCAACCATTGTATTTTACATGTCGAATGTCAAAAGCTGTTGATAGACCCACTTGCCACTGACTCATCAACGTCAGCTGATTCCTTTCCCATTTTCTCTGGAGCCAAGCAGGCATCATGGTGCTAAATCTTATCAAATGCCCCAGCTGTTGCAGAAAATACACAATATAATCCTCTGGTTCATTACCAGATAAGATCATATAAGATCATAGGCAGTATTTTTTGAGATCCATCAGCATTTCTGACACAGCAGTGCAGACTTTCTTGTGTTCTTTTTTATCTTATCTCTCTCTCTCCTTAGATTTCCCATCAAACGGGTACATTGGGGAGATTATCCATGTCTGGCAAAGACTAAGGAATTGTGCTTGAGGGCCTTTTTCAGGATTGCTTGTGGGTGTTATGATGAAAAATGTTTAAGTGCAGTACTGAATTTCCCTTTAAAATGTCTTAAAACTTCCTTTTTATTCATGAAATAGACCACAGCGTACAAACCACATCGGAAGGGCCATAATCCTCAACCAAATGCATTCCATCTATTTTAGATACTTATCTAGCTTCCATCACCATAGAATCTGAACATATTCAATGTAATTACACTCACAGCACCACCAGTACACAATAAAAAAAGAAGCTGGACAGCTCAAGATATTGATATAGAGCCCAGTTGCCACCTCACATCCAACAGAGATCATCACAAACAAAATCTGTTACCAAGTGCGGGGTGTTCAGTGGTTTGGTAAATTAATTGGATTATTATCTATATACCAAGATTCCAGGATTGTCACACTACTTCTCACTCAGAAGCCTAGACTGTCCGTTGAGTCAGTGTGCAGTGACAGAAATAGCTATGGTTGAGAGCTCTTTAGGACATCACCAGTTTGAATGATCGCAGGGATTTGCAGTCTGTTAGCATCCAATTCTTAAATTCAAACCTTTTTCTGGCTTTTTTTACACTTATGAATTACACTTGTTCAACAGCACGGGCTTTCACCTACTTATTGTTTGTATTTCTAGAGTCACTAGGGGCCTGGGCTCCATTGGGCTACATCCTGTAGAAACACAGAACCGAAAGATGGCTCCAGCTCCAATGAGCTTACAATCTAAATATAAAACAAGATACAGACAGGGAAGTACAAGAAAATATTGGTCACCAAGATAGGCAATGGTCTCAGCACACCAATGGCCTAACGGTTAACAAGTTTATTGTATGCCTCACAAAAAAGGAGAGTTTTAAGGAGGGATTTGAAGGAGGATAATGAAGTAGCTTTGCTGATCTCTATGGGAAGCTCTTCCCAAGGGCGAGGGGCAACATGAGAAAATTTTTCCCCCTGCACTGAATCCACAGGGCCAGGATTTCAGCTGGTGTAAGCCTATATAGCTCCACTGCTGTCAATGGACCCACACCATTTGACACCAGCCGAGGATCTGTCACGCAGGGGCTTTTAAATAGAACTCGAAATCCATAACCCTTGGGATTTGCCCAGTCATCTCACTGGGACAACATGTGAGGACCGAGTTTAGTGGCTCGGAGAGAAGGAAGCCGTTGGTTGTGCATCAGAATTCTTGCAAATGCCAGGAAGTGTTGATTCTACACTGCAGTTGTTTAGTTAGAGAGGGAGGCATTAAAATCGCCCTTCTAATGTTCCAGCAAAGTGCTGGGATAACTATGAAGAACAGTTGTGGTGTTACTTGTCCGTGTAAAAACATCACATATTTTATGCCACGGCTAACACAATTCAATCCACCGGGCTTAATGGCTCATCCTAACAACAACCCAGGACAGACAAACCCACAATCATTACCATCAAATATTTCTTAAGAAAAAAGTCATGCTGAGCCATCTGGGTTTAATGTCTGCTGATTTGCCTGTTTAAATTCATTTTGCTTGGACAATAATAAAAAAGGAAAGGGGGGGGAGGGAAGATAGAAACTCATCATGCGTGCAGAGAAATTCAACCAGACCTTCGCCCAGTGCAGAAGGATTTTGTGGCTGCTCAGCGTACCTAATCAAAACACATAGCAATGAACCCTCAGGGTAAAAATCAAAGGAAGTTGCACTGATTTCCAAATGTCATCAGCAGGAACATTTGCATCCATATTTCAGATCTTTACCAGCAAAAGATTTTCAAACCAAATTGAAGTCCCTCCCCCAGCCCTGCTATGTAAGAAGTTAAAAAAAAAAATCGCACTATTTTATGTGCTGTTTGATGTATTCCTTGCACATGTGAGCAGCAGAGCAGTTTTGATTATGAGGAGTCTAAAAAAGCTTTTCTAAAGAAAAAAAATGACACTCGTTGCAGGGGACTGCGATGAGCTGATTTCAGTTTGTGAAGGTTCCACTTGGCTCACTCATAGGCATTCCTGGGGCACTCATCATGGTGCCTGAGCACCGCACACATATTAACAAAGTCCTGCCCTAAATGGGGAGGATTTCATTCTTCTCTTAGTTTTATAGCAGAACCTGTTCTGTCTTGCACCTACACTGGGTAAACCTTATTTCACTGCTAAACCCACTTGTGCCCCCAACAAGGGCTGATCAGGAAACTGATCTTGGAAGACCACCTCACAGAAGAAAGAGCGCTGAAGGCATTTCCCTCCAACACAGCATGCTGAAGATAGCGTGGTAAGTAGGCAGTAGGCAATCAGACGGAGATATGCAAGGTATCTTAAGTACTTTGCGTGTCTCCCTTCTATTGCCACCGAAATCGCGTGGCAGTGTAGACAAGGGCTTAAAATGGGAAGGTGGTATGTGGTTATATGGATTTTGCTGAGGGGAATCAGAAGCCTTTGGAGACAAAATGTGAAAAAAAAAAAAAAAAAAAAAAAAGCCTTTATTATATTGCGGGTATTTTGTCTTCCTGTACAGAAGCCTGTTTTCCTGCTGTGCCAGCATCTCGCTGACAGAATGATGGACATAAGAGATTCGGCCTACATCTGCCAGGCCAACACTGCCCTGTCTTCTAATTTCCTTCAAGAACTCCCCCCCACCCTTTGCTAACACTAACAAACAACAATGATTTTAATGATCACAAAATCTTTCCAAGGACGGAGCCATGAAGCATTGATGAGGTGATGTCAGAATGCTTCCTCCCAGCGTAATTTTTATAACACAACACCTTCCCTGTAAGTGATGAACAATATATTTTACAGAAGTTTGGCTTTTTGGAGATTTGTGGCAGAGAAGGGCTTCTGAGGATCGTCTGTTTCAAGTTCTTGCAGAAAGAGGGGACTGTTTTCCCCAAGTCCATTGGGAAGCATCAAACTTTTGACACACAGACATGCAAAACAAGATCAGAGGGATCCCACATCATTCTCCCCTTATTCTAATTTATAGCAGTACTTTCCAGGTTGAGAGTCAAAAGACATCTGCACCTAACCCTCTAATGTCTTATACTCCCCTTGGATTCAGGCTAACTTTAGTACCATCTTGGGACCAGCCTGCTGCCCTGCAATAGGATTTTGATTTGATTATGCTTACAATACACTAATAGCCTTCAGGCAAAAATCACTTGCGATATGTCATGGAGAGATCTGATAGCATCGATTCACCTTGGTACAAGACGCTTGTGGGACTTTTCCACGCCATGACACAATTTTTTAGTGGCCACATGTACTTTTGATGTTTTGGAGGACTATTGGGGTTGGTTTCATGTGTACGTTTCACCACTGCCCCCTGTGCCAGATCACCACCCCAGCTCGCCTGTGCCAGGCTTCAGCCACCCCCCATCCTGTCTGGGCCAGGCAGCCTCTGCCTGCTTGCATCTGACCCATATTCCAGGATGCCACCACTCCCTGCTGTAACACCTGGAATAGAGGCATGCCCTTAGTCCATACGAGGAGAGCAGAACAGCTGTTGTGCTTTGAACCCACACTCTAGCTATTTCGCACTAACTTCCCTGTGAATTCCCATGCAGACAAGCCCTAAGAGAGGCAGATCTTGGAGAAAGGCAGGGGCCCTAGCACATTACTCTAAGCATTCTGAAATATGGATTATCGTTCCACATCCATATACATTGTGTAACGAGGGTGGCTCTCTGGGATATTTTATATACAACGTCTTAAGTATTTGTTTTAATTCTTTAAGGGATTTCTTTCTGCCACATTTGAGCCCATTTTGCATTCAAGATGCTTGCAGTGGCACAGTCCTAACAGCGCTCTCAAGGAAACCATACTTTAAACTGGCTCGGGTCCTCACAAAAACAGAATTTTCTGGGGCTTCCCCCCCCCCCGCCCATGAGAACAAACCCAGTCCAATCAGAGCACTGAAACAATACCATGTGACTTAAGTGACCTGTGAAAAGGAAGGCACGCAGCTCCATAATTAACATGATACATAGATAAATGGAGATTGCAAATAATCTGTACGATCAATTTCGAGCTAATTGCAATGTCTTTGCTGACATTCCTTCAACAGCAATAGATGGGAAAATAGATGATTGGAACTTAGATCTAGCAATAAACATCCATAGCAGACAAGCTGAACTCATTTCACTGACCCATACAAAATACTTACTAGTCACTGAACTTCTGGTCCACACCGGCTCCCCACCCCACAGAACAAGGGCTATTCCCTACTGTACTTTTGGTAGTGTTTTGTCCAGCCTAATTTTAAAACATCCTAAGCGATAACTTCCACTTCTCTGCATTCTCTCATGCTATTGCTGTTCAAGGTGATAAGATTTGTAGAAGACCTGTTTGGGCTTTTTATTGCTGTACATCACTATTTAGTTGGATTATAAACCAGTTCCACATAATAAATCATAACAGAAGGCTATTTAGCAGAGCAAAGAAATATAAGCTTGCCTCCTTGTCAGAAGGCATTCTTTCACCCTGTTTTGTTACACTTGAAGAGAAAAGCCACCAAAACCGTCTTAGGCAGCACACAGTGAGAAGGGGGAAGAGATAAATGAAGCTGTAAACAATAAAGGAAAAGCTACAGCTGTTAGTCAGCTCAGACTTTTGCAGTTTCAAAGATTTGTCAGTGGGTGCAAAGGTTTGAAGATGCCAGTGGTTCAATGACATGATCATTCATTGCGGATGAGATTGCTGCTGCAAAACTGGGGTTTTCTGCACCTGAGAGTTAATTTGAGGACTGGAAATCCAGAAAAAAGTCTGTAGTCTCAAGACTGTAAAATACCACCTTGGCTCCCCATTTCCAAGGGCTTGTGATTCCATTCCTAAGTAATTATTTTATTGCTCGTTAGGTATTTTGTGTCCTGCCTCGCTCGCCATATCTAACGGAACTAGAACATTATGGGAGAGGATGTATTATTTTGTGAGTCTTGAGTTTATTAAAAGAAACAACCTGATTTTAAGTACAGCTGTGTCCATGTCTGCTGCTTTCTCTCTCCATGCAAAATTATTCCAATGATCAAAATGTAACATTGTTGACCTTGATTCAGATCAGATTATTGAGTTATGCGGGAGCCACAAAGATAGCATGAAGTCCAGCTTCAGAAGAAGCAGGGCATCCCTGCCAAACATCTGGGTACCAGAGGACCTCCCAATATACTCTTGTTAACACCAGCCTGCCTGATACAAGCTCTCAGCATTACCAGGCTCCCCTGCATGCTGACCCATGTCAAACTCTTTCAGCTCTTTTTGCACATAAGGAATGTATACAATGGCAGGGCCAGCCAGCAGAGAAGTCTGGCACAGGGAAAGAGCTCTCTCACAGCTCCCTGGGAGCTTTAGCAGAGCTAGTCTGAAACTAAAATAAGGGATTTTACACCAGGAGGGAAAACAAGCAAACAGAAAACAGACCTCCTCAGACAGAGGTGGAACTAGTCTTTCTACCCTGAACTAACTTATCGACGGCTCCTAGGGTAACTGGTTTGCAGTTCCAGAGCGGGAGCCGTGTTAGTCTAGTTCAGCAAAACAAACAAGGAGTCCTGTGGCACTTTTAAAGACTAACAAATTTATTTATCGCAATAGCTTTCCTGGGAGAAGCGTCTGATGAAGTGGGATTTTGACATGGGATTTTCTCCCAGGAAACCTCATGCAATAAATAGATTTGTTAGTCTTTAAAAGTGCCACAGGACTCCTTGCTTGGTTTACTACTGATCACCTCCCAAGGCTCTAGAATGAAAGAGAGCTAATAGTACGCAGCTTCTCAATTTAAAACCCGGCTGAGCCTTCAGAAGGAAGTCTCTCTTCCTTACCCAAACCAGGGAGCAGGAAGGTGTGACAAGGTGTTAGCTCTCTGCTGACCTGTGCTAAGTTCTCTGCTTACTGCCAGCTGCAAGACAGAATTATTTCAAGACTGTCTAAAGCTCCCCTCCCTGCTGTTGAACTGATCTGTGGGTTAGATCAAAGGCTTGAAGATACAGAGAAGTCTTACACACTGCTCCAAAGCTCACCGGAAAGCCTATTTCTGACAGACAAAGCAGGATGCCAGAGGTGTGAGCCTTCCACTGGAGATCCCTTGTCCCTGGCCTTGGACAGTTTCACCCCGCGAACGGCAGTGAGGATGGCCCAATAGATTCCAACCAAGAAAATTCAACATAGATTCACTACAATTGCATGAAAAGACTCAGTATCATGCAAGTTAATTTGCCTGGCACTGCATGTGTTTTATAGTCGTAGTCTGTAGCAAGTGAACTTTCACAAAGACTTTCTGATAAATTTTGGTCATGCCTACCCATACCAATCAAGGTGTAATGTGTCCAAGAGGCATAGCCATTGGAGCAGAGAAGTCCAATCAAAGATGTGTAGCCAGGGCTGGATTTACATATTATGCATCCCTAGGCACAGCATCTTCAGCGTACAGCCCCGCGTACAGCTGACCATGTTTTACTTTGGGAGGGGAGGGAGGTGATAGGAGAGAGAAGGGCTGACAGGACCAACGTTGTGCCTTGGGTGGGGGGAGATGGGTTGGAGCAACCACTTTGGCCAGCTCTGGGTGGGGTGGGGGGGAATATGCTCACTTCTGGGTTCTAGCTTCCAATCTGGCCCCCCCCTCCCGCACCAGGGGACCCTGCAGCAGGCATCCTGACCCAGCTCCCCCCACCAGGAAGCTACACCCATTGTTGCTCTCAAAACACTTGGTTATTGAAGGAATATTTTAAAATGGATTGTCTTATCTTTTGGGTTGCCAGCTACTGCCCTAGTGCAAAGTGAGCACAAAGTGGGAGGCAAATCTTCCAATTCAGAATGACAGTGTCCTACGCTCACCCTATATATTTATATCAACGGGCATGATCTAGCTTCCACTGAGGACCTTGGGAAGACTCTCGGGGAACTCAATGGGAGCAGGAACAGGTCCTATCTTTGCATTACCTTTGCCAATGGCGATAACCAAGAAGAATTGGATCACTTTCCCTGTACAAAGAGACCCAACCATAGCTCTGTGAATGGAGATGTGAATTTGAAAAGGTGAGTTTCTTGTTTCTGTCTGTGGAATTTTAGCTTAGAATATACACCGGTACCTGAGCTTTCAGGTATTACCATCACTGCCATCATACACCACCAGGCAGGAACTTTGATAAGTAGCTCTGCTGGAAAAGAAAGGGAGAGTGGGAGGAGGGAAGAGATGGGAGACACAAGGGGGATGTCAGCTTCTTGGTGGCAGTGCTGGTACATAGAAACAAGATGCAGAGCACCACCAGAATGCTGTGACATGCAGAGGAGCCTGAACATAACAACTGTCCAATTTATTTCGCTATTTTCTGTGATACAAAATATTCCATGCACAGTGGCATTAGATAAGGTGGAGTGATGAGGGCCATGTAATAAAGTTAATGTGAACTTCCAACCGCATGTTTTCTTGCTATGGGAAAATTCGCTCTGAGCAACAGGAGGAAGTTAATCACAGCCGTCTGATGTAATTTCTAACAGAGTGGGAGCTCTGCAATGCAGCCAGCTGAAAATGGGAGAAATTCTCTTGGTCTTAGAGAAAGGCTGTTACAGTCCAAGCCTCACCACCTTGGTCATGGAGTTGACTTCAGTGCGATTACTCACATGCTTAAAGTTAAGCATGTATTTAGATACTTTGCTAGATTAGGGCCAGAGTGCTGAACACCTTGCAAGGCTCAGCCACCAATCAAATCACACAAGCTAAGCGGAATAAAGTCTGATCAATACTTGGATGGGACAAGTCAAATCTAGGTGCTGCTGTAAGTGATATTGCTGGTTCAATAAATGAGATAGTACTGAACCAGGACCCTAACAGAGGACTATGAAGAACTGTTTCAGATGAGATTCCAAACTAAGGTCCTTACTACTTCTTCTCATAGCACTTACCAAGCCACTTACAAAAGAAATAATAGCCTCAACATCCTGGCCAACTCCATTTTTGGTACACGCATTCTACACGCTTAAAATTCTCTTTAACGTTTCAATTGCGTACAACAGACTTCCTCACTTTCTGTTTAAAACCATTTCCTAGTATTGCTGCATGCAGTTAAACAGATGCTGAATTTTTATCCCGGAGGTGGCTCCATTTTTAGTCCCTAATGAAACAATTCTTGTATGTGTACATATCTACTTTATTATATAGAACATGTCAAGTGTTTTGGGATACTGCAACATGAAAACTACTATACGCGACATATGATATTACTACAAAGCTTAAAAGCACCATCATAGCTTATCTACACGTCAGGTTGTAAAGTTACAGAATCAGGTTTATTTTTAAATGAGAATTAGATAGGGCAAGCTCGCTATAAGCTAATAACATATGTTAACTGAAAGTCCAAAGCCATAGTTATTGGGAAGTACAGTACAGGGCAAAAATTAAGGAAGAGCAATTAAGTACAGCTCCCCTAGAGTTCAATTATATCTGACTCATCCTCCCAAATGAGTTCTTTTCTTCCATAAATCAGAGAAAACAAACACACTCACTGCTGAGATAAAAGATCATTATTCTTGCACCGCGAGAGAGGAAAACACATATAGTAACAGCTTTGGCTCACAGGATGGTGTTTGTGTCAGAAGACAGAAAAACATGCTCTTAAAAAAGGGGTCAGTGCATGGAACTGCACAGGTACCTGCCACAGTCCATGTTCCTCTCTTTGTTGTCAGGCTCCACCCATGTGCTTGCTGTACAGGTATCATGTCTCTTGTCAAGAGAGTTTGCGATATAGCTGATTGCCATAGACACGGGAGATAAACAAGAAGCAGTTACCAAGGATCCTTTTTTAAAATGTACAAATCTGTGATGTCTCTTGTGCAGATGTAACGGAAGAAGAGCCTTGAATGAGGAGATGGGATTTCTGAATGGATGGTGATTGTGAAGTAGCTCCATGCATAGGGACAGAACAGGAGGAGAAAAGATTGATGGGAGTGAGTGAAGGAAATGAAGGTGGCCGGGAAGCTAAGTGATGAGGATGACAGTGGAATGTGATAATAGATGACATACGAGTTGTAGGCTGGGGTTAGATCTATGTAGTAGCTTGAAGGCAAGAGGAAGAAACTTGCCACATTGAGCAAGGGAGAGCCAGTGGAACAATTCAGAAAGGGACCTGGTCTGATCCTTGTTTTAGCTACTCCTATTCGGTCAACTAGGAGCAGAGTGATCCTGGTATTAGATGGGCTGGGGAAGGCTACAGCAGCTAATACGGAAGTGGGTAAGTGAATTGTAAACCCTGACTTGCTGGACTTGCATTTCACAACCATGTTAACACATCCATACTGCATTACGCAGACCTTCTGACTTGGGTATGCGGCTTGAGCTGTGTCCGCTCAGCAATATAACAGGGCTTGGACCTGAGTCACAGGAGAACTCAAGCTCTGACCTATGCTCCTAGCAGGCCCTAGAACTTGGGTCCTGAGCACTTGCGACCTGAGTCAGACTGAGCTGTGTGTGAACAGAAGAGGGGCTTGGGCTCAAACTGGAACCACATCCTCGGCTTAGTGTGCAGTGTAGACACACCCATGAAGACTCCCTTTCATTCCTAGGTCACCTGCTTTGACCTGGCCCAGGTCTTTCACACCTGCTGAGCATCAGCACCTGACAGCAGGACTGTAATGAGTGCATCTCAAATAATATTCCTTGGGGAAATCCACACAAGCCATCAGCAAAAGGAGGCCCCTTTGTGTGGATAAACAGAGGCATCTAGTTTCTAGGAGATATGGCTTAACTAGCTATGTGATGCTAGAAAAATCTGGCTGACCAATAAAAGTTGATTTCCAAACTAGGACAGAAATGCACATGAAATCCACCGGTGACTGTGTGTATAGTTCCTTCTTGGTGCTGATCCACACAGAATATTAGTTATTACAGTCCACAACTCTTCTGTTCGAACTGTAGCAGCTCATTCAACTCTGGAGGCTGGGTCAGTCCCTGTTGTGTTGACCAGGAGAGTTTCCCCCCTCCCCCCCGCCCACACAAAATGCACGTGCACGCGCACTAAATGTGCTGTTCCAAGGAACTACAAGCAGAGACTTAGGTGTCAGGGACCAAATCTTTGTTACAAAGATTCTTCTCACAACCAACCTAATGTGTTCCACCCTCCCATTACAATATTAATGAAAGTGCTGGAATGACCGTGCACAATGCCTTAAAGAACAAAAAGTTGTTAGATGATCTATTCAGTCTCCTTCCATTAAGTCTCACAATTGCCTAGAACACCACCACCACTTGCAAAAATGATGAATCAACCTGAATGGATAATGTTTCTTTGGAGACCTTTCTGGGAAACTTTCCACTTTCTGGTCTCTCTGTAATTTCCAGAGGGGTAGTCGTGTTAGTCTGTGTACAGCAAAAAACAATGAGAGTCCTGTGGCACCTTATAGACTAACAGATTTTAAATCTTTTAGCAAATCTGGTCTCTGTAGGTTCCCAAAGATTGTACCCTAGTAAACAGTATTTAAGGAAGACGAATGCAATCTTTCTTGCACCATATGTAAATCAGGCATGAAAAGCATATTTAACTTTTCCTGGAGCACTTTGTGTGTGTCACTGAACAAGAAAAATATTTGATCAGTCCCTGTATGGTATGGCTACTTTTATGTTCCTAATTAGGAAAGGGGTCTTGCTCGTAAAATTGGCAAATTTAGTGTGTGGAGGACTGAATTTCCTTTATGAACTTTGCCTTGTCTTAATATTTTCACTACAATTATTTGATGAAAGACAATAGCTGAGGAGAAATCTTAGGTCAAGTATACAGAACTCCTTACATTTTAGAGACTTGTTTGCTTGATGAGTTTAAATTTGCAGTTTTCTTGGAGATTGAAGCTGGGATTGTCAAAGGAGATGTAGGAGGTAGGCACCCAACTGAGATTTCAGCTCCTAACTCACTAAGGCTCTTTTAAAAATTCAAACCTAATGGGGTATTTTAATCTATGAGTGCAATTCATAGGAGTGAATGCGCTGATAGCTTATTCCTATTGGGGTGGAGGGATTGTGTGTTGGAGGAGTGGGGCAATCAAAAGCCCAGTTGGAAGAGCATGAAGCTCTTAATTTGAGGGACTAAGTTTCAAGTCCCTGTTTGAGCAGTAAGTTAAATTTGATAAATATATTAAAGGATTATATGATGGGGTTGCCTGTGATAGGAGAGGATAGGAGTCAATGACCCAAGAGGTTCCTTCATTTCCAATTCATTTAATTTCTAACAAACATTTACATTTGGGATATTTATCCCAGAATTGTTCAGAACCCATGAATCTGCAAAATTGGGTAAAAGTACTTGAAAAACCCCTCAAAAAAATCAACAACATACAAGTGGAAGAAGGTAAGCGAGAAATAAATATGAATAACGATACAGCTGAAAGAGCCAATAAATTCCTGAAGTTATGAAAACCACCCGCTGCCCCATCTTACTCTCCCCAAAAAGGCAATTCAGGAAGTACAACATTGATAGCAATTACAGGACTTCTACCACTTTAACAATAGAAGCATAGAGAAAACAGTACCATGTTGAGTGGCATATAGTTGAAGAGAGGTCACACACACCCTATCTTTCTAGTGTCCATGTGATCAGGCAATAAAAACTATTTACTGAAATATCCTGCATTTCTTTGAAGGACAGCCAGCTGTCTTTCTTACATGCACCAGTAAATGCAGCTGGCTCCAGGAGGCATGCATACCAACAAAATGCCAAAGGATACCGTTAAAAAAACCTTAGCGCTCTTGCTAGTCAGATGCATTCACATGACTGGATCAATCTGTAAACAAGATTATGGAAGAGGAATGCAATAAATGATTATTATTATAGGTGTACAGTGCCATTCAGGAGTCTCCAAGTGATTCCTCCCCCCCCCCCCAAAATAGCTGCACAATACTGCCGCTATGACCACAGCATAGCAAAACTCCACAACCATTTAGGGCCAGATGTGGGAAAAAATACTAAGTCCTACTAAAACTGCAGGGAGGACTTTGCGCAGGGCGAATACCCTAACAAGGACACCAGGATTTGCAAGCACAGGGGCCATACTAAGGGTGCCATGAGCACAAATGGCCATGTCCTTTGTTTTCTACGTTAGCTAAAAAGACATCACTTCCAGCAGCAAGAGTGTGGGACAACTGGTTCTTTATTAATTCAAATGGCAAACTACCACCTACTGAATCACTAATGCTGTTTTTTAAAACACGGTGGATTGTCTCTGAAGATTCCTCCCTACACATATAGACCCACACCATCACTAACTTGCTTGTTAGATCTGATCAGACCACAGCCAGAGATGGAAAGAATCCAAGTATAAAAGAATATTGGACATCTAAGAAGAGAGTCACTTCAGGTCCAGTTGCATTGAGAGCTTCCTTCAGTTTGATGCTGGAACTTCCCAGTGAACAGACCCTGAATGTATCCATGTAGATTTCAGAAGCCACCAGGAGACAAAAAAGCATATGGTCACATTAATAATTACACAGCCAGCAAAAAGGCACAGATTTCCAGAGCAATCACATGGAGTTAAAAGGTCAGAAAGCAGAGGCAGAGCAAGAGAAGCATACAGAATAGCAGTTTGTGCTAACAAGCAGAACAGCAATACATCAACTACACAGGCAAACTTAGGAATAATTATGGAAATGTGTCCAATCAGATAAGAGCGAAACAGACGAAAAATCCCAAAATTGGCCTCGGCTTCCATTGCTCTCAAACCGTCTGCTCATATTCTAAAAAAAAGTAAAACGCTTACATTGAGCAAAGGACTTTCCCTTCATTTTGAGGACTAAAGTCCTCTTCAGGGGAGGAGGGTACCAAGGTACAATGAATTTAGTTGCAAGGTACAATGAATTTAGAAACCCTTTCCCCCTTCCTCTTTTTCTTTTGTTTTACATGTTAATAAACTGAGACCCATTATGCTTATCTAAGAGCGGAATCTTGTCCTTGATACTTTGGCTCAATTTCTGGCTTCATTTACACTGTAGTCAGTCAAGAGTAACTCCAAATGGAGTACACTATTATCCAATGGTATAAACAGAGCTACTCTGGGTTTGCATCATAGACCCTCAGACTTTAAGGCCAGAAGGGACTATCCTGACCATCTAGTCCAGTGGTTTTCAAACTATGGGTCGGGACCCCCAGACCCTCAGGTACTGGGTGGCTAAGCCCCTGCCGTTGCTGAAAGACTGGAATGCATTGATGAAAGATGTAATTATTGGGTCGCAGGCATAAATTACTTTTTTCAACTGGGTCCCAACAAAAAAAGTTTGAAAGCCACTGATCTAGTCTGACCTCATGCACATCGCCCGCCCACTCCTGGGAAAGGAGTTACTCTGGCTGAGTTACTGAAGTCCTCAAATCTTGATTTAAAGACTTCAAGGTGCAGACAATCCACCCTTTCCTCTAGTTCAGAGCAGCAAGTGACCCATGTCCCATGCTGCAGAGGCAAGTGAAACAAGTTTGTCCCCATTACTCCTCTGGAAAGTTGGTCTAGAATTTCACTCCTCGGATGGTTAGTAGCCATCTTCTAATTTCAACCCTAAAATCACTGATGGTCAGTTTATACCCATTTGTTCTTGTGTCAATACTGGCCCTTAATTTAAATAACTTCTCTCTCTCCCTGTTTATCCTTCTGATATATTTATAGAGACAACCGTATGCCCCCTTCATTTGGTTAGATGAAACAAACCAAGCTCCTTAAGTCCCCTCTTTTAAGGTAGATTCTCCTTTCCTTTGATCAACCGAGTAGCCCTTTTCTGCACCTGTTCCTATTTGAATTAATCCTTGTTAAATATGGGAGACCAGCACTGTAGCTGAGTGCAGAATCTGGCACAGCATGTCTTACTATGAATAAAAGCCAGACACCAAATAAGGCAGACACGGGCAGGATTCTCAAATATACAGTTCCACCAGAAACCTCAATCCCGAAGCGTAAGCACCGTCTGTTTGGCTGAAGTCCATTAGCTTCTGCTCAAGTTAATGGAAGAGGTGTGCACGCAGTAATATGGGATATACAACCTGTCTTCCAAGATCTCCAGCACACCCTTCAGTATAAAATCTGGGTATTACTGGAGAGAGAAACTGCCAAGAAGCCGTCTTGTGATGGGGCAAACACCAGCTGATGAGCGTGTTGGACTATCCTTACAAACAAGACCACGGTAAAGAGAAACAAAATTGGCCTGCCTAGCATATACCTCTTTGCTTACTGTGCTCATCCACCACTCCCATTAAACACTTGCTACATATTTATACTAACTCCCCTGTGTTACTGTGGTTTATATCTTATTGCATCGACAATGGCTACCACTAAGGGCTGCTCTACACAGTTTTTGTACCAATTTCAGTATTTTGATTAGGGAGGTGATTTACTGAAGTCATTATGCTAATACAACCCCCTATTGCGGATGCAGTTATAACTGTGTTCATTTACAGCCTGCTGTCTCAGCCACTTGCTATATGTTCTGAGCTTCCTGTGACTTTGTTTGCGGCAAGTTGTCTCAGCAACAGATGTTTCAGAAATTTGCTCAGCCACACGTAAGAAAAATATGTCCCCATATGCTTCTTGTGCAACCTCACATATGCATCTACCATTTAAATTGTAAGGCATAAACAATGCCTGGGCATAACTATAAATTCGAATGCAAACATTTTATCTCCGCTCTTCCCTCGAAGCCTCCTCAGGGAGCACAGGCTTGTCTAGCTCTAACTTTATTAAAGGCTGGTGAACATCTCATTGCAAATATTTACTTGGGCACTGACCCCTGACACAAACCTGACTTAGCTCATTGCTGATTCACTCAGCACTTCAGCAACTCCCCTTGATAGTGCATAAGATTCCTTCACGGCTGTGCGAGGTCTTTAGACTCTCCCTCTCTTGCTGTCTAGGAATTTAAAATGATCTCTTACCTTAATGGTGCCAATTTTGACTTGCGTGTTTAGGCAGGGATTTTTAAAGAATCCTAAAGGAGTTAGGTGCCCATCTACTATTGAGTTGCAAAGAAATGTGGGCACCTACCTCCCATGGAAGCTTTGGAAAATCCCATTCTTAATGTCACTGGCCGCTTCTTTAGAGTAATTGGCATTTGCACATTGTGGGGAGCGGCAGACAGATTTGATGAGATAGACAAATCAAGTAACAGATTGCAGCTCACCTTAATTTTGTCCTGGAAATCATGGATTCCATTTTGGATACCAAGCAGCACCCATGACTTTTGATTTTTCCCCAACCCCTTTCCAGTATTTTGCCTGTTTTACCCTGACACTTGCTAAAACTGCCATGAGGAGGAAAAATAAGCTTTTGGTCAATAGGGCTATGTCACTGTTAGTGTTTAAGCTCCTCAAATCCTTTCTTTGAGCAGCTCCTGGAGCTGAGCTCCAAACCCACACACATTTCCCAGGCCAGTGACTCTTCACGGAGCTGCAGATGTAACATTTACTTGGGTGAACCTATTACAGATTATTTCCTGGGTTAAATCAAGAAGTAGCATTGTATGAGAACAACATAGATCACGACAGCTTACAAAAGAAAATCAGAACTGGGGGAATGAGTAAGGATAGTACAGAAGAAGAGGAGACAACTGGAAGTAGATGCCAATGATGTCAAAGACCGAAAGCAGAGTCGGTTAGGGATTATGGAGGGTGCTGGAACGTCCAGTGCTTCCTGGCTTCTAAGAGTGCCACTGCAGACCCTTGGTGTGGCAGGGCAAGGCAGGGAAGGGATGGCACCCCAGAGGTACCTACAGGACAGACTGGCTGCGAAAGATCTGACAGATGGATAGATGTGGGAGAAGACGCTTGAGGGAGATGGGCATGTGTCTTGAATTCCACCTTCCATGCAAATGCAGTTTAAACGGACCTGAACATGAGAGAATTTCAACTGATGCAAAAGGCTGACTTTTTCATTTCTGCTGGGCTTCTCTTTTGCCTGTGCATACTTTGTAATTCCTGTAGAGTCAGATCCTTCTATAGGACTTACCCTTTCCCAAGAGTCATCTAAATGCATGAACCTGAGCTCTAGTGCAGAGCAATTTGCAAAAGACAACAGAACATTAACTATGTAATATGCAGACAACAGAGTCTTGTGGCACTTTTAAAGACTAACAGATTTATTAATCGCATGAGCTTTCGTGGGAGAAAATCCCACTTCGTCCACGAAAGCTCATGCGATTAATAAATCTGTTAGTCTTTAAAAGTGCCACAAGACTCTGTTGTCTTTCTACAATAGACTAACACGGCTACCCCTTTGGAATATGTAATATGCAATGAGGACTAAATATCCTCTTTAATGTTTACAAGACAGGGCAGACAACTTTACATTAAAGACATTTAAAAATGACATTCTGAAGGAAATAAAAGCAACTATTCACAGCAGTCAGAATATGAATGTTTGATTGATTAATTTAGAACTGAGAGTGGTGGTGGGAGGCTCGTTAGATCCGATATGACAAATAGTGATGTCAAAGATAAATCAAGTAAAGATTACCTGCTGTCAGGAATTAGAGGTTGCATTGGAGCCAGGGAATCTTCTCATGCATCAAGTTAGATACATACTTAAGTATCTTGATGAATCAGGGCCAAAGAGCTAAAACTGTATTACAATAACTGGAAAGACTCTCATTGACTTCAATGGAGTTTGGTTCTGGCATAAAACGCATTGGTGACTAAGAATACCAACAATATCTTGAACAACATTGTTGAGGCCGCTTGAAAAATCGGGCCAATGACTGTATTAGAGATGCAAAACAGAAATTCATTTCCACTGCACACCATGAAGATCACGTCGGGCAGGAATTAAAGAGTAATTATCTTGTTCATTTGTCATGCACGCAAGATGCAGAATGAGCAAAGGAGACTGCAGTTGAAGTGCCATTGGAGTTGAGCAAACAGCAGATTGGGCCAGGAATATAAGGTTACATCTTAATCCTAAAAATAATATTTGGAGAGCAGACAGAAAATAAGAAGCCCTGAAATATGATATTTCTTCTATATGCTGAAAATACCCCAGGTGAAGTAAAGTAAAGAACATACAAGCAGGGAATTGAACAGGTGGAATACAAAGTTTGCTGTTGGGAGTGGATCAAAGGGGGGAAGTGACTCAATACTTTACACAAATATCCAAAGAGAAATGAAGTCAAGGGTCAGGTCTATACTACATATTTACTTCAGTTAACTATGTCACTCAGGGGTGTGAAAATTCGTACTTTTGAACAACACAGTTTTATCAGCCCCCACCTCCATGGAGACATCATTATGTTGGCTGGAGATTTTCTCCTGCCAACATTGCTATCACCTCTCATAGAGGTAGATTTAGTAAGCCAATGGGAGATCTCTCTGGATGGGGCTAACATCCATCTACGAGATCACAACTGTGAAATGAAGAGTCTCCTCACATCAAGTCATCTGAATATTTTCTTGGAAATACACTTGGAATTAGTTCTCTAATGTGTGACCTTTATTGTACAAAATGCCCCAGCCCTCCCTTCTATTTTTAAATACAATCTCTTTCAGGCAGCTGATCTATTTCAAATTCACTGATTAAAAAACAAAACAAAATGGACAGACAACATAACATTGACATTTGGTGTTGGCATTTAGCCTTAATGTCAACTTCACCATTTGTCTGTGATGATTTGACAAAGGAATCCTTTTACATTTAAAGAATACAAGATAAAAGTTTAAAGAGGTTATTAAGGAGGGCATGGGAAAAAAGAGAACAATGCACCTTTCTAAGCCAAAAAAAGGTGAATGCACAAAATAAGATGCCTCAGAGGAGTCAAGTCTTTGCAATACGGGTGGGTGAACAGTACCCAGTGTGTGGTAATCTAATTCTCAGACAAGGGCTATGAAGGATTTGTTCTTATGGCATTTCAGAATCTCATTTTGTGTCTTCATTTATGTCTGCTGTACAAACAGTGAGCCCTGTAAATCTTTCGACAGCTCTGTAATAAGTGTAAAATCAACACCAGAGCTTCCTCCTGAAAAATGACTACTCCAGCTCCTCAAGCAAAAAATGAGGCTTCCCATCCGGCAAATGCAAATTGCAATGAATGGAGTTGATGGCAATTGACTGAAAGAAGGGCAGTTCATCTAGCCCATAAAATTGCAGACTGCCATCAGAAGCTATTTCCTCCAATTCACAGTATTCCCTCCCTTTTTCCCCTTTAACAATAGGCCCAGAAAAAGTCCAGGACATCTGTCAAACCCAGATGGCTGGCTCTGAAAATGACTGTGTGTATGTTTGTAAGGAAAAAGAGACAGAGACAACAGAAAGGGTTTGGCTATGAAGAGCTTCCAAAAATACTGGTGATGTGATCTTGTTCCCAGCTGAGGATGAGGGAAAATGCCTTGCCCTTGTTTAAGGAACTGAGTGGCTGTACACAATGAGCCAGGGTCAGTAATGCTGGTGCAGAGTAGTATAAGTTGTGCCTCCCTGAACCAGCAAGGTCTCTCGACCCTCAAGATGGGAAATTCACCATGAGTGAAGAGAGAGGGCATTTACTTTGACCCCCTTCCTCAGAATTGCCACTAGACAGGAGCAACTGCAACTCCTGCTGAGGTTCTGTGGGAGATCTGTGGACCGGAGCAGGTCTGAAGAGGTTCTCACGTGGTGTTTGCAACCTGGGCTGCTTCCATTTACAGTCCAGCTTCCCCCACCTTTGCAGCTTCATCGGCTCTCTATGAGCTTTAAAGACACGCCTCTTATCCTCTTACGGATTTTCTGCTGCCAGGGTTTCCATTGGAATACATCCTGTGGTTTGAATACCCCATCACAGGCCACGTCCTTCCCCTGAGGCATTAGAGCTGGTTAAAAGGAAATACCATTTTTTTTCTTAACAGGAAAACTAATTTTGTTTTCCCTCCTACTTCTTCAGAGGTTGAGAGCAGATCAAATGTTTTCAGTGAAACTTTCTGAAGAAAATAGCTCCCTGGCTCAGAGGAAGAGGACCAAATTTCAGGCAGATAGGTAAAACTGAGAAAGTTATTAGCAACATAAAAAAATCTTTTTAATAATGACAACCTTAAGATAGGCATTCCACATGCAAGAGAGACCAGGACAGATGAGAAAGGTTATGATTAGAACTCCGTACACAATCCTTATATTCATGACTTGGCTATGAATTATGTGAATTTGCAGAATTTAAATTCTGGATTTTTCCTAACCTGCAGGTGGAAAGAATAATATTCAGTATATTATGGAAGCAGGAAATGGCAGATCCTGGGCCCATCTGTAAATAACATGTAACTCTGGCCTGGAAAAAAAAAGGGGAGGGGGAGGAAGTACAAAGAAAGCGTTACTCCATTCCAAAATATGTCATTTCCATGAAATTAAGCTATTGTGCCATTTGCTCTTCTCTGTTTTAGCCTCTACACAAGATGTTAACCTTGCTATTCCCAATGAAGCAATGAAAACAATTATCTCACTGGCAATGGGATTTGCAGCCGAGAAGAGAAGTGTATTTATTAAGAGAGGAGCAACCGCTCAAATATGAGTAACAGTTTCTAGTCTCAACAATGTGCTATAACCTCTGATAACATGATCGTGTTAGGAACATGACAACACAGGCCTTAACGGGGGGATGTACACGGAGGGCAATGGAGCGTAACACAAGCCACATACATCTACAGAGGGAAGAATACAAATATTTCAGTGCTAGACACTGAAGGGAAAAAAGCAACCATAAGGGATTTTGTTGTTGCTCCAGGGCCTCCTTTTACCAGCAGGTGCCACCAGAGGCAAAATTGTGACAAGAAAATAAACAGTAGGAAAAAGAGCTGCTAACGGCACAAATTCCCTCAGTGCCCAGCACAGAGAGAGAGAGAGAGAGAGAGAGAGAGAGAGAGAGAGAGAGAGAGAGAGAGAG
>ML685770.1:11370924-11408616 GCA_007922175.1 Pelusios castaneus
GAGAGAGAGAGAGAGAGAGAGAGAGAGAGAGAGAGAGAGAGAGAGAGCTGTGTTTGCTGAAGATACTTTTGATTTACATAAAACTTACTTGCTGGGATTTTTGCAGGAGGTGTGAGGGAAATCAAATGTTCCAGACCCAAATCCCAAAGAAAATAAGATCACTAGTGATCCGTACAGACATTGTGCTGTGCCAGCATGCAGGATCTATGCTATCCAAAAAAGGGCTGTGTGTTTAACAAGGCAAATGAATGGGAATGAAGCAGCTGGATTCAGTACACAGTCTTCATAGCTACTCAAAAGCCTTCCGACTGTCAGCCAGCTCCAGTGATGCTGAATAAGCCTGCTTGCTATTTGGAAATTACGTGAATTTAGTACTTAAGTTGTGCAAGGTGTCAGGTTGGCAGTGCTTGAAACCGAAGCCTTCAGCTTAAGCAAAGAGGATGGAGGTTGAGAAGGGATAGTTCCAGGAAAAGCTGCTCTGGCAAATACCTTACTACCACCACCGGGCCCTTGTCAACAGAAGGACTCATCTCTAGGACTCAGACAGGAGTTCACATTCCATGGCTCTCTACAAGCTTGGCAAATTCTATTGTGCCTCTCCAGTGCACCACCAATGTTGATGCGTATTTTGCCACTGACTTCAACAAGAGCAGGAGCCGGTCCTTTACGAGGAAGCCATGATTTTTCCGGATTTCAAGAGGCCCTCCCCACACACGTAGAAAAAGAAATACAATTTTAATGCGTCTTGGTAGCAAACACTCCAGTTCTGGTTTTGTGTGGGAGAGCAGGTTCTGAAACCCAAATCCATTCATACACGCACAGTTTGCTCTGCAAGTAAATAAAGAGGCAGCTTTTGTCATTTCCACGAGCAGGATGATGCAATGAGTGTTCTAGCTGCCCGAAGATTAACAGCAGCCATGCACTCTAGACCATTAGTCAGCACGAGAAGACGCAGCAAGGTTTTGGTAACCCGCCATCCCCAATAAATACCTCAGATATTCCATTGTCTCCCACCAGCACAGGCTGTCACCGTGCAAGTGATGAGTAGTCAGGGACCTTTCGCTCCATCATGGCAGTTTCCTAGCTGATTACTCAACGGCTAATGACAAAGAGATCATTTTAACTGCTTTGCTGAGCCCTGTGCACTTCCTTCGTTCCACATCAGAGCCAGAAGGGCTGCTTTTTTGTAGTTTCCCTTAGGCCTTCTTTGACTAAGTTGCATGGGCCACGCTTTACTGAAGGCAGAGCCAATACACCACTCTCAGGGAAGAATATTTTTTATATTGAAATTTAAACAACAGGAAACACCCAAGCAAATCCTGCAGGTGCCTTAACAATTAACAAGACATAAAAATCAGACAGGAGGACCACCCAAGCAGCAGAAAATAACCAAGAAACAAATAATGAAATAACAGCCAGACAATAAAGCAGAGCAATGAAACAACCCCTTTAGACTCACCCCAGCCTTCCTCCAAAACCCCATCAAATAAAAGGCATTTGCTGCCATTGAGTCTGGGCTATTTTGAAACAAGAGAGGGGGAAAATAATTCATTACCGTGGTGGCGTTAGGGAGCCGCTGTCCTGGCACTTATGTTCTTCACCGTTTTCAAATATGAGTTTGTGCAGCTAAACACTTAAGCTGATGGGACAACCTGCTAATAGGCACCTTAAAGCAATCCCGTAGGATGCTCACTACAGTAAGGACCACTGTCTCAGACTACGCTACGCTGCTTCTCTGCAAATTCTTTAAAACAACAATAAATGAATGGACAGAACATTAGAAGAGATTATTTTACGTCAGTCATTGGTCCACAGGCAGTGAGATCAAGTGGATAGAGAGCAGGAGGGACTGGGATTTTAAAAGACGTGGGCTATATTCCTGGTTCTGACATTGCCTCAGTTTCCCCACCTGAAACACAGAGGTAATAACATTAACCAAAGCCCTTAGTAAAGCACTCTAAACTAGACAAAGGAGCACAAGTGCTAAGTATTATTAGTGAAATAATCCGTTCTGTGAAATCACACACCCTCGATTTCTAAACTCCAGATGCCAGCCTTGGTCTATCTAGACACAGAGAACTCTCCTTGATACCGTGTGTCCGTCCCCCCTCCCCCCCACGCACACAGCCAACGATCTGAGCCCACTAACTCCAAACAGGTGCCAGGCCCTACTACCCACAGGCCTCGTAAAAAACAAGAGAGGAACCTAAGCCACAAAATTCGGCTCTGGATACAAACTTCGCCATGTCCAAGGAGTTCAGATCTAAAGTTTTAGGTCATGTCCTCTTCAAGTAAACATGCATTTTAAGAGCAAGCTAAAGATGTACAGTTCAGAATTTCATTACATTGAAAAGAGGAGAATGCCATTATTTAATCTAATTTAAAAGGATCTGTTGACTTTCATTACACGTGGAGACCCAACAATAAGACTCCAGTACTTTGGGATCCCAACTGTTTGTAATCCAATCTGCTAACCTGATGCGGAGAGTTATCACTGCCATCATTAGCTATTGCGCCTGTACTATACCTTGGCTGCATTTAGGGTGAAGAAAGTAAGATTACAAATGAAGCAAAATTAACAGGAAAGCATCAGCTCACTTAGCATACAATCCACAGGAGAGGAACCACAACCAGCGGAGTCAATTCCAAACATTTGCCGGCACCTTCCCTCGACTCAAACAAGGGGGAGCTCAGCATAGGAAAAAACCACCCCTCGTTAAGATCAGCTAATTAGTTTGATAAATGTAAGCACAAGACAGAAAACAAGGAGAGTGTCTCTACTTAAACATTCCTCCTACAAGCTCTGCCAGTAGCTAAAAATCACATACTAAGTTATTTTTGAGGATAACTGTATGATGTTATTTCCAAAGTAAAGCCTTCCTGGTACTTCACGTACACAGAAGCTCAGTCCATAGTCATTGAAAAACTCTCACTGAAATCAATGGGGCTTTACTTTGTGCAGTGAATTAATTAAGACCACAGGTTTTGGTGCACAGGAAGACCAGATACCTGCTCAGAGGAGTTTAAGAAACAAATCAAGTAATCCTTACACAGCCAAAACACACATCATCTACAATCCAAGTTTTGTGTAGAAGCTGTAATATCAGAACAGCTATCATTTAGGTTCTAAAATGCACCTGTTACATGTTCCCAGGCACGATGATGAGATTATTTGAATCCCATCATCTCAGAAAAAGCCTAAATAAATGGCCCTTTCACTGTGTCAATAAGTACATGTTTTGTCAGGCTTGGGAGGAAGTGAATTCTAAAGTCAGAGTGAGCATGCTCAGTCATCAACTCGCAGACCATTAAATATAGGGGCTGTTTGCTCGAGAGCTCCTGTTGACCTCATTGGGGTGCAATACTTAGAGAGAGAGATGGGCCCCTCATATGGTCAGCACCTAGACCAGAGCTCTATAAAGCAAAGTCAACAGCTTGGCTTACATCTAGGAGTGAGTAGGGAGCCAATACTCTTCCCTCTTTGCTGAGAAGCAGTCATTTGGGGGACTACAGAGTGGGTCAAGTTCTCACTGGAAGAGAACTGAGAGGCAGGATTGCTTTGTGGCAGCTGCTAGCAACCCCACCTTATGTTGGCATTCATTGACCTTCACTATCTTCAGCGAGTCATGTGATTTCAACTCCCTGAAATCAGATCAGTAGAGGCCCTTGAGGAATCAATAGAGTAAAAGGCCAGAAGGGACCACTGTGACTAGACTAGATGGTCGTCCAGTCTGACCATCCACATAAATAACCCAGGGCAGCCCCGAATTAACGCCTGCTTGAACTAGACCGTCTCTTTTAGAAATCTGCATCTGACTAAGTGGATTGTAGCTCAAGAAAGCTTATTCCCAAATAAATTTGTTAGTCTTTAAGGCGCCACAGGATCCCTTGTTTCTTTTCGAAAAACATCCAGTCTTAATTTTAAAGTTGCCATTGATGGAGATTCCACCATAATCCTTGGTAAATTGTTCCACTGGTTAATAACCATCATTATTAAAAACGTGCACCTTATTTCTAGTCTGAATTTGTCTAGTTCTGACTTCCTGCCATTGAAACTTATTATACCTTTTTCTGCTACACAAAGAACCCGCTGTCAAAGTTGTGTTCCCCAAGTAAGTATTTGCAGATTGATCAAGTCATCCCATAACCTTCTCTTGGTTAAGAGAAACAGGCTGAGCTCCGGGAGTCTATCACTAGCACATGTTTTATAATCCTTGGTTTTTGTGGCTCGTCTCTGAACCCTCTGCAATTTATCAATATCGTTCTTGAATTGTGGGCACCAGAACTGTATACAGTATGCAAGATAGGGAAATGGGACAGCCAAGAGGTGACCTGGGACAATCCCAAAGACATAGAAGGCTCTATGGTTGTAATGGATCTGATCACCTTTAGGGTTTTAAATACAATCTCATTTAGAATTATTAATAAACTCCCCATGGCGAGTGGAACACATTTCAGTATAAAAGCAAATACAGTTCAAACTGCTTGAAACATTCCTAGTCCGTGGCAGTCATGTTACTATTGATTTCAAGATTATCTTTAAATTACAAGCATAACAGTCACTGTACGAATTTCAAGAGCTATGCCTCTCTTGCAGTTTGAATTATTGATCAAGCTGCTACTGTGCAGGCATTACACCCTGAAATGCTAACAGTGGCTGTGTCTACACTTACTAAAGTTAGTTCGAATTAGTTTATTAACTTAATTCAAACTAGAAAAATTTAGTTCGAACTAAGCAAGTGCCATTCATGAATGGCACTTGCTTAGTTCGAATTAGCGAATTGCATTGAGTTCAACGGGCCGGTTAGTTCAAACTAAGCAATTAGTTCAAACTAACATGGCCACATTGGTTAATTCGAACTAACTAGTTCGAATTAACCCTGAGTTCGAACAGCCTATTCAAATTTATTAGTTCGAATTAAGGAAGCCCTTAATTCGAACTAATTAAAGCCTAGTGTAGCCATGGCTTTAGTTAGTTCGAATTAAGCTTCCTTAATTCGAACTAACTTGCCAGTGCAGACATAGCCAGTGATTATTATTGTGCGGCTGCTGCTACCTTCCCTTTTAATTTTAGGAACATGCCTGGCATTCTGCGACTTGTAGTTTAAATGCCTTTCTTTGAATCACACTTGATGCAAATGCTTTCAGGCTGAAAAATGTTCTCAACACAGCAGGCAATGAACCTTCTCATCTCAAACAACAATGAATACCCAGCACGCAGAATAAATACCTTGGTATTCTTAGCACCCTATGCTGGTCAGATAGTAATTAGTGGAAAAAGTTGCACTGTCCTAAGGAACAAGAGGTCTCAAAGGTTTATTCCTGGAGAACAAGATATATTTTTTAAATGATTTGGATCAAAGTCATCCTTCATGTAACCCTGCTGTTACCAATACAATTGCACTGGAGACGAATATAGCCCCTCCTTTTAAAAACTGAAGAATAAAAACAAGATCACTGGCTTCTGTGCTTCTCAGGGTAATACCAAAATATTTAACAGTCTGCATTCACTGAGCAAGAACAGCTGGAAAACCTTGTTACAGGTACACCCTGTTAAAATGACTTGGCGTTGTACCCACAGAACTAATTGGGTTGCACATGAGTCCCCTTGCTGCTGCTGCTCAAATTCACCTACTAAAGCTGCCGTTACAAATGCCCAGCAGCCTTCAACTCAAATCTCTAGCTTCCTCTGTCTCCCTAATTAATACAGTGTAGCTGAAGTTAAGACAGGGAACAATTATAGCAGAGGTCTATCTGTCTTCCCAATTTATCATTCAGGAACAGGTTTAGCATTAGCCTTGGCTTCAGGCAAGAAGGTTGGATACCAAAGGTTTTCTAGTAGAGTGTGTTTTGGGTGGGAGGAGGGAGGTATTTGCTTATTTATTTGGAGCAAGCTTCTTGGAGTCAGATCTGGCTGAAGTTGCAAGGATTTCTGTAGTCTGGCTACATTGCCTAGATGTCTTGTATAGCTCTGCCTGCCTCCTTTGGCAAAGCTGGTGTCTATAGGTTGACTTCTGTTGCTTCCCTAATTTTTTTGTTTTTCCAAACTAAACTAAGCTAATAATCTACACTGAATGTCGCTTGCTGTCCTCAAACTGGCAAAACAAGTTCCATGGTGATTACATTCTAGAAATTATTCTGATGATTTCGGACCACATTTTCCTTCCCTTTTCTCTATTATGTCATTAATAGAGACAATTTGCATGAAAACTAGATGTGTGCTCTCATCGTCTTCCATCAGATGTACTAATTTACACCTGTGCAGAGTGGGTACAAAAAGCTAGCCACATTACACAGGTATCAAAGACTATACGAAGTTGAGAATCAAACCCAGGATCTGTAATGCTATGAGTTGTAATGTCTGAGCACATCCAGGGCCAGATGCTCAGCAGGTGGCAAGCAGTGTCTCTCCATTTAATTCTGGAGAACTACACTGATTTATGCCAGCTGTGAACCTTGGTCATTATCATTATTATTGCTGCTTATCTGTATTGTGGTGGTGCCTGAAGCAGGACCCCATTGTGTGAGGCAGTGTACGGATAAAGATGAAAGACAGCCCAGCATGAAAGAACAAAGAACAGTGAAGGAACAACTGTATAGTTGGGGTGTTGGGGCCATTAGACCAAATTGCAAACCGTGAATATCTTGGAAACCACTTTACGCTAGGGGGTGCAGCAGCATCCACAGCATCCCTAGATCCAGCACCTATCTTTTGAATGTCCTCTTCTGAAAGTGCAAATTATAGACTCGGTATAGGAAATACCCATCAGCCTATGTTAGCCAGAAGAACACTTTAATAGGAAGTTGAGCGTGTCTATGCATTTAGAGGGAAAAATAAAGTGTGATGTTCTGTTACCAAAAATGTGTCCATCTTTCTTTACCCTCCACTTGCAAAAAAACCTCATGCGTTTGCAATAGGCCCTGGGAGTCTGCTGCGTATTCCTCATCTGAATTCATATCCTCTGTCTGTGACATCAAATTTGAAGGAAGTAGGATGTAACGAGGAGGAGCAAGGCCCTCAGGTGGGGAAAAAGCAGGAGCAGTGGGAATTCTAAACAGCAGAGATCTGCTTGTGTTCATGTAAACATCCTTAATACAGCTCTTAGACAACGCACTGTATCATTCATCTGGTATGTTTGCACATGGGCAAGTGCATTGACAGTGTGCAATAAATAATAAACAAGAGATGGTAAAAAGCAGATAATACATCAGCAAAGCTCACTCCAAGGGGAATGTTTTTCAAAGCTTGCAGTGAATAGACAAGCATGGTTCTCTACTTTGAATTTTATTAGTTTCTTTAAAGAGGAGCTCAACTTTCGATCTGGATCCATGGTTTTCCAAAGCTCAGGGATATCTGCATGCAAAGTTTTTCTCTGGGTTCAACTCCAATTAAAACTCAATTCTTTGCCAGTAGGAAAACATTTTCCAACAACAAACTGCGGGGGGGAGGGGGTGTTGGCGGTGGTGGTGGGGGGAGGGGGCTGTGTTCTGTTTGTTTGGATTTTTGTGTATGTTAGAGACCCCCGAGTTTCTCAACAACCAGCCCATGGACTACTGCAGATTCCTGAGATCACCTTGACACAGTTGAGGAAGACAGCAAGCTGGTCTCTGGTATCAAAAAGGTTGATAATCAATCATTAAGACAGACACACATCTCCATTCCTATTACATTCCTTACACTTCCCTGCATTTATTTTCCTCCTATTCTGTACATTCCCCATCTTCAAAGGGTCTGATGGTATGGGATTTTCTCCCATGAAAGATCATACGATAAATAAATTTGTTAGTCTTTAGAAGTGCCCCGGGACTCCTTGTTTCCATTCCTATTGTTACGGTCATCAGGACTAAATGGGAAAAACCTTTGCAGTCACTACTTGAGACCAGAACGCTGCTACTGCGATGGCACAAACTATCTCCTGATGCCACACCATGAAATAATATGTCGCCAGGTAACTCCAGGTAATCACATGGGACTGGATTATAACCCTACACTGCCCCAGGAGCACGACAAGAACTAGCTTGGGATCCTCAGAGGAACTGTCAAGCTCCTCCTAGCCCCTTGCTGCCAGGAAAAGGGAAGGTAAAATCTATGTCAGACTTGCCCCTTGTAGTGCCCAATGGAAGACCTTGTGACGCGATAAGCTGATAGTAGGTGGTGTCACTATTAATTAGCCCTGACCAAAAGTTAACCCTGTGTATAAGCAAAACAGAGCTGGTACTAACTAAGGACATACCTTGCTCCCACCAAGTATCAGACATAACTTGCAAGCTCTGTAAAACAGCAAGGTAAGACCGGGGGAGAGGGGAATGTTGTAAATAAGTGCGGATAAACACCAGATGTGCATGCCTTTTACCCACTTAGTAAGCTCAAAAAGTATAAGAAGCTGGAAAGAAGTCCCCCCAATTTGGAACCTCGTTGTCCGGGCAACTGCTATGTTCGCCGCCACATGCTCCATGCCCACAGTCGTTTAAATGGTGTTCCTGTCTGCTAAAGGGGCATAAGCATTGATGGTTTCCTATTTCTTTGCTTTCCTGTCTGTGTTTTTCAATAAAACTGTTTTGCTTTTACCTTGTCTCCCGGTGTTGTGCCTACCAAACCCATCAAACCTTAGAATCTGAGCTATAGTTGTTAGCTAGTATCCTGTAACACTCCTCTGAACAAGCTCTTGAGATGGACTGATGAACTCTAGGCCATGGATCTCTACTCTTTCTTAATGGCAATCCTGGTTTGAGAGGGAAAAATATATTACATGAAACTGGAAGTTCCAAAGGGGTAGCCATGTTAGTCTATTGCAGAAAAACAAACAGAGTCCTGTGGCACTTTTAAAGACTAACAGATTTATTTATCGCATGAGCTTTCGGGGGAAAAAATCCCACTTCGTCAAACACTTTGAAGATGGGAAATTTACAGAATGGGAGGAAATTAAATGCAGGAAAGTGTTTGACATAGGTTCAAGTCAGGCTATAACAGCAAATCAAAATAGACGTTAGGCTTCAAACACTGGGGAACAGCATATAGAGGAAGGTGAGGTGAAATCACCTGTTATAATGAGAAAAAAATCCATAGTCCCTGTTTAACCCCTAGGCAACTGAGTCGAATTTGCATATAAATTCGAGTTCTGCAGTTTCTCTTTGAAGCTGTGATGTTATTCATCTGTTTCAGCACAGCTATTAGCAAGTCATCAATGGAGTGAGCAGAGAGTCTGAAGTGTTCCTCTATTGGTTTTTGGGTGTTGCAATTTCTGATGTCAAATTTGTGTCCATTTATTCTTGTGCACAGAGATTGTCCTGTTTGTCCAATATACAAAGCAGAGAGGCATTTCCAGCACATGATGGCATAAATCACATTGGTGAAAGAGCAGGTGAATGAGACCTTGATGGAATAGGTGGTTTGATTTGGTCCTGTGATGGTGTCTTTAGTGTAGATATGAGGGCAAAGTTGGCAGCGTGGTCTGTTGCAGGGATATGTTCCTGCTTTAATGTTTGCTCTGTAGTTGCTGGTGAATATCGGCTTAAGGTTGTGGGGCTGTAAGCAAGGAGAGGTCTGTCTCCCAAGGCTTGAGAGAATGAGGGATCTTCTTGTAGAATAGGCTGTAGATCTTTGATGATGTGCTAAAGAGGTCTGAGTTGGTGGTTGTAGGTGGTGACCAGTGGCATGCTATTGGGTTTTTTTCCTTGGGTTTCTCCTGTAGTAGACGACTTTCTGGGTACCCATCTGGCTCTGTCAATCTGTTTCTTCACTTATGCAGGTGGGTACTGTAGTTTTAAGAATGCTTGATAGAGATCCTGAAGGTGTCTGTCTCTCTCTGAAGGATCGGAGAAAATGCGGTTCTCTCTTAGGGCTTGACTGTAGACAATGGATCGTGTGATGTATCTTGGATCAAAGCTTGAGGGATGTAGGTAACTATAGTGATCAATAGGCTTTTGGTACAAGGTGGTCTTTATGTGCCCATCACTAATTTGCACTGTAGTGTCCAGAAAGTGGATCTCCTGTGTGGAGTGTTCCAGGCTAAGCTTGATTGTGGAGTGGAAATTGTTGAAATCTCTATGGAAATCTTCAAGGGCATCCTTACCGTGGGTCCAGATGATGAAGATGTCATCAATATAGCATAGGTAAAGTAGAGGGGCTTTGGGATGAGACATGAGGAAGTGTTGTTCTAAGTCAGCCATAAAAATGTTGACATATTGAGGGGCCATGCGGGTACCTATAGCAGTGCCACTGACTTGAAGGTATAAATTATCTTCAAATCTGAAATGACCATGGGCAAATACAAAGTCACAAAGTTCAGCCACAAGTTTAGCTGTGGCATCGTCTTAGATAGTTCTTCTAATGGCTTGTAATCCATCTTTGTATGGGATGTTGATGTAAAGAGCCTCTACGTCCATAGTGGCCAGGATGGTATTTTCTGGAAGTTCACCAATGGATTGGATTTTTCTCAGGAAATCCATAGTGTCTCGCAGATAGCGAGGCGTGTTGATAGAATAGAGTCTGAGGAGAGAGTCCACATAGCCAGATAATCCTGCTGTAAGCGTGCCAATGCCTGAGATGATGGGGCACCCAGGCTTTCCTTTTTTATGTATTTTTGGTAGTAGATAGAATATCCCTGGTTGGGGTTCTGGTGGTGTGTCTATCTTGATTTTTTCCTGTGCTGCTTTGGGGAGTTTCTTGAGTAGGTGGTGCAGTTTCTTTTGGTATTTCTCAGTCGGGTCGGAGAGGAGTGGTTTGTAGAACGTTGTGTTGGACAGTTGTTTATAAGCCTCCTGACTGTAATCCGATTTATTCATGATGATGACGGCGCCTTCTTAATAATAATGTCAGAGTTGTTTCTGAGGCTCTGGATGGCATTGCGCTCTGCATGGTTGAGGTTATGGTGTAAGGGATGTTGTTTGTCCACAACTTCAGCCTTTGCCCGGTGGTGGAAACAATCTATATAGAAGTCTAGTCTGTTGTACCGACCGTCGGAAGGAGTCCATGTCAAATATTTTTTCTTGTAATGTTGGGAGGAAGGTATCTGTAGGTCATTACATTCTGAGTTGGTAGGTATGGCAGAAGGAAACGTACATCCAGAGAAATACCTCCTGAAAAAATGAATCTGTTTGCAAAGTTGCTGTTGATCCGTCCCAAAGAAAGCTATAAATGCTGTTGGCCACCAGGTGGCAGAGAGCATTTTTTCCCAAATATGATGAATTTTTAGTAAGATGTCTCTGACTTTCTAGGATTTCACAGTTTGCAGTCTCTTTATTGCATATCATGGCTACCTGAAATTTCTCAGTAGCCAAAGGAGACAAAACTTCAGATCCTCCTAAATCGAAAGGCCAGTGCCCTGCCACTTGACCTATTATATTTTACTTTATGTCGATATGGGGTCTATGACACACAGCTAAGCTCCTCTGATGAAATCCAGTAAAAGTCAATGGCAGTTTACTGTAACAGTCCACATTAACAATCCTAGGGAACTGCAACCTGAAAAGGCAAACTCAGACTCCCTTAGATTTACTTAGGCTCACTTCTGAATTTGGGCCTAACTTGCACTTTCTTGTGGCTTCCTCAGCATGACAGGCACACTATAGCTTAGGTCTACATTGCAAAGTAAAGAAACAGCACGGAGTTTCAGAATCAAAGTCAACTGACTCACATTTGCAGGTTCAGACTGTAGGGCTCAAAATAACAGTCTAGATGTTCATGTTCCCACTGGCACCTGGGCTTCCAGTCCCTCCCCATTTGCTTCATTTCAGAGCCCAGAGGCTGACTATTTTACTGCACTGTAGACATATCCTCAGACCCCTTGTAATGGCATCTAAAGTACTAGGAGCCTGCACCAGCTATTCTGCTGTTTGTTGCCACTGTCCAGAAAAGGATGGTCCTGTTTGCTTGTGAGTTTGCGTGTCTACCTGAAGCAAAGAGAAGTATGGAAAAGGATATAGAGGGGCTCTACAGGGAAAGCCCCTGTGAAAAAGCAAGCTCAAGAGAAAACAGCCAGTTTCATGATACGCTGGTGTCATCTCCGCATACGCTGAAGATAAACCCCTTGAAGGGGGTAAAAGTTTGGACTGCACTCAGAACGTGTGTGAGCGCTCGCACGGGTGTGGTAACTGATGGGAGCTGGAAAGCCACCCACTTGCATTCCCTTAGGCCTGGGTCTACGTTGCAGAGACTTTACCCGCGTAAATTATGCTGGCACAGCCCCTAAGGCAGACACAGCTCAAATTGACACAATCAAGTGAGCCAGCACAGCGACACCACCGACTGCCGATGCTTGTCAATCAGTATCATTGTCAGGGCTTTGATGGCACTGGCTCCCTCAGCTGCTGGGGGGTGGGATATTTTTCACACTCCAAGCCACGCAACTTCTGCCAGCAAACCTCTGTAGTGTTGGCTATGTCTTAGACTCTCCCCCCACCTACCAAGACAATGCTCATTCCTCCACTTCTGAATTTGGCCTGGAGAGTACATCTACACAGCCTGCAGCAGCAAACTTCCCAGCCCAGGTTGACAGGCTGGTGGGGATCATGTTACCATGTTAAAAATAACTGTGCCGCTGCTGCAGCTCCAGAAGCCTAGAGAGGAGGTTGGGCTTCAGAGCCAGAGCCCCTGTCTGATTGCAACTTTAAAACATAGTTTACCCAGCTCTCTTTAGTGTGGTAGTGCGAGCCCCCAGGTCTGTCAATCCCACTGCTAATTACATTGCTACCCTCCAAGCTCATCCAAAGTGGCTGGAAATTTACATGGATGCTCCTGTCAGTTTTGCAAAATAAGAAACCCTTAGGAAACTAGACAGCATAAAGTTGCCATAGATTGGAAATTCCTAACAGATTTTTTTCCCCCTCCTTCCTCTGGTCTCAGCCTTGGGATAGATCGAAAGGAGTACCAACGTGATTGAAGTAGATAGATAAATTAGACAGGAATAAAATACTAGTCCCTTTAAGGATGCACCTTTATCTGCTTCTCTTTTCTGCCTCTTCTCCTCTCCCTGTCAGCTACTCTTCCAAAGTAATTACATTCCCCAGGGAAAGAACAGCAGATACGGTTTGATCAGTTCCACAACCTCTGTGGGGAACAAAATTAAAAACCAGAGGATTCAACCACTATAGGGGGAAGACATCTTTCATGGCTAAGTTTGTGATCTGAAGGTTCAATGGCTGTTGCTGCTACCAGCCATTCTCAAGTCAATTTTGAGATGGGAAAGAAAGGACCACAGTCTTTTTGCTCCCGTCCTCCCAGTACTGAATGAGGCAGAGAACTGTTGTTAATGCAAGTGACTGAATCATCGCAGTTGCTTGCTCTAGGATATGAGACTCCACACACCATTAATCTGCATGCCTGCAGACCAGTAGGCCCCCTCTACGATTCAGAATGATAAGCACACACTTCTCCTGGTAACAGTCTGGAGGCTCGGTCCAGATAATAACATATGCCTAACAACCGAAGGTCTGAACCCCACCGAGTCTCTTAAATCTGCAAAGCCTAACCGAAAAAGCCTCGCTCAAAAGATTTGGGGGATATCCTTTCTCCCAATTAGCCAGAAATATCCCTCTCCTGGCATTTCATCTCTCACGTCCTAAATATTTTGGTTTACCGATGCAAACAGAACTTGTGAACTTGGACGTTAGCCTACCATTATTACTCTAGCAGAGCCTGCATTGTTTGTACCAGATGCTGCGAATTAACGTGGGTTGGCACAGGCAGCAGACTGGTCCATCACAGGATCACACAGTGTTGTGCTGGGGAGCTGCTTAAATCAAAGTATGGAGACTTGGAACTTTACTCATCATGTCTGAACTGCATGGGTATTCACACAGCACTGACTATACGGCTCAAAAATCTTGCCCCAGCATGCGCTGTGTTCATAGGCAAACCCACAAAAGATCTGTTGAGAGCAAGCTTTCCTTGGTTGGGAATCTGTAAAGGCGTTACCAAGTCAGTGACAAAACAGATCAGCATTAATGATGAAAGAAACTCTGTTAAAGAAGAGGATAAAGTCACATGCATATGGAAGAAACAGACTTGAATTCCACAACTGTAGGAGCTGCCAAAGCAGAAACAGGGATCCATGCTGAGAAGTGTTTGCCAGAGATTTTCACACAAGTGAAGTGGGCAGGGGGGCAGGTGGGCCGTGACAACATCTCATTCCAGTCACCGTTTTCTGGTTGAATTTTGGGAAAGGACTAGGGTGACCACAGAGCAAAGGTGAAAAATCAGGATGGGGGTGGGAGGTAATAGGCACTTATACAAGACAAAGCCCCAAATATAGGGACTGTCCCTGTATAATCAGGTCATCCGATCATGCAGAAAGGAATCGTGGTGGTCACTTGACTTTTGGAATTGGGCGGGTAGGTAAAAAATAGCAGTAGTTCCCCCAATTTGTCTGCATCAATTTCGGAGTGCTCAACCACACTAACTTCAATGACATTCTCCAGCCCTGGGTCCATAGAGAGGCCAGGACTTCCCACACAGGTGAAAGTCCATCCCCTACTCTTTTATGTTTTAACCTTAGTCATAGAATCATAGAATCATAGAATAATAGGGTTGGAAGGGACCTCATGAGGTCATCTAGTCCAACCCCCTGCTAAAAAGCAGGACCACTCCCCCTAAATTATCCCAGCCAGAGTTTTGTCTAACCGAGCCTTAAAAATCTCCAAAGATGAAGATTCTACCACCTCCCTAGATAGCCCATTCCAATGCTTCACCACCCTCCTCGTGAGAAAGTTTTTCCTAATATCCAACCTTGACCTCCCCAGCTGTAATTTGAAACCATTGCTCCTTGTTCTGTCCTCTGTTACCCTCGAGAACAGCCTAGCTCCCTCCTCTTTGGAGCAACCCTTCAAGTAGTTGAAGGTTGCTATCAAATCTCCCCTCAGTCTTCTCTTCTGTAGACTAAATAAGCCTACTTCCTTCAGTCTCTCCTCATAAGTCATGTGCCCCAGCCCCCTAATCATTTTTGTTGCCCTCCGCTGGACTCTTTCTAATTTGGCCACATCCTTTCTGTAGTGGGGAGCCCAAAACTGGACACAGTACTCCAGATGCGGCCTGACCAGTGTCGAATAGAGGGGAATTATCACATCCCTCGATCTGCTGGCAATACTCCTACTGATGCAGCCTAATATGCCATTGGCCTTTTTGGCAACAAGGGCACACTGTTGGCTCATATTCATCTTCCCGTCCACCATAACTCCCAGGTCTTTTTCTACAGCGCTGCTACTTAGCTGATTGGTCCCCAGCCTGTAGCAGTGCATGGGATTTTTCCGTCCTAAGTGCAGGACTTTGCACTTGTCTTTGTTGAACCTCATGAGGTTTCTTTCGGCCCAGTGTTCCAATTTGTCCAAGTCTCTCTGGATCCTGTCCCTGCCCTCCAGAGTATCTACCATTCCCCCCAACTTGGTGTCATCCGCAAACTTACTAAGCACGCAGTCTATTCCATCATCAAGATCATTAATGAAGATGTTGAATAGAACCGGCCCCAGGACCAACCCCTGGGGCACTCCACTCGTTACCGGTTGCCAACCAGACATCGAGCCATTGATTCCTACCCACTGAGCCCGTTGATCTAACCAGTTTTCGATCCACCTTACGGTCCACTCGTCCAACCCATACTTCCTTAACTTGCCAACGAGAATGCTGTGGGAAACCGTATCAAAGCGATCTGAGTCTTGGAATACAGAAAGAACATGGCAGGGCTACCCAGAAGCTGCAGGGATTTATGCTGGAGAGAGAGGATGTTCATATTCTGGAGGGAATAAAGATGTTGGGTTAAAAAATATTATTAGCGGGAGATTAGAATGATTCTGTGATCAAGGACAGAGCACTGTGACTAAGTAAATTTCACAGTCTACCAAGCATCAAAATACGAAAACGCCTGCAACACAGGCTGTGTGGCAGAGGAAGGTATAACAGAAAACCTTTAGGTTTAATGGAATAAAATTGTATCAAAAGCCTAGCTGCTCAATTGCTCTTGCACGCTTGCTTGCTTTCTTATTTATTTGTCTCTCTGTGTGTGGGTGTGTGTGCATGCACGCACTTAATTTGCAGGATGACTATCTTCTGCCCATTTAGTACTCTTTCATGTTGCTTTTCTGATCCCTGAGTCCTAGCAGCATAGGATATTTACTAACACTTGAAAGTTGCCTTCACACTTAACCATGAGCTCATGCTATGTACAAGGAGAATATTGCAGCACAGAGTTCAGTTTATAGTTTTGGGTAGTGATGGGCAGGGTTAATTTTTGGGCCCCTCACCCAAGCTAAGGAGTTCTCTCCCCCTGCTCAACTAAACTAACCTTTTTTTTAAAAAAAGAGTGGAGATAGGGCAGAGAGAACCTCTCAAGCCACTGCCAACCTCTTCTACCAAAAGAGCGATGGAATCCAAGCACTGAATTGCCACCATCTGAAAAAAAATGTTTCCAATGGTCACTTTTTCCAAATAAGCTGGGGATCTGGGTGGTTATCAGGCCCTGGCCACCAGGAGGCTGGATGCACATCTGGGTCAATTTACAGTGGTTTTTCCCCATTGTTGCATTCAATCATTTATCTATGAAGTCCATTGTTAGCAGCAGAATTAATAGCAGGGCTCAAACCTTCCTCTCCCCAAAACGTCCAGAGATATAGGATGCCTGCCAGGGAAATACAGTAGAGTAAGGGAGCATAAATACATGAAATATAATTCACCAACCTAAAATCTGTGTGGGCCTTTTTTTATTAACTTCCAAAGGGGTTAGCCAAGTTAGTCTAGTTCACCAAAACAAACAAGAAGTCCTGTGTTATTATTATTGTATTAACTTGTTTGGTTTTTTTCCTTCTGCTTCCTTTTCTTTACCCTTGCTTCTCACTGTCTTTCCTCCCTTCCCTACCCCTGCATACACACAAGAGGAGAGCGCACCTGTTTCATTCTCACTTTCCGAAGTGCCATCCCTCACTTCCCTGGACATTCCCTTTGCAAGCTGGTAGTTCATTCTTGACTACTTAAAAGGTACCATCCCACCAAGGAGGGAGAGCTCTACAACTACGGCTGGTCAAAAATTTTCCATCAAAACTGATTTCAGCTGAAAATGTCAGGGTTTGGGTCACAATAGCTGGACGAACAAAAGAAAGAAAACATTTGTTTTTCAGCCACAGCCTTTCAGTTGTGGAAAACTTAGACAAAAACTCTTTTTTTAAGTTTGTTTTTGTTAAAGATTTAAATAGGGAAAAATATGTCAGACCAGCTCTAATTCACTACCATCAGCCAGAAGTTGTGTGCCTGCCCTGCTTCCCTGGGGCTATTCTGACTGCATAGGCTCTTAGCTTAGCCCCTCTGTCACCTACCTTCCTTGAGCCCATAGCCCCAGCGCTCCTTTTCTATTTATAGCATTGCCTGCTAATTTCGACAGCTCAGATATACCCTGTCTGACATTCTCTGCATTGGTCTTTGTGATACATATACCATTAGGCACTCCTCTGCCTTCCCCCACAATCTCTCCATTCAACTGGAGCACCTCTGCCTTTGATTTTCTTCCACTGCTAAAAGTGCCACACAATGCATTAGAGATTAAGATTTAGGTCACATTCCTGCACCAGAAAGCACCCAGACACAAGAACTGGTTGACAAATGGGGAAATGATTTTGCACAAAACATTTTGTTTCCATTTTTCAGGGTTAAAAATGGACCATTTTTCATTCTTTGTTAACTTCACGTTTTGTTTCGGGAGGAGAGGGGGGTTGGCAAAAAAATTAAAACTAAGTCATTTTCATTTTTTTCTCCCATTTACTGAAAACCTAAAAGCCGAAAACAAAATTAAAAATCATTTTTGTTAAAATGACAAAAAGAATCACCAAAAATTTCTTGTCAAAAGAGAAAATTTTGATAAGGTTAACAATATTTGGTGGATGCTTTGAGGGGTTTTTTAAAAGTGTTTTTCAACCAAAAAGAACAAAAACAAAAAACCCAAAACCCTTTTGTGCAAAAGTATTTCAAAACAGGGCTTTCAAATGCTCAGATGAATTATATCCCTCCATAGGTTATTTTGCTGCTATTTCCTCAAAAGGAGAGGAAATAATCAGTGGCTGGTATTTCTTTTCCTGTATTGCACCTTCACAGGAATTCCCACAGCTCTCTCCTCTCCCTACTTTGCTGAGTGTTTTCCTGTCTCTGCCTTACTGTTCAGTCACATTTGCAGGTTTTTAGTTCTCTGCCTCTTCACTCCAACCATCCCTGTTTGTGCTGCAAGACGTTACCTTCACTCCAGCCTCTCTAGCCCTGGCCCCTTTCCAAAGCTGTTTTAAAATGCATCTGCTGAAAGCTTCCCTCTCTTTTTTGACACTTCTAAAGGGATCTAGGCTTTTTCAACCTTCAGACATTTGGATTTTGTGATCAGCTGGTTTAGCATGACCCTAATTTCCTTCAGTGACTCCATCATGCCCTGTAAAATCTGTTACTGGCATCTGTGCATTATCCCTGATGATCATTAAAGCAAAGAAACCCTTGTTTCATTTATTTTTTTAATCAGGCTCTCTCCTCTGTCAATAGATCCTCTCTTGCTGCCTTCTAAAGGTCCTGCTGGTTCCCTGACTACTTGGTCTTAGAGGACTTGTGTTCTGTAGTATAACCTCTTGTACAATTATTTGCTTCCCTACTTTCTCCTTGTACATCATTTTATGCTCTCTTCGGTTAATAACTTTGTACAGCTCCCTAAACACTTAACACTGCTCTTGGAGTTTGGTCTCAGGGTCTGCCTATGCTTGGAGCTCTGGTTGGGATTCTCAGCTGGAGAAAAAATACTGGTGCTAGCTCTCATCAAGCTAGAGCACTAAAAATAGCAGGGTAGCCATGGTAGCAGAAACTGTGATCAGCTGAGCAGTCAATCATCCCTAACATTACAGTGCGACAAACAGAGTCCTGTGGCACTTTTAAAGACTAACAGCTTTATTTATCGTATGAGCTTCCATGGGAGAAAATCCCACTTCGTCAGACGCTTTGAAGACAGGAGTGCTAGAAGATCAATTTGATTCTTAGCCCCCTTGGGCCCAATCTGGAGAGCCTTTAGGTGCACAAGGAATATAGGATCAGGCCCTGAGGATTTGCCTGGCTATACAGGAATCTCTGGGTGTTTCTATTTTAATGTACGGAGCAGTAATTTAGCAGCTCGGCTGCAGATGGCACCTTGGATCCCAGAGAAAACATTCCCATAAAAGCTAACAGATCTCGTCAGAAAGAATGCAAACAGAGCATGAAACTGTCATCAGAGGCTATTAATGTTTTCTTAATGTGTGAACTGAGCTGGAAACATATAGCTGGGGAAAGAGAAAACGAAAAGGTTGTGTAGACTTGAACTGTCTCTCCCTTCCCCCTTCCTCTCTGCACATTCAAGGATGTTTATGTCGGAAAAAGCTTTGCATCCCTCTTTCCCTTCAATAACATTGAGACACAAGGAGGCTCTATGAAACACTATGGCAAATAAAACTGCTTGGTTAGGGACTATTGTGGTTTCTACATCTTCTATGATACTTCCTTCCATATTTAGTCATAGTGAGAAAACTTCATGCCAATCTTTGCTCCTCAGATAATACTTTGCACCGTCTAATCTAACACACTTTATAGAGGGGGGTAAGCATGGTCACCTCGGTGACAGATGAAAAAGCCAGGGCACTGAGAGGTGAAGTGACTTGTCCCAGGTCACACATCAGTTGAAACAACTATAGAATGCAGGTCTCCCAACTTTCGTTGTGATGCTGACCGGACCCCACCTCTCAAAACTCCTTTAAGTTTTCCCTGCGCCACCGTTCACTCATCTCCTGAGACTGGAAGCTGCTGTTTGTGCCATCCCAATTAGCTCTTGTAGCAAAGATTATGCCTTAGGCCTGGTCTACACTACAGACTTTTGTTGATCAAAGTCAGCTTGTTGAACCATAACTGCTGTGGTGTACACACTGAAATCCCGTTGCCGACCCAGCTCATTTTGTGACAGACTAAAAGGCACTTTGATGAGAGGTGTAGAGTTTTCTCCGCCAAGCTTTTAGTGACAAAGTGTCATTGTAGATACTCTGCTTGGCAATATCACAGTAAATGGTCTTCAGGAAGTGTCCCCCAATGCCAGTACTGACTGCTCTGGCCACCAGTTTGAACTCAGCTGCCCTGCAGCCAGCTGCCCCTCCCACTTTAAAGTCCCAGGAATTTTTGAAATTCCACTTCCTCTTGGTTGATGTGAAGAGCTCACATCACATTGTCCCAGCTGAAAGGGGCAGCTCCACACACCAAATGCTCTCTCGCCTGCAATGCGCCAAAGCTTCTGGGTCTGATCGGCATTTGGGGGGAGGAGGCTGTGCAGTCCCAGTTCTGATCTAGTCAGAAGAACTTTGATGCGTATTGTCAATTTTCTCATTTAATGTTGGAGAAGGGCTATGAAAGGGACACACTGCAGTGTTGGGCAAAAAACAAGGAGCTGTGGCAGGTGTAACAGAAGGCTAAGGAGTCACACCATTGCTCCCGTGCAGACCCAAACACCTGTCGCTTCTATAAGGAGTTGGAAGCCATTCTCAATGGTGACCCCACCTTCGCTGCCAAGAAACCCATGGATACCTCCACGGGCCTGGCAGCAGCAGGAACAAGACACAACCCTGACAAAAAAGTCATGGACAAGGAGGTTGAGTTGGAGAATGATGCAGAGCAATGGATTGAGTCATTTGCTTACCTGAAGAGCCAGGATCTCTCTCTTCTTGATCTCAGATGGTTCGAGCTAGCTCCAGCCCTCCAGCTCTGGCACAGAGGATCCAGGAAAGGGGAGTTCAGGTAAGTGATTGTTTTGAGCTGATGTTGCTCAGTTACAGGAGGTACAACTGTCCTTTGTTTTGCTGCATTATACAGCTGGTTGAAGGGATAGAAATGCACAAGAGTAGCTGTGTTTGCATGTGCCTCCCATTCCCCTGTTTAATGAGGCAGCATGGCAGAAGTGTGTTAAAGCACCCCAGGATTTCACAGGAATCCTCCCGTGAGATCTCTAGAAAACTTTCCTGGAGGTGCTCAACAATCCTCTGCCGGAGATTCCTTAGCAGAGCGACTTTGTTTCTTTCACCATTGTAGGAAACTTTCTCATACCAATCATCAATTACTTGTGCAAGGATCAAAGTGGCAGAGTGGCAAACTGCAGAGGGACCCAGATTGAAGCTGCCTGCATGAAGGAGTTGCCCCCTATCAGCCCTACTTACTGTCAGGAGTGAGATATTGGCTTCTTTGGCCGCCGCCTGTGGAAAATGGTGGCACAATTTGAAATTTTGTCCCTATTTACCTGCATCGATACCCCAAACAACCACCCACTTTTTCCGCTGCTTGAATGCCACTTCGCCCCAGACACAACTCACCATGCCCTACTTGACTGTCAAGCTGCGTGCTTGTCAGGGGACAGTGAGAAGGTGTATTTTACAGTAATGCAACAATGTTGTGATTTCACTTATAATAATGCTTCTACAAAGGTGTCATTGAGGGGAAACCACTCCACACCCGATGAGCGCCTACAGCTGTTAAGAAAACAGGTACAGAGAAGCAATGGATATATTTCAAGAACTCTTCCAGTCCTCTGAGGTAGAAAAGATAGGAAAAAGGGGCATGGATCTCACTGTGTCTGAAAATCAGAAAATGGATAAGCAAGCGTGAAGGGAATGCCGGGAGTGACAGATAGCAGGGCAAAGCACACAACAAAAACCATGAAAGAGCAAATGGAGCGTCTACAGTCACTGATAACACTGCAGACTAAATTCATGAGTGCTTGCCCCCTCCCCCCTTGGAGCTAATACAGAACTTCTTTCCACGTCCTCCCCAAACTCCATCCACACATTCCTACCCAACTCCTGGCCTATCTCACGCTTTCAAACAGCTTCCTCAACAATAGCTGGACTTACACCCAGCTGTCATAGCTCACACTGCCCCTCAGTGCTTTCTCCTCTCCAGCCTGGTTTTTTGTGTGTGTTGTGAATAATTGTTATTTAATAAAAACACTCTGTGAAGAATAAGCAATCTTTGTCTCTTGCAGCCAGTGGCTGTAGCGCATGTTGATACACAGTGCAAACTGGATAGCAGTCATAGCATGACACAGCACTATTTACAAAGACACCTTATTGTTGCTCATTGTCAAAAAGGCTCCTCAGGACTTCCCTAATAAGAATGCTCCTCCCCCCGTTGTGCCTCTCTAATAGCCCCAACATCTGGTTGGTCATAATCAACACAAGACAATCCAACTATGTGCTCCACCCAAGGGGAAACTTTTTCACCCTTAGCTTCAGAAATATTAGGGAGCAGACACAGGTGGCTATAACCATGGGAAAAATTTCCTCACTTAGGTGTAACCTGCCATAAAGGCATCGCCAGCAAGCTTTTAATCTGCCAAGTTCACATTCAATGGTCATTCAGCATCTGCTCAACCTGTAACTGAAGAAAAACAAACAAGGACTCTGGTGGCACTTTTAAAGACTAATAAATTTATTTATCACATGAGCTTTCGTGGGAGAGATCCCACTTTGTCAGATGCTTGAAAATGGAAAAAAAAATACAGTATAGGAAAGAGGGATAAATGTAGTGGAATCACAGGATCAGGTCAGATTACTTCAGCAATCAAACAAGCTGTGTTGATTCAAACTGAGTGGAACAACAGATAGGGAGACAGAGGTGACAATCACTGTTTATAATGAGAAAGCCAACAAATATCCCTATTCAAACCCAAGTTTGAATTTGATACCATCAATTTGGGTTTGAAGAGAGATATTTCCTGGCTTTCTCATTATAAACAGTAATTTTCATCTCTCTCTGTCTCCCTATCTTTTTGTTCCACCCAGTTTGAATGGTGGTAGGTGTAGAAAAGGATGGGTAAAATGAACATACATGTATTCTGTTGGTGTTAATGAAAAACAAGAAGGCAGCAAGCAGCACCTAGTAAAATCTTGGGATTCAGAAGAACTGAGTTCTAATGTCACCTTTTGCCATTAATTCTCTTTAAGGCTTAGACTTGTCCAAGGACACAGTTTCAGCATCTGGAAAATGGGGGTGATAATAATCACCTTTGAAAAGTGCTTTGAGAGTCTCTCACTCAAGATGCTCTACAAATGCAATGTAGTACTAAGTACACATCCATCCCCTTGTCATAGGTAGACACCCATTTCAGTCTGTTCCCGTTTCAGATTCTGTCCCTGTTTGGTTGGTTGTTCAGGTAAGTGTTATAATGAGAGAGATCTGGACGGCCAGGAAAGTGACAGACTGACTGAACATGTTGTAGTTGGCCATAGTGGTGGCGGCACTAGAAAGGTGTACTTAGTCTTGATCCTACAGATCCCAACATAAGGCACAGAATGCCTCAGTAGTAAGCTCTGCTTTTTGGACAAGGATCAGATGAGACAACTGCAAATGTATAACAGATTCTTTTTGGCACTAACGGGAATATGGTATGGGATTTCCTGGAATCCTGTAGGAGTTATCATCACAAAGTATGCACACGTTTAACTATACTCAGTTTACTTACAACTGGGTTGATGTAATTAAACTGGTGACAGCTCCCGCCCAGACACTGATAAATCAATTTAACCTTAGTTATCAATTTAGCTTAAATTGGCAAGGAATTAAACTAAATTGACATAAGCCAAGGTTAAACTGATTTAACAGTGTCTACACAAGGTCTTACACCAATTCAACTAAATCAATTTTTAAAACAAACTTTTGGTTAAACCAGTGAAGCCACGTGTGTGCAGAAATGCACCTGGAGAAGAGAAGATGAGCCTTTTCGCACTTGGAGATCCATTTTTTTTCAAATTCCATTTGCAAACATAGGACCCCATCCCCTTCCCTTCCTGGTTGATGTTTTATTTTATTTTTGCTCACACAATTAGTTTTATTCATGGTTTTTAAAAATATTTGCCTTATAGCACTAATGACATTTCTCATTTTGATGAGTATGAGGTCTACTAGCAGGAGGTCACGATTCTAGAAAGCATGCGCCACACAGCTGCAAACTGAACTGGGAAAGTGTTCATATTGTTTGGGATGATTAAAAACACTGTGGTTCTGAGAGCATTAAATAATCAACCTCAAATTAACTCACAGCCCTGAATGCATGTGTAATTCTAATTGGAGGCTTTTATTTCTGTGGCATTTTCAGTACAAGAGGAGGCACATACAGTCTGCAGATAATGAGACACAAGACTTCCACAGGCAATTGTTAGAAGTGAGTTTTATTTATCGTACGGCAGCAATTCCAATGAATTTAATACTCATCCTCACAAGCACGAGAAGTCACTCAATTGTATGAATGGTGAAGAACAAGGAAGGTGTAAATACTGGTAGGTTATTAACACGTGTTGAATATATATATATGCACGATGGCACAGTCAAAATAGTCAAATATACAGCAAAAACAATAAAAGTCCTGTGGCACTTAAAGACTAACATTTCTTCGGGCATAAAGCTTTCGTGTGCTGCAACCCACTTTGTCAGGTGCATCTGATGAAGTGGGTTGCAGCCCATGAAAGCTTATGTCCAAAGAAATTTGTTAGTCTTTAAGGTGCCACAGGACTTTCGTTGTATTTGCTATATACAAACTAACACAGCTACCCCCTGGCACTTATAGAAGGTTGTGTTTAGTTCTTTTTTGGTTTGTTTGTTTTGCTTTTAACCAACTTCCAAATGCTTCCAAATTCTCTCTTACCATGGATGTTTTTTGGACTTAAAATATTCCATGATCCTTCTTGACTTCTGCTTAAAAATAACCAAACACCTACTAATATCTAAAATCTAGGGGGATTGATTTGTTTCTTTTGTAGGAGATGCTCCTCTTCCAATATTAACCAAACAGCTGAGATCATTTTAATTCCTCCACAACCAACCCTCAGAGTTCTGTTGCTTTTTCCTCATCTGAGTTGAGCTAATTGACATTGTGACAGGGCCCACTCACCTCTCGCAAGTGCCTTCTTTCAGGTTTGTGTGTGCTTGTTCTTTTTCAGCTTTGTGCTGCTCCTGGTGCCTCCTGCTGGCCACTGCCCAATCAGGTACATCTTCGGCAACTCAGCCCTCCCACCAAGTCACACACAAATCACACGTGAACAGAAAAAAAACCCTTCCAGATTACAAAACCTACAGGGCCCATCACATTCCTTTAGCTGGTGCTTTCCTGTAGCCCTTCCTGTGCTCATTCCTTAAACTGTCTCATCTTCAGTATGGAGATGAATCCCCAGGGCTTCCTTCTTGGAGACTCTTCACCAGTTCCCCCAGCTCTCCAGCAGATTCATTCTTCTGGGCCTTCAACCTCTTCCCTGAGCTACTCCTTTATTAAGGCTTAAGCCAGTTCGCTAGGTGCTTGCAGGAGGGACCTGGGCCCATCCAATACTGTAGGTCCCAATGGAGGGATCCCACATATAGGAACCCTTCTGTATTCCTTTACCAAGTGCTATGTTTCTCTGGGCCACTTCTCCATGACCCCAGTACCTTCGCCTTCAACCTTATCTCAGGGCTGAAGACTTTCTTGAGTCTCTGATATCAGCCCAGATCACCTTACCTAATCCCTGCCCTCAATTGCTCTGTCCACCCCTGCAACTCCAACAACCAGCAAGGAACAGCTTCTTTGCTCAATTGGCTCTCCAGCCAGCAACTGCTCTAGTCTGTCCTTTTATATGAGTCTGTTGGGCTCTGATTGGCTGCCTCCCTGCAGCCTCACTAGGTAGCCTGGAGGACACACCTCTATTGCTTGTTTCTATGGCAGGGTATAGGACAGCTAGACCTCCAGAAGGGGGCATCAAAGGGCCTGATACACCCAGTCACAACCAAGCGGGAGGAAAAGTAGCTATGGCTGGGTGTAGAGAAAGCAGACCCAATGGCTTTTCATTTCCTGATGCTGATTTGGTTGTGGTTTGGAGATGTGGACCCCTGTCCATTTGAAACTAAACAAGGATCAGCTGTCTGATGAATCTGTCTATGTACTTCTCCCCTGGGCTGGATTTGAACCAATGTTCTAGGCCCACAGCCGCCTCCCATTCAGATCAATAAGAGTCTTTTCACTGACTTCCTGGGTGTTTGATCAGGCTCCGAGAGGTGGAAGGCCATGCATCCCTTTATTAATCTCGTGAGTCACCTACTCTCATTTTTAAAAAGACCAACAGAAATAAAACAAAAAAAGCAAGAAACCATACACACATCTCCTTTATCACAATGGGTATTTGACAGAAAAAGAGACAATACACAGGACTGTTCTTTTGCCACATTTAGCAACTCCATTTTTCAATCCTAACAATGTTATCGCAAATGGCTCTAGCCCAGGAGTAGCAGGGGGCCATATCACTTTGGGCAGAATCAAAACCTGCTGCTAACTGCTCCATCTGGTGTCATACATCAGTTCACAGGATGAAAAAAAATGGGATGAAAGATAAGAGAGGCACTATGATTTGACTTCTGAAAAATAATAAGAGGCTATGGCACCACCTAGTTAGAGACCGAATCTAGGGGGACCCTGCATGACTTTATGCACTGGCTAGTCAACCTGCCGTGCCCTACTGTTTCAAGAGCGCTCTGTGTCTGTATGTGTGTCACTAGTTAATAGAAAATATGTCTGATAGTGCTCAAGAATATGCAGCACAGTTAAGGATTGGTAGCATAAATAAAGCTGGTTGTGCGCTGCAAATAAGTTCTCTTTTATCGCTCAGGACAATGGCTACTGGATGTCAGAAATCTCGCAACTCTGGACGGGTCATTTTATGTCTCTCACAACAGTTTTAGTTATGGTGATTATGGTAAATCACATCTCGTGCTTCAGGATGTAAGCCCATCTCCTGACAGCACCCGTGCGGAATTTTTCCTGTGGCAGCTGATTACAGTGTTACACAAGCTGTTATAGAGCATTACCAAGCCAGAAGGGGTTGACTTTCTCCGAAGCATCAGATGCATTGTCATATTGGATCAAACCCATGCTCCATCTTCTCCACTGTCCTGTATCTTCGAGCACCAGATGCTTTTGGGATCTTGCCAGGTTTCTGGCTCATTGCCATTCTGTGGTAGCGAGTTCCACAGTCTGATTATGTATTGAACGAAAAACTATTTCTTTTAATCAGTTTTGAATTTGCCACCTTTCAATTTCATTGTCCCCCTCCCCTTTTTTTGTCATCGGACAGGAAGAACGGACACTACAATCTCCCTTCTCTAAACTCATTCATTATTTTATGTATTTTTATCAGATCCACTTGCATTTATCTCCTTTCCAAGGTAAACAATCCCAATCTGTTCACTCTTTTCACAGGACAGTTTTTCCATGCCTCTAATCATTCTTCTTTTACTTCTCTGAATGTTCTCTAATTCTGCAATATCCTTGTGGGGATGCGGTCAATGGAATGGCAAATGCCATTCTATGTGAGGGCGTATCATCACTTTATATAACGGAACAATAATGTCAGCTACATCAGTTATTAGTTACTGCAGGATGTCAGGTTCCATGGACCAAATATCTGACCTGGAACAACAAAACCCTCGGTGACCATTGGCAAATCACTATATCACCTTGACTGCAGAATCAGAGAGTCGGGTCGTCAGTCAATAACTGCATCAACCCACTTCCCTTAGGAGATCATTTCTTAATCCATCAGGCCTCATTATTGGGAGATGTGTTCTGTCACATTCCAGCAGAATGTTCATTTTCCTTAGTGTCTCGCCTTGCAGTGAAGGGAACGCTCTGGCACTGTAGTTCTGTTTCACCTCTGAACCGCCTGAGTAAAATGAGAATTTTGAGCTGGGCTCAGTGTGGGAGTAACATGAAAAGCAGCTTTCCAAAGCTCCCCTGTTCATGCCTTCCAGTGAGGTTTCAGGCATATGGGAATTAAAAAATAAGCAAGGCACTCTGATGAACTGCGACACATTGACTCTGATACAAGCAAGGTTGCATGTGGGTTTGAGCTAAATCTGACAATCTGAGCCAAACACTCCAGCATCAAAATGAGCCACCACCCATGCTTGGAACAGGTGCTGCAGCTGTCAAAAGTGTTATGAGCACACGCGTTAGTTGGCCTGCCCCAATGCGCCAGGGTTCAACCGAGAAGTCAAAGCTATGAAGCCATTCGCAGCACTACGTTAATAAATCATACGTCACTCAAGGTGAGGTATGCCGGGCTACGTTTTCAATAGACGCATCGGACATCTCCACTGGGTGTCTCAGAGGAGGAGGTGGCCACTCGCTTCAGCGGTGTTATGGGCTAGGTCATTTCTATGAATGGATTTTCAGGAATGCAGGAGTAGCACAAAACCAGTCATAAGCCTGACAAGCAATCCAGGAAATGGACAATGAACACTGAGCTAACCTCTTACAAGGGGATCCTTAAATGGAAGAGCCATCATGGACTTATTAGACAGGATGAGGGCAACAAATATTACCTTCTACTTGTTAATTACATCTGTCAGCTCTATTGCGTATCTATCTGCTCCGAGTTATCGGGACCGAGCACAGCAGACAAATTTCATTCCATGTGCTATCATCTCCAGACCTCACAGATCCACTTTCTTGTGGAGCTTCAAGAAAAAAAAATTAACAAGCCAGGCAACCAATTTCCCTGCACGAACTGAGCATCTCACTCTACCTGCTGAAAAAAACAACCACCTCTCCCGCAGTGTTTATCCTATGCAATGAACACTCCAATCACCATTGCCACCCATATCCCCCCTTAAAAAAGACAGGTGTGACAGGGATGCAGGGAGAACAGAATTATATTATTCCCCCATTTTCAAGTGGATTAAAGCCATGGATGCTAAACAAAAACAGCCCGCTTATCTACAGCACTGGTCTTGTTTGTTTCAATCACTGGAATGAAGAAATCAATGTATTATTGTACACAGTGCTGTAATGGCCACCACAATGGAGACTGACCCAGGGCCTGGTCACTTCCAGGGCTAAAAACATGAACTCCTCCAACTTCAGCTAAAGCTTTTTAATTGGGTCTGTAATGCACTCATCTCCGTTGTGGACTGGGCACAGAGAGGGGACTGCTAATATCCAGTGTGTCACGCTACTAAAACAAGAGATTTGGGTTTGAATCCCAGCTAAGTCTCTCACTGACAAAACAATTTTAACGATATAGGAAGAGGCCAACTCAGCTTCAGTGAGGAGGGAAGGTGAGAGAGAAAGGAATAGGTGAAATAGGAAGTGTGGTTAATTATTATGATGTCATGTCCTCTGCTGGCGAATGAAATTAGCTATGCTGTAGAGGTCTAATACTATACATTATCACATGCTGTCCAGAAGGAAGCACTGGCGTACAGTTCCTAGATACACCCTTTCCTAAGCATGTCACTTGACTTCTATACCTCCAGTTTCCTCTTCTGTAAAATGGAGATAAAAATACTTACCAACCCTCTGAAGATGTTATGAGTGAGGGCTGCTTAGCATGTTGAGAGATCCTAGAATAACACCCCTCCTAAGTCATTTTCAGTTCTCACTGCTCCAATATGGACTTAGATTAACCTTTGCAATTAAATTAAATTAATTAATCAAAGAGAGTCTGCAGAGCTCGAACTTATATGCAAATTTGACTCAGTTGCCTTGGGGTTGAACAGGGACTATGGATTTTTCTCGCATTACATCAAGTGAATTGACCTCCCCCCTCCTCTATGTGCTCTTCCCCAGTGTTTTGAATCCTAACACCTACTTTGATTTGCTGTTACAGCCTGACCTGATGCTATGTCATACACTCCCCTGCATTTAATTTCCTCCCACTCTGTAACTTTCCTATCTTCAAAGCGTCTGACGAAGTGGGATTTTCTCCCACGAAAGCTCATGCGATTAATAAATCTGTTAGTCTTTAAAAGTGCCGCAAGACTCTGTTGTCTTTCTACAATAGACTAACACGGCTACCCCTTTGGAATTAGATTAACCTGTTTACCATGACCCAAACGGGCCAAATACAAATGAGACCACCAATGTTACAAGGAGCAGTAGCACCGTGCTTAACTATGCCAGTAGGGCTCTGGGCCAGGAAGGTCTGATATAAATGTTCATACGTGTAAGCCATTAAAATATTGCACTCTCTCTATATTATGTTTATCTATACACAAGACCTTTAGAGCATGGATTGTCAACCTACGTATGGCCTCTAAATGCTACCACAATATAGATGTTAAATAATTACACACATCTTACAAGAAACAGAGAAAAACGGGGGGAAACGCACTTTAATTCCTCTCCTAAATTATTCAACCAGCTGCACCAACCATATTCCGTGTGCAGCACAGAGAGGCTGCCATCCAGCTTTGCTCCTTGGGGTAGGGGCCTGTTATATATAACAGCCTCCTGTTAAGGCTGGTATAGATCAAAAGCTAGGAATGGTACTGATCAATCTTGAAAGGGAATAATACTTTCTCTTCCCCTTTTCTAAACAGCTGCATGCATATGATATGCAGTTGCTGCCAAAACTCTAAAAGATCCACTGGGGATCACACTAATCAATGTTTATTTCTAATTAAATAGATTGTCTGCTTTATGCTGGAGGAATTATAGGCAGAAAAGACCACAGCACATTTTGATCCTTTGGAAGGAGTCAGTGAGGTGGGAAGAAGGATTTAGGATGGTACATTTAGTCTTTATGAGTAGCCAAAATCCCACAATCAGCAGCAAGCCCTTGGTAAATCCAGACACCATTCCAATTTGGGCTGTTAAATCAGCCTCATTCATTCTCTTTCTCTCTCCTAGTCACTTTCAGAGGTGCATGGCTTCTGAGGTTATCCTACAAAAAGCCTGGTAAATTGTACAGCAGGCTGTATCTACCATTTATAAAACTGCTCAAGTTTTACTCCTACTGACTTCTAACTGATTACTACCTTTTACTAGTGGGTGGCTAATCTCCCTTTTTTGGACTCTCTGAAAGCACCTCTTCCACTGTTTGGCTTTGTGCCCTTACCCGTCTTGGTGTAACTCCCCCACTTCTAGACTGGGATCTGGTTACAAACACCCCATGTAGGTCAATCACTTCTTACTATGCAGGTCCAGTTTGGATGCCTGATTCTCTTTTTCTTGGGAACCTCCGACCAGTGATATAGGACTGACCATCAGTCTTCTTGAAACAAGTATGTTTATTAGCCAATGGAACAAAACGTTATAGAAAGTGATTTCAAAACAACAGGCAGTTTACACACATATTTAGGGCTAGTCTACAGCAGAAGTGCAACAGCGGTGCATCTGGTAAACACAATCTCCTGGTGCATGATAAATCCGCTGACGCAAGAAGCAGTAGCTGTGTCAGTGACATCGCTTCTTCCGCCAACATAGCGCTGTCCACATCGGTACCTAGGACAGTGTAACTTAAGTCACTCAAGGGAGTGCTCATTCACACTTGTGTGTGAATAAGCCTTTCTTCTGCATGACGTACATTATACCAAAGTAAGTGGAAGTGCAGACCTGTCCTCACTCTCATCTAATCTTAGGCTTCCCTACAAGCTATGTTAAATGGGCTTTCCTCTCTAGTTCCCTATTTACATTCTTTAGGAAGGCCAAAGCTCTTGGCTCCCAGCCAGGTCTACGTTTTCCTTCCAGAAAATATGCCCCCCAATCTATTTTACCCTCTCAGGGACGACTCCCTTTTCACAAATTCCCACCTTGCCTGAATTTGTCGGAGCCCAATTAACATATTGCTCAATGGCTTTTGTTACAGGGCCTGGGTGTGAAGTCTTCCTTTTGCCTCAGATCTGTGTCTCCCAGTCAACCATCTCAAAGAATGACCCTGCTCCATTTCCCAGTTTGAGTCACTCACCCTTAATGGCTTGCAGTCAGATGTCTTGTGGCTTTGGGGGAGTGTGCTGGAACGGTCTGTTCCCCCTGGCATCCAAACACACTACCTCAGAAATCTTGTAAATAAAAACACATTTTGGGGGCACAGATCCATAGTCATTACTGAGCACCTCTATATTCATCATGGGAAGCTATATGCCCCAATACTTCCTATAGCTAAATGGAGATTTGCCTTTTGCTCATGTGAGGCAAGCCTGTGTTCTCTGAGCTGAAAGTACTGCACACGTGTTTAGCAAATAGCTGTAAGTGTGGTTATGACTAAAGGTTCGTGACAAATACAAAGAGATACCCATTTTCTGAAAACACCCCCAATCCATTAAATGTTTAAAAAAAGGGGGAGGAGGGGACTTGATAATTACATAGCACCCTGTAAGGTCTGGCTGGATTCAATTCTACAAGCATAAAGCTCAGAGTGTAATCTGAAAATGCAAAGCAAATAAGAAGCCCTGTGGCACTTTTAAAGACTAACAATTTGTTAGTTTTTGAAGTGCCACAGGACTCCTTGCTCATTTTGCTGAACTAGACTAAGATGGTTACCCTTTTGGAATCTAAAAATGTTTTTCTTAAGGTCCAGTTAAATGGATCAGAAGAAGGTAAAGAAATTACGAGGCAAAGGAAATAGACAAGGAAGAAAGAAATTTTCAAATGACATTTGAAATAGCAGCAAGCTGATGAGGCAGAGAGATGCAGGGAGGCTGTTCTGGATGGCATGAACATTAGAAGAGAAGTTCTCACACCAGCAGTAATGATATTGTATGAGGGGGCTGGAAGAACAGGTCACAGGTAGATGGTCATGGAGAAAATTAGAGAGACAAGGTTGCTGCTGAAAGTCCATGGAAGTCTATAAAGACCAAGGATAGTAGTTCTAAATTAGATCCTGAAATGTATATACTTGCTTCTGTATTTTTTTCTCTCTGACTCTCACCCTCTATGACCTTCCTGAGATGGAAGGAGGAGGAAAAGTATCAGACATTCAGCTTATACATCTTCCTGGAAATAGGTATACAGTCGGCTCACCACAGAGAGCTATAACACTGGCTATTCAGGAAACAGATGAAGAATGATTGACATTTGCTGCCAAGTGCTGTGATGAATCAGTGATTGCACCCCACACTCCTCCACCTCGTCCCTCCCCCTTCTCCACGAGATCACATTGTTTCTGTATCCATCCAAGGGGACCGCTACACAGCAGTACAAGGGGAATCAGCAGTACCTGCACAAATTCTGCTGCCCTCAGTCTAATCTCAATACCATAAAGTTGCCCTGGTTGGCAGTAAGATTATAACATATCATGCAAGGTAGAAATGGAAGAAAGTTTTTCACTGAAGTGGCAGCTGGTGTCTCTAAATGCAGACATGAGTGGGTAGTAATTTTTGAAAAGGGAATTAGGAAGGGGTGGTCCAACATGTATAGGAGTTGAGAGTCTAGAGCTCCTTTGCTATAACAGCATGACACTCAATGCCAGGTTCAGCAAACCTAATCCTTACTTGGCTTTATGGAGTTTGGTCCATGTCCAGTTAGGCAACTCTGGAATACTTCAGCTTACATACCTATCATGAAAGTCAGGCAGTAAGGGCCATGCACTAATGAACAGACCTGGTCCAAAATTTTCCAATTAAAAGTTTTTTCAACTGCAAAATGGGTCTTCCCCTCACCCCTGAGGGAAAAAAGGTGTGGGCGGGGGTGGGGAGGAGGAGGGAAATCTCTTTAAAATTATATTAAAAATGGAAAAAAGCTTATTTTCAATTTTAAAAATTCTTGAAATTCCTGAATTGAAAACCTTTTTTTTTTTTTTTTTTTTTTGAAAACTGGATTTTTAATAAAGAAATTTTGGAGGCCAATTTCAAGAATGTTTTCATAAAAAAAATTATGCTCAACATTTTCCAGAAAATAAAAAAGGGAGGGGACATTTGTACACTGAGAAATGGGAACATGATGATACAGAAAATTTTCACAATTTTTTTCCATTTTTGATCCATGAACCTGTACCAAAACCAAGAGGAAAAAGGTAGTAACTGCTGCCTCTCGATATGGGATGGTAAAACTGGTTTAGATACATTAAGAACATATTTGAGCCTTCACCCAATATTAAAAATTAAATTCTGTTTTAGGTTCAAAGCAATTTGCATAAATTGCTTGAGACAGTTGCTGTTTCCAGCCACAACTGGACAGAAAAGAGATGAACTTCCCAGATTTCAAACCCAGTTTTGTAGACCTGAGAGGTTTGGATATTGTAAAGAAGATTTGTATATTTATCTGAATATTCAAGAGTTAATCTTGAGTCAAGCCTTTAGGCTTACCCATTACTAAAAGGATTATATAGCACCAGATTCAGAATTTTCTTTATTTGGTAGGTTCAGATCTGCCAGGTTTTCTTGGTTGGGGCAGAGAATTTGAGAGAACTAAGGTGAGTATTTTGGTCATGATGGCAGAGAAAGGAGTTGAGATAGACTTCTTGGTTGGGGAGGATTGCTGGGTTGGCATCTGGGAGGAATCAAGTGTGTGTTTTGGTCAAGAATGAGCATGAGGGTTTATGGTGTCAGGTCAGGTGGAAAGTGGATCAAACTGAGCATCCTTGGTCAAGAGAATTAGGGACCACCAGTAGCTACTGGTTAACATTAATCAAGAGGTGAAGAGAAAGTGAGTGCTTTCCTTGTAGCTCGCTGTCTTCATTTCCATAGAGAAGAGAGAAAAATCTAAAAGATTTCAGAGCTAGGAAGAAGCCTAGAACCATTATATGGGAAATCTCAGTGTTTTGATACGGGAACATTTCTGACCCTTCGGTTCCAAAAATTGAATTGTATTTGGGATTCTTTTCTTAAAGCCAAAGAACCAACCGCCCACAAGCTCCATACACACATTAGGTACTATGCGCATCCCCCATCCTGAGAAATCTAAGCAGCACAACTGACATGCTTATTTTTTAAGAAGAACTATTAAAACCAGACAGGAAATTGGGAAGCTGGTAGAGCTGGTTTATCCGACAGTCTGTACAAGTTTAGACCAACCCACAAGCACTCTGATTTAATCTACATAGTACTTTCAATTTCTCTGAAACAAGCACAACAAAGTTAACATGACAAGCGAAGTGTTGAGAGAAAGTGTTTCTTGTAATTTATAACCTCAATTTTACTCCCAGTGAACTGACCAACATTTAAAATACAACCTTACCCAAGCACCTCCATAGCAGGTCTTCATAAAAACACTGAAAGATAACAATTGTAAAATTCTGAAAACATGAATTACAAACCCATAATGGGAGGTTTAAGTCTCCAGTTCACTTGGAACACAAGTGAAGCCATAAATTAAAAGAAACACATGCTGCAGAGGAATATCTCCTTGCTAGATTTCACTTTATATGCCCAAAATAAATTACCATTGTGGACAGGGGTAGAGCTGTTTGTTTATTTTGCTGAAAAATGGATTCCATAGAGTAGATCTATTGAGAGCACAATATATTATTTCCTAGAGTACCTTGCTGGATGGCACATGGAAATGTAATTACTATTAACTAAACTCTTAGGCCAGCATGACAGACTTTTTGCTAAGTATACAAAATATACAATAACCATTTAGCAAGAGCCTGTTGGAAGACAACATAGGCATCTGAAACACATCAGGATCAGCCAACTAACTCCTGGAAATACTAACATGACCTTTTTGTTTCTATTGCCTAAAGTTTTAAAACTAGGGAATGTCATACTTCTGTAGCCTCTATGCAGAAACTGACACACATTGACTGTAAAGCAACTAAACATGTAAACTGAAAATGGGAATAAAACAGTGTCTGAGAAAGAAACATTCTTATTTTATTGTGAGCAAAGGTGTGCTAAATGATTTAGAGAACTCACACAGAAAGACCGAGTCCCCATCCCAAAAAATTTACAGTCCAATTAGCTAAATTAGCCACATTATTTCCCTAGTTACTGAGGAACTCCTTAAATCAAGGCACTGCGATTCAATGGTGAAGTATGTAATCTATGATCTTTATTGACACCTACACTGTGGCACACAGGTATATACATTGACTACAGCATTGGCTGAACTCCCAAAGTGATGTCCCAATATGCATCGGGCTCAGCACAGAGAACCTATGAAGGATTCTCTGGAAGCAGACTCCTAACCTTGATACCAAGGAAGAGGCGGTGACAAGGACAAATGGGCCAGAGGGTCTAGGATTTTAAGAATGATATAAAATAGACGACAGTAGCAAATAAGCACAGGATAAATGTTAATCTCAGATCACGAGAACTGCTCTGAATTATTTACATGTGCTCACTTTTATCTCATGTGGATTTACATGTAGTTAGCACTTTTCAGAGAAAAGAATCCCAGAGCATTTTACAAATCAGTTAATACTTCACACTTGTAGTATGCTTTTAATCCACACAAATATCACAAGATGCTGCACAAACATTGATTCAGCCTCAGAGGCTGCTGTTCCATCCACTAGAGCCAGTGGTGGCAGTTGACGGCAGCAGCTGATGGGAGTTACGCAAGCTACACAGAACAGAATAACGCCTGGCGGGTTCCTAACACCCCTTCAGTGTGGCATCTTTTGCTGCGCTGATGGGAAATGTGTTCCCGTTGATTGAGCGCCATGTTAGTTGAGAGGGTGGTTTTACTAAGTCAATTTCCGGATTAATTTAGCAGGTCTTAACTGACTACTCAGTCAATCTGGAAAGATCAATCTCATTGTGCCCATTTTGCTGCTGTCTGTGTAGACATGGCATATAGACAACATTTCCCTGCTATATGTGGATCACTTCATTTTCCACTACATAATGCCTCCTGGTGTGGGGTGGTACTTACTGACTGTTTAAACAGGCTGCAAAACACTTTGCAGAGGAAACACACTACTGTTTAGACGAAGCAGTGCCGGTAATTGCTACTCAGCAGTTTGAGACAGGAAGTAAACACCTGAACATGCAGGCAATGCTATGCGTTTGCATTTGCAGAAATGCTTTGCTTTGCCCAAGAGGGATGGAGGTCTGGGGCTCCTTGGTCATCTCCCTGTCCACTCTGTAGAAGTAGCAAGCATTCAGCAGCTCCAAATTAATGGATCTCCTGAACTCTATGGATCCCTCATGCCTCTGCACTGGATCAACCCTCTTTGCAGAGAGCAGGTAATTCCATCCAGTAACTTACCTGCTAAAGTTCCCGCAGGTTGTCAGGGGGAGGATGACAGGGTAAGAAGCCACGCAGAAACTGTCCTCCTTCCCTTTTCTCTCTCACTCCTCCCTAGCCATGATGTCCCCTCAGAGGGCTTACCTGGCAGGAAAAGGTAGATGGGGACACGGGTGCAAAGGCAACAATCAAGCTCTTTCACTTCCTCTCCTCACTTACCACCAAGTTCCATCCTGTTGCCAGACTTCAGCAATAGAGGTGAAGGGGTGACACGGCCCAGCTGAAATCAGGACACTAACACCGTAGACGGACGCTGAGGGAACCTTATGCTTCATTAACTTGGGGGAAAAAAAGTAATCCCTGGGAAGCTGTAAGAATGTGATTTGCCTGTGTAACAAGCCTGCCTGTGTTCTTCTTGAATGTCTTGTCTCTTCTACAGGACAGAATCCTTGCAACTAAGCCCTGTTTGCACCCCTTTAGTCCCTTTGCCCATTAGGAATCTGCCTCCTCTCCATTTTTATTAATAAACTCTGACAGTGACTTTTGCCCAGCTTTCAATTACTGCTCCTCTCATGCCTTGTACTGCTGGGATGTGTTTCTGCAAAAGCCTTCAGATGCTTCCCCTCCACTTCTGCTCTCGTGCAAGTACTCTTTGTGTTTACTCCATGCTCTGAAACTGTGCAGGCGCCCAGCGCTGATGTCATGGTCCTCTCATGGTAGAGAGGAGTGGAAGGGCAAGGGCATAAGTTGGAGATGGACACACACACACACACACACACACACACACACACACACACACACACACACA
>ML685770.1:11408626-11589258 GCA_007922175.1 Pelusios castaneus
ACACACACACACACACACACACACACACACACACACACACACACACAGAGGGATTTGTCAAATAAAAACTAGGGCGTACTAGATAGAAAAGGGCACACAGTCAAGAGCAATGGCTTGAGTGAAGGAGCAGAACTAGTTCCCCTTTCACCAGCCCTCGATTCAGGATACTCCATTAGCAGCACTTAATGACAGCACAAGGGGGTTGTTCCTTTTCAACATGAACTATCTGTCAGATCAGCGCTGTGGAACGTTTTCTCACAGGATAATCTGAAAGGCTCACATGGCACACCTTTTGCAAGGGAAATTCCTGATAGGAGAGGGATTTGCAGCTTGGCAATGGGACACAGATGTTGTTCCCTTCTGAGGCCTAGTCTACACTATAGAGTTAGGTCAACCTACCTCTGTAAGCATCTACCCTTCAATGTTGTTCCCACTGATATAAGTCACCCAGTACACCAACAGTCGCTCCACCTGTCCAAGAAGCGTAGTGCTTAGGTTGATATAGTTAGGTTGACGCAGCATCAGTGTAGATCAGTGGCCCCCAACCTTTTGCCAGAAGATGGCGCAATGCTCATAGGTTTCAATGGTAACTGCCCTTCAGAAGTAGATCGTAATCTACTGGTTAGGAACCACCAGTGTAGATATTGTGTGGATTGCAACGGATTATTCTGGCTGTCAGCCTTTGATAGGAAATAACCGGTAAAACAGAAGATTCCTGGAGCATCACTCTTCCTGAAAAGCTTTGTAGACCCTCCCGTTTGACATCCCATGAATTCTTCATCATGTTCTGTTTGGTCTCCTCCGACCATAGTTAATAATAGAGCACTTCGTATTTACCTGCCATCTTTCACCCTAGGATCTCAAAGTGCTTTTACAAACCTCACATCACGTTTTACAGATGAGGAAAGAGACCCAGAGAGGTTCCACACAGATGACTTGCTCAAGGTCACAGAGCAAGTCAGTGGCTGAGTTGGGCTTAGAACTTGGACTCGTAATCAAACCACTAGACAACACTCCTTTTACTGCCCTTCTTACTCCTTCCCTCCTATTCTCTCAGTCCCCTATATGCATTGGACAACCATGTGTACAGGAGTTAGCATTTGGGGAAGCAAATGGGTGGCAAAGCATGGCCCAAATTGCTCCCTTGCAGGATTTCTTCTAATTATTTAAAGCCATAAAGTGAATGCTATTTGCTGCGGTTTTGTCTGCCCCGAATCACTACTGTGCAGTACATGACCCTGGACAAGAGCTAACCACAGAAGGGCAGTCGGGCACACCACTGTAAAATGCTCTCCTGTTCCGGTAGCACCTGGAGTGGCAGAGCTAGGTAGATTTATGTGCAAGTCCCTGCGGTGTGCTCAGATTTCATTTAGAGGGCCATGATATGCCTACTTGTTGGCAGCTGTGAGCTCCAGTTCCTAGTGAGGGCCACAAGGGAAATGTGTCAGTAGATAAATCTTTGAGCTGCAAACCTTAGTGAGACCTAGGGAGCAAAGTGAGCTCCAGCTTGTAGAGAGATGTTTGTAGAAAGTTGTGATTTTAGAGACACTCCCTAGCATGGGTCAGTGTTGTGTGAATTGGGAGACGTGCCCTACAGGTGATCTAACATGGCTGCTCCCAGCTGCACACCTGGGAATCACTCCTGTCTGTGTTATTAAAGTTCTGTTCCTCACTCATTCAATGGTGCGGTCTTTAATGAACCCTCAAGATCATTTCACAGCTACCACCCTATTTCTACAGTTTCTGTTCCTCATAAATATGGTGATGTTGGAGGAGTGAAGAGACAATGCAATCAACGTGGGACAGGGAATGTCAAAACTAAAATTATTATGGGCATTCAAAAAATATCTCCATAAATACCAACCATCCTTGACAGCATGTGGGGGTGGGGGAGGAAAGAGAGAAACATAAATAAGAAGCAGCTTATCACCCTTGCATTGGCTGTCTGAAACTCAGACTGTAGAGGCTAAGAAAAGGCAATGCAGATGACAAATTTTAACCCCAAGACAGTTGGGCAACTAGAGCTGTGGTCTGGTCAGAAGTGTTGTTAACAGCCCCTGATTTGCCAGGAGTTGATTGCTTGGCATAATCATTGGAAATGGGATACATGGGCTTCTGGCATAAAATACAGACACTTACTCTAGAGCAGTGGTTTTCCAACTTTTTTTCCTCGAGACCCAGCTGAAAATCATCATTTATGCCCGCAACCCAACAATTACATCTTTCAACAATGCATTCAAGTTTTTGGCACTGCAGTAGGGGGCACCATGACCCAGTATCTGAGGGTCTGTGACCCAGAACTGGGTCCCAACCCGTAATTTGAAAACCACTGCTCTAGAGGGTAAATTGATGACATCAATTGTAACTTTAGGGCATTAAAAAAATTGTTCACTCAGTAAAATGATAGACCAAATGCCCCCTTGCTTTAAGGACCTTCTGAAAAAGAAAAATGCAAACAGCAAACCATAGGCGCAATGGGGTGAATTATTCCTAAAAGAGGACGGCTGGGGTGTGAGCTGGAAAAACAGATACTACGCACTAATAGTTCTCTTTGGTTCTCTGAGCCAAGTTCTGTCCTTCACACTCGTACTTAACTTCCACCAGAGTCAGTAAAAGTTGTATGAATGTGTTGGCTAAATTCAGGCATGTGCCAGGGTCAAACCCTGCTCTTTTTTTATTTGATGTCATCTAACAGTGTTTTACTGAGTTAATTAAGATAGCATCAAAATTGCTGAACAATCAGAGAAGGACTCGCTTGCTCCCACTTCTAGAATTCATGTTGTTTTTCTAACATAGTAGTGTTACTGTTATTGAGATAATCTTCTGCATTCTGGCCACTTTTGTCTAAAGGTGTGATGCAGCTACAAGCATCTTATGCACGGATATATAAAGCAATGGAATGTAGAAATTAATTACTGCCTTAATAATACACTGCACTTACCTAACTGTTTTGCTCAAAGAATCAGAGTACTTTTCAAAGATGGGCATTATCCTCCTTTTACAGATGACAAAACTGAGGCAGAAAAAGGTTAGTGACCTGATTTTCAGAGTTGCATCAGGACACTGGTTCCCATTAATTTCAAACGGGAAATGGGGGTTCTATACAGCTTGGAAAAAATCAAGCCATAATTTTGTTGTTCATAGCTAACCTCTTTCAGCGCCGGCCAGTGGCAAAGCCGGGAATGGAACCCAGAAGAGCCGACTCCCAATCCCCTGTGCTAAGCTCCTAACTAAAATGCCCTTCTGCTACTTAGGGATCACTTTGGCCACCAGTGAAATGCAGCCAGTTCTGGAGGGGAACACAGCAGCAAGTTAACAGATCCTGGTAGCACTTCACAAGAACTTAGGGTGGGAAATGAAGGAAGACACCATATCCAACTGGCATTGCAGGGGAAACAGAACGGACTTATCCAAAATAGAACTGGCCCAAACCATCAGGATTAATACCACCACTGATCTGAACAACGTCACAGGATTTGCAGTGGGCCAGAATTCAAGTTTCATTTGAAGGATGGCACCTCAGCAGTACAGCTCCTCCACCTATCCCATGCTGGGCAGCTTCCACCTCCTGAGGATCGCAATCTTATGGCACCTGTGTTTAATGCTCGTTCAGACCCTTCACTTAGCCAACAGCTGGCTGCAAATGCTGGTTTTAAAAGGGGCTGAAAAGCCAAAATATTTCTCTTTAATCCTCATTCACTTTCCAGCAACTGCTATTGATTTCTGCATTACAGAGTTAAAAAAGCTCTTGTCTTTCATCTTTTCTCAGTGCAAACAGCTCTGTTGGAGATTCACTCATATTTCTTGGGAGTGAGCATTGGCTCTGAGATGTGCTTTTCCGCGTCTGGATCTTTCAATTGATTCTAAAGACTGTTCCTTATTTAAAAGCTGATAGGTCAACAAGGAGCCCAGCCATCAACAGATATCAGAAGCCAAGTAAAGAATGCAAGTGTTGCTGTGAGTGACTGCATGACATGATGGTGTGCTTAAAAAAAAACAAAGCAAGCAAGCAAAGAGTTGCTTTCTCTTACCGCCTCCGAACCCCAGTGCCTAATGAGCAAGATAGCGTTCTCTAATTTTCCAGGAAAATCGAAGCGTAGAAGTGGCAAGGCGAGCTATACTGATGTTCAGGGTGTCACTCATCTTGGTCCTTCAGAGGATAAAACAATATCCTGGATTAATTCTATACCCATGGTGAACTCTTCTGCCCTCTGTCAAGCCCTCACAATGAACCTCAGGATGGTGTGCATAGTTATTTACACTGAAATCTGGTTATCAAGCACCTTGCTGCTGCAAGAACTCATGACATCTGTCATGAGATATTGTCCCACACATCCCCACTGACAATGGACAGCCAGCTAGATCTTCTTGACGGGGACAATGACCATTTCTTAAAAGACAACCCACAAAAGGGGCCCCTGAAGAAAAAGCGCCATATGATTTCCCCAAAACTGGTCTGTCACAAGGACGATGGGTCCTATATAGTCAATGCCCACTCCATGCATGAGGACAAGGATTCATGATGAACTCGGGTAGTACATTTAGGCACACAAGAAGTAGATTCACTGTTTCCGGTTATGACAGTAAACTAAGCAAAGTAAAATTTAGTCGGAATTTGTGACCCGTATTAAGGTGCTAAGCCATAGCTCTGATATAGCCCTCTACAAATATTAACTAATTCATTCACTCTGTCCTCCCCCCCTCTTTGAAACAGTGACACGTAAACTAAGGCATTCATGTGATGGTAATTTTCAAAGGGCTTCTGTTGGGACACTCGGAAGAGAACCTGAGGACTTGTTCTGGGCAACCAGACAACACAGGTAGCTTTCAAAAGGTAACAACACAGGCAATGTTTGCACCTGCTGGATACCAAAGCTGTCTGGAACATAGCGATAGGGAATGATCCTGCCCTGCCCAAGTATGTGTGGACAGAGGGTACATCTACATTCTAATTGGAAAAAAACCCATCCCACAGCAGCTATTCTCAGAGCCTGGGTCAAATGACCCTTTCTTATGGGTCTGGGCTCAGAAACCTGTTGGGGGGGGCAGGTCTCCGAGTGTAAGCGTCAGCACAAGTGGGAACAACACTACACTTTTTAGCCCTGTAGTGCATGTCCCACAAGCCTGAATTAGTTGACCCAGGTTCTGAGACTTGCTGCGCAGGGGAGATTCTGCAGGGTGGACAAACCCAGACTAAATGACCTACCAGGAACTCTCCATATCTACGATACGTGGCATGCTCTCTAACACCTAGTTCCAGTCTCTCATTGCGCTTTGTCTTTTATCCCTTTTTGCTTGATGGTTTTGCTAAAGCTCAGAAACCTTCAACAGAGACAGACAGACATGAAGGAAAGTCCTCCACCAGATTCTCCACATCCCATTCAACCACTGTGCCTTCCCCATTATTATACAACCTTTTGACCTTCCACTCCTGGGAATTTCCTGGACAGACACTGCCAATGGTGCTAAACTATGCCAGCCCATATGTGATGTTGCTATGATTATTATCCTCTACCTATATTGTGGAAGAGACCTCAACCCAAACAGGGGCCTCATTGCACTAGATGCTACACAATCATCTAGTCCTTGCTCCAAAGAGCTGATGTGGACAAATGTGGACAGAAATATGAGATATTTTGCTGAGCTCCCAGCCAAATTCATCTCCCACAGGTCCAAGCTGAAATCTCCCTCTCCCTCCAAAAGCTGAAGTAATCAATTATTCCCTGTAAGCAGCAGTTCCTCCCCTTTTCATTACATGGACAGTGCTCAGGTCATCAGCTGGGACCCTTATTTTTTTGGGCAGATGAAATGAAATGTCACTGAGGCGACTAAAAACAGCATATTAGCAGAGAAGGTGACGGCATCTATAATCCAAATAAATATATAGCATCTGCAACCAAGAACATGCCAAGGTTAATTTAACTCTGCGAAAATGAAGCTCTGTAATACTTTGCTCACTATAGCGATAAAGTAGTTTCACAGAAAACGTGCATTTATTTAAACAGGGCAACACAACTTCAAGATTGTGTAACAATGTATTTTGTCGCTTCAGAAAGCATCTTCTTAGTATTATCTTTGCCCTCTGCTCATTAGAAGGGAGCAATTAAGTCGGTAGGGTCAATGACATCTGCCACGCAACACATGGATTTAATCGCATCCTGATCCATAAAATTCCCTTGAACTCAAAACAGCACATCTTACTGGTCCCTCCTGCTTAAATCCAGTGCAGTCTCACCTGAAGCTGAACACATCAGCGGAAAGCATGTTTGACTGAATGAATTCGCAGCTGGGAGGCAATGTTTTCAACACTGTCATTGGAATCAGTGAATTTTGTTTGAGCCAAAGACAGTTCTGGCTGGGAAAATCAGAGCCAGAAGTTACCGCATGCCAAGAATATGTAACATTAATGGGGGCATGGGAAACAGACAACACAGAAATCATCATAAACCTACAAACGGTGTATGTTTCTTTTGTCCCATATAAACTATTTCACATTCCAGGAATAAAAGAGTGAAGGAGGTAGCTCATTCCCCTGGCAAAACAAGATGACTGGAAAAATTATTACACTTGAATTCTAAAACAAAAAGCTTCATTACTCTTTCTTCTGTCCACAGGAATATCAAAACTAATTGGACAAAATGCAGCCCCTCTAAATAGAAACTATTTGATCCAGTTGATTTAAGCAATGGGAAGAAGAGAAACTACCATCCTCTATAACAGGGGTGCACAGCCTTTTTGGCCAAGGGCCAAATTGCATTTTCTAAGACCACTCGAGAGCCACAAATGCAACATTATATGTTGTATATATGACAGAGCCATGGTAAACGAAAATAACATTCACGAATATTGTAATTAACCACAGTTCTATGCACATATTTTAAACAATTTTATTTTTGTATGCAAAAGTGAACAGTATTTGAACACTAGTGTTTACTTACTAAGTTCAAGTTCAACACGAAATTTCTCATGCACTTCTTAAAGTACTAGTCACTAATAAAGATGGCTGTAACTGAATGTGTTGAAGTACCTTATGTTTGATTCTATTTCAGTTGTTGCAATCTTCAAAATGGAACAGAGGTTATCATCAGTCAAATTTGATCTCAGTTTATTCTTGTTGAGGTTCATGATTGAGAATGTTTGTTCGCAAAAATATGTACTTCCAAATTTTCTCCAGGCAGGCTCTCCTCCCCAATCTCCCTCCTTCCCTGTCCCTGCGCACGTCGGCTCCTCTCCCCACCCCGCCCCCTTAGCTTTCCCCCATAGGGCTCCTTTCTTCTCCCAAGTCCCCAACACTCCCCCTCTTCCCTGGCCCTTTCTCCGTGTGCTGCGATTCCGGCTCACCACGTCTATCACCTCCCGCTGGTGCAGCGCCTTGTCCTCGCCCTTCTGGCTCCCGGACTCCCCGAGTGGCGGGGCAAGCAGGAGCAGCACCGTGGCCTGGACCAGCGAGTGCGAGGCAGCTGGCAGGTGGAGAGGGCATGGCACGGGGCTGCCAGATTGGCTGGGAGCGGAGCGTTTCCCCACAGGCCGCGGGTTGTGCACCTCTGCTCTATAAGGATCAGTCCTTGGTGAGGAATCTACCCTCTTCAAAGGTTTCTCATCATCCTCTAGTCAAGGCTGGGATGCATTCTGATCTCAGTTACACTAGTGTAAATCCACAATAGTTTTACTCATTTCAGGAAAGTTACTCCTGATTTACATTGGTTTAATGAAGATCTTTATTTTTCCTGTGTGTGGATTTAAGGAGCAGATGCACTGTTGTTATAACCATGTTGGTTCCAGGATATTAAGAGAGATGAGGTAGGTGAGATAATATCTTTTACTGGACCAACTTCTGCTGCTGAGAGAGAAGCGAGGTCTAGAGTTAACCAAGGCCTGATTTTCAGACATGCTAATATCTGCAATTTCAGTGGAAACTGGAAATGCTCACTTCCTATGAAAAAAGTGGCCCTTAATGATTCAGGGGGTCTTGTCTCCTTCAGCACAGGGTCCCATTTTCCAGTACATCCATATCAACTGATTGTACCCTCTAAGAGAAGTAAATATTCCTTCTCTCACCAATCCCCAATGGTTTGCTGGACATGCCCAAATTATGCTTTATGTACCTTTCCTAATATCACATGAGATATAGGACCCTACTACTTTAGTGCTCAAAGTCTGCGGCTGCATTCATGAGTCACTATAGAGCCTTTCGACTCTAAAGACCAGAGCTCTGTTTAGGTGACTTTAGGGCTCTAAAAACTGCCTGACTGACGGTCCTAGGACTTGTCCATATGGGGAAGTTCGTTGGCATAGCTACACCAGAATAAATATCCTATTATACTCATACCAGTATAAGACCCTGTGCAGATACTCTATGCTAGAATAAAAGTGACTTTATTCCAGTATAATTACTCTGCTTTATTATAGTTATTATAGTAAATCTATGACAGGAAATTTCCCCATGTAGATAAGTCCTTAGGAACTGAAGAGCCCTATCTACTCACAAAACAAGTATAATATGAGCAATGAATGGCAGTGCCTGTTTTTCCCACTCCAATGGTCATTCCACTGAGAACTAGACTTAAAGGATAAAGGTCACAGACAGCCTTCAGGTAGTTTTCTCACTAACATGCTGGTCTGAATTTGAAACTCTGAGCTACAAGTGAATGGCAATAGGGACATGAAATCTACTCCATGAGTCATCCTTCCCTCCAAGGGTAGGTTGGAAATCCTAGTAAAAATGAGCACTGCCTCTCCTCTCAGGCTCACCTGGATATCGGGCCATATCATATAAAGCTACCCACAATTTTGTGGTTATTTGGCATAATCAGAAGCAGCATCTCAGAAGCAGCCAAGAAATGGAAGAGGAAAGGGGTCACTAACTGTTAGCGTGGGGTGTTTGCAGAGCACCCACTCCAGACTACTGTTAACTTCTATTTCTAAAAAAGCATCTACTGGAAATTCTTTGATGTAAATTATATATATAATGATCCAACATTACCAGCCAATCCACCCCCCACCATTTCCCACTAGCAGAGTTCCCCAACCCCACAAAATTCCCAGCTGCCATCAAGAAGCTTCCCATGCACTTTTTCAGAACTATGTCCTCCTTACAGAGTGCTCCGAGAGCCAACGGATCCAGGCTATTTCAGAAAAGGAAAGCAGGGAGAGCAGATTCCAAAGCTGAAGGACCCTCATGGAGAATACTCTTGCACCAGCTTTCTGCCTTTGAAATTAAGGTTGAACCAGCCTGAGTGCCTCCTGATTGCAACTGCCGCAGTATGGCACAAGCAGAGCGGAGGTCTCTGAAGTCAGATGGTGCCAATTCACTGCAGCCAGCACCATGCCCCTGCACAGACTTGTGCTAGTATTAACATTTGATCACTGCTCATATTTAGCCTCTTCTTTGGAAAGACCTGTTGGAGAATGTTGCAGCCATGTTCAAAAAGGCTGATAAAAGACTTTTTTTTTTTTAAACTCTGTAGAATCATTTTGTGGAATCCTATATTTCATCCCTCTTAAATTCTACAAGACTTTTCCAGAAGGGTTGAATATTAGGGCAATCAAAGTCTGGGGCCATGCATAACACCTGAAATGGGCACAGCATGACAGAGATGGAGACTGAGGGCTCCAGGGAAGTACTAACCCAAAGCATGCTGAAGTTGCAGCTGTTCGTACTTTCTTTTAAGTGGCACCAAACCCACAGCAACATTTTCATGGGAGAAAATGACCCCATCAGAATCTAGAAAGATTTGCTCTGTCTGTCCTATCAGCCTGATGAATGCATATTTTCCTTTAAGCATTCCTACCACAGATGTAAAGCCTTTTTAATTACGCACCATACGCTGCTGGAGGTCAGAACCTCTATTTTAATATTTTGTTTAAAAGCAGTGGTCTGTATAATTAGTATTACCAACATATTGCGGTCCATAAATTCCTAAGCACTATGTGTGCAGCTCCTCATCTCTAGCAAAGCTCAGATGTACTGTAAAGTTAGGTGCTGGCATCTAGAAATATATTAGCAGACACACTGTGTATACCAACAGCCATAAAGTTTCTTCAGCTTTTCAGCGGCCAATCACTTACTACTGTAATTTTAAACTACTGCACTCCAGTAGAACTTCTTTTCTAAAAAGGTGCTGGTAAGATTCTAAACCACATTCCTGTTGGTTCAAACACAGAGATTCTGCAAAGCAAGGTGCCCTGCTAAAACTGCATTGCATCCGTCTGCTACTTACATGCAATTCTAGTAAAAGCTTGTTAATGCTCATCAATAAGTAGGAGACGCATTCTGAGTTATTGAGTTAGGCCCCGACCCTACACACATTAATTTCCATGCTTAACTTTAAGCAGATGAATAGTACAACTTAATAGCTCAACTTAAGCATGTATGTAAGAGCTTGAAGTATCGGGGGCTTCATGAGTAAGTGAACAAGCACATTAAAAACAAATAATGCAAGTCCTTTTCCATTTGCAGTATTCTTTTTATATTTTATTCTCTTACTTTCTCAGATACTACATATTTATATACACATAGTTTCACACTCCTTTTCTTATGAAGTTCCTTAAAATCAGTTTATATTCCAATTAGTTAATCATGAGATTCATAAATTCCCTATACCTGACTTACTGGGGTGCTTCATTTTGAGGGGTTAGTTTACATAGATATAACTCGATCCTAGCCAAAATCATATCATTTCACAGCTCTGGGAGTGGGGAGGGGGAGGAGTGGAAGAAAAACATCGCCATCATTTATGGATGTAACTGAGGGTAAAATCTGGACTAGATGTTTTATAGCACAGCAGTGTCTGAGGTCTTCAACACATAGATGCTATTACATTTCAGATGTAAATTTAAACAATTCCAGCAAACAATGAAAAACACCGCTTCTTAACAGTTGAAAACTATTTCCATATTCCCACTCACTCTGTCATGTTCAATCCATTGATACTTAGCGTGGGTTATTCCATTACAAGGTAACTAAGTAATATTTTCTCCCATAATTTCCATGTTGTCTCTTTTATTTTACAAATCAAAACACATCATCGAGAATTTCATTTTCTTGGGCTTCATATGCAAGGATCTACCATGGGAAACCTCTGCCCACAACCCTGACAAGCACCCTGACCGCACAGCCAATAAAATTACATCGTACACTCCTACAGCTGTTTCCTAGGTAACCACCACAGAGCTACATATACTGGCTGGATGCAGTGGAAGAAAATAAACAGCAGCAACATAATCCTGTAACATTTTGACTTTTTAAAGAACAGCTTTAATTTGTTACAAATTTATTCTTTTATCTGCCCCAGTTGATTTACACGTGAGGAGTCAGAAACTCACTTTAGATTTTATAATCCCCCTGTATCACTGCTCACATAGTGTTCCAAGGAAAAGCATCACCACACTGAATAATATCCAAATTATAGGCCAAACCTTGATGTCCTTATTCAAACAAAATGTCACTGAAGTCAGTGAGAGTTTTTCCCACAGTAAAGGTTTCATGATTCGGCCCTATATTAGTGTTTTAGAATCAAACCCTATACTTCTCCCCAATAGTGTATGAATAACACCTAAGGACTAGGTAATAGCGTCTAGGCTACATAAATAGGAAGATACAGATGTTATTCTACTCATACTTGTTATGACAAAACCCATTTTATTCTCTTGTTCTATAGTGTCTATATCCCACATCGTGCCCTTGGTTGCTTTCATGTACTGAAATCAATGGGGACTCTCCCAACCACACACATATTGGTACACTTCTGAAAGCAGAATTTGGCATTTGTTTTTCCCCCACTACTGACATCCTGAGAAAAACATGAATAAGGTTCCAGTCCTACCAGCCCTTACTCAAGCTAAATTCCCAATAAGGACTGCAGCCTCAGGTCATTAAATCTTATTTGTAAGCATTATAGGCCATAGCCTGCAGTCTTCACATAAGCTCTGTTCACAAGCCACTGAAATCAGTAGCATATACATTTCATTCTGCCATTCTTGAGTTACTGGGATTGTTGGAAACTCAGCGATACACAACAATGCTCCAACCTCTATCAGTATATAATTTATAAGGTATATTTGGCAAGCAATCCAACGTAATAAACTATAATAAGCAAACTGTATCTTACTATGCGATAGTGTAATTAAGGTCATGATTATAAAGTGTGAGTGCATAGCGTGTAATTAAGGACATGATTATAAAGCATGCAAGCAAGGTAGATTTGTTTGTGTGGGTGCCTTACTGGAAAATTTCCAGTCTTCAAACCAGATCCTGCAAAGAGTTTGGTGAGTAGCATTTATGTAATGACCCAAAGCCATTTAAGTTAAGGGAATCTTTTCATTGACTTCCGAGTGCTTTGGATCTGGCCTATAATGGCACAGATGGACCTAGTCACATGCATAGGGAAATGGTCACAGAAACTGGCCCTTAACTTGCAACTAACAAAGCTGTTTACATAGTCTGCATGTTGAGGGTGGGTAGTAACATAACATAGAATCTCACTGGCAAGATTCAACTTACTTTTAACTCATTAATGTCAATTCTTCCTCTGAATTATAAAGGAAACCAACAATTTTTCATACCATTCTGATAGAGAATGAGAATTTATTAATGATCACAGTTTTGTACTTTCTCCTGGGATCATACACTCCAAACTATAGACCTTTTACAGTAAAACAAGTATCTAAAGAAAATACTTGTTTGTGCTTGTTTTTTATTTTTTTAAAAAGAAATGAGCGGCCTGTTTCAAAACAACTTATGGAAAATTGCTATATTTTAACTATGTTAGTTAACATGCTTGACCTTTTGAACACCGTCCTTGATTAATCAAGCTCTCGCTCTTGTGTAGAATAGCTGCAAAAAGCAAGTAATGCCCACTGCAGCAATACGGAGTAGCCAAAACATGCCACTCAATTTCATGGGCTAAAGTGTACACTCCTTTAGATGATTAGCAGAGCATTTCCTTTGAAAACTCAGGGCTAGGGTTCACCTACAAAATTTACACAATGCTTGGTAAGTGTGTGTTTCTCTTGCAAAGCTTTGGCTCCTTGTTGTGGATGACTGAACTGAAAAAGGCCACATTTGAACAATCACAGAGACAACAGGCAGAGATAACTTGTTCAGAAAAAGGGCAACTGGAAAAGAATATTAATAAATAGGAGGGTTAGCGATTGGCTTGACATAAAATGCAATCTGAACAAAACCCTGTTGATATTTCAGAATGCTGTTTTTCCAAGACAAGATGTGAAACTTTCCCTACAGTTTAGCTATACATTGTATTATCTATTAAAGTCTTAGTACTACAAAACCTTAAAAGGGACAATATCTGTTTTCCCAGTGGCAGGGCAACAGAGTCTCACACTGAAATATGAACAGCTGACCATTTAGTGCTATAAAAAAGATAAGCTTGGTAGAGAACAGAAGGAAATCTCTTCCCTGCATGCTCTCACCATGTTTATTGCCATACACATACTTTCTCCCCTAAGCAATAAACCAGCCTACCGTGCTCCCTAGTCTGCAAGATTTCTTCCTTCAGATAAACTGCCATCTGATTAATCACTTAAGTAATAGCTTCCAAAGACAAATTGCTCTTGAGCAGTACAAGGAAATAAGAACAATGTTACAAGAGAATCTGGTAAACAGCCTATAAGAATGTGAATAAATGTACCAGCATATTCAGGTAAAAAACCCACTGCAGTGCTGTGTGTTAGATGAGACAGGCCAGATGAGGGGGAAGTCAATTTCAAAGACACAGAAGGGAAGGACCCTTAAATATCTGTGGAAGTCATAAAAAGTAATAAATCCAATCAAGTAAACACAATGCAGCTAATACATCAGTAGCTCAGTACTACAAATACAAGAATTATTGGCCTCCAAACCTTGCCTTGCCCATTGATGCAAGAGCACCCATGTGCATTACTGCAGGCCAGTGTTGTACAATTGCACCCCACAGTGACCGCATTAAAGAACTAGTTTGAAGACACTATGGATTTGTTGAAAAAGATGTTTTAAGATAGAATAACATCTCTGATCTTCAGCAGAATTTCAGTTCTCAGATTAACGAACCTGGAGTCCAAGTGGAAGCACTGGAATCTAGATGTTAAAAAACCAACATCCTGTTATCTTGAAACAGATAGAGTGCAAGGAACCAAAACCAAACTCACTAAATATTAACTACTCATACCTGAAACTACAGAGCAGGTAACAGCGAAATTTGTTTCCATGTCCGGTAACAAACAGGGCTAAAAAATCTTTGATTATTGCATGAGTCATTTGGTTTAACTGTCATGATTTAAATCATTCTTAAGCCCTGGTTGATACTGCAGCATAACTCACTGCTAACCAACTGTAGCAAAGAAGCTGCACTGAAAGGAGAAGCTGCAAAGGTAACTGAAAAGAAATTCCTGTTCACGATCTGATCCTGAAAACCTGTCTCAGGCTAACTCACTAAAACCACTGGCATGGGATTGAGACAGAATTAAACTCCATATCTGACATAGGCACAGTCTTCAGTATTTTAATGCCCATTCATACACACTCCCATGAACCAAAATAAACTGGTGTGTAAGATTTTAAACGTTCTTTAGGTTCTGCCACCTTGTGGGAGCTTCCCTTCAACTTTTATGAGCTGCACATCCAACGTTAATTAACAGTGCATATATATATATATATATATATATATATATATATATATATATATATATATATATAAAATCATTCATGTATGCTGTGAGTAATAGTAAGAAAGATAACATGAGTAGTTAGTAAGTCTTCAGAACACAGTGGACATTCACAAGACCCAAAGCCTTGTTTAAAGTTAAGCACTGAGAATAATTCCCAACTGGAAGCAGAAGCGGCTTTATAAAGTTACATGTGAGATGCTGCATGCTACTCTGTCGAAAATAAATATTCAGTTTCCCCTCTCTCATATCTTCTCCCCACAACCTCACCCCCAGAATGATGGGTGGAGAGCAGATGTGCTGTGCCGCACTAAAGTTTATTGGCATAGGTCACCCTCACAGGCGGTGCATCAGCCACCAGATTGATGCTGCTGTTCCCTGCACACACCCAAGAGGGCTCAAAGGGGATTTGTATTTGGGGGGGAATCCGCTACCAGAACCACTGAGTTCCAGCAAGGGCTGCATTTTCAGACACCCCTCCAGGAACAGAGAGACAGACCAACGCTGACCCCCTCGGAAGCAGTTTCTCAGCGCGGTGCAATGTCTCTGTGCCCAGCCTTACCTTCATCGTGCATCCTCTGCAGGCACAGGGTGAGATTCCGCCTCCAGCCCGGCATCCCGGCACAGGACCAACCTGCTGCTGCGGAGGCGAGGGAGCTTTTTTCCTCCTCCCGGCCGGTCTGTGCGGTGCCCCCCCCAGAAGTGCGGCGGGCGCAGTGCAGCCGGGGGCGCGAGGCTGTTACCGGGCTAGACATGGGTGGGCAGGGGGCTCCATCGGGGCTCGGGCGAGACCAAAGAGGTAGAACCAACGGGGGAGGCAATAGAACCCCTCGCCCTGCCCCGGGCTCGCTCCGCGCGCGCCACTCTCTGCCGAGCCAGCCTTCGCAGCCGGCGTGGGGGACCGTACTAAGTGGCGGGGGGAGTGTCTCCCGCCCCTGGGCTGGCGGAGCCCGCGGGCGCTGCCCTGCAGACCGGTCCCGGCGTGCGCTGGACGGGCGCCGATTGGTGGGGGCTGCTCAGGTAGTACAGTCCAGCGCGGGGGGGCGCCAGCGCAGGACAGCCCCCGCCGGCCGCGCCTCTTCCTGGGTTCCGCTGGGCGCTATTGGCTCTTTCCGCCTGGCCGGGGGGGGCGGGGCAGCGCAGGCAGAAAGCGGCTTGGAGCCGCCGCGAGAGAAGCGTGCGTCCTGTTTGTGTCTACACGGGAGCTGTCCTGGCAGGGTGGTTTGGCAAAGGGGAAAAGAGAAGGGAGGGGGAAGCCCCACAACCAGCCAATGGGTGGAGCAGCCAAGTGCCGATGAGGCTGCTGCCTTGTCACCCCCTAACACGTGTGGGGCAAGGGGTCCTAGAGCAGGTCTGCAACCTGCGGCTCCGGCTCTATGGCTGTCCCCTTGCAGGCCTGGGCACCCCCTGCCACCGAAGGAGGCCGGCACCAGGCTCCCCTTACCCCTGGAGTAACCGGTGGGGGCCCTGCTCCTGGGCTCCCCCACCAGCCAAGGGATCCTGCAGCAGGTGCCCTGGGCCCAGCTCTCCCAGCTGGAGGCTACACCCATTGCAGTTCTCAAACCACTTGGTTATTGAAGGAATTTTCAAAAATGGCTCTTATCTTTTGGGTTGCCGACCCCTTTGTGACCTGGAGGCCGTGAAGGTAGCGCACTGCTTATTGCTCAGCCCCCAGGCTTGAGCTGGGAAACTCCGGAGGTGCCTGGTGGAAAAAACCCCAAACACAACCTATCCCCGTGTTATTTTAATGAAGGATTTTCACACTGGTCAAACTATTTAAAGAGACCCTGTGGCTGGCAATCTATTCAATTTGAATACATGAGTAAAAGTAAAAACAATGAAAGTCCTCTGGCACCTTAAAGACTAAACAATTTCTTCCAGCATAAGCTTTTGTGGGCTGCAACTCTCTTTGTCAGATGCAGATGGGTTGCAGCCCACGAAAGTTCATACCCAAATAAATTGGTCAGTCTTTAACAGGACTAGCTTAAGACATGCTGAGGCTCTAAGCAATGTCAAAATTCAGAGGCCCCCATACCATAAAAAAAATAAAGAGAAAAAAGTGTATTTTGTAATAACAGAAAGGGTAATGAAAAATAATTGAGAAACCATTATATTGCATATCTACATAGGCAAAGAGGCAAGAAAAACCAACTAAATAAAGAATATGTCTTACAAAAAACCTTATTTGCATTATCAGTTTCAATTATGATAAATCTTAGTTATTGCCAACATATTGGGTGCCACAGGACTTTTTATTGTTTTTGCTATATACTTACTACCACAGCTATCTCTCTGTGATTTAAAAGTGATGAAAGGCACTACACCTGCTTCTCAGTTCTCTATTTCTAATCTTCCTGGCTTTACTTCCACATTTTCTTATTTTTACCATTTTCTCTCCCCATTGGCTGTGTGGAAACCTACACAAACAGGGGGAACTGTCTACTTAACATGTTATCAAATGCACAATGTAATCAAATCTTTTAAAGGAAAATATGTTTCTCTTCTGAAGTGGGCAGAAGAGTTAATGTTGGTTAACACAAAACTGTCCTCTTTTCAAAGAAGAGCGACATCTTCAGTTCCTGCGGACTTAGGCTTGATCGTGCAAACCTTTAGGCACATGCTTAATTTTACTCACACAAGTAATCCTACTGAATTCAGTTGGCTTACTCACATGCTTAAATTAAGCACCTACGTAAATGTTTGCTGGACTATGCGCTTAGACAATAAGTGATCAAACCCAGAAACTGAACCCAAATTCCCAGCATGGTGATGCAGTGAACAGGCCAGTGATATCTAACTCATGGAGCTATCCATCACCCCAAAATGGGAAATAGATGTAGCTGCTGGCAACTGAAGATATAGTCTAGAAAATCAGCTAGTAAAACCCATAGGTAAAGGTGCGCAGCTTGCCACTTTCTCGCTGTAACCAGTTCTAAGGGACATTTAATGGTGAACATCCACTGGTAGCAATAGCTCGCTCTCTCTCAAACCCTGCTACATCCACTAGTGGCAGCACAGAAGCAAAGTTTGCAGTTGACGGAGTGGTTAGATTGAATCACAAATGATAAAGTGGGGGTGCATTTTTTCCCCCAACTAGCTGTCAGAGGCATAATTAATTGCAACCCAATAACCCTCCTGTTTATCAAAATGTCCTGGGGGAAATTGGAAACTTTTGCCTAACCAGGCATTCAGTTGCACAGAAGTACTCTTAACTCACATAATGCTGCAGGAAACATAGTGGGGATTCAGCTTCAGATAGCTAGGATTTTTGGATAAATGGAATTCAGATAACAGTAGTGATGAACAGCCCTCCTGCCAACAGTTGAAAATCTGAAATGCTGAGATTTCTTGATTTCTGCACATTGAATGGGACACTTCGTAGCCATTTGCTTTTAAAGGAAAACAAACAAACCCTCCCTAGTTTGGTTGCAAAAGTACATGATAGAACTTAGGGAGCTACGATGAGTCAGAATTCTTCCAGTGAATCAGATCAGTGAATATCACCCTAATTTACAAAAGTTTGTGGTCACACCACAGGTTTTAGCTGACACCACAAAAAGGTTAGAAAGATCAATATCAAGCCAAAATAAATGCTAATGAAAAGAGAATGTTTTCTAGGAGTTAAAACCTGGAAGTGGATGGCAGAACTGTGGCATTAAACTGTGGATCAACCATTGATCTATTCTGGAAAGTCCTTTAACCTGTTGGTGCCTAAGTCTTCCCCTCTGTTTATTGGATACTATACTTATTTACCTCAAAGGGCTGTTGTGAAGGCTTAGTCAACATTTATGAGCTGCTCAAAATATTCACAGGAAAAGTGCAATACTATTAGGATTTTCAAAAATGCCTCTTGTTGGCCCAACTTTGCCCCCACTGACGTCAATCAGAAAAGGGCTGTTTGAAAATGAAAACATGAAGATGACAAGTGCCTTCCTTTTAAAACATGAGTGCCAAGGAAATAATTGATACAAGCAAAGGACTAGTTAAATATATTGCCTTATGATTGACACTTGCCATGTGCTATATTCATTACAATTAAAGTATCAGTGCTGCCAAGGTGGGCTTTTTAAAAGCATCCAATGTTGACCTAACACTATTCCCTTGAAATCAGCGTGTCAGTGCTTGAGTAGGAAACTGCCGAGGAAAAGCCAGAATGCAGCAAAATTGCTGGTGACTCAATAGACAGCAATCTTCCCTGAGTCAGCACGGAATGAGTGCCCCACCGTGCTATTAGCCAGCTCTCTCCTTTCACTGGTACCCTCCGCTAACTGGCCACGGAGGGATTTTTTTCAAGCAAATGGAAATCTGGAGAAGTCTGCAGAGCAGATTGTACGTGTCTCTTGAGCTGCGTTCACCTCATGTGACCTGTAAAGTCAGGGCTGCATTTCTAGAATACCTAGCTGAAAGAATAATGTTGGCTGACTGCAGTGATGCTGACAGAACCCTAACAGGTGGCATTGGTTTGTAAGTTGCCCTACAGCTCCGTGCAATGTACTGCAAGGGTTGTTGTCAGGCAGAAATGATTTCTCCTGGGTGACGTGCATTGGGGCCTGATGACTCGTTCCATGTTGCCAGCTGACAGCACTGAATACGTCCTTGTGTGCCTTCACACCTGTCTGCTGCTCCCCTCCCGGCTAAAAGAGGACCCAGGCAGAAAGCAAGACACCGTAAAAGCCCTGAAGTCCTCGTCTCTGGCATGAACCGTTTTGCTGAGAAGGGCTGTTCTTTGAGCACATCCATGGGAGCTTATGTTAAGCAGCCAGAAGGCCTGCGTGGACAATGGTGGCTGAGGCTGGAAGAGGGACACAGCCTAAGGTAGGTAATTATGCTGCCTGGGTATGGAGGAATGAAGCTGATAATGATCATTTTGAATTCAGTATCACGGCTGCTCAAGCGGTGCTGTTTGTTGAACTCATAGGGGCTGGAGCTAGTGATGGAGGAAATGCCAAAGCTTCATTTCAGGTAAGAATCCAAAGCCTATGGCGCTTATCTCCCAAGCCAATCACAACTGAAAAATTGGAGTGGAAGATTCACAAGAAGAAGCCGCTCAGGTGATGTGGCTGGGGCTTTTTGATTCATGTGGGCAAGACTTATTTTTAGAGCTCCAATTCTGTGTTGATTGCTTTAAAGACAAGTAGAAGCATAAGGACCCTGCCCCACAGACCTTACAGCCTAAATGGCAAAGGACACTGAGGTGGGATATAGAAAATGACACATGATTAAGAAGTGAAACTGAGCGTGTACTTTGTGTTTGAAGAGATTTTTTTATGTTTGTATTTAGTTAATGTTTTTCTTTTGCAGATTGTGTCTCTTGCTGAGCAGTTCATGGTTTTAATAGCTGGCTCTACAGCAGAATTGGTTTCTATAGGTCTCAGCAACAAGGTAGGCTTAGTTCACCTCTTGCTTACAGCATTTCAGCTTGCCCCTCATGGAGTTTCACCGGTGTAACTGAGGAGAGAGCCTAGCCTAGTGCAGTTAAAGCAGAATCCAGAGGTTTTGCAGCCATTTGGGAGTTTCAGAAGTTCTGTTCCATGTCCTAAGCTCCAGGTTAGCTGATATTAGTAGTGTTTGCATGTCATTAGAAGAGGGCTTCTGAGCAATAAGAATGGAGCTCAGTAGGTCAGGAATCCAATGTGGTGAACTTCAGTGCATCTGCCCTTATTGATAAGCACAAGGGCTATGTCTACACTAGGAAAAGTTAGGTCGACTTTGTTAAGTCACCTTAAAATCAACCTTATTAAGTCGACTTAAAGTGGACTAAGTCGACTTAAAGTCGATCTAACCACCCTTAAGTCCACTTAAACATCCACACTGGACTTAGGTCGACCTAAAGAAGGGTTAGGTCAACCTAAGCAGGCTTACGTCGACCTAAGGGATGGTTCTTATTAAGTTGACTTAAACTTTCATTCAGTCGACTTAAGGAATTTCTTAAATCAACTTAATGAAAGCCTAGTGTGGATGTGGCTTAATTTAAGTTGACTTAAGCCTCCTTAGGTGACTTAAACTGCCAGTGTAGACATAGCCAAGGAAGTTCACTACAAAGTTCCATTTCCCTTGAAGAATGGGTGAATCAGTTTGTGTGCAGGACCCATCTAGGCGTTTGAGCTTTCTCCTAATCTGGAAACATTCACAGGCCCCTGGTCCTCCAACTGTTCACAAGTCCAGTGCCTTTGTGTGGGGAGTTCTTATAAGCCTGAGGAGTGGGAGCTGAGCTTCCCCCCACCTCAGAAAGGCAGGGGGAACAAGAACTCCCCACCGGTTCCCCTTTCAACCCTCATGGTCAGAGGTTAGAGCTCACTTGTCATCTCCAAACCTATAAGGACCTGCTCCTCCACCCTGAGCTCCATGAGTTGGAAGTGGTGTTGGCCTGGCTATTTGTACCACCCATCACTAAGTTGGGAGCACTACTCCTATTTTAAAGACGTACTTTTCGGTATTCCCTCTGAGCAAACCTCCCTTTCTTCTCTAAAGTCCTGTTGCTGCACCACTGACAGAGTTGCAGGAAAGCCCTTCTGGGAAAAGGGAGAGACAGCTGATATGACACTCAAGGTATATTTCACTTCACAGAATTAACTCAGCAAGTTTATAGTGAAGGTCTGTATGTATACATGGGAAGGCTTTACGCCACTATGGCTATGTCTACACTTGAAAAGTTAAGTCGACTTAATAAGGTCGACTTTAAGTCGACTTAAAGTGGACCTTATTAAGTCGACTTAACAGAAGTGGACTTAACTTTTCAAGTGTAGACGTGGCCCCTTTTCAACCTTATTAAGTTGACTTAACGTTTTAAGTTGACTTAAAGGTCCACCTAGGCACTACTCCGCGTCTCCACTGGCTTAAGTCGACTTAATAAAGTCGACTTAAGTGCTAGTTCGAATTAAAACGAGGTGTTATTTATTCAAACTAACTTTTCCTTAATTCGACTTAAGGAGCAACTTAAGTTGAATTAAGGGAAGCCCAGTGTAGACGCGGAGTAAATTAAGTTGACTTAGTTTGTAAGTGTAGACGCACCCTTAGTGGGCTGCTCTGCTGCCGTACAACACAGAGTTATAAAAGAAGCCAGCACATGGTTGCTGTCTTTGTTTAATTTAATTCTGCAGAAAGGAAATATACTTGGATAGCTATTTCCACATTATTTTTTCCTCTTTTATACTGAGCTTAATGCATCTTTCACTCAGTTTACTTTATCTTTCACCAAGTGGCCTGCATGACAAGCAGTGTGTTGTAAATACTTCAAGGAAAAATGACATTTATATAAGACCATATCCTATCACTGTTTTGACACATGCTTTGACTGTCAGTTGGACTTCTACACAAGGTGATGGGAAGATATTACATGTAAGTTATGCTGTCTCTGTAAATTGGTGATTTACATTGATTCACATAAAGTTAAAGTGTAACTTGTCAGTAAACAGTATAAACTCAGTATACATAATAGGTTAATTCCTTTTGCATCTGTAGTTTAAATGTTAATACAATCTAGTTTTGGAGAAGAGATCTTCCCTAACTGTTGGTATAGTGGCTAGCATAACAGAGCTTCAGTCCTAGTTTGGGCACCATCATAAAGGAAGGATGACCCAATGGTTAGGGCATTAGCATGGGATCTGGGAGGCCCAGGTTTAAATCTGTGCTCCACCACAGACTTCATGCGTGCCGGCATGGGCCAGTCACTTAGGGAACTTAAGCACATCAAAGGGAATCTGTACAATTTGGAAACAGGGATGTTGTGAGGATAAATGCATTAGAGATAGCGAGGCACTGGGATATTCTGGCGATGTAGGACATAAGCACCAGATATTGTATATATTTACTGGTTGTTTACAAAATGTTACTCATTGTGGAATCATTTGTGGCCAGCACTGCACAGGAGGAGGAGAATATGAGCAATCATTTCTGCCAGGAGAACTTGCATAAGGAACTGGACAGAATCTGGTGGCTGCATTCAGTGAAATTAAGAACCAACAGGGTTCCCTCTTTCATTGGCCAGTTCAAGTGGCCCTGTGTGCGCGTAGAAAGCAAGTGCACCCTAAATCTGTACAGTGTGGTGGAACAGTCGTGTTCCCCAGAGCTCCAGGAAGCTTTTTGTCTGAGCAAAGGAAGTTCTCTGCAGGAGTTTGTCATGTAGCAATGTGCCTCCACCCTGCTCTATTAAATAAATGTTTATTTCCAGGCCCCAGCCACCTGAAATGAGTCACTGTTAAAAATAAATAAATACACTTAGGTATGTCTGAAGAGTCGTAACATGAAAGCACAATTTTCAGAAGCCTTCACAATCCATTGCTAACTTTGCGCGTCAGCATCTAACCTTCCAGCGACAGTAGTTACACATCCCCCATTTCTCCATGGAGGTTGTTCTCTACAATGATCCTTTATCACTCCTTCAATAATTAACTCACTTTCTCAAGGTTATTTCCATTTCTACACATAATGTGAGCAAACAACATAGGTTTGCTTCTGATGATCTTTAATATCAGGGTCTATTTCTCTCCAACAATATTGCAAACAAAGATGTTCATATATTTTTCTGAGATATGCAGGAGTTCTTCACCAGTGCTACATTTCAGAAGCTTTAGTTTTCTTCTGGTCAGCAGCATTAACTTTCCATGATTCACATCCATAAAACATCATGGAAAAAAATTGCGATTTTCACCAATCGCACCTTCATATATTTTGAAATGTTTTTTCCACAATTAAGGGAGGCCATAGCTGAGTGAGTCGTCTCTACCCTACTGATTTCTTTGGACAAGCCTCCTTGATTGGATATATATGATCCAGAGAATTCAATTGATCTACTGCTAATTGTGATGTCTGCTTGCATCTTGTTTTTCTAAATCACATCAACATACCTGCATTTTGTTTCCTCACATGCAAAAAGAGTCTGTATTCCTCACTAACTGTTTTCAAAGACTGCGTTTGTTGCATTGCATCAGTGGTTGTAGCAAAGAGCACTGTGTCATCAGCATATCTGAGATCAATTAAGAGGCATCACAATGGAAATCTCGCTTCTTCCACTTTGCCCAAACCTTCCGAGGTTGGTCTCAGAATAAATAAGGTGAGTATATTAAAGGGTCTTGGTTACAGAAGGATAATACCCTTCTCACAGAAGAAGGAATAACTTATTTCAGTAGCTTCTGTTACAACTTCCTTCCCAAGAGGTGTGGGGGGATTACCCCTTGAAAACAGGAAGTAGCTTACAGAAAGCAGTGATTCACGTTGATGTGTAAATCACATACCTTTCTAAGGGTAACACTGCCAGCTTAAAAATCACTGTAAATATCAAATCACCTTCATTTGGTTAATGACAAGAGATTGATACAAAATTTACTTATTGGTGCAGCTTATTTATAATTTGCACTTCACTCAGCTAGGGCAATAATAGACTAGTCAGTTTCACATTTGCAGTGAGTGGGGCTAGGTCCACATTGCAGACCCCTTGTTTTGATGCATTGTATACTGAGTGTTGCAGCTTTACTGCCAGTTTAGGAACAGCACCTCCTTAAGTCTTTTGTAGACAAAGCGGCCTCAACAGTGGGGGTAGCTCTGTTACTGGGGGGGATGAATTTTTCACACCCTTGACCAATATAGCTCGCTGGTGGAAGTTTTAAGTGTAGACCAAGCCCACATTTTGTTGTTAGGTTCTCATGCACAGATCCTATTGCTGCAGTGTTTGGGTTGCAAACACAGTTGGGGAATGCATCCAGGATTTGCTAGCATTTTAAAGAGTAGTTTCATGAAGACATCCCTATTGAAACTTTTAAAAAACAAAGACCCCACAGCTACATTTTGGGGCCTAAAAGTGATCAGTGATCCCTTTCAACTATAGTTGAGAAATCTTTACCCAACCAAGATATCGGTATAAAATACAGAATCACTTTACACGACCAATAGTTTACACACTTTGTTGGCATGCACCCACAACAAACCAAGGGAAACAGGGCAGGTTCAAGTTACAGTACTTCAGCAAAAAAAAAAAACAACAACAACACAGATTTCAGGATGAAACTGCAGAGCTGGAATTCATATGCAAACGTGACACCATCAGACTAGGTCTGAATAGGGACTTAAAATGGCTAACTCACTGCAAATGGTAATTTCCCCACTTTTAATATTCTCACCTATTGTTCAAGACCCACCTCCATGCTGTTTGAATTAAAACAACTTGTTTAATTTGCTGAAATAGATGAACAGGCTACCCCTCTGGAATGGTTTGAATTGCCCTTGTGACTCACCCTTCTCTGAATGTGTATATGTACCCAACAATACTGTTTCCAATTTATGCATCTGAGGAAGTAGGAGTATGGCCACAAAAACTCATGCGATAGATAAATTTGTTAATCTTTAAAAGTGCAACAGGACGCCTTGTTTGTTTGGCTGAAATAGATTAATACGGCTCCCCCTCTGGAAGTGCAGGTTCAAGAAATTTGTCCCCAGACAATTGAACCAGGGTATAATAATCACCACCCTTGGTTCCTACAGGACGGAAGCAGAAGCATATCCCTTTGCCTGTGTTTCCAGAGGGTACAACAACAGTTATTTTTCACATGCTCTCCATCATCCCCTCCATACATGGGAACTGCTGCATTAGCAGCAGAAGGCTAAGATCAGTTCATAGGTACTCTCCAGTGCATTCTTCGGGCATGAAGGGTCTTGTAGGATAAGGACCCAGAAAAGGTTCTGCCTGTTGAAGCAACAAAGCTGCCTGCCAGCCAGGGTCAAAACAGAGTGAAAGTCAGAGCAGACTGATTGGTTTTTGTTTTGTTTTTTTACACCAGATATCTTTGCTTAACTTTTCTGAAAAAGACACCCATTCCATTCAGGCTCGTCTCATTATATCACAAGACCTGTCTATAGCTGATCTGCACTTGTTACTAGGGCTGATATGGTCTTCGGGTACATCTATACTGGAGGCTCTGTTAAATTGACTTAAAAAGGTCGACTTTAAGTTAAATTGACTTGGAGAGTCCACACTGAACACTCCAGTCGACTGCCAGCATCCACACTGGCAGGTGTTAGGTTGACAGAGGAGTGGTGCCTTCTGGGTAGCTGTCCCACATTGCACTGGGGCCTGGAGGCCAATTAGGTTGACTTAAGGGCACTCCTCGTCCACACTGGCTTAAGTCGACTTAATAAGATTGACTTGTGTTAAGTTGACCGCAAAAATGGTGTTAAGTTAACTTGAGGAAGCGCTTAAGTCGACTTAATAAAAGCCCAGTGTGGACGCAGCGGTCTGTAGGTTGGCTTAACCGTCCTTAATTTGATCTAAGGCTCCAGTGTGGATGAACCCTTCCAGCCTTCAGCTCTGCTTCCCTTCAACGTGCCACCAGGGCCCTTTTAATGCCTGGATGCTCCACTGTCACGGGAGAAGCCGACAGAAGAACATTTTTCTTCCAGGAACAGAATACCAACCGTTCACCTCTGCATGATGGGATGTAGAGAATAACCCCTTGTTTACCATAGACCAGGCAGAAACCTCAACTCAGCTTTCCCTTCCTCATGCAGTTGCTCAGGAGGACTATAAATGCTTGGAGACAGTCGATGGAGAATGTCCAGGATGGAAGCTCTGTACGGAGAAGCATACAAGTGGATTGAACCCCAAGGGGAGAAGTCAACTCATCATCAGCTTCTGTTAATTTGGAGTTCTGGTTAGAAACTATGTCCCTTGAGGAAAAGCCCTTGCTGGTTGCACTGGTTTTTGGGCTCTGCTGAGCCATTCGATCAGGATACACCTGGGATCTATTAGAGAGAGAGAGAGGTTTTTTTCCTGCAATGCTGTTTCCCACTTCAATGTAATCCTGACCTGTCTCAGACATCCAACAACTGCAGTACAGCATTGCAGAAGTTCCACGCTTCTTACTTCCCATTGTCCACTGACACCCAAGGTTATGGGGCTATTGGACGTGGCAGGGAGCAAGGCAGAGCCAGAGGAGCTTGTGTCTTGGTCAATGCTTACTTAGAAACCATCAGTGTTTAAGCAAGCTAGAGATGTCTTTTTTTCCTGCCAGCACTATTGTTTATAATAGTGCTGTGTGCACAGCTCCACTGGAGCGGCTGTGTATTGATTTCAGGTCTGCAGAGGCAGATCCTAATAATTCAATATACTGAGGTGACTGACCATGTTAGTCTATAAAGTTCCAAGCAGTCAGCAAAGTGCTTGAAGCACTAGTCGCTGATACAATTGCTTAACACCATTAACGGTTGCTCGTAATTGTATAACATAGGAGACAACAGCTACAGCTCGAATTGTTTTCTGTCCTCGAACAGTCACAAGGCTGCCTGCTGCCATCTCACTCGCAAGTACAGCAAAGACACTGCACAATTGGGTGTGTTGCCCAGCCAGCCCCAGTTCACCCTGCAGCATATTTAAAAGCTGCTACTTTACTTGGAGTTGAGAATAGAGATGTTAGCACCCATTTGGCTCTTGAAAACCTGAATGTTCTCTTGTATTGAAATGGAAGCTCTTGGGGGGACAGGAAATTCTGCTAAAATTCTGGATATTTTCTCATTCTTATCTCCAGTATCCCCCTTTCTCTTTCCCTGCACACTTTTTCAATATCCCTCTTTTTTCTTCAATTCCCTCCCCTCTCCCATAGCACTCTTCCCCCCACCACCACCTCCCACTCAGACATGAAAGAAGTTGGCCCTGCTTAGACCAGTCTAAATTTGGCCCCTGCTGCTGGATGCAATTATATACATTGTAGAACAGAAAGCTCCTGTATAATTTTACAGCATTCTTTCCAGTGATGTACATTATTACAAGGCTCAGGTGCATTGTCTGCTACATCAGGATTAATCTCAAGTCAGCCTCTTCAGGGGACATCCTATAAAAATCAGCAAAAGCAAGGGGCATTGGATGTGAGAAGTCAGCACTCCACAGGCTGGGTCACTGGTTGCTGGGTTTAGTGAATAGGGGCTGAGGTGGTACTGGTAGCTGATGAGATACAGGCGCTCCAACTAGATGACGTGGTGGTCCCTTTCGGTTTGACTTCTAGGACTTGCATTAGTATGCAATTTACTTTTATTTTAATTTTTTTGCTTTGATCTCTGCTTTTATAAACATTTTCACTTGAGGAGAAAGAAGTCCTTGCTGAGTACATCTCTGTTCTGTGCCGGCCAAGCCACTCTCCCAATTGGCATGTGGCTTTTGTTTGCCAGCTCTGCCAGTAAAGAATTTCTTAGCTGGATCTCCGTCACCTAGGAGTGTTCCAATGTCTGCGACACAGATTGGAGATGCTCCTATGCCTGCTTGCTAACAACATGACAAGACAAGGCCTCTCACGCCTCAAACACACAGACTCCTTCCTGAGGCATCATGAAACTCATTGGTGAGGACATTGGTCACTCTACCAGAATGACTGGTGTATGTACTGCACCGTTCACAATAAGCATCATCACCACTTGTAGCTTATCCAAAGGCAGCCAACTGTGTTAACAGCTGATATTAAAGATAAGCATTTTGTCTTGGATCCACAAAAGGACTTGGGCATCACAAGAAGAATCGCAAGAACACTGCAATCTCCCAAGCTGACATTAGTTGCTTAGGCTCCTTATATAAAGATCGGAGAGGGATGGGTCCCTTAGGGTGCATCTACACTTGTAAATTAAGTCGACTTAATTTACTCTGCATCTACACTACAATTTCCTTAAGTCGACTTAAGCTGCTGCTTAAGTTGACTTAAGGAAATTTTAAGTCAACTTTATTAAACCTACTTTAAAGTCAACTATACTGGCTAAATTGACTTTATTAAGTCGACTTAGGGCTAATACCATCTACACTGGCTAAGTCGACTTAAAGGGCCCCCGGGGCTGCCCCACTGACCTCCCTGCCAGGGTGGTTGGCACAGCCAGAGCTTGGCGTGCCCACCCCGCTTCTACACCCTGCCCCTGTCCTGCTCAGCCTCCATTGTACCCTGGTACAATGGGGAAAATGCTGAGCCCCCTGGCACTTTGAAAGGGGTGCCCCACTCCCAGGTCCACCTAGCCCCTACAAGTTGACATAGGCATCCAGTGTGGACACTCTAAGTCGATTTGACAAGGTCCACTTTAATTCGACCTAATTTTATAGTATAGACGTGCTAAGTAGACTGGAGTGCAGTGCCTGAGGCGCCTTAGAAATTGCTTGTGCAAATGAGTTAAACACTCATGCACAATGGCAGGAAGAGGGGACAGTGCTGCCTACCTTAAAATTTAGCCCAGTGTTTAGAGCACTCATTTGGAGTGTACTCACTCGCTTGGAGAGCCAGGTTTAATAGTGGGAGTGCCTGAGTGGGAGAAAGGATTTGAGCAAGCTCATGGGAGTGTACTCTAACTACTGCACTGTGAGATAGTCTGATGTGGGGCACCGTTTCTTGTGTGGAAGCTGTCCTACTGCGGATGATTAATTCAAAAGCGATTGGAGCAGGTGACTGGATCCTAGGTCTCCCACCTGCCAGGCAGGTGTCCTAACCCTGAGGCTGTAAAGCCTCTCTTGTGTTTGTGCCCAGTAACTGCTCCACAGTTCATAAATACTTAACTAGTCAGTGAGCGAGAGAGAGAGAGAGAGAGAGAGAGAGAATCTCTGTATTCTGGGATTTGGGCACTTTAGGGGACTGAGGCCTCTCTTTATCTGATCTCCAGTCCAAAAGTTGTTGGAGAAACATACCAGTGCGGAAACCTTCTTCAGCGGAGTTACCCCTGTGGGGAGGGAGGGTGGAGAGCAGTCGAGGTTCTATTCCCGTTTGATCCTCACCCCTGCTGCTGAGATGCCACTGTCAGGTTTGATGGTGGCAGCTGTGTCAATTGTGGGGAGTGACCGGAGACGTAAACACTTGCCTTCTGATCACTCACTCAGTTCACATACGCTACCACATCATCAGATGCTATACGCCTGTTAATCCAGAGTGGGTCAGTGGGGCTGGCAGTGGAAACCTAAACGTAAAGGCACTGCCGCCCATCATCCACCCCTGAGCCAATTAGTCCCTCTCACATTTTTGGGTTCTTCACTTGCCCTACTTCCAGCATAACTTTATTGCTGTGGCCCTGTGAAAATAAGAGCAAAACCGTTTATTTCTCATAATGTAGCAGTGTCAGAAAGGAGAGGCTGTGGAAGTGTAGGGATGGTTTCATTTAGAGAGTAAATTCTGTGAAGCGATCACAGCACTGCTGGCTAACCGTGTGGTTCTAATAAAAGGTCTGTACTGCCATCTACTGTATTGTGAGAGCCCAAACTACCAAACAAGCAAAAACAAACAAGGAGTCTAGTGGCACTTTTAAAGACTAGCAAATTTATTTATCAGATGTGCTTTCGAAGGAGAAAAATCCCACTTCGTAAGTGTCACTGCAGAGGAAAACCAGAACTGTGCCATCGATCCCCTCCAGCAGCCCATTTTTCTTCCCAACAGGTGGACCCCTTTTTCCTAGGGAAGTTTTACTTTATTTATTTGACAACCTCAGTGGTATGTTCTCAAGAAAAGACTATCAGCTGCTTTGACTCCAAGCATATTTCTCTCACCCCCCCCCCCCGCCCAAAATGTGCTACAAAAAGTCTAATCCAGCAAGCATTTACATAGGCAATAAATGAGCAGACCAAGACTCAAACAATATACAATATAGCCATTTTAAAATTTCAGGGCAGATGGATATTGGAAGGAGGCGAGGTACAAAGGTGCATGTTCAAGTGATCAGATATTTACCTCTGATTTAGAGAGGATCCTAAACTAGACCAAGCTATGATTTGATGCACCATCTAAAATCCTTCAATTCTAAAATGTTTTCTAATGTAAAAGACACATACAGATCAAGACAGGGATTGACAAAATTGGCTCACAGCTAGGTGCCAGCAATTTTAATTTTGGTCACCAGAGGGCACTCCTCCATTACATTTCTGCAGTGGAGCTAGGCAACAGGATACTAAAACTGGTCACCATGGCAACCAGAAACCTAGATTTGTCAAGGCCTGGCTTAACAGCAAGTTCTTGACCCAAACAATAGTTGACAGTTAGCCATTCCTGCTAGCATGTGGAGAGTGACCATTAGGTTACAAATTATCCTATGTCAGAGAAATACCATGCCCAAGGATGCTGATTTAAGGACTTCTGTACATCAAGGAATCACACCACACATATGGAGCCAGTCTGATTAATTATGCCAGTCTACCTCCTCTTTACTGAGCATCAAGAACTCTATAAAGCAGAAACTGTGCAGAATACTTTGTCTTTATGCACTAGCCGTCAAAGCCCATGTGAACAGTTGTTAATAAAACTGACATGGCAAACACAAAAACATTTAAGTAGGTGTTTTGTTTTGTTTTTTAAAAAGAGCACTGTGCACATTTTAAAAAGACATTTCCAGACTCAAAAGCAACTCAAGACCTCTGACTAGTTTGTTTAGATTCCCAGAACAGAATCAGTTACTTTGCCCTGAACTGAAACCTTGCCCATGTACCCATTTTAATGGCACCACTACCATAAGTTTACTACATATTTATCCCTTCTCAGACTGCTTTTATTTGTAATGCTCTAGTAGCAATTCAGAGATATAGGGGTACTAAATTTCTAATAGTGTTCCATTGAAAGAAATATTTTACAGGATCCAGATTTCTGCCACCTTGTGGGAATGCTACCATGAACATGCTGGTTTACAAATAATTCTATCAAACACAGTGGGCTATAAACAGACTTGTGTCAGGAAGTGCCATTGATATAGTAACAGCTTGTAACATCACCCTGAGGATGTTGCTGTAGGAATATGAAACAACAGGGTTTAAACTCAGAGGTTAGACAACAGCATCTATGGAAAGTACCATCCACAATGAAAGGTAGCATGTGCTTCTCTGCCTGTCAAAATCAATGCTCCAGAGATTTCTTTAAAAAAAAATCAGATCATGAAGTAGATAGATGGTCTTAATTAAAGTTTCCAACCATTCAAACCATCACCCTGTAGGTGTATGTATACTTCAGCAGCATAAAGCTACATTGTTTTAGGCCAGATTCTGATTTTAGGGACACTAGTGTAACAGAAGTTATCACAGAATTCCTCTTGATTTACACTAGTTTAACAAAGATCAGAATTGGGCTTTACCAAAGATTTCTTTGGAAAGGTAATTGGGTCTGAAGAAATTTTGTGCTGCCTATACTTTCTTTAACAAACAAACAAAGCTCCCTCACAGTTATATTTTTAATATTCAGAAGGGGCATAGGCTTTGGAAGAGAGATTTGAAGTTGTCTGAACCATCCATGGACAGAAAAGGGAAAACTGAATCCTCTTCCCACTGCAGCCCCAAAATTACCAGGCATCAAAATCTCACTTAGTCAGTAGTATTCCTTATCAGCCTTCCTCCACCCTGCATTTTCTGCAGACAAAGAATGAGGCTTTTCCTCCAGCCTGACATCCCGATGCAGGAGAGACAGAAAACTGCAAGTCTGTAGTTTCTAAAGTGGTTTATAGACATGCAGCTGAAATTGGAAATCCAGCTTCTTTTATACGGCTAACACTGATGTGCAAGCAGTTTCATCAGTGCTTGCAAAGGCATAAGAATTCTCTGACTGATGTGAAAACAGTCCAAATTTTATTACAAGGATGGAGCAACTTCACATGTCCATATAAAAAGAAAGATGGCTAGAGAGAGGAAAGACGGATGGACAAGTGTCAAGAAATGGAGCAGTTCCTCAGGCAGGCTTACCTTTAATTCCTATAGTACAGAAGTCACGATGATGGCAGAATGAAGGGGTACATGATACAAAATATTTTAATGGCTTAGAGAATGCCTATCAGTGAAGTGAAAATGTGTTTTTAGTCCAATTTTAAAACAAAATGCATAGCCTCTTTCTGTAACATTTTCCTTGTTTCTTCAGGCCCCAGTTCCAGAAAGCACTTAAGGCAAAACTTTAAGCCTGTTCTCAGGTTTAAGTACATTTGACTCCAATAAGACTTAAAAACTTCAGAAGACAAAAAACAGTTAGTGGATTTTGAGAGCAGATCCTGGCCGTAAGAGTTTGGTCAACGATGTTCTGAAAACCTGGCAATGGCCTTAAGCTAGAGCTGGTTTAAAGGCAAGTTTAGAAAGTGGTTTTATCTTCATTTTTCGTGTAACCATTTCTGACTCTAATTCCTCCTTACTTCTACTCACTTAATCTCTTTGCAGTGGTTAAAGTATATGTAACCCCTTTGCCAGGCCGTGACGGCAGCGGCAAAGGACCGGGTTCTACTCCTAGGGGTTCCCAAATAATGTCACACCACCAATTAGCTCGAGCCCCCACCCAGTCTCCTAGGAAATTACACACCACTCCCTGGGCGCCCTAGAAGGGCAATACTTCCCCTCTCGCAAGCACAAGTCTGAGTGTAACATACAAGACTTTTAATAAGGCTAAATAAAAGCAACATCAAAACGCAGCACTGGTTGGGATACAGTGCAAAGATTCCCACCAAACCCAATAGACAGAACTCATTCCACCATTAAGGGGAGAAGGGAGAGTCAGCCTTCAGCTTGCTGGAAAGTTTCTGCTTCCCTAGTGATTTCAGCTCGCTGGGAAGTTTCTGCTTCCCTAGTGATTTCAGCTCCTCATCAGTGATTTCATCTCGCTGGGAAGTTTCTGTTTCCCTGGTGATTCCAGCTCAATCAAAGTAACAATAGAGCCTCTACAAGGAATCTTTAGGTCTATTCTTTAACAATGGGTGGGGAAATAGGTGTTGACTTAAGGCACAGCTCCAGCAGAGCTAATGCTCACACCCCTCCCCACCTGGTTTTACAAGTCTGAAAACTAGGGTTGCTCACTTTTCCAAGTTCTCTATTGCTGATGGTGACTTTTCCATCAGCTCCTTGGTCAATAACAGATATACAATCAAAGGGTGGCATATCATGAAAGAACAATATTTCCTTTCCCCCTTCTGATAAAACACCAGATTTAGAGGATTTGAACCAGTCACACATACCAACTCCCATCATGCCCAGCCTCTGGGTGAAATTATGCTGAGTGTCATGCAAATACCAAGCACAGGTAAATCAGTGGCCCCCCTCCCTACTTAGCTGCTAAGCAAGAGAGGCTCTCAGATTCCTAACCTTGTTTACATCCTTACATATTATTTGACGGGCCCCGAAACCTCCTAATCTCTGGGCCCCCTTCCTGTATTGTGTGGGCCCTATCCCAGGTAGGCATTTGCAACCACTTCTCAGTACCACATGCATCGGTTATCGCTCCATAAAAATATTTATAATTTTATGTGGTGTTTATGTCTATAGCAATTATTGTCACAAACTAGCAAACACTGCATCACGCAATAAGTATTGTGATTAACAACGGTGGGGCGTAGGACCTGCCAGCAGCCAGGGCAGGGCGGAACATGTGTTCTGCTGGATTCTTTTATTTTTAGGGGCCCCGGAACTCTGGCCCCTCAAATTTGGGGGCCCTGGAACTGCATTCCAGTGCGTTCCCCCTTACTTTAACCCCTGTCTCTTTGTAGTTAAATTAACTTGTTATTTTATTGAAACTAATTCAGTGTGAATTTTTGGATGACTCCCTTTAAGGGAGACCTTAAAGGGGCCATGGACCTAATCTATCTGGACTGTCCAGGAAAGGGCTGGACAGTGCAGAAAATGAGTGGGGAAGAATCCAAGCCTGGAAGTGTGTTGTGGTGACCCTGCAAGTGGTAACCAAGGATACTGGAAGCTAGAATACAACTGTTTCTCAGCAGGCTGCAAGGGTCAGAGTTGCTAGACCAGGGCTATGGCTATGGCTATACGGAGGGCATGACTCACGTTCTGTTCATGAGGAGCCCAAGTCGGAAGCTACTGAAAAAAGCATTCTGCGGCAACCCAAGTTGCAGGGCAAATAGTGACACAGCTCTTCACTGGTCTGGATTGGTAAGTGGAATGTCATACCCACCTTTTAAAAGATACACGTTGACACGGCACAGATTGCTTCTTATGAGTAACTTGAACATGAATGAAAAAAGCTTGAAACTTCCATGAGAAATTTATCTCACTTAATGGAATACAATCATTTAATATACCACACATAACGAAGAAGGGTTGTGGAAGAAGGTGGTGTGCCAGACCAGAGACATTGGGTTTGTTTGTTATCTGGTCCATAACTTGAGTCTTAAGCAAGCTTAAAAAAAAAAAAAAAAGATGCAAAAAACAGGAAGGTTTTATTGTGTTTTGAGGCTTTGCTGTTCCCAGTGACTACAAAATAAGCTTCAGTCTCAAAACAAAATCCATCAAATTATAGTTTGCTTGGGTTTTTTTTTTAAGCCACTTATTCTAATTTTGGTTAATAAAAAACAGAATTTGCATATGGCCCATTTTAAGATAGCGCAGGATACTGGACCGAATCCTGCAAGGTTCTGAAGCTCCCTAGCTCCACTGACTATTTTAAAATGTCCTTTAATATGAACCATTATGAGCATTGTCTTCACCAAAAATAATAAACAGATGTCTGTGTTGATGCAGCTATGCAGAAGTAAATACAATTAGGCCTCTTTTATGCTAAAATGAACAGCATACTAATGAGAAGTACTGAATCAATTATTCCTAAGGGATTCACAACTATCAACAGTCTTAGATTAGAAAAGCAAATTTATTTAGACTTCACAAATTTCTGATAAGAAATTCTCTGTTAAGCAGAAGACAGCTACATTGAATTTGAAAAATTAAACACCACTTTTTAAAAATTAAGCTGGTTCATCTGATTTTGCTGCACAGAAAGTCACAGAGCAGTTCTTATTTTAGTTCTCCACCCCCACAGGCACATGAAAAGCTTTTATAAATTGTTTGTATGCCAGAGACAAAACTAAGATAGCTCCCATTCAGTTAGAGTTTTCATCAAGGTGGCTGGATATTACCATACGTGTAAAAGCTTTTCAGTTTTGACAGTAAGAGTGAGACTATTGAATTGACATATCTAGAGCGCTTTTAAAAATCATCTGTCTGAATGCACACTACAGAGCAATGAATCAGACACCTAGGGAGTGCTTCTCTGCAGACCAATCCTGCAGCCATTGTATGCTCAATACCATATCTGTGTAAGTTTTCATTATAGCCTGTTGGTTTTCGGTGTTAATTGAGGAGGGGAAAACTGGCTAATGGTTCTCTCATAGCTTGATTCCATAAATTATACAGGATCCAAGAGTAAAATTGATTGACATGGTTTGACCTCTCTGCACAGCCTTTTCCCATATTGAAGATTCCACTGCACTTTTTTCAATAGCAGGAGTGTGAGCACAAAAGTCCTGGCCAAATTCATTTTGGGTAACTCCCTAAATTCCTCCTGAAGTTTCAACTGGATACAGTTGTTCTGTCGTTCCTTTCCTAAAATTTTTATGTAAGGCTGCTTCTCCACACAACCATAGCAATGTGCCTCAACAATTATGCAAGGGAAATGGAGGAATTTGTTCTCCAGGGGCTCATTCAGTCTTTAGAGTACTCTAGGAGCTGACATAGGAGATATCTGAGCCATTAGCTATTTTCTTTGAAAAATCATGGAAGACGGGTTGTAAAAGACTGCAGCAGGGGGTGGGGAGGCGCACTGATAAAGAATCTAGCTGTCTCTGTCTTTCTCTCAGTTTTGAGTTCTGGCTGTTTCTGGATTTGTATTGTTTTTCTCATGTCTGTGTCTGGGAAGGTTTCTCTGACCTCAGTATGTCTAACTGGGGCGGGGTGGAGTGCATCAGGGTGGAGTGCATTTCAGCCGATCAGAAACCGTACTTGTTTCCTGCAGAACGAGCTAAAGTCTATAAGAGAAGCTGTTGCTACATCACTGGTTGGAGATTTCCTTTGTTCTCTCCCCGTGAGCGCTCCCATATACAGATTTAAGTAAAGGCTTGCTAATCACACTTAAGAGGTTTTGAGTCATTCTTTGACGTCCATATTTTGGATATAAGAGAGGCTGAAAGTCTGGAAACGAGGTTACTAAGATAGGAATGGATTCATATTTTCTCAAGTGTTCAGCTATTTTGCCCTTAGGTCAAGATGCCTAAAGAAACTATAAATGATCCAACTATTTATTACTGTGCTTTGGAACCAGATATTCAGGGTTTCAATGCTGGTGCTTCATACATGAGGGTCAGATGAGCACAAAATACTGGGGGCTTCATTTTGAAAAGGAATCTCAAAATTTGTTGCTGCAGTTTTGTATGTGCAGTTAAAAGCAGACAATACACGGCACTTCAGTGTCTAACTACCAATTCGACAGGTATAAATAACATGATTAGAAGTTTGCATGATAATGAAATCTGCCAGTAGACCAGATAAGAACTTCTGTGGCAGTGATTTTCAAGCTTTTTTCCTTGGGACCCAGTTGAAAAAAAAACATTTATGCCCGCAACCCAACAATTACATCTTTCAGCAATGCATTCCAGTCTTTTGGCAGTGGCAGCAGAGGGCCCCACTACCCAGTGCCAGAGGGTCTGCGACCCAGTACTGGGTCCTGACCCTAAGTTTGAAAACCACTGCTCTATGGAGCCAATGCATTGCACTGCAAGATAATTCATGAGAACGGAAGGGTGAAAAGTTAGGGGAATCTCAGTGAAGAATTCCCTGTCCCAGAAAAGATGTGGAGGAGTGACTCAACAAAAGTAGGGAAGTGGAATCTAGTCCCCTGAGAACTACCTGAATTGTTGTTCTTTTCCTCCCCACCATTCCCATTTTTAGATTTGTCTTGTTGAAGCAAACCTTGCAGGCCTCAAACTTTTGCTAGCAACAGCATGACTTATAGAAGAATTGTGGGAAGTGTAAAGATAAGGATGGAATAGTCTGAGAAGGGAAAGAAAAGAGCTGACTCCGTTCTCAAGGTCAAAGTGTCCTAGAAAGATAAGTTGCCTCTGTATCCAGTTTTCTCTTGTTACCAGTTTGTAACTTTCCACTTGCACCTAATAAGCAAAAATGCTATGTTATCTCTATAAATACCTGCGAAATCTGCACTTGAACCACAGTGGAAAGGACCATTCCAAGTTTTGCTCACCAACAATACAGCAGTCAAGTGTCAGGGACCGTCTACGTGAATCCACGCCTCTCACTGTAAAAATAAATAAATAAATAAATAAATCTACAGCCCCAAAAGAAGAATTGGGAACACAGGGTGCATGTGCTAGTAACCTCTCCCCTGTTGTTGAAGAGGATTTGCCACTCCAAAATTAAAAGGATTTGCCACGACCACATCATTACAATCTAAAAAAGAAGAAATAAAGACTCCATAACAAGGTCCCAACGGGACTCTTTGGGACCAGGACATTGCAACCACGACCTGTAATCCATCTTTCTTTCTTTCTTCTTTCTTTCTCTTTTGATTTTTTAAATTCTCAAGACATCTCACTCCAAATCCATTTGGTATTAGTGGTTTACTTTGATATATTTGGGGCAGCTTAATTAACAAGATGATATCTGCTCTTTTGTTGTTTTATATTTCCAATGGCTAGTGCTAATACTTTTCTTAAAACCTTAGTGCAGTATACTAAGGATTTAAATGTGTCAGATTGTTGGGTATGTTCCCACCTACCCATCCGTGCACAAGAAGGAATTCCTATGCTCCCAATCCCAATCACCAGTAATGATATGGACTGGTGGGACCCCCGCTGGAGGAAAAAAATGCTACATGGAAGGATGTAGGAAAAAATGTGTCAGAATTTATAAGGGTGCTAGATACTCCATACCCCCGGCAAAGAGTGTGTTACATCTGTAATAAACAGGAAATTGGCCCTCTTGGTGGCTAAGGGTTGGTATTGGACCACAGCGAGTCGCATGATTCGCTGTGAGTATGGTGTTACTGCCCGTACATGTCACTATTGGGTCTGTGGTAACAAGGCTTATAAACACTGGCCAGCTAATTGGAATGGAGTTTGTTATCCTGCTTATTTGATGCCCACTATCCAACATACCACCGGACCATTTGTTTCCAAATTGCCCTAGATGCGAGATAACGGAAATACAAAGATACTGGGATTTTACCTTTCCCTGTATTGGTGTTGCCCTAGCAATTAAAAAAAGACGTGTCTTCTTGATTTTAGAAGTAGCAAATGAGACAACCACAGCCCTAAGTACTGTCAACCAAGAAGTAAGGCAAATTAAACAAATGACCTTACAGAATAAACTGGCCCTAGACTTTGTACTCACCTCAAAAGGTGGCACTTGTGCCATAATTGGGAAAAAAGGTTGCACTTGTATCCCAGACAATAATAACCAAATATCTCAAGCCTTGTATAAAATTCAAAAAGCAGCAAAAAGGTTACATCAAAAAGAGCCATGGGGCTTGTGGGCTTGGTTTAAAGCTTTGGAAACTAAAATTTTTAATGGGCTTCTAATTCTAATTGCAATTTTAGTTTGTAAATACATTATGTTGCTATTAATCAAATGTTGTTTGCATTATTCTGCTAAAACTATTCATAGAGGCTTCAACCCAGAACAAAAAAGAAAACGCATAGCATGTACTCAGAAATTAAGAAAAACAAAATAAGGGAAAGGGATAAAATCGGAGGGTTAATGGGTATTCAAATTTGAGGCCTGCAAGGTTTGCTTCAGCACTTTTATTCAAGTAATTGCTGGAGAGACAATTAACTGACAGAGTGTCCCCTGTACAGTCAAGTGAGCTCTGCCTGCAGGCAGATTTCGCAGGTAATAAATAAATAATAAATATTGGCCTGATCCAAAGTCCACTAAATTAAAAGAACCCAGCTGACTTACATGGGCTATATAGATGGAATGCTAAATACAGGATTTATTGGGTATCAGATGCCTTATTTATCACAGCTCAGAGACTGTAATCAACAGGTGAATGTGCATTATATATTCCCCCTCTGTACTGATCTGCAGAAGATATGAGTTTGTTGTAGCCTGTGGCCATAGAGCCTTGGTTCATTAGCTCATGTTTTTTGTGTGTTCACCACAAGGGTGGCAGTCACAGGATCAAAAAAAGAAAAAACTATTTGTACTCCCCACCCTGAAGATACTTGGGCTCTGTGGAAATAATTAAAATACAAATCATAAAATACAGTAAGAAATAACCTTACCTTTATATACACCAGAACCTAGACTATCCAAAATGCCTGTTCATATGAAACAGCTTTGAGTCTCCCTACATTAATTACATTGAAAAATCCTTTATCTAAAAACTTCCACTATTCAATCTTATTCTCCATCTACTACCTCCTCTCCATCTCTTCATGACATTCCACTAATTCAGATTGTAGTATTGCCAAGCTTTACAAAACAGCCAGATTCCTGAGAGATGCTGACCATCCATAAGTACCAGTGGGCAACTTCAGCTCCTTCCCGAAAGGTCATGGGATCTTTAATGGCCAAACAGACTAGAACAAATGAAACCTCAGTTTTTTAGATTTCTCCAAAAACAGACACAGAGAGAGAACTGTAACATACAGGCAGAGCTGGCTTTGCTACTATTCAAACCTGTATTCCAAAGAGCTTACTCTCACGGGCTATGTCTACACTAGAAAAAGTTAAGTCGACTTTTGTTAAGTCGACTTAAAAATCAACCTTATTAAGTTGACTTAACAAAGTGGCAACACTTTAAGTTGACTTAGTCCACTTGGTTAAATCGACTTAACTGCCCTTAGGTGGACTTATGCGTCCAAGCTGGGCTTAGGTCGACCTAATGATTGGTAGTTATTAAGTCGACCTAAGCTTTCATTAAGTCGACTTAAGGAATTTCTTAGATGGATTTTAAAGCTTTGTGCTAAAGAGTGTTGTAGTCTAGTTAAATCAGATATTTTAAATCTCCCTCATTTCAACCCATCACTCACATATTGACTGCTGTGGAGATCAGATATTGTCTTCTTTTCTTGTTGCAGACAAGTGTAGGCATCACAAAACTAATGCCTCTACTCCATTAAGACCAATATCCTGGTTTAGAACCAAATCACACATTCAGTTGCGCACATGCAAACCCTTTTGACTGCACTGAGTCCAATCACTTCATGGCCACCGAAGGGCTCTAGGCTCGTGCAGGGCTCCACGTACAGAGGTATTCATTGAAACAATTAAGTTAATAGGGCTTGATGCTGATTGTATGTTCCACCAACACAGAATCTATTGCAGAATCAAAGCCTTCATAACAAGCAAAGATAGAGTAGGGCTAGGATTTTTTCTGAAGACTCTGTCAACTATAAAGAAAAAAAAAATCCTTCTATTACATAATTTTTGTAGGAATATCCCTAAAGGACTACAACTAAAAAGGAAGAGAAAAGTAATTTTTTAAAATAGAAAAAAAAAAAATGAAAGCATTCCAAATTGGCAGGCAGAGTCAAGTGGAGAGGCAATATAGGAATATACTCAACTCTTGAACATGACTAGATTTCTAGTTGTCAGTGTCCCATTAAGTTACTCTTTTTCTCTTATGCTACACACAAGAGATTTATTGAAATTTGTAATAGACAACATCTGGCTCATTAATGGGATTATCATTATTCTCAAATGTCATTCCTAAATATAGAAAATCATGGGCTATGTCTACACTTGCTAAAATTAGTTCGAATTAGTTAGTTCGAACCAACTAATTTGAACTAATTTTACTTAGCTCGAATTAGCTTAATTTGAACTAGCAGGGCCACACTGGAATGTTAGTTTGAACTAAGCAAGCACTTGCTTAGTTCGAATTAGCGATCCCCATTCATTTCAATGGCCGGTTAAGAAATTAGTTCGAAATTAGTTCAAATTAACATGGCCACATTGGTTAATTCAAACTAGTTAGTTCGAATTAACCCCTTAGTTCGAATACCCTATTTGACCTTATTAGTTCTAAATAAGGAAGCCCTTAATTCGAGCTAACTAAAGCCTAGTGTAGCCAGGGCTTTAGTTAGTTCAAATTAAGCCTCCTTAATTCGAACCAACTTGCCAGTGTAGACATAGCCATGGATACTAGGCAGTGCAATTTTCTGCTATTTCATTTTAGCATGTAAATAGCAGTCAAATAGCAATCATTACAATTGTCACATGAATAAGTGGCCTTTGCAAAAAGAGCACTGGATTGTTAGCTAATCAGGGGTTGGGGTGAGGGGGAGACAGAAACAGTGCACCAAAAAAAAAAAAAACAAAAAACCCCAGTCTAACATTTACCAGTTTCCTTTCTCTCAATGTTTGGTCTTTTTACTTTGAACCCCATCCCCATCAGAGTTAAGTGATTTTGAGATCATCTGAGATTTCATTTTTTACAGAGTAAGTTTCTTGCTATCTCAGATGCAAAGAAAAGCTTGACAACGTGGCCTAAGTGACATCTCAGGGAACTTGTTCAGAAACAAATCTAATGATCTTGGGAGAGGTTCTGATTTCTGAGCTCCAAGAGATGCCAGCAGGTCCCTTCAGCACCAGGCTGGTCTCCGAAATTCAGTCCATGGTTTGTTGATGATGCTGCCAGCAGAGCTTACAGTGGTCTGAGATAAGCAGACAGATCTGGTGATGGCAGCTATGGTAAAGGAATGTGTAACAAGAGCCCCTCAGCCTAATTACTGAAAGAGGGGGCCTGTGCTGGTCTAGGACCCCAGCAACTCTCTCCAACCCTTCGAACCCTGCCTGTCAGACACAGTGGCTCTATCCTGGGGGAAGGGATTTGCACAGAGCAGGGTAGTGGTGGGCCTCTACACTTAAGAGCATAAGAATGGCAATATTGCATCAGACCAATGATAAATATTGCACAGTATCTGGTCTTCCAACAGTGGCCAATGCTAGGTACTTCTGAGGCAATGAACAGGGAATCAAGCGATCCATCCGCTGGCCATTCCCAGCCTCTGGCAAACAGCATCCCTGCCTATCCCGGGTAAGAGCCATTGATGGTTCTATCCTCAAATTATTTAAATTATATTTTGAACCCCATTTGTCTTGGCCTTCACAACATCCTCTGACAAGGAGTTCCACAGATTGACTGCACGTTGTGTGAAGAAATACTTCCTTTATTCATTTTAAACATGCTGCTTATTAATTTCATTTGGTGACTTCTAATTTTTGGGTTAGGAAAAGAGTAAATACTTCCTTATTTACATTCTCAGTCAGTCCTCATTTTATAGACCTGTCATATCCCTTTTACTCATCTCTCTTCCAAGCCCAGTTTTAATCTCTCTTCACATTGCTTTTCCACACCCATCATCATTTTAGCTGACACCATTACTTACCTCTCTGCAGTCTGAAAACAGACCATTTAGGCCCACCCTTTGTCTCCTACCTTCACCCACCACCTATGCCAGGACCACTTACTTTGCTTAAGAGCATTTGGTAAGGGACCTTTACAAAGGCTTCCTGAAAAATCTGAATACAGATTTTTGTTTTTACAGCCACTGGATCCCCCTTGTCCACATGCTTGTTGACCAAGCCCCTCCCCGCACCCTAAAGAATTCTAGTAGATTAGTGAGGCACGATTTTTCTTTACAAAAAAAACCATGCTGACTCTTCCCCAACCAATCATGTGCAGCTAGGTGGCTGATAATGCTGTTCTTTATTAGCATTTCAAACAATTCACCTGGTTCTGAAGTTAGGTTTTCTGGCCACTAATTGCAAGGTGTCGCTGGAGCCTTTTTTTAAAAGTTGGCCTCACATTAGTTATCCTCCACTCATGTGGCCCAGGAGCAGATTTCAATGACAGGTTACACAACACAGTTACAATTCTGCAGTTTCACATCCGAGTTCCTCCCCAGTGCTGGGGTGGATGCTCTCTGGTCATGGTGATGTATCTAATTTACCAGTTTCTCCCCCAACCTCCTCCAATGACACCTCCACCCCGCACAGGGCCTCAGCTGGGTCACTGAACAAGACTGGCTGGGTTCACCTGCCCAGCCTCCCCTCCGAAGACCCATGCAAAGAATTAATTTAGTTGCTCTGCATCGGCCGTGCTCAGCAGCAGCCCAGTCTGGCTGAGGGGCAGAGTTGGCTTGGGACGTGGGTGAGCCCTACAAAACCTACTGCCTCCACTGCGCTGACCTCCCCAAGATGGCGCCGCGGAACGCCCCTCTCACTCGCGCTTTACGGCGCCGTCACAATGCGTCAGCTGGCTTCCGCGCTTTAGGGCAACAGGCGGCGGTGGGGCTGTTTATTGTTCTTGGGCCGCGTCTGCGCCCCCTAAGCTCGCCGGCCCCATGGACCGCCGGAAGAAGCCGCTGGAGGTCACGGCTGCCTCGGTGAGTTTGGGCGGGACCCGGCCGGGGCTCTCCTCCGCCCGCCAGGCAGGTCCCCCGTCCCGAGCTCCCCGGCCAGATGTCCTTCCCCACGCGGGGCCCCTGTCCGCGCCGCCTTCCCGCCCCCAGACGCTGAAGAAATCCAGTTTCTGAGGCTGTTCTAGCGTCTTGCTGCCCCGGTGGCCCCCCAGCCCTGCGACTGTGCAGCGCCAACCCCAACCCCTTTGGCCGGGGTGCCAATGCAAGGCTCCTCCTGGCTGGAGTCAGGTTATTCCTGGTGATCCGGCCCAGGGGAGGCCCACAGAGAGGTGGAAATGGTGATGCAGCATCAGGAAGTCCTGAGAGACCACTACAGAGGGTTACCAGGATGCAAACATTGGGGGGGGGGGATGTTTGTTTTTTGGTCTAGGACAATGAATCTTAAAAGCGCCTACTTCCTGGTGCACAACAGCAATAGGAAAGGATCTTGGGCCACATCTACACTCAAAAGGCTGCCTCATGGATCGACGCAGTGGGATCAATTGAGCAGCCAGTATAGAACGGCTCAGTCGGTCCCGGAAGTGCTCTCGCTTCGTCGCAATAACGCCACCCCTCCCAGTGGAGTAATGCTGCGTCGACGGGAGAGCATTTCTGGTCGACACTGTGGGATGAAGGCAGTGTGGTAAGTAAGAGTAACTAGGTTGACAGGAGATGCACGTTCTGTGTGCTGCAGAACGTGCATCTTCCGTCAACTTGGCCCTGCAGTGTAGACGAGGCCATAGACTCATTTATAAGGTACTCAAACTTCAGTAGAAGGTTATTCACATCAATTTTAGTATCTCCTGGAAAGTTCCCTTCTTGGGTGTTTATGAAGTTGGTTTGTAGTTCATTTCAGATAAATTAAAAGGTCTTTGATCTCTGAGCTATTTTATTGTAGGTGATAATTAAGCTTATCTACTACACATTAAATTAAGCAAAATTCATACTTACCCGGATTTTAAAAGTCCTTTAGGAATCCTTTCTTCCCATGTATCGCTCTGCTTTCTGAGAGGAACCACATTAGAATTGTAGCACTCACCACTTCACCATCATTGGGTCTTGGTAAAAACACAGCTGCTTTATACCCTAAAGTAGATGGGGTTGGGGGAAACAGCTGTGCCTTGTTTACCCCAGCTGATGAACTTTTTTTCTATACCTGTTGAGTGTGTATTGTTTGAAACAAGGATGAGGTGCTACTGGACAATGAAGGTACCCTTAGCTGTAAAATATTCTGTGTGTTGTTTTATATACACACCAAGTTATGGGATTCCTGTGTTGGTCAAAATACAGGAGAGTCAACAGTCTTTGTGAGAAAACAAAATACCATGGAGTATACATGGGGCACTATCCCTTGCCTCACCCCCAACATTTCAATCCTGTTAATAAAAAATAAATCCTAATTAAAAAAAAATTTGCACTTAAATATGTGTCTTTCTGTGGGATGCTACTGTGTTTTGACATGGCAGTTTCTGTGACTGTACACTTTCCCCTTCAGATACAGCACATTGCACGCTCAACTTATGCACTTATGTCAGTGCTGAATTTGCTATGACCATAATTAGGCTTCATATTTCATTGTGAAGCAGATGAACATGAATGTATTTTCGATGTCCTCTGTGTACCCTAGGTACAGTTAGTGGTGTCCCATAGCTTGATATTTTTTCTTGCTTTTAAGGGTAAGTTTTAAATGGAGTTAAGATTGGTTAAGTGAGACCGTCCTACCAAACATTGTTTTTGTTTATGGTGCATCCTTCAGGGGACATCAAGTTTCTATAAAAGTCCCACATATGGAAGCAGTAGGTAATTTCATTCATACTCGAGAAATTGTTGGGACTTAAATGTAACCTGAAATAAGGTGGCATTTGCTGTTTATTTTGTGTGGCGTACTTTTGTTTTTAATCTAAGCATTTTTCATTGATTCAGTAAAGACTTTGATCATGTCACTGTTATTTTTATTACTAACTTTCCATTCTTGTTTTGTGTCTCCGTATAATCTAGCAACTTTATTGAAACACAGAAGTGAAAATAAATAGGCTAGTATACAAAAGTTACATTTAATTAACTTTTGCATTAGCATTTCACATTTCAGGGAAAACTTGGTTGGGTGGCACCACTGCCCACCATCCTCACAGGAAACTAAAAACAGTTGTATTTGCGGTAAATTTTAATACCAAGGACTAACAACACTATAGTTCAATTTCTTGTAAGAATTGGTTTACTTTAGGACTGGCAGAAGAATCCATCAGACCATGAATAGTTTTTTGTTTGTTCGGGGGTTTTTTGTTTTTTAAAGTGGCTCCCAGGATCTTAAAGGCAGTTGTTCAAAGGCAATGCACCTTTATACCCAGATTTTCCAAGATATTTAAGTACCTAACTCCCATTTAAACCTCTGGGTGTTAGATACCTAATATCCTGGAGAATCTGGGCCTCGGTAACTAAAGCGTGGCCTACACTGCCAGGCAAATTGTGCTGCAGTCAACGAGAATTACGCAAGCTACACAGAACTCACATCGACTTCCTAAATACCCTTCTGTGCACCATCCCCACTATGCTACACCAACGGGAAATGCATACTCATCAACACAGCGCTACGCTTTTGGGGAAGATGGTTTTATTAAATGAACTTCTGGATTGACTGAGCAGGTCTTCACTTCTGCCCAGTTGATCTAACAGCGACAAATTTGCCGCTCTCAGTGGAGACATACCCTAACATTTGTGCTGATGCTTAATATTAGTGGTGGTTACATATCCCTATTTATAAGAAAAAGTCTAAAAGCAGAAGGGAAAGGGGTACTTTTTGTAAAAACTAATGTCAACCTCTTAGCTCATTTAACAAAACAATGTTTTGCTTGTTAGTAAATCTCCTTAGGGATTTCTTTTTAAGTTAAAAATAAACTGCAGTTTCTTCTAATCTTTGTCTTAAGATGGTTGCTAAAAACATTGTTCCTGCAGATCTTCCCTTATGGAGTGGAGGATCAGCAATATAATGGAAGCTTTTCATTAATTTTTTTAACCCTCAAATCATACACTGTGTTTTATATCATTATTTTGGAGTACATATTGCTGTAACTGTCACAAAATTCCCATTCTTCAAATCACTGCTCCAATTTTCCACATTGGAAATGCAATCAGCTAATTTTATTAGTGTAAACTCTTTGTTTCTCCCTTAGGACTCTAGGAATCCCCTAATTATATTGTTAAAACGATTTTTGTTGTGTTTTTTTGTGGCTGATATAGCTGGTAGACTTGAAGGCTGAACTCTTCAGAAAGCAAGAAGAATTCAAGAAGGAAAAGCTTCTGAAAGATGCTGGAGTCCCTGTAAAACCCCAAACAACCAACAAGGTAGAAATAAAATATTCATCATTACTCATTTTCCTATTTTCCTTTCAGTTTTTGTAGGCATCTCCCAGAATTAAAGAACAAATTATCAATACAGCGTTTCATTTCTGGTTGTAAAACCTAGCTGGTGAAGGCTTCATTGATCAAATTTGTATCGACTTATTTCCAGTTGAAACTTTCTCAGAAAACCAAAACTCACCATTCAATTATATTCAAGCTGCATTTAAATCATCTCTGATTCTATATATTTCACCCACCTGTGAGCCCTATGATCCTTAAATGGCATTAAGAAAAAAAGAGCTTTGCCGCCTGGCCAGAATTTGACAAATCCATGATCTTTGGACTTGGTGGAAAGTACTTTCTAGAGTCAGTGAAACTTCTTGAATTCCATCAGCTCCCATTCATTTGTTTTGGGGGAAATAATATCAAATGCTCTGCACTGTCATCCTTCAGTCTCTACTACAGTAAGATCTCTGCTCATTTTTCTAAAGTAACGTATTGCATAAACCAGACTTTTCAGTCATCATTGGACTTATTTTAATGAATTTATGTGATCTTGTGGCTGTGTAGTATTGCTCTGTTTGAAGAGCATGCAGCATTTTTGCCTTTGTATGCGAAAAGTCAGGTGTGTTACATGTTATGTCTATAACTGGAAAGAGACCTCTGGAAGACTTGTGTGTACGGTTCAGAATTATGTGTAATTATAAAGAAAGTAATGGTCAAGGTATAACACTGAAAACTATTAGTCCCATAACTGGCTATATAGTGCTTTCCCATTTGGGAAATTCTATATGAAAAGGTCAACGTCTAAGGTTTATGAAGTTTTATAAAACTGAAGTATCAAATGAAATTTAAAACAATTATTTTTCTTGACTTTATCTAATTGCGAACACAAGTTCTCCTTGCGTATAAGAGATGCTGTACAATGTATCTGTACTTCTCACATTTTTTAAACCCATGCTAAGTCTTTAGCTTCATTCTTCCTAATAATCTTCATTACCAAAAACACTATGAATTATTTAGATTAGTTTTTCTTTAATAATATTGCCCAGTAAACAACTATAATCTTTATCCATAACTGCTATATAATAAAATGTCTTCCCAATTTTTAAATTAAAAAAAAAAAAAAAAAAAATCCATGTGAACCCATTTGTTGGTTCTCAACAAATAGTAGTCCTGCAACAAATTCAGTGCAACATTGAATGCCTTCTACTTTCCTCATCACAGCAGCTGGATTATAGCAAGAATGTTTATACAGATAAATACTTGCAGACCTTTTCCTTATGATTTTTTTTTTTTAGAAGTCATATACGGTTGAAATCCTATGTTTTAAAAACGTATGTCCCACAGAAATCAACCATTTGGAATAAGCAAAACACCGGAGTTTCAAGTCGAGCTGAGAAAGATGTTGAGCAGAAGATAGAAGAAGAGCAAACATTAGATAAAGCAAGGTAATTTTAAAGTTACAGTAATACAAATAAATAAGAGAAATGTACATTTTGAAGAATTTCTTTACACTTATAACAAACTGCATAAAAGAATTTGTGTAAATAGAATGTATTTAATAGCAGCAGCCATTCAGTTTAACAGGTTACATCTAGTTCATTGTTTAACGTCTTACTACTTGCTACACTTTCAGACATCTAGACTTAAATTATTACATCCATCAAAATTTGACGTTATTGATTTTTTTTTAAAAAAGCATTTTCTTCCGTTTCAGTAGAAAGCATGAAGACAACCACTGCAATCAGTATTTTATACTTCAAAGAATGTTTTTTGTAATTTTTGCAGAAAATTCTCTTACCTATTTTTAAAAATATTTTATTTATTTATTTTTTTTTTAGAGGAAAATTACAGGTCAAAGAGCTGAATGTGTTAGTTATACAATAAAATATATATTGAAAGTGTGACATCTGCTTGTTCTCTGCAATAAATTCCAATCTCTTTTGAATAAACAGCTGTAAATCACTCAAGGAACTAGCTAATGTATTCTCTCTGGTTTCTGAAGATGGTCGTACTCTGTTCATTCTGTTGGTGTTTTCTGAAACTTAGTATATCAGACCTTGTACACTGAGTTCCTTATCTTGTTGCTTGAAAGTAATTGCCACAGAGAGGTTCTGGGCTGATTTACAGTTTATCTTCATCTGTCATCTAGACAGTTGTAATTACAAAAATGTATAATACTATGATATTTGGATTATATGTTCCTACCTATTTCATCATTGCATTGAAGATGAACTATGTTACTTTTTATTTAAAATTGTTCACAACAGACTGTAATCAGGAATCTGTACGTTCTTCTAAATTTCAGGTAAAGCATGTTTAAAACAAAATTCCTTCTTGGCTTAGCTTTTAAGGTCTGAGTTCTGTGTTGTACAATTCCTCACACTTGATAACTTCACTAATATCAATAGCAGCATAAGGAAAATGTTGTTTTTTTTTCCTACAGTGTGCCTATAGCCTTTTTTGGGTAAAACTCTTGGCAGTTTATCTCTAAGGGATAATATCAAACATTCTTGCCATTTATTCCATTGCAATGTAAATAATGAATGGAACCCAATTTTTTGTGGTGTACTTGGAATCAGTCATATTATAATTATAATCTGCTTTTTCTTTAGGCAGAAACTGGAAGAGAAAGCAAAACTGTATGAGAAAATGACAAAAGGAGACTTTCCAGGTGAACAAAACCTGCATAAAACTAGTGTATTTTTTAAAACCTTGTTTTTATTCTGTCACTCTCTAAAAGCTGGCCACCTTAACTGTCCCCTAGTTAACAGCTGTTATGCTATAAAATACAGTACTTTTATTAACGAAAAATGTAGTTTTTACACTAAATAAGCTTTTTCGCGGCACAGGACAAGGTGATTGATAAAGATTATTTTTGCTGAGAGAGAAAGGCCAGTGCTAGGGAAAGACAATTACCTTTTGAAGGACAGTATGCCCTACCAAAGAAATGTGGGAATCATTGGGCCTGATCATCAAGTGGGAGAAATATATTCTTGTTTCTTACTATAGAGCTTTAGAAAAGTTAGTCACTTTGACATTGCTGGCTGTTATCTATGCTTCTGTGTGCTTCCTTTTCACTGTTTGAAGAGTTTAACTTGGAGAAAGAAGAGAGAGCGGCTGTCTTGTCCATTTGTGAATGCCTGTAGTCAGTCAGTGCCCAGCTTCTCACATCCCAGTTTTAACCGTCTCTATACCAGATACATACTTCCCCTTCCCTCTCAGCACACATCCAGTCCTTTGTGTGATTGACTATTAATAGTGGAAAGGGTCAGATTCAATTTACTCCTTCAAATCTTTTTTCACTATCTTTTTTCACTAGTTTCTGTGTTCAAGATCCATCATATTAAAATATCGTCTCATCATTTTTTTTCCTCTTTTGGAAAGAGAACTCAAGTGACTGCTTTAAGTGCATTCAACATGCAAAATGCATCCTCATGTTAAATTGAGTCTTAAGTAATTATCCTCTATTAATACCAGTGCTCTTTTTGTGATGGTACTCAGGGGTATTGAGTACAGGCACCTTTTTTTTCACAACAATGCAGCCCCGGCTCCTGCTGCCGCTCGCAGCGGCCCCAGGTCCTAGCCAAGTACTGGCATCTTTTTATTTTTTAAACAAAAAAAAAAAAAAAAAAAGCACCGATTAATACTGTCATTGGAAACTGAACTATTGAATGTAGTAGCCTGCTGTACCCATGTCTCTTGGATATTCACAATTTATTTGTCCAAGAACTATCTTACTCCCTCTCTAAAATAAAATTAGCAATTTTAATATCAATTTAAATCTGTTTGTCCAAATGGTAGGAAAAATTATTCTTACACTTTAATGTTACTGCCAGTTTCATTTTTAATTAGGCCACGAATGAGTATTGTAACTGTTAATTAGCAAAAGATACGTTTTATTTAAAGATAACCACACAGTTGCTGTGAACTTTTTTCTGAGGTACATGTACAATTAATTGCTTAAACAAATGAAATTTACATAAGTTTGATTCATCACATCCCTGAGTTTTCTTGGCACTCGATGAGATTAAAGCATTGTCTGATAGTATGGTCGAGCATCCTTGGCAGCTGTAGAACTCATTGTAGCTATTCCATATTGATTTCTTCCTTAGTTGTGTTCTTTTGATGCCCGTTATCTAAGAATTGATTTTTCTGTCCTAGATGAAGAAACTGAGGATTTGTACCTTGTGGATTTCGCACAAAAGATCATAGACAAACGGAGAGAAGTACAAGATCTGTGTGAGAGGGAGGCTGCTAGAAAGGCATCAGAAAAGGAGGCAGATGAAGAGATGTTACCTGAAATAGAAATACCATCCCCACAGGACCCCAGTGAAGAATGGTTGGTAATACTATATGGACAGAACAAGTCAGACAAATCTGTTTTTATATTTTAGTAATCTCATGTGGATTTAGTCCGTTTTACGAAACATCTTGAATAAGAAATCTTTCTGGCGGATACCAGTCCATTGCTTGTGACTAACATTCTTTCCCTTTAAAAAGCATTTTTTCATGTTAGTTCTCTTACCCTGTGGGAAAGACTCCAGATAAACTCTACAGAAATAATTAGGTTTTTCAATCTGTGTAAAACTTGCAGTTTAGTTTTATCTAAGTGCAATTGTAGTCCCCCTTGTGTCAAAACAAAGAGCATATAATAGGTTAAAGATATCTCCTCAGATCCAGCTGTCCTTTGGAATTGATACCTGCACAGGTATCTCTGATCTTTATGGACTAGTTCAGATGAAGACTTCCATTATATAGACCATTGGCCTTTTTTCTAAAATAGGGTATATTTTCAAGGTCAGGAATGTTTTGGACCCCAGTTCTATTCACAAACAGGATTTTGGGGCCTGATGCCTGGGCATCTGTGTAAAAATTAAAAAAATCATCTTCATAGGGTTCTCTCCCCCCCCCCCCCCCCCTCAACACTGAGATCACTTGGGTGGGCAAAATGTTAAACTAGGCAATCCACCACATCATCTTCTTTTAATGCAGTTGTATAAAAGAGATGAATCCAATAGCTATTAAAATACATCATTTATATATCTTGCAGAACACATTATTTCCCCTTAAGCTGCCTTATCTCTCAACGTCATTGACTGGCTACGTGCAGCTTGACTTGGAAATTCTAGGAGTTTCCGTGTGGGGAAGGGGGAGTCTGGGTTGTATAAGAGCAAAATTGTTCTTATCTAGTGGTTCAGGTAACTATGCTATGTGGGACGGGTATGCTACTAGGGTTAAGGTAACACTGCCGAGTTACTCTGTGCCCTGATTCAGTTAAAACGTCAGAAATGTAAACCTTCCATATGCCTTTTAACTATTTATCTATATCCCACCTCAATAAAAGGTAAAAGACCTTTCTGATTATTTACTGATAAAGCCCTTGGGAGCAGTAATTGTTTCAGTACCCAGCACAAGGGGACTCCAATCTCATTGGAGGCCTTGGCATGCTATCATAGGATTAATACATGCTATTGATTATTCCCTAGCTATGTGGCTAGAAATATTTGTTCAACTATTATGTTATTTACTTCGTAAAAATAAATGGCAATAGTACTAAGCTCTGAGATATGTTGATGTTCACAGCTGAGTTGGGCTTGCCTGGGCGCAGGCTAAGAAGCTGTTTAGTTGCAGAGCAGACATTTGAGGCCAGTGCTCTGGAACTTCCGCCTTCGCAGAATCCCAGGGCGCAGTCTTCAGCCTGAGCCTCATCCGTCTGCACCACCATTAAACAGCCCCTTTCTGAGCCCTGCCAGTCTGTGTCAGCTGGCACGCAGCTGTGTGTGTGTCCAACTGCGGTGTAAACATACCCTCAGTGCCCTTAAATTATTTAAAAAGCATAACATAATGAAAGAATAAATCTTTAAAAGTTTAGTATTTGGATCTATTCTGTACTCTGGGTCAGTGATACTTTGTCATCTCCGTGTCTTGAGTTTTCTAAAATGGGATGATTAACACTGCTTGATGCAAAAGAAAACTTGGTTGTATTAGTGGGTAATAAGTTCCCGTTTCTCATTCTCCCCACATTTTAAATGGAGCATTCACTATGATAAATATCTTTACATAAAGCACTGTACGTAAAGGGAGCTTCAAAGGAGCAGCATTCTGTTTGCATTTACTCAGCCTTTGTTAAACCAGTTGAATGATCACTGAAGCTCTTAGTAAATGAGCTGATAATTGCAATTTAATATTTGTGTGAGAAGTCAGTGCTGCATCATTATTTTCACCACAGGAAGCAAATATTATGCTTGCCATTTTATTTTCACTTGGGAGCTATGTGACGTAACTTGTAAACAGCTTTCACACTGTCTTATGAAGGAAGACAACTGGATCAAAATGAGATTGAATAAAAACGAATGTGTTAAATCTGTCATAAACCTTGTTAAAATTGTATCCTTTTAACTGTGCCTGTTAACTGTTAGGATGGAGGTAACTTTAGCACATTGAGTGTGAATATTCTCTATGGAAAGTATTCAATTAATTTTTCATCTTCTGGATAAGAGTTCTATGAATCTGAGAGTATAAATTGTATGAAATTGTTTTTACTGTCATTACAGGGTTGATTATGTGGATTCCTTAGGCCGATCTAGACGCTGTATGAAGAAGGATTTACCAGATCTGCTTAAAATGGATAGAGAACTTCAGGGGAAAAGGTGTGGCTTCTCTAAAGAAAGTATTTTCTTCCACATTATTTCACAGATGTGTTTTATGGAACAAAAAGAGTTTGTACATACACATTGCAGAATTGTGTTCTGGCACCCCATTGTATAACTAGAATAAAATCATTGACGCCATCAGAGTCTCTGGATTGACAAAGGGATAATAATTCTGGGTGGATTGATTTAAGTCACCACTTCTAATAATGATTTAAATCGACAAGCAGGAAACCTTGATGTAAATCATCAATTTAAGTCATGGCTTTGTATTTGTACTTTTTAATTATGTAAAAAGAGAGCAGGAAGGCAGCACACACACAGCCGTCATCACAGTTGGCAGCCATTAAAACATGTTGTTTTGCAAAGTAATATAACCTTTATGCGAAATGTGGTGCTACTGTTTGCTAACCAGGAAGATAAACTATATCTACACAGTTAGTTAAGCAATTATATAGCTTAACTTACATTTATTTTTCATTTTGATTGTATTAGAAAATGGTGAATAATGCATTTCTTAATTATTAGATGATCTTCTGCTATGATTTGTATCAGGTGCATCTGAATGGAAATTAGAATTCTGTTAAAATGCAGACAACCAGCATTTCTAAAATTTTGTATTAGTTGAATAAAACTACCTTAAATGTTCTGGATACGTAAGAAGCAAAAAGTACGCTTTTAAAAAGAGGTCTTTATATTTAAAACTAAGTATCATCTACAGTTTAATGTGTTAAACCAATGGTTTCTCGTCACAATGTCTTTCACGGTTTTAGAACTAACCCGATCTCATCCTCACACCAAGTTGTTGTTCATAGTTTAGAAGAGGAAAAACAAACGTTCCTGCTTTTTCAATTCCAGTCAATGGGTTTCTTAATTTTTGAATTACCTAGTCATTTAACTGAAGTAGTTGGCTAAACTGAAATAAACTATTCTGTCCGCATCTGTAGAAGAGTGAACTGCTGTCAAAAGCTAATTTAGCATTTCAGCAAACTCTTATTCCAGATGCTTAGCCAGTGTCTTCCACCAATACGTAGACTGACTTTCTTTAGAAAGCTTAGCAAACATGTACTGCTTATTTTTTTATTTAATCTAGGTGATTTTAGTAGTTTATAGTAAGTGTAGGCCTTAACACAGTGATCGTTGTTTTAAAAAAAAACCAAAAACTCGCATTTCATTTTAAATTTAAAAAAATAAATAAATCAGTATTTAATTTAAATTTAAAAAATCTTTTTTTTTTTTTTTTTTTTTTAACTTCTATCCAGGTTGATTGAGTGTGTTTAGACTACCGTAATATTGTGTGTGGTGATGGTTTTATCAAAATCTTACTCTGTGAACACATGCATTTGTCCTAAGCTATTTTATTTCACTGGCAACGGAAGTAATCCTCTGAAAAGTATGTGGCATATTCATGTTTTAAATGGTGCCTGAGTTGAGGTCATGTATGCCAGATTAAATGCATTGAATTTTAAAAATTATTGGAGCTCAGATTCTAGTAGAAAACGCTGATGGTGTCTTGGATTATCTGATTTCAAGGCTTTTAATAAAGTCAAATACATGATGTTCTGAGTGAATTGGTTAGAATTCCATTTGTACAGTTAATTACAGCTATTCTGATTAAACTAGTGCCATATATGAAAATTATATTGGAAAGAAATGTGCAATAATTGAGGACTTACATTGTCGAGTTGTAAGTTTTTGCTTTCCTCCTTGAAAATTCTGCAGTCCTGTTCTTTATCATTCAAAACAAAATGAAGACTATAAAACACTATAGATGTTCTGCAAGCAAATTTTACTGTAGACAGATTATGGGGTAGAGACCTGTTTTTGACTCTTGAGGGAAAACCTAAAAGTGTTCCTCCCTCAGCTGTTCCTGAGGTTGCTCATTTAAACGCATTTAGTTTTGTTGGCGTTAAATCTAGAATGCTGCTGTTCACGTGTTTGTATCCTTTTCACATTGGGTTCTCCTTTTGGTGAATATTCTGTTAGGCACTTGTTCATCTCCCCCTTTTCTTCTATTTTCGGTTATTAGTGACTTCACAATGCCTGTCAAAATGGTATTAATGTCTTCCTAGGGATCTTTTCTTCTTTTATTGTTCTCTGCCAGATGTGGTGCAATATTCTTTCCTCCCTCCCTGTTCTATTGTGATGCGCTACAAATTCTCGGCACCTTCTATTAGTGACTCGCAAACCAAGTCCGCATGTCTGAGTATTTAAAAATAGGTTAGCCACTGTCTTACTTTCATCGTTCATTACCAAAGAACCATTACACTTTACGCTACAACCTATTTTGTTGGGGTTTGGGTTTTTTTACTAGGCAAGGTATTGAGGCGAAGACTCTGTTATCTGAAGATATGAGAAGAGAACTTCAGCGGCAGCAATGGGAAAGAGAGGAAGAAGAGGCCCTAAAGAAACCTATGGGACCCATACATTATGAGGACATTCGAGAAAATGGTTTCTATTCATTACTTTTGTATGGTTATCTTCAGCATAAGGCTGTTTTTAGAGAAAGAAGTGTAATTTATCTCTAAGTATAAAAACTACTCCAGACTGACAGCCTTACTTGGTTAAACTTGTATTAGAAATAGCTACTTCATTTACAAAAAGATAGAATTATTTTTTCCCGTGAGTAGATGAATGAAATCAGGAGAAAAACCTCCTAGTCACCTATGTTTCTGGGGGGAGTCCTCACAGGAGTCGATTAAAACAAGACTGGACAGAAACTGTAATTCTCGTCAGGCAGTTCAGTGGGCATGATGACAGTCTTTCTCCCGTAACTTACGCCCGGTGATTTCTAGATTGCTGAAGCTGTAGATCTGATGACACTTAATTGTTGGAAATTGTTCCTTTCAGAGGCCAGGCAACTTGGTGTTGGCTACTTCGCCTTTGCTCGTGATAAAGCGCAGAGAAATAAGCAAATGGAGACCTTAGAAATGCTGAGAGAGCAGGTATGAAGCTGAAACAGCCAAATCTATTCCCTTAGCCTCTGCTGGATTGGCTCCTCGTCCATCTTGGGTACGATGTTGTATGGGGAAGGGGTTTCAGGAAAAGGTACAAAGTTTAAAATAAGTCCTTTCTTCCATTTTGGATTTCATACATGAATTTTTTTTTTTTTTTTGAGTTGTGGTTAGCTGCAGCCAAATTTTAGAGTGTCATACTCATGTTTTAAATCAGTGGTAGTAAGTATTGTGCCTGGTAGCGTGTGCAAGTTTTGATTCAAAGAATGGGGACAGTTTTTCCCACATTGAGACAATACAGCTGTTAGTCAGTTCATTTCTGGAAGAAGATGAATAGATTTGGTTATAACCAAATAACAGGACTAACTTGCAAACATTTTCTGTTACTATTAAGACCACAGACCAAAGAACTAAACGTGAACACTTAAAGGAAAAACGAAAGGCAGTTCTGGAAGCAAGACTGTCTAAACTTCGAGCAAGAAAGATACAGAAACTAAAAGAGGATGGACTAGAGGAAGAGGCAAAGACACTGGAAAATAGAGGTATGATCTGTAACAAGTATCTTTGTTTTAAAGCAGTCTGTCTCCCTCAGCATTGTGGAAAAATCTTCTGCTCTGATTGAATATTTGTGTTTGACTATCAGCATTACATATTTTGAATATATTAAATGATGTGGCTTTGAAAAATTAATGGATTAAATTAATTGCACGTAGGTATAAAATCATACATACTACAAATAGTTTTTCCTGTGCACTGGGAAGTGTTAGGTGTCTTGGATGGATTATAGTGCCTTTTGAGTTCCCACCTGCCAGGAAGAATTATGCAAGCCATTTTAAGTGAGAATTGTAGGTGTTTTAATGGCTGGATGAGGATAAAAAATGGTAGCCAGTTAATTTTGGCATGAAGAAATACACGCAGTTTGTATAGAGCTGTCTCGTAGGGAATGTCAGATACTGTATATTCATAAAATTCAAATGACTGCAGGTGGTAATTAAGGACCAGAATCTGTATTCAGATGGCTGTGCACAACTATCAGAGAGCATGCATTTGCTATTAATCTTGTAGCTTAATTTATTTATGCGGAAAAACCCCTTCTGCCGTGTGACTTCTGTGTGAGGTTTGAGGGGAGGAGGAGGTGTTAAGTAAAAGGCTCAATATGTACAAATGGACACATTCCAAAAGTTATTTGTATCTTGGTATAAAAAGAATACCATCTAGTAACTAGAGTCTTTAGGGGTAAGCATGATGAGATTAAATAATGACAGACAACCCAGTGTTTGTCTTCACTGCACAGTTAACGTGAGTTATCAAGATTAAATTGACTCCACCTGAGTGAGGGTGGCCACACTGTGAAATAAATACAGCTTTTTTCTAAGAGCGGTGAAGCGGAGATAAATGCTGTAATGTTTTCACTCTGTCCTCATTTTCATTGTCAGTAGAACACTCAAATACATTTTCAGCAGTCTCTTTTACTGAAAAGCTAATGAAGGATCGTAGTCTTTTCTTGAGCATCTGACTTATCCACTATGTCTTTCTAAACAAACCACCTCCACAGTCAGTTGCATTTCAGTCTAATTAAATAACTGCTGCAGACGTTATAAATGTGACTATGGAGTAGCTCTCGTCATGTATTCAGCTCATGATGTTTGAAAAAGTTAACCTATGTTCTATTAATATCGAATCTATTTTCCCTTTTAAAAGAAGAGGAAAGAATTATTGGGCCACTGCCAACTGAACCAGAAGCTACCGAGGCTGCAAGAGTAGCAGAAAGTAGAAAAGTGGAGGTCATCATTCAGGAGAGAAAAGATACAAAGCCTGGTGTGCCCTATGTTCGAGAGTGGGATAAAGGAAAAGGTAAGAAAACTGACCTGTAAACTTTAGCATCATATAGTCAAAAACACTATCTATTAATGGGGTCACCCCTACTGTCATTTTTATACCTGAAGCTGTGAAGGAAAGAAACCATTTTCCCTCCCCCTCTTTCTCAAATGTAGGTTATTACTTTATGGTGACCCCCTAGGAAGAGATCGACAGCCACGACATGGGTGGTGCTGTAACATACCATGGTCTTACCCTGCATGCAAGTTAATGCATTCCATAAAAAGATACTAATGGAAGAAGGTTGAAGCAATGTGAATTTTTTTAGTTTATAATCTATTCTGATACAGAAAAGTAGTTGCTTTAACTTTACACTCTGTTGCATGGATGGGCGGGGTTCTCACACAGAACAGTATAAGCTCTAGATGCCTGAGTTGGTGCAATATTACACAAATGACATCAACAGACATGATGCAGGTAAATGGAGTGGTGGGATTACCTAAAACGCTTCACAGAAGAAGTGAGTTTTAAGGGAAGGATTTGAGGAAGACGTGGAAAGGCTTTTGGTACACAGTGAATGGCGGCTGTTCCATGATTCTTACAAAAGAAGGGCCATGTGAAAAGCCAGGAATTTGATTGGCCAAACCTTTTCTTAGATGTGACTAGAACTGCTCTATGAGGAAAGAAAGTAACTCTAGATCTCAGTTCTTAACATACACGTGTCCTTTGTTCTGCCCATGCCTGCTTATAAATTCAGACTTTATCCATGCTGCTGTTACACTATAAAAGCCAGTATACTAAGTGGGGAGTTGTCTAAGCTCACCAATGGGAGATGCTGATGAGGAGTGTTTCCCCCTGCTCCAGTCACTCCCATTTTATCCACAGCTTCAGTTGGAGAGAGAGAGAGAGAGAGCGCCCTGTTAGACTATGCCCAGTGTACTGTTATTGCACGCTCCTGAGCAGTGGGAGACCCTTCTAAAGTCTTTTCTCCCTCCTTGCCTAAGGAGGAAATTGAATCTTGGACTCTCACATCCCATCTCACATCACTCTATCCACTGGACTGAAATGTATAAGGTGGACTGCACCACCACCATGCCTATCAGATCATGCCCTGTACACAACTCAAGTGGGCAAATGCTTGTCTTATCCTGGTTTGTGAATCGCTTAGGGCGTTGGTGGGAGATAGGCATCCAGACACCTTGTGGGAGGTAGCAGTGCACATGCCCAGAAGCAGAAACATACATGCCTAGGAGCAGTTACCTTGAAAATTTAGGCGTTGAGTGAGTTTCGGGGCTGCTGGTGGGCATCTCCTACTACACAGGCACTGTCTGCCTAGGTAGGGTTACGTTAAATAGGCCGCCTATGCTGATGGAGATCTTGGCTCCCGCTCCCTTAGTCCCTTTTGTATAGTCTCACATTCCCTAACCCTGAAAGGGGTCGGGGTAGCGGCACCAACTACGGAATAGGCCTCGGGCGGGACTTGCTGAACCTGTTGCACCGTCCATAACACCAGCATTCTTGTCGGCACGGAGCGGGGCTGTGAAGTGGCCTCCCTCAGGGTGGTTTCCTAAAGGCGTCCAAAAGTCGTCTTTGGGAAGACTTTGCACATCAGGGGCATGGGCTACAACTGGGTCTCTTAGCTGCAAGAAATAATGGGCTTAAATTACAGTAAGGGAGTTTTCGGTTAGATACTAGGAAAAATTTCCTATGTAGATTGTGGAATCTCTGTCATTTGTGTTTTTTAAGAACAGGATAAACAAACACGTGTCAGGGATGGTACAGATAATACTTAGTCCTGCCTCAGTGCAGGTGTCTACACTAGACCAATGTTTCTCAATGAGTGGTGAGATCTCCCTGACCCAGTTTAGGAAGGCTGCAAGCCAGTTCCTGGTATCAAAAACACTGGTCTAGATAACTTGTCGAGGTCCCTTCCAGTCCTGCCTTCTACAACTAATAAATGGTACTCTGCTAATAGTGTGTAGACCTAAATTACAAATAAAATCTGAAAAAAGTTATAAATCAGTGATTTATAAATGAATTTGTAGCACCAAAAGCCGTGTAAGATGTGCATTTCAGTGCTCTGTTCAGAAGCTTTGTTTGCTACCGTTACATATTTTATATTTGTATTGGAGTAGAGTATAAAAGCCTTACGCAGGACTGGAGCACATGTTTGTTATATGCTGTACATACTGCAGCACCTGCCATCAGGAGATTATAACCAGCTGATAGATTCCTGCACATGGGTAAAAAGCTCTTCAGTTCATCCTCAAAGTTATAATGTTGTATTTGCCAGGAACTTGAGTTGTCATCACACCACATCATTTCATAGCTACTTTTAAAGATTTGTACTGAGAAATGATGGACTGTAATAGAAGTTAAAAAGCCTACAGTGTCATTGAAATAAGCGCCTGGTCTTGTTCTCCCTGGAACCAGCAGAAGACGCAGCATATTCTGACTTTGTCGACTACCATAACGTCATTGTCATTTTTTAATATCATTAGCTTCTTACTGCTTTGATTTCATCCAGAACTTGGGCTTCCCCATATTTAATTAGCAAATTTCTCTAACCAGATTTAAAAATAGAGGTCTTCTTAAAATAACCAATGTTCTTAAAGCTAAAGGGTGAAAGTTGTCTTTAAAAAAATTAAGTGATTTGGTTCCTGAGGTTTGAAGCAAATGGAGGGTCAGCTTAATTACTGATGAAATTAAGTGAAGGCTCTATTACAGATCACTTCAAGCATTTCAGCTTTTCATGTCTGTTAAATATTGGAGAGATCCATTCACAGGAGGGAATGTAAATGATCTTTGTACAGTAAAAATGTTAAGTTATCATGTTTTTTCTGTCTAATAGAATTTACTTTTGGGCAATGGTCCAAGAAATGCACAGAGCTCAGAGATGAACGAGATCCGGAATTTGCACCACCTTCCAATTACTTTGTGGATCAAAAGAAAGCCAGTAATTACCAAAGCCAGAGTTGGAATAAGTTTGGATCCTCTCATGAGAAACTTGGACAAGACTCAACACAGAACCAGCAGTTTCCATCAACTCAGAATTACCACACCAGCTCACAAGATCAGCAGCCAGTTTACCAAACTCTAGATGACATGCTGTCTTACTTCAAACAAGTGACTTGAGCCTATCAAAAGCATAAGGAAGAACCTTAATTTAAATAAATGAAATAGAATTGTGTTCTTGGCATTCACTGATTTGTTTTTCCCAGATTTGGGGGAAATAACAAGATATTAACTTACCGGAACCTTAATCAAAGAAATCTATTGTGTGAAGTAAGGCTGTCTGAACTGTGCCACACAGCAGCCACACATTTGCTCCATCAGTCCAGTATTTAACTATCGAAAGGCTAAATTTAGATGGCAGCATTTATTTTGTATGACGCTTATTCTTTACCCCAGCCTTTGTCGTTTTTTGAAATATATTAATGGAAATGTTATTTTAACTAGATAAAGCTCGTTTTAGTTTGTGAGACTCCCCTCCCCACCCCCATCTAGGGAAATGGATTTGAGTGCTCCTGTCTAAGAAGTGTTGATTTAAGACTACTCTGACAACCTGTAAATCAAACCAAATGATAATATGGTCAAAAACTTCTAAAGAAATAACATGGTCAGTTACCTTTATTTGCTAATTAAACTTTCTGAGATGAAATACAAAACCTTTACTTTTCTTTTATGAGAAATTTAGTTGCCTACCTACTCTGTCACCTATTGTCTTTACTGGCTAAGGTAGTTCCCTTCCTATCCCTAAATAGTTGTGAGGGATTACTATGCCTATCGCATTCCAGAAATCTGTATATAACTTGTAATTCTATAAAGTATTTCAAAGATGAAGAGGCCCTGCATAAATCAGTAGAGAATATCCACATGTTCACATGAAGGGGAAGACCAATCAGAAACACATCCCTCAAGCAAAAGCCTAGGCACTTAATACTACATCTTAATAGATCTTTCATAGATAGGAAGATCCGCTATGTAACTATTTCCAAAACACAATTTTTCTGGCTAGGTGTACGTGGCTGTTTTTTTATATTTAACCGATTCACCAACAGACTGACATTGCTTTTATATGCTATTGCAATAATTGTAGTGTAGCCAAATTGATGCACAGACTACCACAGCTAACCTTCAAATAGCTAAATAGATGGTAGGCAGTACTTGATATTTAGAAAACAATAACTTCTGATTTCAGGAGGCAGTTTGGATTATTGGAGTTTGTGTTTTGAAAGCTTAGAGAAGGACAGCAAGATAGCAGAGTAAATTTGAATATGATTGATAGTATTTATGGCTATGTCTACACTTGCAAGTTAGTTCAAATTAAGGAAGCTTAATTCGAACTAACTTAAGCCTTGGCCACATTAGGCTTTCATTGCTTAGAATTAAGTGTTTCCTTAATTCGAACTAATAAATTCAGTTGCTTAGTTCGAACTAATGGTTAATTTGATCCGTTAATTCGAACTAAGTCAAATGTGGCCATATTAGTTCGAACTAACTGCTTAGTTCGAACTAATCGGCAGATTGACCTTCATGCAACTGACTAATTCGAACTAAGTAAGTTCCCTGCATGGCCATGGCTAGTTCAAACTAGCATTCTAGTGGGGCCATGCTAGTTCGAATTAAGTTAATTCGAACTAACTAAAACTAGTTCTCATTAGCTAGTTCGAATGAACTAATTCGAACTAGCTTTTGTAAGTGTAGATATAGCCTATAAGGTTAAGTGTAAATGGCAAAATGGGAAATATGGCAGAAAACACTGTAGGGGGATGAAGTCTTCAGTGTCTTCTACTTGTAGTAATGCCTTGCGCCCTAGGGTCTGACTGCTTTGCAGAAGTTGGTAAGTGACTGTTCCCATGTATGAGTAGGGTCAGGAGCTTCAGAGTAACCTTGGTTTCATATTTCTGTCAAATAGATTTGGAGCTTGTAAAAGGTGCTGCAGACTAGAAAGTTTTACCCACTCGGGGTGTACAGCTGTGCCTTCCTCACTGATATTTTAACCCTGATAGGAGGGGAGGGTCCTCCCCATATCCCTTTCACTGAGTTTCTCCCAACATGAATGAATTTGAAGCAGCAAAGGAAAAGTAAACTGTTCTTTGATAATACTAATAGTTTGAGCTATCCAGTCACCTCTCCCTCCCTAAAACAAAACCATATAACCATGAATTTCTTTTTAAAAACCTCAAAGTAGCCAACCAGCTTACACTGAAGTAAAATGGGGGCGGGGAGGAGAATGTTCGAAATCTGTTCCTTTCTACTGGCAGTCAAAGTTTGACACATGAGAGAGTTCAAAACTCAGAGAAAAACATCCATTTTGGTTGTGCTGTCACTATAAACAAATATTAGAGTTAATGCCCACCAGATGGCATCATAGTAACAACTCTGTGCACATACTTTCATCCATGTATGGACAATATATGTACCATTCCCTTCCCAGCAACATTAAGGAATTACCTGTATGTATCTCTAATGCACTAATGGGTTATTATAGACCCCATAACAATTATCCCAAATGCTACATCGACCAGATAGTTCAGGATCTTCGGGCTAGCATGCAGCAGTCTCTACACTTAGGCAGCTGTGTTCAACAGAGACACCTGAAGCTAGAACCCGAAGTTGAACATGGAACAGCCAGGGCAGTCTCGGTGGTGCGACATCAGGTGTGGAGTTTGAACCTTGCGAACCTAATGCAAGGTTGAGCTTACATCACAAATAGCTCAGCTGTTATAATGTCCCTAGCACTGTGCTCTTGGAATAAACAGCATCGATTCTTCTAATAAATAATCAGTTTCATTGTAGGAGGGGGAGAACTGTTTGCCAGCCTACGAACGTTGATATTCCAGTTAAGAATGTAATAGGCTGTATGGCAATGGAATCTATTGAAAAACACTATTGGCTTTTGATCACCAATTCTTTGGTGAGCTACATTTAAATAGCTTTGTCCCTAATTTACTGCTTGACAATTTCCCCATCAAGATAAGGAGAAAACTCCCCCCCCTTCCCCCCCCCCCAACGCTCGCAAAATCAGTCTAAATAGATGGTGCACATTCTTAAATTCGTCTTTTAAAATCTTAGGCCAGAGCAGTTTTGAAATTTAGGTGGGCAATGCTCTTTAACAAATGGCTTATACTGTAGGATTCTGACCTATTGTGACGTGTAAATGTCCAAGTTTTAGAATGTAGAACTCAGAGCAAATAGCCTGTTCTGTTCTCTTTGACAACTAATAGAGCTTATAAAAGCAACATTCGTGTTTGGATTACCTTTAAGTGTTTTGGTTTTTTTTAAAATCAAAAGTAGGCTGCATCTAAAGCTGTGGTTTTAATGCATCTTGAATGATCAAGGTAAGAAATTAAAGATGTTTCACCGTAAAAAGATTTCTAAACTACTGACCGGGTTCCCATTTTGAAGCTGTATTTGGTCATTGCTTACTGAAAAATAAAATCTCCAGTGTTCATTAACTAGATGCTAAATTGTATTTAGGGTTTGTAGTAGACATGTCCTGAGGACAACCGCCCCCCACCCCAAGTTAGGAAAACCAACAGTTAGTTGTAGCTAAGTGAGCATACCACCCATATTGGAAAAGGGCTATGTCATGGTTAAGACACAATTAGAGCTAATAAACATGTTTCGAGGCCTGTTGCAGATTTCCTTGTCTGTATGAATAATTTGGTGTTGGACTTGTGCATGCTCCCTACTGACTTTTTCTTACTATGAAGCACTATGTACCTGTATGTACCTGGCAGGGAGGGCAGTGGGGAAGCCCTGAAGCCCCGACTTAGTCGATTTAGGGCTACTCTGTGTCCACACTGGCTAAGCCGACTTTCTAAAGTCGACTTAGCCAGAAATGTCGACTTAAAACTAGGTTTAGCAAAGTTGACTTTAATTTTCCTTAAGTCGACTTAAGCAAAATGTAGTGTGGATGCAGATTAAATTAAGTCGATTTAAGCAAGCTTAAATTGATTTAATTTGTAAGTGTAGATGCACCCTCACAGAGCAAAGACATGAACTCGGTGCTCTTCTTTCCTGTGTCTGAGCTTAGTGTATTAGACAATGCTTTGTTTAAAGGTGCTGTAAATCAGTAAACAAAGTTGTTATTTGGAGTGGAAGCAGAGATTTAACTGGATCTGAGCAGACTCCTGCAAAATAGCAGAAAGAATGTTTTAAATTTTGGACTCAACTTGAATTCACTGTGGGTTACTGTTTCCTTTGGACACTGTTTACATTTCTTAATATTCTAGGTTCCTGGCTTGCCTCCCATTTTAGTCACTGACATTGAGCTTCACGCCACCATTTCCTTCAGACTTCTTTGTTTTCTGGACCCTTCTGATTCCTGGGTAATCTTGTCTAATTGTGACTTGGGAACTAACATCTTGGGTTTGGTTCTGAAAATGTGTCTGGAAAGTTAGACTTGGGATAACTGAAGGCAAAGGGTACAGACTTCCCATTTTAAGTAGTAAAAATGGCAGAGCAGAAATTAAAGATTGTAAAAATACGTTAGGAGCCAGTTTGCTTGCGGAAGTCTGGATTAACGATCTGTCCACTGAAATTTAAACTTTTCATTCCCGCTGAAAGTTTACTTTGCAACTAAGAAAATGCTTTGCTTCCTTTTTCTAATTAACCCAAATGTAACCCTTTCACACCAAGGCACCTGGAACTACAGTCGGATTTCACACTGGCAACTATCTGAGGAATAAAAGTAATTGTTTCCATTCTGGAAACTTTAAAACTGTGGTTCCATGAAGGCAGTAAGTCTAGACAGGACACCAGCGCTAACTCACTCACTCATTTGTGGCACAGCTATACCTTACATTAAAACAAACAAGGAGTCCTGGGGCACTTTTAAAGACTAACACATTTATTTATTGCATGAGCTTTTGTGGGAGAAAATCCCACTTCGTCAGACAAAGCATCTGAGGAAGTGGGATTTTCTCCCACGAAAGCTCATATGATAAATTAAATGTTAGTTTTTAAAAATGCCACAGGACTCCTTGTTTGTTTTCCTGACCTAGACTAACATGGCTCCCTCTCTGGAACATACCTTACATTTGCCACCTTTGTAAATTCAATAATTAATTAATAGGAAAGTGCAAGGTGATGGTGGCCTTATAAATAGTTACATTTTCGTCTCTTAAAACCTCGTCTTTCCCTTGGATGCCACTGTCTTTGAGGCAGTAAGGCAGGTATATTCATCATGTTATCCTTGCTTCTTGATTGCCTTAACCAGGGTCTCTTTAAAAGGAGTATGCGTATCTCTGGGGGTACAGCAACTCCTCTGGATATTTGCCTAGCTTTACAACAGGCCACATAAAAAACACTGATGAAGTCAGGACAAATTAAAATTTCCTACAGAGAATGATTTGTTTATACTGCTCTATATACTATACACTGAAATGTAAGTACAATATTTATATTCCGATTGATTTCTTTATAATTATACGGTAAAAATGAGACAGTAAGCCCATTTTCTGTAATAGTGTGCTGTGACACTTCTGCATTTTTATATAATTTTAAGCAAGTAGTTTTTAGGCAAGGTGAAATTGGGGGTATGCAAGACAAATCCGATGCCAGAGCGGGGTACAGGAGTCTGGAAAGATTGAGAGCCACTGGCCTAAGTACAATCTCTTCCTCCACCTCTGTGTCTCCTCGCCTACTTCTATAATTCAGTCTCCATGGCCCTTGTATTTCGCAGCATCTCTCTGCCGGAACTGCCAAGAGTGGCACCTGGCTGTAGCAGCTGATTCTGGGAGTTGCATATTTGTGCAGAAGGAACTACAGCAGCCAACTTACTTCCTATAAACCACCACCAAGCTGTCCGAGGGTAATAACTCTGATGCATTGAAGGCCTGTTTTTCAGGTAGTTTAGCACTCGATATTTCAAATGCCATTACTGTGATTACAAGAATTTTTGTGCCTGCAATTAGCTAATGCAATACAATTGTGCATGCAATATCTACATGACTTGTGCATATGGATATAGCAACTGCCTGTGCAAATGAGGGATACAGCTGTGCATGCATTTTGCACCAAAAGTTGAATACCTCATCTGTGTGAAAATCAAGTCTTATATTTCAATTTATTTAACTCTGCACACAACAGTTTGTTTGACCAGTACTATATATTTGACGCCCAATCTAACACCCATATAATCAATTACTACTTTGAAGAATTTTCAACAGATGATATAGCATCATGTATTAGCATCAGGTGTTGTCAAAATCAATAGTAGTCTGTATGTTTATGACAAGCGTTTCATTGACAACCACTGATACCACTAAGCATTCAGAGGACGTGTTTTCCCTCTCATATATACTTAAATTTCCTTTGTGGTTTCAGCTGCCTATGATATGCCAATTCACTGTTTGTCCTTCAACTTAGATAAATCAGCTTGACTTACATTGGTATTAATCAAAACAGAATCTAATGCGATGGCTAAGATACTTGTAGCATACAAAACATTATTTAGATGCCAAGTCCAGAGTAGCTGTATGGAAGTCAGTCAGGATATGGCCCAACATTGATTTTTTAAAAGTCAAAACAAGACACATACATAGCAATTATAGATATCTTATCTTTCACCTTACTTTCCCATGCTATATTCCCATCCATCATTTTGGAGAGTCCAAATTAAATTGGAAACTCATGCACACCAAGGGAATGCTTGAAACAACAAGAAAACATTCCAAAATTCCTGTGGGATGTTGCTGTGTGCTGTTATACAACCACCACGTTCCAACCCAGAGATGGCTACATTTCAGTAGTGGGTAAAGAAATCTATTTGTATATCAGTTTGATTAGTTTGGAACACCTTATACTGTATTAATATAAACCACTATTATTATTCAAATGAACCTTTATTGGCACTTTTCACTCTTATTCTATCTGGTGGAACATATTCCTTTTAATCAGCTTGGCTGCAACGTGGGTCTCTGACGGAAGAGAGATTTTGTTTCATTCTCTGTTTTCCCCACAGATAACAGCAAATGAGAAATCCACAAGTGAAATAAATACATGGTTGTTATGAGTGCCAAAAGGAGCGATGCCAAGTTGTATGAAAAGTTTAAAGTGGCAGCTCCAGAAATGCTGACCCAAATCATGCAGCTGCTTGCACTATGCCGTAAACTGTGCATCCGTGTGCCACGAGGGGTCAAGAACCTCTTCGAATTCACATGGGAGGAACTAACAGTAACGACACAGAGGAAAGCCATCAGCGGAGAGTTCTGTCCTGTTGTCCATTTAGTCCCCACCATAGAATCATCTTCCTCTAGCACAACCTGCAAGCCCCATATGGGAAGGAAATATGTCCACAAAAGCACAATGCCAGAGACCAGCTATATGTCTCCTTCAGCAGAAAATCAGCAAATACTCCTCAAATTCCAGCGAAGGTCAGTCCATCTGCTGAGTGAACTCCTCAAGCTGAAGATGAAGGCGATGATTGATTCCGTTACCAGTAAGGATGCTTAAGTAATGTAAATACTTTCATTTTCTTTTGCCACACTGATAGAATGCAGCAGTCACCACAACGGAACCTGCCATTGGTCTGGGAAACTGATCTAGAACCTCCATGGTGACCCCGTCTCCCAATTAACCATGTTGAAATATGACTGCAGCAAGTGTGCCTTGGAGAGGGACTTGGAGAAATAACTGGGTTAAACAAATATCTATCTGTGCAATGTCTTTGAGCAGACAGCAACTAATGTAACTTCCTATATAGTTGTCAATCATAGAGTTTAAGACCAGAAGGGACCAACAGATCATGTAGTCTGCACATCACTGACCACTACGGCCCTGCCCCAGTTATACTCTGAGTCCACTCATTGGCTATGTCTACACTTGAAAAGTTAAGTGGACTCGGTTAAGTTGACTTAGAGTGGCTACGCTTTAAGTTGACTTAACAGTAGATATAGCTGTCCACACCGGTTTTAAGTCGACTTAATAAGGTCAACTTAGCGCTATTCCCCATCCACACTGGCTTTAAGTCGACCTTCGGAGGTGGTGTTATTAAGTCGACTTAAGGAAGCACTCAAGTTGACTTAATAAAAGCCCAGTGTGGACACATCTTTGTGTAGGTCGACTTAAGCATCCTTAAATTGACCTAAGTTGCCAGTGTAGACACACCCATCTGGATTAGGCTGAAGTATTGCAGCCCTCTGGAATGTAAATTGTTGTGTGGCATAGGCAAAGACCGGGAGGGAACTATATGTATCAATACCTGAGGTCCCCGCAATAGCAGGGAATCAATTTGGTGAGTATGCCCAGATGAGTCTAGCAAGCAAACATTTCCCCCTCCCCTCCTCTAGAGAAAGCAGATACCCCCCTCTCCAAGATCCCTGCCAATCTGACTTGGGAAAAACACCCTCCCCAACCCCTAAAATAGTGATTAATCTGATCCTGAGTATGGAAGATCTGAGAGACAATTCTCTGTACTGCCTCCGTTAAAATGATCTGACATGTCAAACTTTTCGAATCACATCACGACCCACTCCAGCAGAGACAGCATATTAACACTTAACCCTGGTTAGCTTGGCGAGAAACTCAGAATTACAGATGGAAGATGGCATGACCAACGCGAGAACGTTCAGTCTGATGTTTCTTTTTCAGGGTCTAGTTCTGATGAGGTTGCCAGGAAGTTTCTGGAGGCAGGTCAGCTTCTGTGTCCCAAAAATCAGGAGGAGGCTGCTGAATTAATGGCACAAGCATCCAAAAAAAGAGGTGGGGAAAGAAAATGGTCTCTCTATTTCTGAAGGCTATGAAAAAATTGCACCCTTCCTATGAGAAAGGGGAGACTGGAGCAATGAGATTTTATGTGACAGGAAAAGTAATGGCAGATGTAGGAAAAGAACCCAGGATTCCTCACCTCTCGTGCTTGCCTTTCTCCTCCAACCACTGGGCCATGCTCCTCTCCCAAAGGCAGAAGTTAGGAAATCCCCTAATTTAGTCAGTACACCACACTCCCCTCCTGAAGGGAGGAGGAGAACCCAGAAATGCTAACGTGGAGTCTCCTGTTCTCGCCACTAGACAACAGAGTCTCACCAGTGTAAAAGGTGAATTCTGTGCAGCCTGCCTCAGACCAGAAGTTGTGTGGTGCTTTTGAGGCACACGGTTTGAAACTTGGAATCAATCGTGTGTGATACAACTTGATACCAGTAAGTGTCTCGCCCTTTCATCGCACCAACTGGGGGAGCGTCAGGGCAACCCATGTCGCCAGGAAAAGGAAATCGGACAGATTCTGAAATGAATGGAGCTTCTGATTAAAAGGTCTTGGAGGATCAAGTGTCCATTGAGGCAGTGGGGCTTCGGATAGTCTAAATGTCATGCTTAATAATATATAATTTATATCATATATATTGGTATTATTAATATATACTATAATATATTACTATTGTTGTAATATATTACCTTTTCTGATAATGTATCATATAATTTTAGTAATATATTATATTATAATCCATAATAAATAAATTTCCCACAACTTCAGTACTATTGGCTGTACTAAATTCATTATTATTAAGGACTCTAACCAAGCATAGGACCCTACTGAACTAAGCCCTGAACAAAGAGAGCAGGAGCTGGTCCCTGCTCTGAGCCCCCAGTCTACATGGACAAGTCACTCAATCCCTCCTCGCCTCATCTGTAAAATGGCATCGTGATTATACCGCCCCCCCCACACCCACCCTTTGTCTTGTCTACAGTCATGCAAAAGGCTATGACTTGTGGGGAACTGAGTCCACATCTCCTGTGTCCCCTGCCAGGAACATCTTTCCTTTCTTCCTCTGACCCCGGATTTATGACTCAGGCTGCCACGAGCTGTGACGCAACTGAGGCAACTGGTTTTGATTTTACTGGGTTTATTTTCATAACTATTTTTATTGGAAAGTTCTTGGGTGGTGGGTTTTAACTGCTAACCCCTTGTTTCTGTTTACTCCCAGTGCCACACAGCACCTGTAAACCCATCCCTGTTTCCTCCACCATCCAGTTAGTACACCAAGTCTCTGTGTCCTGCCTCAGCTTCTCACTCGCATCAAAGGAAAACAAACCACCGAAGGCCCCAGGTAAGCACGGTTCCTAGGGAACGTGATAGCAAACCTTGAATAGCATATGCTCTACCCTCAACCAAAAGAATAGACCCATGTAGGAGTTTGAGAGAGCCAAGGTGGGGGATCTCTCATCTGCATTGCAGGTAACCACTGACGTAACAAGCTGTCCAACACAACAGAATGATTTATATTTTTGTGCAGAACAGTTCATATCAGCTTCACTCCAAGTTACAGTCTACACAGGCATATATACCAACCAATGATGAAAGGTGCCATACAGCCTGGGTCATGTTCTGACTGAAGGTACCTTAGGTACTTATATGGTTCCCATTATCATAACAAATGCTTTACAATCTTTTTAAATATATTTATTTCCCCACTCAGCACCCCTGTGAGGTAGGTCAGTGCTGTTCTCCCCATTTTATGGATGGAGAAGTAAGGCGCAGAAAGGCTACGTGACTTGTCCAACCTCATACAGAAGGTCCATCTATAGCAGAGCAAGGAATTGACCCACATCTCCTGAATTGCCGGCTGACATCCGAACTACTAGATCATCTTTTCTCTACCCCATTTAAACAAGCAGTCTTCAGGATTTTTTATCCAAATAAACTTGTAACTCTTCCAGCTTGGTACTCTCCTTTTTTCCTTCATGGCTCCTTCCCCTACTAATGTTCCCATGGGTGTACTGCGCATACTGGCTTCTGCCCTATTCCATCACAGTTACAAGTACTCCAAAATTTTCTAAGGAAAAAGGAGAGACTATTTCCACAAAAAATTTCACATTTTTCAGATGGTTTGAATTACAGTAGCTTGTAGATGTGATGGAGCAGGGGCTGAAAAGAACACTATTGCCATTCAAAGACAAGCTTTTTATTATTATTATTTTTAGAGGGGGAATGAATTAATATAGTGATAGATACAACTTGACCATGGTGAAAAGGGATCTGGCATAATTTCACCTCCCCCATCCCTTTGCCAGATTCTCAGGGCAAGGTCAATCAGGTGGACTGTTTAAGAGGCTGGTTGCTTTTATTCTTTGTCTCAACTTTTACTTTTGTAGGTTCTCCTAAATCCAAACCTGTGCAGGAGATGACAAATGTTGATCATCAGCATGACCCGTGCCCTGAAGCCAGGCAGAAGCTCAGAGAGATGTGCCGACGTATGTAAGCATCGCCAATAGCCAAGGCTAAAACCTAAGGCATGGGTGTGAAAAGGACTAAGAAGCAGTGGAATTGGGACATAAAAAAAGTCCATGCCAGATCAGATCTATGGTCAGTCTAGTTCCGTACCAAGTTCTCAACAGTGGCCAGCACTAGATTTCTGAGAGGAAGGCATCAGAAACCCCATGAAGGACAAATATGGAATAATCTGCCCACAGAAGTTTCCTCTTAATTCCTCTCACAATTAATGGTTGGTTTGCATTGAACCATACAGGCTCATATCCCTAGAGTTGGTTTTGACTGTTGGCTTTCTCTTGTCTGATTAACTTCAGGTTTCAAGGAAATATGCATTTGTTTATATGTCACAGAGCTGAGCGTTGTGAGCATGTGTGTATTGGCCATGGGGCTTGAGAGAGAGAGAGAGTGTGTGTGTGTGTAAACACAGGGATTTCAGCCATCTCTGGAGTAGACTAATAAGCTGTGTGTGTCCCACAATAGTGTCAGAGAAGTGGAAGTGAAAGGTTAGTTTTTGAAATTGAAGCTACAGGGGGAATTTACGATGACACGATTAGTTGGAATTTAATGAGGACGCTGTGAGTAACAATCCTATTTGTGAGAAAGGTTCCATCTGATCTTTCTTGACCACAAATCTAGTCATTTTCAGACCCGATTAGAAATGTAGAGGTTTAAAAATGATCAAGATTGTTAAATGGAAGAAAATGAACTCAGTAGGGGAATAGAATATTATCTTCAAGATTTATATTGCACCCGGTAGGAGTAAAACCCAAAATAAATACTATGCAAATAGAGTGCTCTGAAAAGAAGAGGTATGGGTGGTCCAGAGAATTGCCGGTGGAGATGAACTTTTCACATCTATATTGTCAGGCTGGTGGTTGATACCACCTGATGACTATTTGGTGGCCAGTATTAAATGGATCTGGGAATCTGTCATCTGGTTCTCATTGGCACTGAAGGATGCCTTTCTCCGTCATCTGATGAACAGAGAGACCAGGAACGGACAGAGCCATTGTGACTGAATGCCCCTCTCACTTCTAGAGATGATTGCCCCCAGTCTGGGAGGAAGCACATTAGCAAATGGAGAGGCTCAAGACATGGTCTTTCACTGTGTGTTACTTGTTTTGTGAATGAATTTCTTTTCATCCAGACCCTTTCAGACACGGTAAACTCACTACTTAAAAAGAAAAAGAAAAAACAAAAGACGAGAGAGAGAGAGACTGAGTAAGGTGCTATAAAAAGAAAAGTGGGGAGTGCCCTTTCTTGACAAAGGTGTCATAAAAAGCCTGATTTGTTCAGGAGTAATCACCAAAAAAATCAGGGAGGAGGCAGGCCCTCAGCTGGTGTAACAATAGAACTACACCTGTTTGTGCCATTTGAGGATCTGGGCCGCTGGCCTCCTGGATTTGGAAAGTTGCAGTGACAGATGACTCTTTTATTCCTATTCACTTTAGAGAGGAAGAGAAGGCTGAAATCAAAGCAAAGGGCCATACCAAGCCCCTGATAGTGAGAAATTATGCGGCTCCACCTGGGTCACCACCCAGTTCCCCTAGGAAAGGGGGGCAAATGATCTCATTGCCAGCAGAACGCAAGACGAAACCAACAAAGCTCTATTTTGCCTTTCCTGATGGGACAGCATTTATTTTGTATCCTTCTATTGAAACCAAAGGAGAAGGGTGGGGTTAACAAGATTTACAGGGAGGTGCTTCTTCCATGCCAGTGCGCAGCCATGAACAGATCACCCAATATCAGGCCCTCAATTAACATAGGTTCCCTTGGCACTAACCCCCTGGACCACTTCATAGGAAGACAACTACCACCGCTTTTCCTCATCAAAAAGTATCAAAACATACAGTACACAGGGCATAGAAGGGACGCTGCAGGAGCCAGGCTCTCAGAGATGGAGGACTATGGTTCATTCTCTACAGATGTACCAACAGTAGCAAAATATTATAGGTAGTTACTGAATGCTCAGCCTCAGGAGAAATCGATTCCTTGTACATCCTAGAGGAAAACAGCGATCACCACGGGTTGGATATTTCTTGGTGGGCGTGGGAGGGAGCAGGATATAGAGTGGCAAGATTAAGAGATGCTAAGGACAACTGCCTTCCAGTATGTTTTGAAGTGAAAGGCTAAGAATGCTCTTTCGTGGGTCTAAGTATTTTTAGAATTGTCACCAAACTGTTTTGAATCCCCAGATAATGCCAGTTCTGGTTCAAAGAACGCACCAAGTTTTGGATCCATTTTTTTCTGCTACCTGAGCAACTTTTCTCAATATTTATTGCAGTCTGGGGACTTTCACTGAAAAAAATCTTTGCACAGCAGAGCTGGACACATTGACATTCAGCTGTCATTCATAATTAATAATTTCTTCCATCCTCCAAAGACCCTGAAATTGTTGGGGACAATGGGGAGAAATGCAGCTTCTTTCCTTGCATAATTTAATTTTCATAAATTAAACTTTCACATCCAGTCCTTCAGGGAGTTCACAGACTGTTAAGGAGCAAGGAGTGATGAGAGGGTTGTCTGAACTACTAGTGAATCCATCACTCCATATCTCTGGGAATTTATGCCCACTTCCTTCCTTAAAAGAAGCTCCCCTGCAGTTCAATTTGTACAAGAGCTTTTGCTCACTTTGACCTTTTGATTGAACTGGGAATTAAGAATTTAAAGCTCCTAGTCCAAAATTTCATATTATTTTCTAGTTTAAATGAATCTCTTCATCACAGATTTATCCAGACTCTGCTTTCTAATACTGTGTATAAAACACCAAGGGCTCATTTGGCAGCATCATTCCTTTTTTATTGTGTTTTTAGCTCCTCACTTTGGTTAATAGAATCAGTTGATGCAGTGTTGGTTATGAAGATGTCAGTGAATTAAGCCCTTAGAGAATTGGCTGCTCGAGAAAGAGACAGACCCTGTGCTCAGTAAGACAATCTTTATTCAGCTGCCTGTGATGCAGCATCATCACTAATAATTTAGCAAGCTGCACATTTCATCATTACAAAGGATGGAAACAATTTTGGAAGTATTTGCAGCCATGATCTGGTGTTTGCCACTATGCCAAGGTCCTGTATAAGAGGAATAATTGGTAGCACGACAGTAAATTTGTAGCTGAATGTTATTTCTAGATCGAAGAATTGCTCTTCCATTTTTCCACACACACAGAGCCACCCAATTACCTTTCAGGCTGAGTGACTTATCTTAGCATCAGAAAAGCAGCAAGAAAGAACAAAAGTAAAGCCCCCATGAGAGAACATGGTGTGGGTGTCACCCTCTTTGTGACAGTCTGCAGCAGGGCTGGTTGGAAAATGATTCTTTTAAACATACAATTTTCATGTTTTTTATTTAAATCATTCTTGTCAAAATTGTCATTTCAAAATTTTGACTTTTTTTGAAAAAACAAAACATTTGGGAAAAGACAAACAAACCCCAACCTGCTGAACACCCCAAAACATTTAGATTTTTAGCTGCAAATTTTCAGGTTTTTGATTTTCTGACAAAAAATCAACAATTTTCAAGGAAAGCAGACACTTTCTGCAAAATTTTTCACTTAGTCCATTTTCTGTCAAAAAATAGTTTTGACCAAAGACCTGCCTCAACCCTGAGAACAAATGGCTATTGTCTCTACACAGACAGAGCCCTTAGAAATTTGAAGTGCTGAGAAAGGGCATTACAGGTTCCTGGCTACAATCACCGCTATTATTATAATTAATATATTATTTATTTTAGTAATGTATATTGGTGATGTTCATCAGTCGAGCTGTCAGATACAAAATTCACTTGAACAAACTCCCTGCCCGCTAAGAAAATTTCCCTACTTCTTAATATTACTGAAGTTTGTTCAAAAGTATAGTAAAAAAACATAGTTCTCATACTGTGCCCGGAATAGTCTCAAACTCTGGTTCTGGTGGACACGTAAATGGCGCTTGTGTTAAAGATGTAGGATTCATTTAGGCTATTCTGTGGTTAAGAACTTATGTTCCTGCCAGTCCACTGTTAGATATTGTGGGGTCCAGGAAATGGGTTTATTCTGATGATGGTAAGGAAGGGAACAAAACAAATATGTCTGCCATGAGTGACCAAAAATGTCTTGGGCACTGCGAGATCCAAATGCAGGAGATGGAGTTGGTGTCACTTATAATGTAGTAAGATGCAGTTGGAAAGAGGTCCCGGCCAGGAAGATCTTTTATATGTAAATGTTGACAGTACTTGACAATATGTATAAGTTACCCAACAGGAAATATCGCTGCTTGCCAGTTCCCCTTGTGCTGCATGGGAAAAACAATCACTCTTCTCTTTAATAATGCTCCAAGTCTAGCTCTTTTAGCTTCTTTTATAGCTGACTACCAGGCATGTGTGCGTTATTCCTTCAGAGCCAGGTGAGTGGGTTTTAACCTCTCCTAACGTGTATCGATAATACAACACGAGGGGAGTACTGAGGCCTGTTTTCTAGACCTATTGAGCAACTCCCATTGAATTCTGGGAAACGTGGGCATTCAGCAAAACCAGACCAGGGAAATCTAATTTAAGTAATTGACTGAGTCCCCAAAGGCTGGAAGTAGTGGCTGTATTGCAGTCATGTAAAAAGTGGTGAAAACAGTGGACGGAGCAGTAAATAATACAGTGGCATCATTTGTCAAAAACAGACTGAAAGAAACAATAACCATAGCTATAAAATAGACAAGCACGTTTTCCGAAAGCACTTAAAACATTTACAGCTAGCATTGCAACCAGTGAATGACAGGGGAAAAGCATATTGGTGCCTAATGCACGCAATGGCAAACTATTACAGGTGCAGCCCTGTCAGAGCACAGAGCTGAGATGTTGCAACCCCAGGGGTTTTAAAGCATCCGCAGAGGTGATGGCAATGGGGGAGAGGGGAAGACGACTTTCTAAAATGTAACATTTCATTTCTAAGGTAGAAATACCTTCTTGTCTTCTTGGATTATGGGGTTTCCTACCTTATTATTATATGTTTGTATTACCTAAAGCACCTCACAGCCCCGGACATGCAGGGCCGGATCAAGGCCTGAGGGGAGCTGGGGCTGCCCACCCTTGTGGGGTCCTCAAATTGAGGTGGTGCCCATCTCCTCTGGTGCTGGGGGGCAGAGTCAGGGGCTCCAGGTCCCCAGCTGGCGCTGCTGCAGAGAGTTGGGAGGGGGGCCTACCAGCCGGCACTGCCGGAGGTGGCTCTGGAGGGGCTGCAGACTAAAGGCCGCAGTCCATGGCACTCTGGGAGCCCCCCCAATGTGAGGGCCTTGGGCATGGGCCCCGTAGTCCCATAAAGTAACCGTCCCTGCAGACGTGGATCAAAACCCCCTTCTCTATTGCATCAAACAGATGCTGCTCATCTTTACTTTCAAGGCCCTTCATGACCTTTTCCTGTCTTCTGCTCTGGAAATTCATTTGATTAGGCAATGTTGCCATATCAGTTAAGAAGGGGGGTGCAAGGACCGTCAGTCAGTCATTAGGTGCTTTCCTCCTGTTGTCCTCAGTTTAGGCCTTCATTCCACAAACACTTAGGCACCCAATTAACCATGTACATGAGCAATAATCCTATTAGCAGCTCCTGCATACACTTACTCACTGTGCTCAAGTGTTTGCAAGAGTGGGTTTTAGTAATTTTGTATTGCTTCCATTTGTGTTGTCACTAATACAATGCATAACACTTTCTACTCCTTTCATGCTTTCCCATCTCAGGATACTTTACAAACCTTAGCTAATCAAGCTCCTGAACCCCGTGAGGTAATCATTATCAACTCCATGTTACAGATGAGCAGACTGAAGGCACAGAGAAGTTACATGATTTGCCGCAGGTTACACAGCTAGTTGATCATGAACAAGGGAACATAACTTGGAACCTCAGCTCCAATCAAATGGTTTCTCCTCATTAACATTTAATATACTCTAAAAAGAGTCTCCTATTATTTACCATGTATGATTTTCATTCCCATCACTCCTTCTATGAGAAGGACAGTTAATTAACATGACCCTTAGTCTTTGAACAGAACGGTATTGGCGTCTATTAATGGTGCATGTGAGAATATAACCCCAGTGGGTGTAACTGATGATTACAAAACATGTCATAACTCAGGTGGAAAAGGTCATAAGAGAGCTGAGCAAGGTATATGAAGCGGAAACAGAACAGAGCAAAGCTGTTGCGTGGTGAAGCTCAGGGCTGCACTGTTTTTATGTGATGCTCCCTGGGTAGAGTAGTAAGTTCAGAACACAATATCTTTATCTGGGAATTCAGTGAAGGGATATGATATCCAGCTATTGAGAGATCAAAAGCTTTCAGAAATTCCTACCCAACAGCTCTGCTGCTTTGTCTGAATTCTCTTGAATTCAGAACCAACGCTTGTCTTTTTGTTTTTACTTTACAAATGCAAACCATGCAGGGCCCGATCATGCTCTGACATGGCCTTTTTCTTTCCTGTGGTTAGTCCTCTCCCCCAAAGAGGGAAGAGGCCATGAAAAATCAGCCCATTTTTTCAAAGCTCTTAGTTCTCTTGGAAGACTGTAAAGATTTTTGTCAGGAGTTTTCTGCTCAGCAATGGATGTTTATTTATTGCCATTCCACCCCATTAACTCAAAGTCTCACTAGTATTTCCCCTCCTCCCCTACTCAGCTGTTCACTTGCATTGATGATGGATCTGGAAGGAGGAACAGTCAGGGACAGAGATGGATATTTGACTCACAAGTGGAATTGGGCTTCAAAGACTCAGACTTTGCAGTCTTTAGAATTTCAGGTACAAAACTGAGCTTCTGTCAAGTGTCAATATTCACAGATCTCATAGAGACAAACATTTTGAACCGTCTCAGAATACAGAATAACTGCCTTGGTAGTGCTGATTTGAATCATAAACATCTATGATCCTGTTTGGGTTATTCTGTGCGATGTGATGACAGTAAAGGTGTCATGTTTTATTTCTGCTTATCCTCTTTAATATTACATTTGCACCAGTCTTAAATTAGAAATAATCTGCAGATTATCAAAACTGCACTAATATGACCTTGGAAAGATATAACTCATTGTCTCAGTTTCCAGCTGTAGCTTCTTGAAAGGGTGGAGCTTCTGCATTAGTCATTCAGAGGAGAAGTTGTGTTGTGTGCCCATAGACTAAGGAGCCCTTCACTCTATCTGAGGGGTCGGCAACCCCCAGCACGCATGCCAAACATGACACGCATGCCTATTCTCAGCGGCACACTGCACTGCTGCTTCTCCGCCACTGGCCCTGCCCCCCAGCGGGACCGGGGCCCACAAAAGCCATGCACTGGGATCCTATCCCCTGCTGGTCCGTCCGCCCAGCTGGGAAGTGTGACCAGCAAGGGAGAGGAGCCAGGATCAGGGCCAGCAGGGAGTCCACTAAAGCCACATGCATGGAGGCTCCTGTCCCCTGCTGACTGCACCCTCCAGCTGGGAAGTGGGACCAGCAGGGGACAGGACCGTTGTGTAAGGGTGGGGCCAGCAGGGAGTCTCCTGCTGGCCCCACCTCCAGCACCTGTTGAGGGGGCGGTGGGTGGGGCTGGCAAAAGTTGCCGATCCCTGATCTATCTTAAGGCTGAAATTTTCAAAGCCTCCTAACTTAAGGCAGAGACGTGACTAACTCTGATTATTGTTGATTGAAATTTGGCATCCAAATCACCTGGGTGGCTCTGAAAATCTCAGTTATTTAATGTCACCTCAAATAGGACAGGTAGAATGGACTGAAAATTTACAAACCAGAAGCTTCACTGGACTGTGCTCGCTGAAGAAAATGTAGCTGACTAAGCTATCTCCCAAGAATTAATTATTCCATGCTGTTAATTTGCTTCTGTTTGAGGGTATCTTTGAATACTGCAAACTAAAGTCCAAATCCTGTGAGATGTTGGTTTGAGCACCCTCAGCTTCTGGTCTGAATGAAGCATCAGCCATACATGTTGAAAATCATGCCCTGTGGGGCTGTGACAAACTCACAGAATTGAACTTTGAGGAATTCTCATATCTCACTACATTTCCCTTGCCTCACCATTTTGACAGAAAAGATATTTTCCCATCAAAATCATGTGGATTTCTGCATGTTTTCAATATAAAAAGCTGCTTTTGATCAATAAATGAACCAGATTTTGCTCCAAGGAGGCACAAAACCTGGTAAAATGTGTTAGAGATGTTTCACAGATCTAGGCAGCTGTCAAGTGAAGAGATGGGTACAAATCTTCTGGTGTAGCATTTAGAAAGAAAATAGCTGCAGTAAAAACTAAGGCATCATTTACCTTGTCCATTATCTTCCTCAGTTAAATGAAGAGCTAAAACTGAAGGTACTTGGTCAAAATTCCATTTCTCTTTCTTTTTCCTGCTTGAATGAGACCATCAATATGTCTTTGTCACAAGCTCCGTGTGCCCACCCCCCCAAAGCTGACAAACGGGTAAGTCACTGTAATATCTGTATGAATTGTGTCAGGTACAAAGGCTGAGGTGTGCCCTTCTAATTGCTAATCAGTTCTAAATCTATTAACCAACCATATTTGTGTGAAATATGCCTAAAATATGGCTGTTCCCATTGGCCTAAACGAGCAATCTTTACTAGAGTGATACAATAAGGACAGATCTTAAACTTGAACCCAACATGAAACTTGATTTTTACAGTGGAGGCCATTAAAACTCAGAGAGATGAATAAACGAATACACGCTCTCTCCCTCTCTCAGACTTTTCAAAGGTGCATGCCACCCTGGGGCACAATGCAATTACTAAGGACATTTCTTGTCTTCTAAGAATAGAAAGGTACCATAGTCGGGGACTGGAGAGGCGAATGTTGAGTGTCCAGCATAGTTTTAGATAAGTTCACTTCATTTTTGGAAATACTCTTTTCCATTGAATTTTACATTTCTTGGTTTTGAATGGGACCAGAAGCAGAAACGGTTCAGTACCAGGCCTGAAGATCTTATATTCCTTATGTGCTCCAGATTTCCAATGAACTGACAGACTGGGCTGAGGCTATACCTGGCACAGCTGAGGGAGGGGCAAAGATCACCTTTTTCTACTCCCTTGATTCAGTGACTGCCCTGGCATCATGGCCACACCGTGTTGTGCTCAGCTAAAACAGTGATCCCCGGAGCTGTTCTGGCGATGGCCACCCATTCCTCCCTGACCTTGTTTCTGACAAGCACTTCCTGCTACGTGGGACTGAGAGGAGAGTGGGTGTAGATTTCTTCCACCAGTTCTGTCTCACCCACAGGTTCTTACTCTAGCTTTCTGGTTCCAGCATGGGGCTGAAGGAGTGGAGGGAGGGACTGCAGAAGGGAGATACAGATCTGGCCTTGGTGAACAAGAAATGCAGGATCAGGCCCATTGTGAGGCATGAATGGTCTTTCCAGGGGATGTTATCAGAGACGTCTTTTGCACTTCTCATTCTTAGACTGTGAGCTGCTCAGGCAGGGATGACGTGGAAGGTGCCTATTGCACCGGGTACTACTATAATTATAATAATTAATTAATATTGTACAGTATTGCCCATGAAATGCTAGAATTCTGATAAAAAGAGCAGTTTTCTTCCAGTCTCCGGTCTGGTTTCCTGTTCCAAAAGGTGTAGCTAAGCTGTGGCTTGACCCCCCCTTTCCTATTCACTAGTGCTGAAATTTACCTCGGGAATTTACCTTATGCACTTGAAATCCTGTGTTAAGGCTCTGCCTGAGTGCGGCTTCTATGGAATGTAAGTAGGCAGGCAGCCGGAATAAACCTTGCATGGGGCCTCTGTACTGGAATGAATTGCCCCCTAAACCCCAGGCATTACACCACACTGCTGTTTTGCTTGTAGATACTTTTACTTCAAGCTTATCAGCAAAAGCAAACATTACATTTAAGGAAAGTAGCTAAACAACACATCCCCCTATATTAAGATGATATGCTACACTGGATGTTTTTAAATTGCTTCCCAAGGCTCCCACTGACCTTTGAAAAGTAACCCCCTAGGAACTAAATGGAAACCTGCCTTAAAGACAGCTGTGTCTTTTAAAAATCATTCCCAGGCCCTTCCCTAAATATTTATATTGTGGATGCACTTTTATAGAAAGACAACCTTTCTATTAAAATGCTTTATTAACCCAAAGGCTGCCTTTGCAGGGTGTCTGGGTGACATATTTCTCCACCATTTGGTGTTAATTGGGCCAGTCATGATATATAGAATTCATCATTGTCCCAGCTGGCTTTTTTGTTTTTACTGTTTTCACTTTTACAAGACAGATAAAATAAAAAGGTGAATTCATCACATGGGGAAGAAACCTGTCAACTTAAAAAAACAAACAATATGTGGCAAACAAATACATTTCTTTACTTGCTACTAACATCTAACAATTTAAGCTGGAAGAAGGTTTGAAATCCCATTTACTTTTTCAGCCTCTCTTTACTTTTTACCTTTCTCTCTCAGTGACACTTTTGTTTATGCCCCATTTCATTTCCAGGTTTTCAGTGCTGAAAAGGTAGGATTACCAGGGAATGTTTGTTTGTCTGAAAAACAAATGTTTCTATTGAATGAAGAGAGGATAAAACCCTGGCAACATGTTTTAGTGGCGATAGATTTGTAAAAGCTTATCTAAACTTTGGGCTTGATTTCAGTGTTTTAGAACTTCAGAAGTGGTGTGGAATGGTAGCTTCATTTGTCTGCTGCCTGAGAATGGGCCAGATCTTTAGATGTAAATTAAGCTTGCTGCACTGGTTTTCAGTTTACAATAAATGCAAATCTGGCCAATTTAAATCACACACAAGTAGGTGCTAGACATGGTAGACTGCTTTCAAAATGTCATTGCTCTCCATGTGTGAAAATTTAAGTTTTACTGAAATATATAGATCTCTATTAAATACTTAAAAGTGTATTGGGACAACAGAGTCTTGTGGCACTTTTAAAGACTAACAGATTTATTAATCGCATGAGCTTTCGTGGGAGAAAATCCCACTTCGTCAGACGCTTTGAAGATAGGAAAGTTACAGAGTGGGAGGAAATTAAATGCAGGGGAGTGTATGACATAGCATCAGGTCAGGCTGTAACAGCAAATCAAAATAGGTGTTAGGATTCAAAACATTGGGGAACAGCACATAGAGGAGGGGGAGGTCAATTCACTTGATGTAATGCGAGAAAAATCCATAGTCCCTGTTTAACCCCAAGACAACTGAGTCAAATTTGCATATAAATTCGAGTTCTGCAGACTCTCTTTGAAGCTGTGATTTGTTATTCATCTGTTTCAACACAGCTATCCTAACACCTATTTTGATTTGCTGTTACAGCCTGACCTGATGCTATGTCATACACTCCCCTGCATTTAATTTCCTCCCACTCTGTAACTTTCCTATCTTCAAAGCGTCTGACGAAGTGGGATTTTCTCCCACGAAAGCTCATGCGATTAATAAATCTGTTAGTCTTTAAAAGTGCCACAAGACTCTGTTGTCTTTCTACAATAGACTAACACGGCTACCCCTTTGGAATTTAAAAGTGTATTGTCATCCTTGTCAGGGAGAGTTTGCATTCCGTAGGAAACATCCTTCATATGTCAGTTCTGAGTCCATATGAAGCTTTATGGCCCTAAGCCATAGTTAGAGAAGTTAAGGCCAGAAGGGAGCAGATCATCTAGTCTGACCTTCTGTGTGACATAGGGTATCAAAAGCACCCAGCTCCTCACACTAAACCCAACAATTGAAATTAGCCTAAAGTATTACAGCCCACAGGACACTCGATTATGTATCATAGGCAGAGAATAGGAGTGCCTGAGATACACCATCGCCTGAGGCCCCACAATAGCAGGATATTGGTCCAGCGAGATATACCCAGATCATCCTGGCAAGCGACCAGCAACTATATACTGCAGAAAAAGCTAATCCCCCCAGTCCCCAAGGTCACTGCCAATCTGACCTGGGGGAAAATTCCTTCCCAAACCCAGATAGAGTGCGCAGAGCTGCAGGGTGCATGCGGTTTCCCTGCTGCAGCCAGGGAGATGGGAGATCAGTGAGCGAGGAGGCAAACTGCTTTGCGAGAGAGGCCTGCTGGTGGAGGCTGGTGGCCTTTCAGGGCTGTAAAAATGATACATGTGGCCCTCGAGCCAAAAAGGTTGGGAACCACTGAGCTAAACCATCTCTGATAGTTCTTCGTCTAACCTATTCTTAAAAACTGCCAGTGCCAGCAATTCCACATCCCTCTCAGTAGTTTGTTCCATTGCTTTACTATCCTTACAGTTAGGAAACATTTCCTGCCATCCAACCTAAATCTTCCTTGCTACAGTTTAGCCCCTTACTGCATGTCCTGTCCTCAGTAGTTAAGGAAAACAATTCATCACCTTCCTCTTTATAGCAACCTATTATGTATTTGAAGACTGTATCATGTCCCTCTTCTCCTCAGTTTTCTCATTTTCAGACTAAACAAACCCATTTTTTCTGTCTTTCCTCATAGGTCATGTTTTCTAGACCTTCAGTCCTTTTTGTTGCCCTCCTCTAGACTTTCTCCAATTTGTCCACATCTTTCCTAAAGTGTGGTGCCCAAAACTAGACACAATACCCCAGCTGAGAACTTATTAGTGCTGAGTAGAGGGCAAGAATTAATTCTCATGTCTTGTTTATAACACTCCTACTGATGCATCTCAGAATGATGGTTGCTTTTTCTGCAACAGTATTACATCGCTGATTGTACTTAATTTCTGATCAACAGATACTTTTCTGCATTACTCCTTCCTAGGCAGTCACTTCCCTTTTTATATTCGTGGAACTGATGATTCCTTCATTGTATTTTGCATTTAGCCTTCTTGAATTTCATCCTATTTATTTTAGACCATTTCTCCAGTTTGTCAAGGTCATTTTGAGTTCTAATCCTGTACTGCAAAGCACTTGCAACTCCTCCCAGCTTGTTATCATCAAAAAATTTATAAATGTACTTTCTACGCCATTACCCAAATCAGTTAAGAAGATATTGAATAGACCCAGACCTCTGACAGATCCTTGCAGGACCCGACTCGATATGCCATTCCACTTGATTGTGACCATTCGTAACTATGTCCTGAACACACTTCCCGATCAGTTGTGCACCCACTTTATACTAAGTTCATCTATGCTGTGTTTCTCTAGTTTGTTTATGAAAAGGTCACGTAAGACAATATCAGAAATTTTACTGAAGTTTAAATATATCACATACGTTTCCCCCCATCCACAAAGTTTCTTATTCTGTCCAAGAAGGATATTAGGTTGGTTTGACATGATTTCCTTTTGACAAATCCACAATGACTATTACTTATTAGCTTATTTTCTTCTAGGTGCTTTCAAATTGATTGTTAATTTCCTCCACTATTTTTCCAGGTACTGGAGTTAAGCTGAGTGGTCACTAGTTCCCTGGGTTTTCCTTATTCTGCTTTTTATAGATAATTACTATATTCACCCTTTTTTAGCCCTCTGGGATCTCTTCCGACCACCATGAGTTTTCAAAGATAATCACTATTGGCTCAGAAGTCTCTTCAGCTAGTTCCTGAAGTATTCTAGGATGTATTTCTTCACACCCTGTCAACATCTAACATTTTTTTAAAATCCTCTGAATCACTTCCTAAGAGAGAGACCTTTTTATGGACCTAATTCTCCTTCCAGTCTCCCAGCACTTGCACCACTGAAAGTTTCCTTCTATGGATTATTTTTGATTCTGGGACCATTGTTTTAGAACTACTGTTCAATGGTAATCAGTTATCTGACTGCACTTGTGTGCAGAAAAGTCCTTCTGCCATTCTCAGTCAATCTGCAGGAGAGAGTGGCCATTCAAACTGCCTTTTTCTCTAGCTCCTTACAGCTCGGAAATAAAAATGAATAAGAAATTTAGTTTATAATTTTAAAGAGCTGTGAGAATTTTAAGGCAATTCCATCCTTAAGGTTTCAAGATGCAAAAGCATGAGAGAAAAGAAGGAGGTTGATTATCTGGCTAACTTATTTTTTTATGTCCCTTCTCATTGGGTAGCTAAGGAAAGAGGAATAATACAGAAGAGATGTGATTAGGTGATTTATCTGCAATATCACATTCCTTCTACCTAATACTAAAGTATTATCAGCACAGGACATTCTGTGCAAGGCTACTTGTAAGTGGATAAAAGAGCCACTCCTACGAGACTTGGACACAGGACCTTAGATCATGACAAGGAAATAAGACTATTATCAGCTGACCAGATCTCTAACAGGATTGCACCAGCCTCTCCTCAGTCACACAGACAAGGAGTCCTGTGGTACTTTTAAAGACTAAGTAAATTATTTATCGCATGAGCTTTCTCCCACGAAAGTTCATGCAATAAAGAAAGTTGTTAGTCTTTAAAAGTGCCACAGGACTCCTTGTTTGTTTTGCTGAAATAGACTAACATGGTTACCCCTTTGGAACTCCTCATTCATAGTGTCTTTCAAAGTTTGCAGGCTAGAAACATGATTCTAGTCTTTACTAATAAGGGCTGGATATCTCCTTTCACTCTTTAAAGATATTTGCAAAAACCAGTGACAGTGAGGAGAAGGAGCAACAACTGGAGAGAGCCTTGGAAGAAATTAAGAAACGATTTCAAAAGACAGTCAAACAATTTATAAATGCCATTTTGATGGCTTCAGGTATAGTATTTTTTTGCTGAGTGTCAACAAAGTGATCAATGCTGTATGTACATATAACAAGATCTGGTGTCTTCCCCAAGGGAATTGCAGTTTAGCTGAGACATGTATTAATGCAAAGATGATGATCCAAGGTCAAAGTACTGGAGAGGCTGGACGAGAAAATCATAGAAATGTTTTCTGGAAGAGAAGGGCTCAAAGGACAGAGTTAAAGGGAAAGAACAATGTGCATACTGAACAGAACTGAGCAAATGATGGGTTTTTGGTTTAGTGGTTCAACCAAAAAAATCAGAAAAATAATTTACCTTGAATCAACCCAAAATGGAACTGTTTTGAGTTTATTTTTTCCTGAAACATAAAATCTGAAAAAATATTGTCTTGGATCAAAGGAAAAGTTTTGTTTGAATTGAAATGAATTTTTTTCAATTTTTTTGGTTTGGTTTGATTTTGGATGTGTTTATCCTTTTTTTAATCTGCTAAATTTTTAAACAAAATGTTGTTTCAGAACTAAAAGTTACATTTTCAAAATGTGTCCTCAAAATGTTTTGACTTCTCTTTGAACAGCTTTTCTGTTTTGGGGCTGAAACTATTCACCAAATTTGATCAGAATTTATTAATACATTTGACTGACACTGAATTTTTCAAGGAATACATTTTTTCATCCAAAAAATTTCACCCAGCATTGGTGCTGAATTAACAAGATTAAAATATCTGAACTCATTTAATACTGAAATATTAATGGATATGTTGAACAGCAGATTTCAAGGGGGAAAACTAGAAGACCTAGTAATCTACCTTGTCTAACTTGTTGACTTTATTAAAATGTTCTGAGTAACACCAGATTACTTGCATAGACTTGGGAAGGTACATGACTCAACAAGTTACTTATTGGCCCATTCACCTTTGAGGACCTGGTTCAAGTTCTTGTCCTGTCCCATTTAACTTCATAAAACTGTCATAGAACTCAGGGATGAATGAACAGCATGCACTAATTTTAAAAAGTGAATTAAGAGCACCCAGTACATGAAGCCAGGACAAGGCCAATCATGCACAGCCAGTCAGAAATAGGAGTGCAGACAGTGTTTACACAGCTACTAAGCTTTCATGGATCAACAGCTAAACAATCACTGGTTGTGTGGGATTCCATAGATATCCACATGATCAGAACTTGGGGCCTTTCCGACCAAAATCTCAACTCATCCCCTTCAACCTGAAAATTCTCTAACAAGTTCATCCTTATGTGTTGTTTTGTTTTTGGCAGGTATATTTCCTATAGAATATCCAATCCTGGAGGGAGCAAAGCATATCAAATATAAAAGGGGGGAACCGTCATCTCAGGCCTGGGCTAAAAGAGTGAAAGAAGAACGTGCACCAATAGTTTCAGAAACAAAAAGACCTCAAAAACCCGCATGCAGTCCTATTGATCAAAGGATTCCTCCCAAGCCTTCAAGCAGATCTGTGGATCAGAGAAGACCTTCCAGGCCTGCTAGTAAACCTATGGATCAAAGGAGACCTTCCAGTCACCTTGATATTGGGATCCAAACAAAACCTGCACCAAGGTTTGTTTGGAAATGCATGCACTCTCCCTGCTGGGGATACAGGACACAGTGCCACTGAAAATTTGGGTTCACAGTTTATTTTTATCATAGAGAAAATGGTTGTGTGATGAATGAGTTAAGCAGGCAGCTGGCAGGATTAAACTGAATTCTTTGCATCAGATCGGCATTCATCAGTTCTACTGGGTTCAATGGAACTCACTAACCGAGGACCTGGCCCTTCACATAATGGCACCATCTTGCAATGGCACCATATTGCCTCCTTTTTCAACCTGCTCCACTATTCCTGCTGAATTTCCCTTTAGAATCCCTAGCTAAATAGTGGATTTATTCCTCAGTGAAGAGATGAAATCCCCCACATTACTGTAAATCTCCATACTCAGGAAGACTGAACAGAATTTTATGATCAAGTCACTCAGAGAACATTTAACATCAGCCAGGTTGTTTGAGGAGTCAGAAGATGTTCACGCCCTAAGCTCTAGAAATTGAATGTTCCTGTAAGTTGAAGCTTAGGTTCTGCAAGAACTGATAAAGGGTGATCAGAAGAGTACTGGTGTAGGCCCTGATCCTGCATTATTAGAGTCAACAGGAACCTCGCCATTGACTTCAAAGAGTGTACGGCCCAGCCTTCGTGAACCACATGACCCAGCTCGTTCTGACCGTATGCCTTAGTATAAGTTTCCAAGAGTCTGTCTGCACCTTTTGGAGGATTATTCTTCCCTGTCCCATAATTCTGAATGAGCACAACTGGTAACGGGGGAGAATTTTTGCATCATCTGCCTCTTACAGGGTCACAGTCTTTAGATGTTAGGGAATATGGTGCTTTTTAAAATGTGATAGTCCCAAATTGCAAAACGAGGATCTGGATATGGGTTCAAAACCCAAATGTGGGTAGTTCAAATGAAAGACTAGTTGGTTGGAGCCCATCTGTTTTACATGCAAGCCCACTCGACTTTTTAAAGGGTCAGATTTCTATGTCTTAGACGCATTAGTGCCTCTGCGTTAAATCCTGATAAAGTGGCCTGTATTTAACTACTTTCTTGGATTACAGTAGATTACACAATTATCTACTATATATTAGGTACTTCTGATATGTATCTAACTAAACTGAACTTCTTATGCCTTGCAGAGTTACAACACTCTCAGCTGGAGAAGCATGGTCTTCCAGTACCTGGGCATCCTCCACAGCTGACTGCCCAATTGTGCTGCGGAGGCTGCTGTCCAAACAGGACCCTGGTCTGGGTTGCAAGTGCGTCGTGAAAATTCCGTTTGTTACTGACTTGGAGTTTGACAAGTTTATCTCAGCCCCCAGAAAGTCTGATCAGATCCTGGTGATCTTCATCCTGTCATCCCAAAATCTTTCCTATTCTCCTTTCTTGGAGTGGATGTTACGAAGTCTGTACATGGAAAAACAACATGGCCGCCCATCCCCTTGTGTTCAGGTAAATGCTGGTTGGGGTTAAGGATTGCGGGACGTGAAATGCACAGAGGTCCCACTGCAAAGAGAGACTCTCTAGGGCTTTTCAAGAAACATAAAAAGCAGAGTGATTTTAGTTCTAGTGAATGGTGTTAGATTGAAAGTCTTGGAGATTGTTTTGTGGACGTTCTCTGGTTTATGTAATAAAGGAGGTCAGACTAGATGGTCACAGTGGTTCCTGCTGGCCTTGGAATCTATGAATCTGAGATGGAAGCACTCTACAACATCTGCAGAAGCAGTTCAAGCTTTCCCATGCTGTCCACTAATATGCTCCCGTCATGACCAGGGATGCGGGGAGGAACCGTTACTAGGCGAGAGTTCAGTCTCCATATTCATTGAGTCACTGTTCAGTTTCAAAATTTGGCCCCAAACTACTTGACATTTTCCCTTGAAATGATAAGTAGGAAGCTCTTTGCTTACCAATGAGATGCAGAATGTCACTGATATACTAAGCGGAAGATATGTCTAACAACACAAGATTTCATTCTGATTGCTCTTATTAAAAGATAAAGCTGTATAACAGCTGTACCCATATTGTGCAAACTCACCACCAGGTTATGCTGTTGTTCTAGTAGAAACCACAGCAAGAGCAATTAATGATCTTACCTCTCACTAGGAGTCACTATTGATGTCACAGAAACAACTGCATGTGCAATTATATGGCTATAAGAAAAGCAGACCTTAAAAGAGAAACTCAAACTGTACATCAGTGTCTTCAGTCCAATTCAAATATTGAGGATGTTTCTACATCCGTATTGCACATATTATGAAGATACGAATGATTTAGCAGCAGGTTCCCCACGAACATGGGGTGCGCTACGGGTGAGAGGCGACTCCCTTTTGACCACACTCTGGTCCCGAGATGAATGGCTCTCCTCACTGAGCCCTGACCCCCCCAGAGGGAGAAGGTGGCTATCTGGGGCACATTATAAAGATAGATTCTACTCAAATGAGAATAGCAGAGTAATTACTGAATTAACAATATATGATGAAAGTCACTGAAGCCAATCCAGACTGGATTAATAATAAAGCCAAGCAAGTTTCACTTGACAGTGAAATGGTATGAGTGTCATAGCTCAGAGCCAGGATATATGTAAGGATATGAGAATTGTATTTCCAGCCATTTTCATATACAGCCCTAAGATTTAAAGGGAGTTGTTATATGTTGGCCTGAGTTCCAAATATGATGACAGGAGGGGTGCAGTCTTATACGATATACATTACTCTGTGTCAAATCTGGGACACCCAGTATTCTCTACTTTATCTGGCAAAGTATCACATTCAATGGGAAGAGATAAATAATGTAACCAAAGAGCATTTCAGACACCACTAAGGCTTCCTTAGTGAGGCATCTTTACAGGCCTGATCTAAAACAACTTTGAATCGGACTACAAATGTGGCAGAGTCATTATACTGTACTCCTAAGCCCCTCCCTGACACCACTAAAAGAAAATCAAAATCCCACCTCAAAGAGAGTTTTAACCTTGAAAAAAGGAGAAGTACCAGAGACTCCATGAAGTCCAGCAGGGACTTTGATCGTTGTTTATTGATATTACACGGATGACACTCTGATACTATGGTGGTATGCAGCAGCAGCAAACTCTTCTGCTTCAACAAATGTAGTGCAGCAACTCATTTATATCTAAACCTTCACAGATAAAATATTTTGGTGACCCCTGTTAAATAGTGTCATGTCACTTGAATTGTCTAAAATGAGACTGGATACATCTTTCCAGTGGTTTTTTTTAAAGGGCCGATTCTCATATCTTGATAATAAATTTGAAAAATGCTTCTCCCACCCCTCTTCTTCCAGCAGTGTGCTCCTTTTCCCTGCTGACCAACACCCCCAGCTGGGCAGTGGGGCTGGCAGAAAAGTACTCTGGTACTCTGTACCCCTGCGTACCACCACAAAAAAGCACTGCATCTTTCATAAATACGAGAAGGAAGCAATACCTTTACACCAGTGGGACAACAGAGTCCTGTGGCACTTTTAAAGACTAACAGATTTATTTATCATGATAAATAAATCTGTTAGTCTTTAAAAGTGCCACAGGACTCTGTTGTCTTTCTACAATAGACTAACACAGCTACCCCTTGGGAATTTTATACCCGTGGGAAGGGTTGACAAAATCGTTTAAATTCTTCTTTGTTAATTTCAATTACTCTAACACTGTTTTAAAATGACAATGACCAACACTTGAGCATTATATTTTAGCTGAAACCCCACTAGAGTTCCCAACGATCTATTTTATTCCAGTCCACCTTTTACACTGTGCTCTTCTCTGTAGTACTAGCACCTTCCATTAGTGCGTTGAGCAATGTGGCTACACATCTGTCGCCTAGAAAGAATGAATGTGTTTGTCCATTTCTAGTGCAGGCGTGACCCTTACCGCTTGCTGAGGTATGACATGGACTGTATTGTGGGAGGGAAGCCACCTCTGCTTGTGAGGAAGCATGCTGTCACTCCGGGAATGGTGCTGGTAAGTCTCAAAGTTTTGCTGCTTGGAAGGGCCCTGTTGGAATGCTATGTCTCCATGATGTATTGTACTCATGGGTGACTACATTATACAAAGTGCTACCTGCCATCCAGCTTCCTCGTAAAGAAGGCTGAGTATCAGTCTGAGCTGAAGGAGAAAGTCCTGAACTCATTAAAACATCTATGTATTAGCTATGAATCATATTAACCCTACGAAGGATTGTGGTTTAAGGTAAGAGGGAAGTTTCCTTGCAAAAAGTAGAGATGAATCACAGCTGCAGTATTTCTATATGGATCCTGATCCAAACTTCCTTACATTTGGGTCAATGATTCAAATCTAACGTCACACAGTTCCAAACCACTTTATAAAGCTGGGTTCAAGCCATGAATTTCCCCCAAATTTGAAAATGGCTGAATCCCACATCTCTAAAAGGAACCAAAGGCTGCACTCCATGTGTTTCTCCAGTGCACCTCCTCTTATTTTCATTATCCATATGTATTAACAAATCAGGATGTGGATGTGTGACAGGGGAATGTCTGCAACTGAGGAATGGCAGAAACTTTTCTGTTTGGTCACCAATCACATTCCTGAATAGATGTAGAAGTGTTCGTTATTTTGTTTTTACCAATACAGGAGCTGTTCAGCTTCATCTAGCACCTCTTGTCCCAAAGGTTGTCTGAGCACAAACTTACAGTGATACACAATCTATACCAACACTCACTTTACCTCTCCCTGATATGTAGCCATTTCTGGGTGATGTGCATCACAGCAAAGCTTCATAGCATGGCCAGATTAGTGAACCCTTTACGATAGGAATGGAAGAATATCATATTGGGATGAAACAACAGTAGTGGTTTAGGGTGGCAGAATTACCCGCATCACAGTTTGGTTAGGACACTGGGATTGACACTCTTATATTGTGAAAAGTTCCAAAAGAGCTTTTTATGACCACTAGTGGACCTAGCTCACCTGAGTGATGGAGTTTATTGTGAAATACTCACTCTGATTCTGCTCCATCAAGCCAAAGGCAAGCTCTCAAACACTTCAGTGTTGCAGAATCAAGCTACCTGTGATAATGTTATGGCTTTATAGCGCTTAGCTAACCTAACACTTAAGCACACGGTGTAAAGTTAAATAAGTAAAGAGCACTCACTTATGATTATAAAATTAACCCTGAAGCAGCCTAAAGCACCCTACAAATAATAGACTTAGCCTCTTAACCCTAACGGTAACCGCTATATCACCAAATGAATAAGTATTCATGAAATACTTTTGATAATCTCTATGGGTCAAATCTGTTCACGGCAATGACACTTTTAACTGAATAAGGACTTCAGGGTTATGTCCTCAGTGTTCACTGAATTTCTGTTCATGTGGACTTTCAGCTGTTCCGCTACATAAATGTGCCAGTCATTGTTAGTACGCTGTTTATTCCTAATTAACTGATGTCTGTGAATAATTTCACCAGCCCCCCTCTAATATCCAGCCAAAAGCCTGTCCTCACCCAGTCCCTGCTGTTATATGGCATCTTCTATCCAAATATCACACCATTTACAATGAATCTGGTCTCTCAAGCTGTCCTGTGTAATGAGCACCATCTCCATTTTGCAGATTGGGAAATGGAGGCAGGAAGAAATTAAGGGCTTTCCCTATTTTGCACATTGCATCAGCAACAGAGCTGGGACTAGAAACCATTTTCCTAAATCCCACATTTGGTACAGAAGAAATACCGCAATCTGAGTGGCTAGAAATTCCACTGCTTTGGGAAGGGCCATGAAGTACAGTTCCTTTCTTGGGAGTCCTGACTCACGCAGTAAGATGTTTTTATTTGGGTTCATTGAAAGAGGTGCCAAGTCGGATAAGGTCATGTAAGAGGCAGAACCTTTTAGCGAATACCCTCCTGTGTTCCAAAATGGCTTTTTTACAGCCTTGTAAATCTTTGCCTATGGAAGTGTAACATTCTCTCTCATTAGACTGACAGACCAGGGATTAGAATGGTTTTAGGACTCGTCATCCATTGATTGACCTATTCCAACACAGTTAATCTTATCATTAACATACAGCCTTGACGTACAGGCAAATAAGAGTCTCTGATCAAAACAGAAGTCATTGCAAAAGCCTCTGAACATCATCAAATGGTTTTGCTTGAAAGGACTTTGATTCATGTAACCAAGAACTTATGGCTAAAGTTTTTCCATAGGAAGGATCTAGATAAGGGGTGACATTTTAATAACAGATTTGCTTAAATGTCATTTTTCAAAGAAGGTTTTGATAACTGTCTGACATGAATAATTTTAAAGCAGATGGGAGGGTGAGGTTTGAGGATTGCAATTTTGAAAAGAAAAATAGGGATGGTTGGAGGAGACAAATATAGAAAAAACTGAGCCAAACCAAGAAAGCAGCATGAAAGTCAGACAACCTGGATTCTCATTCCAGCTTTGCTGTTTACTCACGGTACGTCTTTGGCAAGTCACTTCAATTCTCCGTGCTTCAGTTTCTCCAACTGTAAAATGGGCAAGATAACATTAATTTGCCATTTTGTAAAGTGCTTTAATTACCTGGAGTGACAGCTGCTGACTAAGTGCCAGTTATTAGCATGCAGATGTACAATAACTTGTGCCGTGCCTGTTTAATCTCCCATCCATGTGGCACATTGCACCTATTCTCATCATGCTCCTAAATCCAGCTCCCACACCCTTGTCCCTGCCCCAGAATTTTTTATCCTTGTGGTCAGCATTAAAACAGATCCGACACATGCCACTATCTGACCCTATGCAATGCGCTAAATCTCTCTGGAGGATTTAAAAGCTCTGCGTGGGTGGTAACAGGAGAGGCGTGTCTAGGAAAGGTCAATTGGTCTGCTTGGTTAGGCTGTGTGTTGTGATTTCTTCCTGGACAAATGCCACCATTTGAAAACGTGTAAATGCCTCTTGACAGCAACTGCATTGGAGAGTGTTGTGTGCTCTTCTGAATAACTGAGCTGAGCTAATGTAGAGAGCAATGTTATAAGACTCTTACCGGAGGAAGAGTTCTTTATCTAGGAGTATTGAACAGATGAAGCTAAGTTGGCCATTCTGCTCTAAATGACCCTTCCTGATTCCCTTTCCTTTTCCTTGGCTGGTACAAAGAGAAACCGACTCTTACCAACTGATAATGGAGTGTTACCTCTCCCTCTCTCTCTCTCTCTCTCAAGGCTGCTTGTGCTCTAATGGGTGTTAAAGTGATGGGAACCACCTACTCATCTTTTTTGATGATTTGAGTTTCCTTCTTTCTGCAGCATTATCAAGAGCAGAAATGAGTTTGGTTCTGAGAGGCAGGTGTATCCCTGACATCTCCTTTCTTTTTGAGGGTAGGACTCCTAACCCTTGTGCCCAGGGCTTCATTTGTAAGGAAAGACGGGTTGGGACTCAAGCAAATACATAGCAGAGCTCAAGCGATTTTTTCACATTCACAACCCACACAAGCCTAAAGGTTCCAGGGCTTTGGCTTAGCAAGCCCTGACACAAATTATGCGCAGCTTGTATCCCCAGTTTAATTGGCACTTAGCTTACTAGTTTTTTAATCACTTGAAGAATTCTCCCGCCTAGCTTCCTCTCCATCAGCAAAGAAATATAAGTCAGAAGAGGCCTGGACAAACACTGCTCTGATTTTTCTGTACACAATTTGATCACATCTAATTCAAGTTCCCTTTCTCTTGCACAGCCCTTTCCCACAAACACTCCTGTGAGCCATTTCTTTTCCTGTTTGCACAAATTAAAAAGCCCTCAGGTAATGCCCCAAGCACAGATTCAAGGGGGGGTTACCTCCAGACACTCATGGGAATATGTGTTTTGCATGAAGATTGGCTACAGGAATGCTCAGGTGGCCATCTTGAAATGTCTGCAACTTAGGTGACCAATTATCTAGTGTGATTATTAAATACTTACAGTGAAAACTTCCTGAACAAACTAGGTGCTGGTGTTTGTCTGTGAATAGCCAGCACACTTGTACAGAGTGCTTTCCCTTGTGGACAGTAAGAGAGTGTGGCCACTCCCAAAGATCTGAGAAACCTCAGACTGTTAGACCTCAGAAACCAAAAAACTAAAAAAAGGCAAAAGAGGCTGTTAAAATCTAATAGCTGGGTCACTTTACTGAACTGCTGCTTTGCCTGCAGGAGGGCTGGGAAATTAAGTCTCTCACTGAAGGGGGTTCAGGAGTCAAGTTGAGTTATGGAGTCAGATTCCCAGCTGGTATAGATTGATACAACTTCATTGCCTTCTTTGATTTAAATGAAGCTACACAGGAACTGTCCCACAACATACAAAATAAATGGAGGGATCTTGCTTTTTTCTATATTCACCTTCCTGTTAGTTGTTTTTCCTGCCAAGTGCCCTCTGCCAGATGCACAGCCAATATCACTGACTGAGCTAGGAGCAGAACCCGAGTCTTGGTAGTCCATCCCTTGCTGAAACTTCTGGCCTGTTGGTGGGACTGCTTCAACACAGCTGTTAACAATGTCTACCAAACTAGATGAGTTTTGCTGTGTGATCTGAAAAGGCAAAGAGTTGGGCTTACCCTGATACCTGGTGAAAATGAGGTTATTCATCACAGGTCCTCCAGCAACAAGACCCTGCTATTGCTTCCTTTGGTTGTGAGCCTGGTCCATCACCTGCATTCCTATGGAACTCAGTTGTTGCAATTAAAAGCGGAAAAGGATGCAGTGCCTGGGATAACATGGTCCTTCCCCATTCCAGGGCTTAGAAAACGAACAAGAGGTTCTTAAACAGTGTGCAGGGTCTGATGGGCAGCCAGGATAAATCAGACATCAGAGACATTAAGCACTTCGGTTGGTTTGCTCCTTTTAGCAGACAAGCTGCTGCCTGCTCAGCCATCTGTAATTTTCAGGTGGCCACATGGGTCAGGCTAAATTAGACAGAGTTGTTCCAGCATCAAGTTAACAAGCTCCTTCATTCAATACAGCTGCATTTTCTGAGTGCCTGCATTCCCCTGGGTTAAAGGGATTGATGAATATGGTAGCCAGAGATGCAAAATACCTGGGCACATTACTCTACAATGAGAACTTTCTCTAGGGAAATATTTCTACTCCCAACACCCATCTGTCTTGCACCTCTTTCTTCATCTTTTCCACACAGAGAGTAGATCTACTGGGAAAAATCAGGATTTGCACCTTGCACTATCTCAGGAGATGTTGAGTGACACATTAGCTTCATTCAGAAGTATATAGAAATCTCTACCCAACTTTGTGATGCATGGGTAGGTGAAATAGGAACACAGCAATTCAGCTTGGAAGTTTTGAAAGTAAATGGGTATAACTGCACCTTTGTTTCAGACCCAATTGCTCATTTCCCAGATTCTGGAGTTAGATGCCTGATGGATTTGGTTTTCTAGACGCAAAGCCCTCCTGGCTTTCATTTTGTGAGAAGATATGAAAGTTTCGTAGCAATCCTAATATCAGCACCGGCTTTCAGTGCCTTTCTACGCTGTATGTAGCCACTCCTTGCAGTTCAGAGAGATTCATCAGAAGACGCCAGAGGGAGCTGCTGGCACTCAGAGCTCAGGCCAGCTGCCGGCACACCACAATTTGAACAGCAGAGAGATTCTCTTGTGAGACAATCAGTGAGCTTCAGCTTTGAGACAACTCTTTTCTCCCTCACACAGATGTAATAAATACAGTGGGAATGTAGTTACCAGCTACCTACCACAGACAATTGCCCTTCGGCTTTCTGTATCTCCCTGCATTTTGTCTGTACCCCACTGTCCTGATCTCTCATCCTCCTACTCCCCCTGTGTTCACTCCATTCCCCTTGTCCCACCTGGCATATATCCACCATCTGCCTGGTCTGACATCACATCTTCCTCCTGCCTCATCATTGTGCTTGTCCAGTCTCTACACTGCTGCGCTGATCTCATATCCACTGACTCCCTCTATGCCTCAAATCTCCACCCCTCCGATGCCACTTCTTGTCCCCCATATCCATGCTCCACCACATGCGTCTGTCACCTTTGTACTAGAACTCTGCCCTATGGTGGTCTACCGTTGGGGCAGGGTGGCATCTTGATTTGTGCTGCCCCCTAAGCTTGAAACTTTCTCCCTTTGTTCCAATGAGTCATTTCTCCATAAGTCTTGGCTTGAAATCTTCCCTTTCCTGTATGATTTTATGTGCAAAGGACACTACAGGAAAAATAGAATCCACGGTACTGAATAGTAATACTTCTCCTCTTGCACGGTCCCAAATTAGGGAACAGCGTTTCTAGGGCTGTCAAGGCTATTGTAAGGTTTCATATGAAACATGTATATATTTATTCATTGCAAATCATGAACTAGTTGCTGCAGATTGCATCCCGTTGTAAGAGGAAGGTGGAAGGTGAAGGGCCCGGAGCCATGCTTTGCTTTGACTTGGCTCAGCTCAGGAGAGGTGGGTGCAAAGATAGCTTGGTGAAAACATCACACCTCTGAGATTCCAGGCTTTTTTGCGGACAGGCATTTGGTCCCCAGTGTAAGTTCAGCGGCTCCTCAGGCTGCTCTAACCGAAGGCAGTTTCCATCAGCCACCTCTTGGTCATTCTGAATTTCACAACAAAAGGTGTATTTCACACACAAGACACTCCTCCTCTCCTGCCCCAAGGCAGCCCCTTGTACTGTGCGTTGCACAGGGGTTGGTATAAGACTACCTATGCCATCCTTTTCCTGGGGGGGGGGGGAAGTGTCCAGAGAGCCATTTCACCTCTTTTTAACCCACTTGCAACACTGGAATGGCATGAAGAAAATGCAGAGAGGGCAAGAAGTGCACCTGCAAACTTCCTCTAAACAATGGTAGAGACTGATAAACCTCAGCAGATTCAGAGGTTCAGGTTTGGTTCATACTCAAGAATTTAGAACCCGGCTTTGTAGAAAGTTGCAAATCTGGGCACAGCTTTGGACTGATTTCTGGGCTAGAGTAGAAAACCATGACGCTCTATATTCATGTGGCTTCTAAGTGAGGATTAGACCACAGAATGTAAGCAGAAGTATCCACTACTAAAAAAGTTGCCCACACTCCTCAGTTACTTGGAAGATACAGTTAACTGTTTCAATATAAATTTCAGGGTTAACTCGCCATCCAGGGTGAAATGTTCACAGATACTTTTGGTGAAGAATACAATCCATTTTCCAACCAGCTCTATAGCTGCTTGAAAACATTCAGATTTTTATTTTTTTTCTAGTTAAATTGATTAATTTTTGTAAAAGTGTTAATAAAAACATCTTTCTATTTTTCAGCTAGCTAAAATTTTCCTCCCAACCCAGGAAAACCAAACTGTTTCTAGTGGGCATCATTTTGATAATTTGGGTTCGTTCAAACATAAATTTCAGGGGAAGGGGTTAATAAACCTACAGAGATTGAAATAATGATTAAAAATATGTAAAAAAACTTGTAATTTTTGCACAGCTTTAGTACTTTCTTGAACCTCTGATCTGCAAGAGTAGTCTTGGAGAAAACAATCTCAGTAGATATCTGATATCATATAAACAGCATCCTTCTTGAATGTTCATGCTTCTGTTTCTACTCCTAACCAGCACTTAAGAGTAAAGGGAAGCATGAAACTGGAAAAAGTTGTCCTATATCTACACACATCACCAGCTTTACATTATTACTATGCACACTTCTATTAAGTGCCCAGACATTTTTTCCTCCAGCATCTGTGATGCTTCCAGAAGCTGTTCCAGAGGAAGAAGGGGGGAATGCTTTGCAATTTGAGATTGGCTCAAAGAAAATCTTTGTGTGTAAGCCTACCATAGACCTGAACCTACAATATTTTCTCTGATAAAACTCCTGAGAAGGGAAAGCACCAAACTACACACAGCTCAATGATCTTGAATAGCTCCAGAATTCATGCAGTCATATGCATGTTACAGTCGCATCCAGTGTACCCTACGCCATTCCTAAAATACAATGTAGTAACTAGTTGTCACTAATGTCCTGCAGTTTCATAGAAACATTGCCAGAAAATGGGGGGAAACTGCTTTCACTGTGTGGAGGACAGTGTCATACTTTTCCACCCTAAAAGTGAGTTGAATTCCAGTCAGCACTGATGGTGTTAACTGCTCGCAAAACAGAGAGTGTCTGCAGCAGTCAGAGCCCCTAACCACTGGATGAAAACATCTAAGAGTCCTGTGCAAAACAGGAAAGGGAAGCCATTTGGCCCAAGCTTTCATACTTGGTTTTATTTTTTTATTGCAAAGGTTTTTTTTTTCTTTTTTCTTCTTCCTGCCTGTTTGTCAACAGATGTACGCTGGAGGGAAACTGCTCTTCGGGGGCTGTGTTTTCAACGGATATGGCTGCAGCAAGAAGGACCTGTTGAAGCAGATCCGCCAAGCTCGCCTGGATTGCAAGATGGGACACTTCCTGCCAGAGAGTTTCAAATTTAGGTGAAGCAGGAAAGGTGGGGAAGGGGGCCCCGTGTCACACTGAGGTCTGTTTGTGATATGATCTGGGCTAACAATCGAGGGGCTGTGATAAGGGGCGTGGGCACATTGAAAAAGTCATTACCAGCCGCTCCAGTTAATAAACAGCGTGAACGGAAAAAATAATGGAAGAAAAAAAGTAGGACCAAGTGGGATATTCTTCCCTCATGTGTCTCAGGTTCCTGGAAGCTCCTTAAATCAAAGCATTGTGGCTCAGTAGATGGGGCTTAACGAGGGGTTTTAACAATATCCCCTACTGTATGGGCATGCCTAGAGCACTGATAAAACTCACAAAGATCTGGTCCAGCATGTGCTGGGAAGGACGCTGGTGAAAGATGTAGCCATGTTGTTACATTTCAATTAACTAAGTCAGTGGGGCTGATTTACAAATCTGGGCTAAGGTTTTCTTCGCCAATTTGAGGACAAACATAACTGAATGTCTCCATCTTGATTGCCTTAGATTTCAACAACCCTTTTCTCTGCTATGCCAGCCTACAGTGCCTGCCATAGAGGCATGAATATTTTACCACACTGAGGTGTTTACTTTTATGCTGGTATACGAGTTTCCACACCTTTGGAATGGAAATGTGTTCAATGTAGTTACTGTTGGGAGTCAAGCTACAGTTTTTAAAGGGCTCATGGGCCCTAGGGTGAGTTCAGTTGAAGCGAGATGTACCCCACTTGCAGTTCACAGAGAGACATAGCTAAACTATTCCACAGTTAGGGCATGTGTCTGCAGTGAGAATTTAATTCAGATTAAGGTAGGTTTTGAATTTAAAGCAAAATAATTATTCCTGTTTAACTTCATGTGTTGGTGTTCAGAATGATGGTGAATTGGAATTCGGAACACTTATTCCAGAAGAAGAACATCCACACTAGGAGTTATTCAGAAATAGACATTCCAAAATAACTCCTTGTGTAGACAAGCCCGTAAACTCTCCCCTACTCTCAGCTCTATCTCTGAGGTAGGGAGATGCATTAATGGGGCTCATCTTGAGACCTGAACTTTATTCACTACTATGCATATATTTTCACATTCATTCTACAGGTTTTTTCCCCCGGTATATCTGAAGCTATTTTAAAAAAAATTTAGTCCTTAAATTGCAACCAGCAGGCAACTCTCTACTTCATTGCACTGCTCCAGCCTCTGTGCTGCAGCCATGGCATTTCAGTGTTCCACCGAGGTCCCACGGGAACCTCCTGACACATGTAGGCTGCATCAGGTGTGTGCTTGTTTGGCCAATTTACATGACACATTAGATGTCAAGGAGGTGGTTAAATGAGGCAGTTTTATCACTTAATTTCAAAGCTAGTGATGCATGCAGGATGGGACCCTAGTTCCCTTCCATTCCCTTGCAAGCACAGTCCAGGTCTTTGAGAGTACTTCAGTATCAACACTCGCCTCTCGGTTTTATAGCCAGGGTGGATTGTCTGAGGTCTAGGTTCTGGCTCAGAGGTTTGGGTTGTGGTATTGAGTATCCTGACTTTAGTGTCTGGGCTGCTGCTAGCAGAAGCACGGAAGGAATTCCCCACTCAGAGCCCCTTTGATTTTAGAGGCAAATCCTGCTCCCCTTCTCTCACCCTGCGGGCACAGAAATATCAGAGTCCTATCGATCTAGTTAGCTCAAGTAATAATAGCAGTGTAGTCACGGCAGAGTGGAATGTAGAGGCTTGCTTAGGCCCCTCGCTATGTACTCTAGCAGCTAGCCCACGATCTGATTTTCAATGAGATTTGTGCTCCAGAATCAGGGCTTGTCCACAGGGAGACGTCCAGGACAGTTAATCTAAATCAACTAAAGGTGCGGATTTGAAGTGGATTAGTTAAATCACACTAAATTCTTGTGTGGGTGCTGTTATTCAGAATCAAAGTGGCCTTAATTCAGTTTCTCTTAATTCACTTTCAAAGTGAATGTTTACACAAGTTGCAACGAAACCTCTGATTACAGTGTGGGCATAAATATTCAAAAATCCTGTTTGAAAATCCAATTAAATGGGCGCACAAAAAGGGCAGAAGGCAAATCAAAACCACAGATCTGCTACAACTAAAATAAAATAAATGAAACATACAATAAAGAAATAAATATACAAATGAATAAAATAAACACAATATTAACCGGGTGACAGGCTAATTGAACTGGGAGGCAGTGTGGGCCAGTGAATAAGACTGTATGTTGGCAATATAGGGATCTCAGTGCTGTCTCCCACGCTGTCACTATCCTGATCTGTGACCCTGGGCAAGTCACGTGGATAGATTTTTCAAAAACACCTAAGGGATTTAGGAGCCCAGTTACTTTTGGAGGGAATTCTGTTTCTAATCCCTTAGATCTCTCTATCTGTAAAATGACAACAATGCTGAATCTCCTTTGTAAAGCACATGCAGATTCCAGAGGAAAATCATTAAGTATTAGCTGTTATTCAAAATAGGTTACGCCAAATAAACTTCTTTCCAGTGCTTTAAGGGAATATCATGCAGCAGGCATTGGTTTGTGGATTCCATCCATATTCGCTGCACTATGCTGAACTGCGTGCCCTAAGAGCATATCTAGCATTCAAAGGGTTAACTGGAGCTGGGTGTTTGGAGTTTATTAGATCAGATGAGAAAATCCTTAGCTGCACGTATTCTATAGGAAGGGTATGTACTCATTTGCAGTCTTTTACAGTTACCCTTCCCTACCACTGAGTAATGCTTTGTTCATTCCACTGGTATGTGACGTTCTCTGCACTCATCTTCTTGGAGGCCAAAGTTATTTGTAATGCAGCTGTAAAATGGGTAGCAAAAATATCCAGGAACAGTGCTCCCTCGTTTTGTTTTTCATTTTAAACTTGCTGCTCTTGGGCAGGAAACCCAGACTCCACTGTGTACTGGAATCTGCTTCAGTGTAGTAGATTGATACAGCAAAGGGCGATTGACCCTTTCCCTGCTGTGTACCAGGGCAAAGGTAACTGATACTTCTACAACTGCAGGTTCCCTCTAAGACACTACAAAGGTCAGTGCATATACTCTCTCTCCTCTTCTTTCTTGCCATCTTATATTTCTGATTTATGTTAAAATTGTAGGGCCAGATATTTCACTCAGTCAATGCTCCTAGCGAAATTCTAACTGACTTCAATGTATGTTTCCCTGAGTAAAGACCTCAGGTTTAGGAGCAAACTTTGTGGGCTGGTTATTCTATCACTATTTTCTATGAGGTTTCCTGCACCATCCTCTAAAACCTGTGGGTCTCAACTTTTTATGGATCATGAAAGCTTGGTGGTGTGCGCAACCCTACAGGACCCACCAGCCCAACTCCTCAGGCCAAGTCCAGCCCTCTCCTCCCCTCCTCCGTGACACACTTACCGCTGTGTGGCGTCACAGTAAGGTGCCCCGACACAGTGACTGAGAACCGCGGCTCTGTCTAAACCGGAGGGGTCAAACGTGCTCTGTTGCAACCCACATTTGGGGAGCAGGCCCAGCTGCAACCTGGCCAGAGGCAGCGAGCTGGGGCTGAGGCTGCCTGCAGCGGCAGGGCTGGGCAGTGCAGGGAGGGAGGAGGAGAAGAAGCTACAGTCTGGCCTGCATTACTCAAGCAAGGTGCTGTGGCGGGCACATTACTATGGGACCCACTTTCTTAGCAAAGTGGCTTGCAGGGTGTGGTCAGTAGGTGGGGGCGAGGATTGGAGGTGTGGTGGGTCCCAGGGTGGGGCGTGGGACCCCTGAGAGGAGCAGGCGGCATGTGCTGTACTGCTCGGGTAAGGGCGGGGGCCATCCGGGGGCAAGAGCTGCAGGGGGCTAAGTAGGGAGCGTGCAGCCGAGCTGCTGGGAGGAAGGCTTCACCTGCTACTCCCTCCTCAGGCAGGCAGCATGGAGGCTGTGGACGCTGCAGCCAGCCGGCATTAGCAGGGGGCTCAGCCCGCTCTGGGGCTGGCCAGAAGCTGCGCTCTGCGTGGCGCTCTCGCCCTGCGACCCCTGGCTGGATGGTCAGCCCCAGGGAGTGAGGTGAGCTGGTGGTGCAGCCGGTCTCCAGCATGGTCCTGCGAGGTCCCTGAGGATGAGTAGAGTAGACCTGTAGCAGGGATCTTGGGGAAGCAGGGGATAAGTAAAGCGGCCCCGTGGGCGGTTTGGGGGCAAGAGTGGGAGGTGGGGATTTTGGGGGAGTGGGGATAAGTAGAGTGGCCTGGTGGGTGGGGGGCTTGAGGGAACAGGGGTGAGTAGAGCAGGAGGCGGAGAGCTTGGTGGCTAGAGCGGGAGGTGGGGGCCTTTGGGGCAAGAGTGGGAGATGGAAGGTGGGGATTTGAGGGAGCGGGGCTGAGTGGTCTGCCAGACTGAGTTGCTGGCAAAAACGGTCCCCTGAGGCTAAGGCTATGTCTACACTTGTAAATTGAGGTCGACTTTAGCTAAGTCGACTTAACTAAGTTGCTCCCTATGCTCTGTGCCCGGAGTCATCTAGCTGGGGTTCCAGTCTGCTGAAAGGGTGTAAGCATTGGTCTTTTCTTTCCCTTCCTCTTGCTAGTATTTTAATAAATGTAGTTTGTTTTCATCCTTTACCTTGCCTCCCGGCTTTGTCTACCAAACTCACTGAACCTAGGGCCTGAGCTAAGCAGCTTGCTTAAGTTGACTTAAAGAAACTGTAGTGTAGACGCAGAGTAAATTAAGTTGACTTAAGTAAGCTTAAATCGACATTATTTACAAGTGTAGACGCACCCTAAATGACTTTGACACCCCTGGGCTAAACTATCTGCTGCTGACCATCATCAAAGACAGAATACTGGACTAGATAGACCATTGGTCTGATAAGATATGGAGTTCCTATGTTACTGTAAATATAACACAGACAATCCTGCAGGTTATATATGGGTTAGTGCTGAACTGATCAGGACTTTTTAATGCAGGACCTTTTCCAGACTGCTTTCATAGAGTAGGGCTCACCTCAAAGTGGCAATACTTTATGTGACCTCAGGGTAGACAGAGCAAGTTTCTCATACTTTCAGTGGATTCTCACTGTATATGTGTGTGTATAAAGCTTTAATCAAAGGCATCCTCAGAGCCCCCAAGGAAACCTGCTCACCCAAATCATGCATATTCTGGAAATCTCCTTTCCACAGGAGGAGAGCTCAGTGTAGCCAATTTCAGAGCCAGTCAGTGCTGCTTTGCTGTATAAGCTGAGGGTGAGGGTGATGGACAGTCAAGAGTAACACAGAGCACTCTGGACCAAATCCGTCCCAGGTCTATTTCCATAAATGTCAATGGGCCTTTAAACCTGGGATAGAGTTGGTCTGAGTGTGCTCCCAGCCCTTGTGCATTTGGAACTGATTTAGGGGCTTACTGTGTGCAATGGGGAGGGAAATGGGGTGGGGTGGGGAGGGCTTAGAATAAAGGCACAAAATAGATTACATTAGATTAAGAGGATGGTAAAAGACCCTCATCTGGACAGACTTTTAGCTCACAGCCTGGCACTAACCAAGGGCATGCTCAGATGTCTGTGTGGTGTCTGTGCAGGAAACACAATGATGGCACACAATTCAGATATTCCTGGGGACTTTGGCTATGTCTACACTTGCTAAAATTAGTTTGAATTAGTTAGTTCAAACTAACTAATTTGAACTAATTTTAGTTAGTTCGAATTAGCTTAATTCGAACTAGTATGGCCACACTGGAACGTTAGTTCGAACTAAGCAAGCACTTGCTTAGTTCGAATTAGCGATCTCCATTCATTTCAATGGCTGGTTAATTCAAACTAAGCAATTAGTTCGAATTAACATGGCCATATCGATTAATTCAAACTAGTTAGTTCAAATTAACCCCTTAGTTTGAATACCCTATTCGAATTTATTAGTTCGAATTAAGGAAGCCCTTAATTCAAACTAACTAAAGCCTACTGTAGTCATGGCTTTATTTTGTTCGAATTAATCCTCCTTAATTCAAACTAACTTGCCAGTGTAGACATAGCCTTGTGTTCCAGGGAGTAACCCATAGGCTCATAGGAGGGAGGTTTGCTGTGTTTCAGACGTTACAGTGTTTCACACAGTCCAGGGGCAGAATGCTGAAGAGCCCCAAGTGGTCCCACGCCTCAGCACGCCTATCCTTGGAGTGGGTCGGGAGGAGGCTGATAACAAGATGTCTCAGTGCAATGAGGAAGGCAGAGCTATAAGAATCAGGAAGCCATTTTACGTCACCGGGGCTTGTCCATGATCTTACAGTCGGTCTGCGGATGAGGCCGAGATAAGGGAGGAAGCAGAGAAACATTGTGTCGTGGCCACAAGCATTCATTCTCCTTGCAGAACGTGCCAAATAAGGAGAGGAAGGACAGGTGGGAGAGTGAGGTGGAATGCGGCTCCTCCTCACCAAACTCTCCCATGGTCACAAATAGATGTTCTCACAAAAACATGAGTCAGGTTCAGCTGTTTGTTCCCTTCTGTTGCTCTGAAGCCAGGACTCTGAGTGTGGAAAATGTATAAATGTAAGGTGAAATTCTTCCCTCCTTCCTTAGTTGTGCACCCCTGATCTGTAGCACTGGGAAGAGGCTACAGCAGACATAAGTGAGACATGGAGGCCAGTGAGGAGGGCTCGGTGAAGGCAGAATGGAGAAGAAGCACCGATTGGCTAGGCACTGTAGTGGAAGAATGAATAGGGCATCAACAGCCAAGAGGTGCAAGGAAGATGAACAGGACTGAATCAGATAGCAGTGCCCTTCCAAACACAGGGTTTGAGGAGGATGGTGCATTTTGTGATGGAGTGAAAGAGTGAGACGTTCAGCTTCAGTTGTGCTAAAGTGGACTGGTAGTGGGAGTAAATGGACACGTGGGGCTGTACAGAAGGTGAAATGTCCCGGCCATCAAGATTTACATAAACATAGTAATTACAAGATGGTTTGTCATAGACAAGAACAGAACAAAGGTTACAGTTACTATCTGGAGTCTCCCAAAGACTTAATGCAGGTTTGTGGTGGTGTATTTTGAAAAACAAACAAGAAAACAGAACTACGCTACCACGGTGAGCCAGTAACTCAGTAATGGGAAAACACTGCAGCTGTATTCTCTTCTATGCATGCCATTGTGAACTGCATGGGGTGTGGGCAGGAAAACAGGCTGACGGCTTGTGTAATAGGATGCATTCGACATAGAAAAGGAATGCTAGAAAGTGGCAAAAAGGGAAAACCTGTCAGTCTGAAGGTCAGTGAGACAAATCTCTGGCACTGAGTTTTCAGGAAAGGTCGAAGGTAGCTGAACTGTTTATGAAACATTTCGAGGCGGGTTCATATCCCACCCCTCCCATTTGGATTCTTAAGAACTCATAGCAAGTAATCAATATTCTTCTTGTTGAAACAAGTCAGAGAGTGGGAGTAAGAGGAAGGTGAATACACAATTGCCTTGTCATAAAACAAATAGATAATTTAAGGCAGAATCGAGCTTCCTAGAGTACTGCCCATTTAATAATGCATATTTTTAAAGGCTCAACATGCCAACAACAATAGATGCATAGAAGAGACATAAAATTGCTCAATAAACAAAAAGTCTTGTGGCACTTTTAAAGACTAACAAATTTATTTATCACATGAACTTTCATGGGAGAAAAATTCCACTTTGTCAGACGCTCAAGTGTCTGACGAAGTGGGATTTTCTCCCATGAGAGCTCATGCGATAAATACATTTGTTAATCTTTAAAAGTGCCACAGGACTCCAAATTTTTTCAGGCATAAGCTTTCGTGAGCTCCAAAGCTTACGCCCAAAGAAATTTGTCAGTCTTTAAGGTGCCACAGGACTCTCGTTGTTTTTGCTGTACACAGACTAACACGGTTATCCTTCTGGAAACAGGACTTCTTGTTTATTTTGCTGAACTAGACTAAAATGGCTATCCCTTGGAACTTGTCAAAATTTGCTCAGTTGTTTTAAGAGTCTTAAACCTCTACTACTTCTCAGGGCTATTTAAATACTATTGATATTACTTTTATTAGCACTAATAATATTGCAATTGTTTTGTTATTGCATTGAACACACTGACAGTGAAATTTATTCTGGAGAGGGTATGTAGAAAACAATATAAGATTGTGTCTCGTGCAATCACTGGCGCCTAAAATCCCACCGAGACTAAGGAACTGGGTTAACCAGTTAATGTTAAAGGTAGTGATGGATTATGTATTGCGCATTTATTGTAAGTAAAGTCCCTGAGTTTCTGCTGGTCTGCATAATAGGCTGTAATAAATCACCAAAGAGCCAGCAGCCCCGAGTCTTAACCTGCATTAATGCCTATGCAGTCCGTCAATGTCTCTGTCCATTGCTGTGAATAATTGAGTGTGGTGACACAGGCTGGAACTTTGCTAATAGTTAAAATGCTTTCAAATTAAAGCAAGTAATGGAGGGAACAGGGGAGACTGTCGCAAATCATGTCCATAGACGGGATGTTTGGAGCTTTTTTTCCTGCTTTTGGAAGTTTGAATAGCCCTCCATATACATTGGGGTGAAACTTTCCAACATCCCCCCATGTCCACACTGGCAAGTTAGTTCGAATTAAGGAAGCTTAATTTGAACTAACTAAAGTTAGCTAGGCTTTAATTAGTTCGAATTAAGGGCTTCCTTAATTCAAACTAATAACTTCGAATAGGATATTAGAAGTAAGGGTTAATTTGAACTAGTTAGTTCGAATTAACCAATGTGGCCATGTTAGTTCGAACTAATTTCTTAGTTTGGACTAACCGGCCCATTGAAATCAATGGAGATCGCTAATTTGAACTAATTTTTTCTAGTTTGAATTAAGTTAATTCAAACTAACTAAAATTAGTTTGAATTAGTTAGTTCAAACTAACTAATTCAATCTAATTTTAGTAAGTGTAGACATAGCCATGAACCAAAACAATTCTGCTTTTTAAAGGACTTTGGATAAAGCCAACATTGAGTCAATCCCAGCTTTTCTTCTCTTCTGACATTCATTTTCTTATTGATTTTTTTTAAATTGGTGTGTCCATTCTGTACTATTTTGGAGAAAACTTTCCAAGCACCATAAAGGAGAATCCTGAAAATCATGTTACTTCAGGCATTAAATTTATGGGAATATTCCCTGAAAAGCACAACCCACTGAAAACGTAGTCCAGTTCTTCAAAGAATTTGAGTTATGACTGGTCTTCATGCTTAAAACCACAGGAAATCCTCTCTCATACTAGGCAACCACAGAGCAATTTTTTCCTCAGCCAAATACCAGATTGCAAGAGTCTATGCTGGCATGAAGGATTTCCGCAGCTTTATAACACTTTATAGGATACTTTTCATTCATGGCTCTCAAAGTAAGTGGCAAGATGGGAAATGTCATTATCTCCAGTCTTCAGGGAAATTGAAGTGTAAATTGATTAAGGACAGCTAGTCAAAAGTTTTCCATCAAAACTTTTTCAATGGAAAATTTGCTTTTTGACAGAATGAACCTTCTGATAAAGTGTCATATTCCTCTGGAAATTTTTTATATTTCCATCAAACAGATTCCCCAAAACTGAAAAGATTTTTGGTTTTGACTGAAAACTGAATTATTTCAGTTTGTGCACGTTACCATAGTGTCTCATGTCAGCTGGATTTTGATTGTCATTACATGTCTCCATTCTCCTCCATGGACTGGGCTCTCCAGATAAACTTTATCTCCTATGAAGCTCTGTGGCCCTGGGACTTACCAGATGCACTGCTTTCTCTCAAGCTAAGAGTGTGATGCGTTATGAGAGGGGTAGTCTGAACATGCTCAGGGTTAATTGATCGCCACATTTCGGGTCGGGAAGGAATTTCCCCCCAGGGCAGATTGGCAAAGGCTCTGGGGGTTTTTTCGCCTTCCTCTGTAGCATGGGGCATGAGGCAATTGCTGGTGGATTCTCTGTACCTTAAAGTCTTTAAATCATGATTTGAAGACGTTACTAACTCAGTCATAGGTTAGAGGTTTATTGCAGGAGTGGGTGGGTGAGGTTCTGTGGCCTGCATTGTGCAGCAGGTCAGACTAGATGATCACATTGATCCCTTCTGACCTTAGAATCTATGGCCTACTCTACACTGGGAGGCTAAGTCGATGGGAGATACACAATCTGCATGCCGCAGAATGCGTATCTCCTGTCGACTTAGTTACTCCTGCGTACTGCGTTGTCTTCACTCAGTGCTACCGACTTGAAGCGCTCTCTGGTTAATGCAGACTTACTCCACTTGGAGGGGTGGAGTACGGAGTTGAGCAGAGAGTGCTTCTGGGATCGATAGAGTGGATCTACACTGGCCAGTCCATTGATCCATGGACTGATGCAGTTTTTTCAGTGTAGACAAGGCCTATGAGTCAAGGAGCCTGTCCTATAAAGGAGAATGGGAGTACGAGACACCCAAACTGTAATTCCCACGAGGCACCATGGCTGGGTCACAGGGGCCTCGGGTACAATGAAACTCCACTTGTGGAGAAGAGAAAGAAAGCCCTGAATTATTTCAAAGCAGTGCAGTGTGAAAACTTTAGACCTGCTTGTAGCTGAAAGACTTTTGCTTACAATAAAAGTTCTGTAGGGATAAAAATTATTTCTCTGTGAGTCCTATCTGAAACACTGAGTGAACCCCAAGTAAAGAAGTAGCATGAAAATCTGATGACACACGACCGAACTGAAAGGTCTGTTATAGGGCCTGTGTTCAGCCAGCTCACTGACAGCTCGTGCTGGGTGTGAGGTTAGGTGAGGCTAGTAATGAATGCCGGATACTTTAGAGATGTAAATGACTAAATTTCTTGCCCTGGGAAGATTGCAATCTAAATAGGAATTGGTGTAACTCTATTCTGACCTCTCCACAAGTTCTATCCGTACTGTGTTTGGATCATGTAGTCAGTTTTTCTTTCATGAGTAACACAGCCACATTCTGCCTCCCCTCTGACCCCTGAACCCTGCCTCCATTCTGCTGGAAAGAGACACCATGGCGGTCCTTTTCCTAGCATGAAAGGAGCTGTACTCTTCCCCAGATAGGTTCCCTGCTTTGCTCCCTTTCCTTTCCCCAGCCAATAGAAACACAGTGTTTCCCTTATGCATACATGAAAGGCCCGATGATTTCACCCTATAGAGAGAGTTCACATGTGTGCATGTGTCTGTGATTATCCATATTTACCATAGCATATTTTTAAAATGGCTTGTGTTTAGCTTCAAATGGTTTGGCTATTATCCAGATCACGGGTCTCAGAACTAAGGCCTGTGAAGTCCTATAGCACAGCCACCCTCCTTGCTGAAAGAGGAGCTGCCTGTGAGATGTTGCCAGGATAGTCTTTACTTGGGCAGAGTTTGATGCCTCTGATCCAGATGGTCTGTTTCAAGTACAATTTAGCACTAGAACGTCTGAAACCTGCTGGGACTGTGAAGCTTATGAATTAATTTAGCCAGGAAAAAATAAATGATACAAGCTAAGAAAGTATTACAAGAGAATTGCAGGTATGCATTCTCTCTTAACAAGAGAATGTGAGCATAGGTGGATTTCATAATGGACTCTGCTCATCACTTCATTACACAAAAGCTATCAGCCTCATTTAGTGTAATGAAGTTTCACTATTCACTTCATCCTTTAGGAACCTTCTGGAAATTGGGTTTCTTCTAAAGCTGTGCTGCTTTATCTTGGGGCTAGTAACAGTATAAAGAATGAGTTAGGAAAATGCATTTTAGAGGGAAATCGTTAAGCTCAATAAGCCGCAAATTTGACTGTTGTCTCATCTTATTCTCTTTCCTTACATATGACTCTCCCTCCCCGCCCTCTTCTACCCTGCCATGCTCTCTGACTATAAGCAATGTCAGCTACCCAGGACTCAAGCAGACCAATCCTAAAATCTACACCACCACCATAGTTCAGCAACTCAATAACCAAATATTAGCCCTGGCTTAATTCTCATGAGTTACCGTGCAAAAATGAACTATAGTCTAACACTCATAAGCTGCCCTCTTAATCCGAAAGTGCTTTACAGGAATGGATAAATACAGCTGTTCCCATTTTACATGAGGAAACTAGTGTTCAGAGAGGTTTCCCTTTGCTAACACAGGGAGATTGTTGCACGGTTTGGAATAGAACTCAGATCTTCAAGCACTGTGCACATAACTCTGGTGCCTCCCTCTCAAGCCACTGTTGGGAATTAAAAATGGATGGTAAGGTTTTAGTTCCTGCTTGCAAGGGGCAGTTATAAAGAATAATGTGTCTGGCTTTGTTTTAAATACTGTATGTATTGCACTTAAAGACCATGCGCTTGCTCTGAGGCATGATTCCACTCACAGCTGTGCGTGTATTCAAGGCAAACTCTGGATCATTTCCATCAGTGAATATTGTTTCACTAGGAACAAGGTAAAATATCAATTTGGGCAAAATCTTACTTTTCCGCTTTTCAGTTCTACCCAGCAAAATTATGCCATTTTCCATAGAGAAGCCCAGTTTTATTTGTCAAAATGACAGGGATTTAATCTCCCTCTTATAGAAACCAGACAAGATTCAGAACTGGTGTAACTGGGTATAAGGACAACAACACTGGAGTAAATGGTGTGTACATGGACACATCTGATTCTGAATTTCACTGCTATTGTTTTTATTACAGTAGCATCTACAAGCCCCAAATGAGATCAGGATCCCATTGTGCTAGGTGCTGTACAAACACAAAATAAGACAGAACCCCTGTCTCACATTGCTTACAGGCTAAATAGACAAGACAGACAAAGGTGGGATGGGAGACGGACTAGGAGAGAGGTGTCGTGACTTGCCTGAGATCACACAGCCAGCCACATGTCTGGGAATAAAACCCAGGGCTCCTGACGCCCAGTACAGTGCCCTGTCTACCAGATCACGTTGCCCCGTGCCATTTGGCCATAGGCTATTGATGGAATTCAAAAACTGGCTGTATAAGTTTAGCTCCATTACTCAGTAGCTCTTACTGCTCAGGTAACAATGGATATGAAATCTCGTTCCCTCAGGACGTAAGATGATAAATTTGTGGTCAAGGCATCAGGGGTTGGATTCTGCTCATAGCCTGGCCTTGCACTTCCTATATTCAGGTCTGGATGCCTGGGTCCGGCCCTCCCCTGGCAATGAAGAACAGATGGCCCTGAAATGTGAACAGGCAAGGCCAAATCCAATTCTTTTTGTCTCCACAGCGCTATCTCTGTGGAGGACCCTCCTCAGGAGAAATTGAAGAGCCCACAAGATCCAGTGGAGATAATTAGTACAGAACCTTCCATAGTGCACAAGGGAAAAGATAGTCCCCGCTCAAAGATGAAGATGTAAGTAGCTATCCCAGGGAAGGCTGTTCCTTACAAGCCAGGAATTAGCAGACGTATCTGCAAGTAAAGTGCCCTATTAGCTGCCCTCTATTAAAGATTTTTTTAAAACCAAGGGCTTGCTCTTTAAAGAATGAAGGGCTATGGGAGTGAATTATTTTGCAGGCCTCTTTGGTTTTCTGTTAGTTCTTCTCTAATCTGGATTGTAAACTGCATCTTTTTTTAAATTGGTGCAGGGAGAAGCTATGGAAAGGGTTGGTGTCTTCCTAGATTAAGATGCCAATCCTCTTCCTCCACCTAGGAGATAACTTGCAAAATCAGGAATGGCTAGTAATGGAAAAGACAAATCTGTGTAATCCTGTCTTTTCCTAAAAGTGCTGTAAGGAATGTGGCGGTGTAGAGAGATGCTCAGCAAAACATGCCATTTCTTCTTGATACATGCATCACTATATTAGTGAAGATGAACTCTTATACACTCCTTGTCTGGAGTGAGAAGGGACTAGATAGGGGGTCTATCTTCAGCCTCCCCCTTCACCCACTGATTCCAGTTGACTCTCATGCCACAGTGTGTTATCTCCTATAGTCTCCAAGGCTATATCTACACTGGCAAGTTAGTTCGAATTAAGGAGGTTTAATTCAAACTATCTAAAGCCATAGCTACACTAGGCTTTAGTTAGTTTGAATTAAGGGCTTCCTTAATTCGAACTAATAAGTTCAAATAGGATATTCGAACTAAAGGGTTAATTCGAACTAACATCAGAATTAATCAATGTGGCCATGTTAATTCGAATTAATTTCTTAGTTCGAACTAACTGGCCATTGAAATGAATGGGGATCGCTAATTCGAACTAAGCAAGTGCCATGAATGGCACTTGCTTAGTTCGAACTAAGTTTTCCTAGTTCGAATTAAGCTAATTCGAACTAACTAAAATTAGTTCGAATTAGTTAGTTCGAACTAACTAATTCGAACTAATTTTAGCAAGTGTAAACATAGCCCAATAGCCTGTCCTAAAACAAGCTACAATACAACTTAACCCCCTTTATCCTTTCTGTGTTTTCCTGATTAGATTAAAGGCTTTGACAGCCATGAAGTGCATCTTTTCAATGCAAGAGCAGCAGCAGCAGCAGCAGAAGAAAATCCACAAACCTCAGGCAGCACAAGCAAAAGACAACAGAAGAAGTAGTAACACTAGTAGATAGACACCCCGGTTATTTGCTTCCTAGAGATGCAGACATAGCTACATCCTATCTCAATATGCTCTGTTATATTTGATCGTTAGTAACAGGATGCATTTGCTTCTCAAATCTCAATATAACATTGCAGTCATTAAACGTTTCTTGGTTTGCTTGGTCTCATTTTCCTCACTTCAAGAAGGTTCCTCCCTACATACACTGACCCCAGTGACTTCACAACTCTGGAAATACCACAGATCTGCAGAAGAACCAGAGAGAAACCAAATCACTGAGGCGTCACCTGAACTAAGTGTCTGCTTTAACAAGTGTCCATCAGCATTTTAGGATCTTTGTAATGGAAGTAGGGGAATGAGCTGAGCTTGAACAAGCCCAAGTGAACTAGAGAAATCTCTGCGGGAAGCTTGTTTGAATTGCTGCATTTTTGAGGGCTTGAAGTAAAGGTGCAAGGAGCAAAATGGAGTGGATAACATCCTGCTTAGAAAATACTCTGGCAACCAGTTTGATGATACACTCAGTTCTATATAATTGGAGAATCCCAGGACTGGGATAAACGAGGTGTTTGCAAACAGCCAGGGCAGTCCCATGGGGGAAGCAGGGCCCAGGGCCAATTAGCTGAAGCGGGGCCCCGTCCCCATTGTGGGGAGCCGGCTCCAGCCCAAGCCCCAGCCCCGGACGCCGCCTGTTGTGGGGGGGCAGCCCTGGAGGCTGAGGCCACCTGTGGGCGGGAGCCAGGCACGGGCTGGGAGGCCGAGGCCGCCTGCAGAGGCTGGGGGTGGAGCTGGAGTCGGCTCCAGTCCCAGCCCCGACCTTGGAGGACACCTGCAGGCGGGAGGGAGCCAGCGGCCCCTGACCTGTGCCGGGAAGCCAAGGCTGCCTGTGGAGTGGAGCCGGCCGTTTGGGGCAGGCCAGCCCTAAGGCCGGGCCCCACATGCTCCACCCCTCGGGGTGGGGAGGGCTGGCCCAGGGACCGGGCATAGCCCTCCCTGCCCCACTGCCTTCGGCTCGCTGCTGAAGGCAATGGGGCAGCTGTGGGAGGAGGGGCTGCGGCTCGCACGGGGCCCGGGGCGATCGCCCTGTTGCCCCCCCCCAGGGACGGCCCTGCAAACAGCACTGAGATGTACTAGCAGAGTGTGGGAAGGGGGATCTCCAAAATAACTAGGAATAAAGCATGTCAGAATTGAGACATTTTTACAGGGCTGTGGGGGTGAGCTCACTATTAGAAAAGAACCGAGTTTGATACAAGTCAGGATGAAGGGACATGGTCAGAGAAGGCTAATACAATCCTAGGGTACATCAGCTCAGGTATACCCAGTAGAGACAGGAAAGTGTTAGTACCATTATACAAGGCACCTGTGAGACCTCATCTGGAAAACAATTCAGTGTGTGCAGTTCTGGTCTTCCATGTTTAAGAAAGATGAATTCTGACTGGAAGAGGTGCAGAGAAGGGCTACTAGAAAGATCTAAGAAATGGAAAACCTGCCTTATGAGAGGAGATTTGGCCCCCTTGTTTAGCCTAACCAAAAGAAGGCTGAGGGGAGAGATGACTGCTTCGTATAAATACATCAGAGGAATAAATATCTCTGAAGGTCGACTTAAGCCTTAAGCCGACTTAAAGCCAGTGTGGCCGGCTATGTCTACTGTTAAGTCGACTTATCAAAGTTGACTTAACTTTACAAGTGTAGACACAGCCTATGAGTCTGTGAGATAATTCAGTGCATTTCCCATGGAGCCCCAAGCAGTGGACTCCTGTCATGTGACTCTGGTCAGAATGTAAAGTTTCCCCCCACCTCCTGAAATAAGATTCCCATCCAGTGCAGTAGCCCCTGTATCTGTCAGGAGGAGACATCACATCCCTGTGCCTGTTAGAGTGAATCTGGCCCATTGTCTGTAGATAAAAAAGGAAAGGCAGGGGAAGAGCTCCAGGGGGAGTGGAGTTTATCTAAGGGTAAATACAAAACAAAACTGCATGGACACACTGCCCTAGTTTTTAAATACATATGGAGAGTTACCTTACAGTGGCGTTTAAAGAGACAAGGCATGTGAGGTAACATCTTCCATTGGACCAACTTCTGTTTGTCAGGGAGACAAGCTTTCAAACTTAAGAGCTGAAGAAAAGCTCTGTGAGATGTGAAAGATCGTCTCTCTCACCAACAGAAGATGGTCCAATAAAAGATTATCTCATCCACCTTGTCTCTCTAATATCCTCGGACTGATTCAGATTCAACGAAACCGGCACTTAAGGCAGACTGCTTTCCTCATCAAAACCTACAGGTAGGCCTCTCTCTAGCATGTTTTGCAAACTCACTTGGCTTTGAGGGGCACAGTGGCCTGCAAGAAGCAAGCCACGGCTCAGGAACCACTGAAATGTCAAGATGCTGATGTTTCCGTAGCAATATTTGGTGTTTGAGTTCTATTTATATGTTTGTGATGAACACCTATCCAGACAACAGGTGGCAGAAAATTTTTTGGCACTTTCATTGAAGCACATCAGCTTGCCTGGCACTTCAGCAACTGGCCTTGAATATGTATTAAAAAGACAGAACAAAACAGAACAAAAACCCTACCCCGATCTCCTCCTGTTACATTCTTTCGAGAGGATATATATTTTTATGGGAGTCCATTTATCTTTGCCATCGCATGAGTTCTTGTCAGATTAAACTTGATTTGGCCAGTAGATTACCAATTACATATATTTGGATTTTCCTCTTGTATAAAGGGTCCATTCAGGTCAAGTAAATATTGTCCATTTGTCTGGGAGCCAAAGGAGTAAGAGGCCTCAAGCAGTGGAAGGCGCAGCATTTGGAAGAACATTTCCAGCCTGCAATGTATGGGAATAGCACTGAAGCGCTCTGCATCTCTCCTTTTTTCAAGGCACATCTTCAGCTGCTGCAATTGGTAAATGATGACAGGCAAAAATTGAAGTGCACCATTTATTTCAGTGTTCTGAGGTTGTCTGGAGCCAGGAAAAAATTTGTAAAATATAAGAACCTGGACTTAGCCAGCACTGTCCAGAAGCAGAACTTGGCATCATCTACTTTAAAAGAAGGAATGGGTGAAACAAAATGGACATAATCACTGTCAGATTAGAAGAAAAATAGAAGAGGTTAAAATTTTCAAAAGCTAAGGGATTTAGATGTCAGAAATCTCATTTATTGTACCTTTGAGTCAGTTTGATTAACCTAGGTGACTGGCAAATATTAAAAATTATCTTGCAACGAATGCATATGCGGCAGCCAGCAAATGCAATTGCTGTATAAATGCTCATCCTGACATGTGGGGCAAGGAGCCCAGAACATCATCCTTAGTCCCAACAACATGGTTCTTCATCACTTGAGATCTCCTTCAGTTAGTAGTAATAGTGTAGTGGAACTCTTACCTTCTCTCTGAGGCAACACAGGAGGCAACATTTCTCATTGATGCATATAGCCATGGGGTGTATTACAGTGTTTCTTTGTTTCATCACTTAAAGATGGATATCATCACATTTAAAGGGACATTGCACATCACATTATGATAAAAAAGGTGTTTTGTACAAAGTGGCTAACATACAGCAAATTGGATATCTGTAAAGAACTATGTAAGTAATAAATATTATGATCTAATGTAATATGGTAAGACCTAATATGCTTAGAACATTTCTGTTTCATTTAAACATTCCCTCGCAGCATCTGCAATTCAAAAGAGTATCAGAATTGTTTTTGGACTGCTGGAAAACCAGAAGGTGAAACCAGTTACAACTGGGAAATGAAATTGATTAATTTAGTTTCTCTGACCAAGTTATATGAAGCGGGAAGGGGAAGGAAAAAAACAGCAGGAGTGAAGAAGAGCACATTTTAATTTCTTCTCAACTTTCAGTTATTGATACCACAGATAAAGATTTTTTCTGTTACATTTCTAGGCTTAGAATTTGCTCTAACTTACACTCCATAACACTGATTTCTGTTCTTATTATGTTCCTTAAATTTGTTCATTTACAGATCACTGAAAAAAAAGCAAATGGCTAGACCTTGGTGTGGGGTGAGGGGGTGAGAGCATTTCTAAAGCATAAATGTGCGAGAGGGCTATGTGCTCCCTAGAAAGGGCCCCCTCTTTACCAATGCTGAGTGCTTCCCAGGACGTGCTGAATAACCTCACCTGCCCATGAGGACTGGAGAAGGCTCAGCACGGCACAGTATGGGACCCAAACTAGAGTGTCTGGAAGACACCTTTGTGTTTCAGTAATTAAAGGGGAGTGCAGGGCTGACGAGTCTCCCCTGCTGGCAGCTTGTTGCCTTGATTTTATTCTTGACTTCATTTGATTATTTCCCTGTCATGTTTTGTTAGTGTCAGCAGGAAAGAAATTCAGTGCCATGAACTATCTATCAGACTTACAAGTTGCCCCTCCAAGCCATAATTCCTAATTATTATCCAGCTGCTCCACGTATCCTGTGCAGATTGGCAATGCAGATAGGCGCGAGAGTGAGATGTTCTAACCCATTGTCTGAAATGTGCTGTGACCTTTATTTCTTTGTTAACTTTTTTCTTCTCTAAGAATAAAGATATGTCTGGAGCAAAACATGGCTCTGTAAATAGAACAAAGAGTACAAAAAAAGAAAAAAAGAGCAGCCCCTGCCATGAGAAGTGTGCTTGCCAGAAGAGCCCATGTGAGGAATGCACATTGCAGCCATAGAGATCATGGATTAGAGAGCTGACCTTTTAAATGATAATATTCTCATAGCGTAGCCGGATATACAGCTGAGATATCAGGGCTGCATCATCATTGTTTTACTTTTTATGTAGCATAGACTAACGTGTGGTGTTCATATAACACTTTTCAGGCCAGGCTCGCAAAGCAGTTTAGAAATAATTATTCACCCTATGTTACAGATGGAGAAAATGACTTGTCCAAAGTCACACAGTGTATGTCCAGATTGCATGGTAAACTTGGCCTTACAATTCTTGGACTCCGGTGTTACAGACATGTTCACACCGCCATACTCCACTATGTGGACCTTCTGACATGGGGCTGCAACTTGAGCTGTTCCCATATTGTAAGATGACAGGGTTTGGACCCAAATTACAGCAGGACTCAAGCTATGACATCCCTCGCCCCATCAGGGTCCTATGACGTGGGTCCTGAGTGCTTGCTGACCTGAGTCAGACTGATGTGTGTGTGTACGAAAGAGAGGGTTTGGGCTCAAATCTGATTCAGAGCCCTGCCATAGCATACAATATAGACATACCCATTAAGAGAAAGCTGAGATTTGAAGCCCAGCTCCAAATCACTTGCTATAATTATATGCCTATGCCACTTCTTTGATTAGCAGAAGGGAGTGAACCTTAATAGCTATGGAGTTTCAGCTAAGCATCAAGTTTTAACCTTTCTCCATCCCAAATGGTCTCTCTAGGTCAGTGGTTCTCAACCACTGTGCTGGGACGGTAAGTGTATCACGAAGAGCCGGGAAGAGACCATGGCTGGATTTGGCCAGGGGGGTGGACTAATATGTCCTGTAGAGTTGCAATATGCCACCATGTGTGTTATGACCTGCAAAAGGTTGAGAACCATTGGTCTAGGCTTCTCTGCTGTTCCTCAGTCCCTCTGAATCAGGGCCATCCTTTGGTGGGGTTGAGCAGGGCAATTGCCCCGAGCCCCTGCTGTCCCCCCAGTGCTGTGCAGACTGCTCTTCCTACACCCTCTCCCGTCTCCTGCCGCGTGGTCCCCAGCTGCAGCTGGGCCTGGAGCCAGCTCCTGGTGGCGGCCTTGGGTTTCTGGCCGCGGCTGGGGCTGGCTCCCTCTGGCCACTGTGGCTCTGGATCCCCAGGGACAGAGCAAGTCTGTCTGTCCCACCCCACACCAGTGCGGGGGGTGGAGGGTGCAGGGGCCCCTCCAGGCTGATTGGCCCTGGGCCTTGTTCCCAGCAAGGGATGGCCCTGGTCTGAATGGGTCCTTTTGTCTGCCTTTCTCCATTCACTATTCACTTTGATGGTTCCTTTCAGACCACCTTCCACTCCCACAGTGTGGCAGATTTGCTTGTAAAAACATTTATAGTTGGAAAAGCAGATAAAACATATGTGAACATTTCCTCCGTCACTTTCCTCTGTCTCCGTTTCCTCTTCTAATTTTGACCTCAGCAACGAATAACAGCAACAGTGCAAGCATCTAGACTTTTCAACACCTACTCGTACGGTTACCAAATGGAACCTTGAGATGCACTGAGAAAGGAAATACTGTAAGGAAGGTGCCAACCATCAACAGAGGTAACAAAATGGTGCTGAATGAGCGTACATTGCAAGTGTGCTCAGAGTTTTAGTCTCCTCTGGTACTGTGCCATGGTTTTATGATCCAGGACAATTGTTATTATGTGAAATTTGCCCTTTGAATTGTGATTCCTTGGGGTTCCCAGGTTCCTTGGGCCCTCTAGGTGTCAGTGAATAGTTTCTAGAAGTCAGGTATGTAAGTGTGACCTAATAGAACGGAGCTATCATTTCTTCTTGGATTTCCTCATACCATAGCTAGAGCCAAGAGGAAGACGTGTATGACTCATTTGATTCTGTTCCATTGGTGCAACCTGATGAACCAACATAGCTTTCAATTATTCACATAAATGCTACATGGGGCTCCCATGGATTTTAATGGGTATTTAATGGGTATCAATGGGAAAGATTATACCTGTAATTTTCTGACTATAGTTTCTGAAAACTGGGCCAAATGATTGATGAGAAGACACCTCAGGTACAGGCTAAGTAGCGTACACCATCTGAGGTGAATAGTACTGGGACCATCAGAGTCACACAGACCCAAACCACTCTTCTTCAGCTGTAGGTCTTCTGCTGGCCCATCCTTGTTTCTTCTCAGTCACGTATACACGAGGCCTTGATTCTCAGCTACATTCTCAGCACCAATTCAAAGGATTCTGGGGACCAGCTGAACATGACTGGAATAAAAACAGGGATGTCCTTGTTACGGAAATGACAGTGAGAGGGAACTCATTACGTTGCTGAGCTATACAAGGTGGTGTTGGGGGAAAGCAGATGGGAGGAAGATACTCAGGTCCTCTCTTCACCTACTGGGCCCTTTCAGGGAGTACAAGTTTGAACCTTTTCCTTGTTTTTGGAATGGGCCAGGGAATTCTTCCTGACAGTCCCATTTGTGATATTTAGCAGCTGCTTCCGTATCTATTCAATACAGACAGCAAGTTACCAAGATTGTGAGAATAGTTATAACATTCTTCTGTCAACTCTGGGAGCATTTTTGTTCTTTACCTTTCAGGCAAGTATTGGATGCAATAGCTTCATAACAAAGTGCCCTCTGGAGCGTATGATAAATTAATATGGGCCAGAAAAATTGTCATAATTAAAATAACATTTTATTGGTAGAGCTGTCTGTTTCTTCCCCGCATTCTCATTATCTAAGAGATGTGTTTGATTTTACACAACTGATGCCTGTATAAATCCTGTCGTGCAGGGGAGGACAGAAAGGAATCTAGATGAATAGTTAAGATCACAAAGGAATAATTATCCTTTGGTTTATCATCTATCTATCTATGATATTTTTGAGAGTCACTCACTCTAGTATCTAGGCAGTACAGTCACAAGAAAAGAAACAGTCTGCCTGCCATGCTGTCGGAGACCATAAAATATAGGATTTCTGCTACTAACCTCAGCCCTAAGATTTCATCTTTCTAAAGCAGTGAGAATGAATATATTAGGTCTGATTCATGTCTCACTTACAGTGATGTAAAACAAGTTGAATTTCATTTAATTCAGTGGGGTAAAACTGGTGTGAAAGGAGAATCCAGCCCACAACCTTTAAACAATAGCCCAATTATTTATCAAAGAGCTACACTCCCAAAGGGTAAAATTAATCCCTTCCCCTCACAAAGCCCAGGTAATCAGACTTCAGGGAATGAGGGAGGCAGAGGGAATGGATCTCCCCAATACAGCACTGCATCTCTGCAAGCTAATGGGCTAGAATAACAACCAGTGCCCTTCAAATTGATATTGGGCCAGTGGATCCATGTAGTCACAGATCCTATACTTTCTCTCGGTTCGTGACGCAATCACTCACGTTTTGTTCAAGCTCATTCATAGCCCTGCTCTGCTACACAATGGATGTGGGTAATTCCTCAATGTACAACCAGCTTCAGAGGGACCAACAGCTGTCTGGATTGTCATCTTCAGACTTCTCTCTCCATTTGGAAACTGACGGCTGAGCCAGAACTCAGCTGAGTTTATGCCTCCAGGAAGTACAACAAAGCAGACATTCACCCACCATCCCTTGGGTTAGCCTCAATGTTGAAACAGTGCATCCACTTGCACTTGCATTCGCCTTCCCATCAGGATGATTTCAAGGGAAGCTTGTATAGCTAAGCAGTAGCTTTCTGAATTACAACAACTGAAAGAAGCGCGCTTTCAGATCTGTCATGGTCGGCTGCCCTGAGAAAGGCATATCATCAGCCATGATGACGGTATGCTACACTGCATATTCCTACCAGCAACGCAATCTGTGCAGCTCACTGATGTGTTCTGCTAAGAACCCAATGCCAACTGGGGCACTGTGACGTACAACCTCAGCAGCCCAAATCCATGTGGTACGCTTCCCGGCCATATGTTTGTAGACAGCGTGGATTATTTATCCTGAAAATCTTTGGTGTGTAACAAATTTAAGCCTCCACTTAGTACAACAGCATATATTTAGCAACTGGCATAATCTCAACTGTGAGTGTCAACCTCAGGGCAGACACCTCAACTGGGCGTATGTTCTATAATTAGATTTATTAACTCAGTCATAGGAGACTTTTATTACAGGAGCAGGCGGGTGAGATTTTGTGGTCTGCATTGTGCAGGAGGTCAGACGAGATGATCATATTGGTCCCTTCTGACCTTAAAGTCTATGAATTCAGTAATCTGTCAGCTCTGAATGGCTTTTATAGCTAACCTAGGTTGATCCAGGTGATCTCTGCTTCTGTTTCATAGCTCTGGCCCTGTGAGAGTCCAAACAGCAAAGAGAGATGAAAAATTTTCTTGTTAGATGTTTTTATTTCCTTCTTCCAGAATTCAAGATAATGAGACAATCCCTTTTGCACATACCCTCTTCATGGCTTTGAGGGAGCAATTAACAAAGCCTTCGTATTGTGATGTCCCACAATGGCCCTTTTAATTCTGATACGACTTCTTGATGATTACAACACATTCCCTCCTGACTGGGTTCAAGGTGTCAGAGCAAACATTTTTTACAGGCATAAAGCAAAAGGCTGCAGCCTGTCTGCCTCTTCGGGTGGTGGCGTGTGGTGCTGGCTAATCGGGCTGGGACGCGGGTGGGTTTGAGTAGCGCATCACCGTGGCCATCTGGCCCCCTCTGAGCCAAGTGCCTGGACCGAACCCCTGAGCGGAGGTGGGGCAGGGGCCCTCTGGCTCCGCCGCATGTGTGACTGTAATGTCGGAAGGGCACGCACTGAGGATGGGCAGACTGGTGGGGCAGGAAGTCCTGGGAGGACCACGAGCAGAGGGGTGTGTGTGGCATGGTGCCAGGAGAAAGAGAGGGGGACCTCCGGGGGGCCTTCTTCCCTCTGCTCCTGACCCCATTGCCTCTCCCCTCCCTGAATTGGTAGCTCCTGTTTAACTGCAAGGCAACTGAGTCAAATTTGCATATAAATTCGAGTTTGGCAGTTGCCTTGGGGTTAAACAGGGTCTACGGATTTTTCTCTCATTACAACAGGTGATTTGACCTCACCTTCCTCTATGTGCTGTTCCCCAGTGTTTGAATCCTAACATCTATTTTGATTTGCTGTTACAGCCTGACCTGATCCTATGTCATACACTTCCCTGCATTTAATTTCCTCCCATTCTGTAAGTTTCCCATCTTCAAAGCGTCTGACGAAGTGGGATTTTCTCCCACGAAAGCTCATGCGATAAATAAATCTGTTAGTCTTTAAAAGTGCCACAGGACTCTGTTGTTTTTCTGCAATAGACCTACACGGCTACCCCTTTGGAACATAAATTTCTATGCTTTATCTATCCAAAATTTGCTCACCAGCCCCCCTGAGTGAGAAAAAAATTGCAATGTGACTCCTTACAGAAAAAAGTTGGACACTCCTGCTACAGATCATCTCCTGTACCACACAAACTCTCCGTTTATATCCATTAGTTCATCCTGGAGGCATTACACTACATAGTACCATCTGAAGGCTGTGAAGAAAGCTGTCAACCACCATTGCAATGTAACAGCAATGTTGCGAGGCCATGAATAGCCATTTGAAGAAGTGAAATGGCTAATGGAGTTCACATAGTCAAAGACAAAGCACACCTAGTAGAGTACTTCTGTTAGAGGGACCCCTGTGTACATAGTCTGTGAAGAATTATGACTTCCCATACCAGGACATTGGAATCGAATGATTCTTGCTGTACAATATAGAACCTTGCAGGTGACTCACCAAAGCTATTTATTCATACATCTTCGAAAAAGCAAAGTGGTGGTTCAAGGACAATAACACCCAATTACTGGATGTTCCCAGAGAGGCCCAGGACACTAATTCAATAGAAGAGGTTCAGTGGACAATGAAATCTCATCTGTTTATGTAAAATCATGTAACAAGTTTAAAAAAATATCAAGCAGCTACTGGATGCAATAAGGCAGGATTGAAAAGGTGGTTGGGGGAGAGAGGTGATACGTGAGAGAAATACTGGGCTAAGCCCTCAGGTATATTGGCTGAAATAAGGCAAAAAAAAAAAGAAAATTAATAGAGGGCAATTAAAGAAGAGTCATTAACCACAGCTGCATGGTTCTCTTAGCAGGTGTGGTGGAAACTATCTGTTAGTAGCCTTTGGGATAACACATTACAAGCTATACATTCTAAGTGCACCTGAGCAGAGAGGCCAAAGACTGATGAATCATGGAGACTCAATTATCATTTCAGCCCAGCATTTTCCTCCAAGCTGGGGGGCGGCACATTGCTGGGATGCAGTGGAGACGCTTTTATTGTTGCTACTTAGTCTGTGACTGAAGGGTGTTGATCCCCTGATCTTTAGCCTGACACGTTGACTGCCATCACGAAGGCCTCAACTCAGCAACACATCTAAGCACGTTCTTATTTTGAAAAGTGTGTTTCTGTCCCATTGACGTTGGGTTGGGGTTAGGCTCATTCATTTTAGTTATCAGGATTATTTGGACTGGGGTAGCTCATGGGGGCGCAGGTCATGGACCAACGCCCCACCGTACAAGGCACCAAATAGGCGCAGAATCAAGAGGCAGTTGCAAAGAACTTATGCTTAATATTAGCACGTGTGTAAACACTTTGTTGAATGAGTGCTGAAATCTTTCCTGACAGACTGTATTATTGGAAAAAAATCAGCTGTAAAACAAAGTTGGTGAGATACTTTATTCATGTCAAAGAAAATAGAATTCCTAGAATTCTGAACCTCAGCAGAGTTTTCTAACTGCCTTCCAGTCACATCACACTCTTCTCATAATACCTCACGTAACCTAACTCCAACAGAAATGTTTCTGTTAATATTTAAAAACTCTAACAAAAATAACTGCTTTTAAATCACATTTTTTAGTCCTCTGCTCTGTGCGCAACAACCATTTCTCAGCGCTGAGAACCTAAACTGTAAGTGAAATGGACTGTACACTAAAGTGAAGCTGACGTCATTGCTTTTCCTTTGCGGTGCTGAGAAAAGTATACAAAGCAAACAACAGGCACAGGTGGTGAAAAGTAAACTGTTTTTTAAAAAAATGTTGTTTATTGAATCTATTTTTTAAATTCTTGCAGTTGGCTGCATAGGTAAAATCATTTGTTATGTGATTTTTAAATTGGCAGTGTCCCTTTTAAAAAAGGACAAATATGCAAAAAGAACATAAATTTGGAGTCCCATCTATAACATTTTAAAATAATGGGGATGCTAATGAATGCTGAATTACTGTGGAAATCCAATAGACAGAATCCTGGCACTTAAATTATAATGACAGGACTTCATAAAGCGTAATGAATACACCATAGGAATGAATAATGATTAGCTCATTATATTAAAATGTTATCTATTTTTCTCTATTAAGGAAACATTCATTTTATTTGCCCACCCAACAAAGCAAACACTTCAGCAGTTCCTGTTATCCCTTTTACAAAGTTGTCTGGTATGTCACCAGTAACCGTCTTTTTTGGTATTGTGATATATTGGTGAGGATAGTAAGAAGCCTGTGCTAAAACAGAGGAGTATCTTAATCTCATAATGAATAAATAACTAATGGCAGGGGGGGGGTTGCTTTGTATGGGTTTATCTTTCTTATTGTGTTTTTCAACCCATCTTCATGGTTTTCTATTGAATTTAAGTTATTTAGTGTTGGTGAAAGAAACCAGATTGGCATTGACCCTGAAAAATTAAGTCTTTTATTCATCCACAGAACAAGGGAAGGAAAACCTCCCCTACTCTGGCCCACTCATGTGCCTCAACTTTGTCTTAGTGAAATCACTGCTAGGGTAGAGAGGGTAGTCGACTTAACTTGCAGGTGTAGACATAGCCCATAAGACATAGCTTATGCCTTTCCCATCGCATGACAATGACTCTCAGCAGTTGGTCTCCTGGCTTAGTGTAAAAAAGCCTAATGGGGAAAGGATCGTCTGACTAACCTCACCTGTAACATTAATTGTTACAAGTGTATTAATGTAATTTATGGACCCAACGGTATGACATCTATATGCTACAGGATGCTGAGGAGTCCTGCAAAAATCACTGCATGCTCCAATTCCAGCTTTTCCACCTATAATCTGTGGGCCACATTCATTGTGAAATTCCCATTGGTTTGTGCTGTTCTGACACTGTAAACTTTGCAACAATAAAATCAACTTAATTGGCAAGTTATGCCGAGTTTATGGCTGCTCTGTGTCACTGGGCAGGCACAAAACAGCCAGAGCATTCTGATGAATCTGGTCCTGTATCTTTAATATGACCCCTTTAAAGATATCCGTTTACCATCTTTTATATGACTCTGTTACCAGCTTTTTTGGTCCACAGCATCCACATTCATTCAGGCCTCACAGAGAGGAATCTGTATGCAAGTGACTATGTGGGAGTAGCATTTTCTATGTGTGCTAAATATTTGAGGGTCTCTCAGTTAATTGGACTTGGGGCTGACCTTGAAAGAAGGTCAAAGTGATTAAAAAACAAACAAACAAACAAACAAACAAACTCAAACCCTCTTCCCTCCCCCTTGGTCTAAAAGTTCCACCCAGACTAGAAACGTATTTCAGTAAAGATGCGGCTACTTTACAGTAACCCCTTACTGATCCCTGTGCGTCTTATCATTTGTCATGTTAAATCTATGTCTTAAATTGCAAACTCTGGGCCAGTTACCATGTCTTTTATTTATATGTATAGCATCATGCAAACTTTTGCTGCTACATAGTTATGCTTGTATAAGAAGATAAGCCTGTACCGAAAAAGAAGAAATAACTTTATATGTCTTGCTCCGGAGGGGTAGCCGTGTTTGTCTAGTTCAGCAAAACAAACAAGGAGTCAGGTCCTGTGGCACTTTTAAAGACTAACAAATGTATTTATCGCATGAGCTTTCATGGGAGAAAATCTTACTTTGTCAGGTTCTTGAAAATGGAAAAAAATTATAGGGAGGTGGGATAAATGCAGTGAAGTAAGTGTAATCACAACATCAGGTCGGTTCCAGAGGGGTAGCCGTGTTAGTCTAGTTCAGCACAGCAAACAAGGAATCCTGTGGCCCTTTTAAAGACTAACAAGTTTGTTAGTCTTTAAAAATGGCACAGAACTCCTTGTTTGTTAAGATTAGGTCAGATTACTTCAGCAAACCAAACAGGTTGTGTCGATTCAAACTAAGGGAACAAGAGATAGGGAGGGTGAGACAGGTGACAATCACTGTTTATAACGAGAAAGCCAGCAAATATCCCTATTCATACCTGAGTTGATGGTAAGTCTTTTGTCCCTTAAAGGTAGCCCCATCCAGCAAGGCTCAAGCACGCTGGGAAGTCAGGGTAAGGTAGAGTTTGCACAACTGTGGTCTCTGTTGTGGAAAAAGAGAGGCTTTTGTTCCCTAGTGCAGGCAATATAACAGGTCATGCCAAGGCCCAGGGCTTCACTGAATGCTGACAAATGCATGGTTGCAAACCAGTCTGGCTCACCTGTGGGTTAGTAGAGTTGAAACAGATGTTAGGTTTATAAGAAAGTGTTTAAACTTTATGGAATGCTTTTAAGCTGCTGCATTTATTAATGCTACTTATAACATCTGTATCCCATGGGCTGATGTTAGGTTGAGTGTTTGCAACTCACCAACAGGCAAAGAAGTATTAACTAAGGTAGAGTGCTTCTCCCACAAACATTAGGGCCCATTGCAGGCAAATTAAGCAACGCTAACATCGAAGGACAGAGACCTTGTTTATTGCATTGCTAACTCTCGCTAGGAAAGAGGCTGCCCTGCACATGGACTCACCCATCAGCTTGGAATCTGGGCTGAGGGGAGATAAAAATCCCTGATACAGAGAAACTGGGTGTGTATTCTGTCTAGACTCTGAGTGATAAAGAGTCATCAACATAAGCTAGAGATCCCCATGCTGCTTGGCATGTGTCAGAGCTCCTGCCAATTACAGAAGCTTATATGATCTTTTTAAATCTAAGACTAACTGTATGTGTGTGTTTCACATTTTAATCTTGTAAATAACTCAAATTTCTTTTTCCTAGTTAGTAAAAGTTAGTTTATTACAGGATTGGCTATGGGCGTTGTCTTTCATTTGAGATGTGAGCGCAATTGACTTGGGGTAAATGGCTGGTCCTTTGGGACTAGGAGCAATCTGAATATGGTTGTGATTTTTGGTGTAAGAGTTTCTCTATCACATAGACCAGATTGTCTGGTGGGGCTAAATAGATTGGAATGTAACTCTACGGTAAGACTGTTATGGTGTTTTAGATTTCACACTTGTTATTGGGCAGTGAAATCTAATTATAGAACATGCAGCCTGTTTGGGGGACTCTGCCCTGAGGTCAGCACTCAGTCGTGAGCCACTCCAGGCAGAATAACAGTGGCTCCTTTCAGAAACTCTGTCTGTCTGTATGTCTGTCTCTCTAAGAGAAAGAAGGATGGGTGTGTAAGTGCACGTCTGCACACAATTGCTAGAAATGAGCTCAAACCAAGATATCCCAACACATTTCCTGGCAGATGAGGCCAAAAATCTGAATCTTAATCCATAGCAACATTTTGGAACAAGACCATATGTCTAGACTGGCCTGACTGTTAACCCCACTTGGGGCTGTTCCAAAACCAAATCCAGTGGCTCAGCCACACCTATAAGTCATTTCCATCTTTGCCATATCTCCAGCTACCAAAACGGTATTAGAAAGAAGGCCAAGTACAATGTCTTGTGGAGCAGCACTCCAAAGGAAAGTTATTTGGAAAAGCTGCTGTATGGTAGATTTTTCTCTTCCAGCCAACTTTAGATCTGGAGTGAGCAGCTGCAATTCCATTCATTGCACCTGCTTAGAGCAGCTCTGAATTTCGACCAGGTATTTCTTATGACTATTCTTTTGCAGCATATGTCCATTAAGGGCTGATCCTATTTCATTTATGTCACCGGCAAAGCTCTCTTTGGTGACTATGAGAGTGAGAACAGGCTGTACAATGGGCAAGTTTATCACAGGGGGAGCAAGCAGATCCGGGGACCCCCCGATGTTTAGATAATAAGCGACTTATTATGTTCTTCTCTTCCTGAAAACACCAGGCCTGTGCAAGTAACATGCCCCCTCCCCAAATATTTCAAAGCATTTTCTTTGTGCAAGTTTGATAGTTCATGCTCAATAGTCTGCCATTTAAGAAATAGGATCATCAATAATCTCTTTTTTTTTAAAATCGGGATTCACTTTAATTCTATAATATTTATTTCACACACAGTCAATCTCCAGTCGCTGTGAAGGAAAGCAATATCTGGGTTTTACTGCAGGTCTCTGCAGCAGAAGATGCTGCATCAGAAGTAAATATCTATGCCTATCCCCTCCGTCTAATAGAAGTTTTATGACTGTTGCACACACGTTGACTATCTGACGTGGTAACTCCAATAATCCTCTCTCTCAAGCCTTGGGGACAGGGGAGAAAAGCTAATAAATCTTGATTTTTATTACAGGCTTCACTTCTTTCACACTCTGATGAGAGAAAGGCAACATTTAAAGCAATGTGAAATTTTACAGCTCTGGGGAGGAGTTCAATATAAAGTGAAAATTACAGTGTATGGAAACCGGGAGATTGGAATAACAGACATAATATTTTATTAATACCCTTAAGGACTTCAGGCTGTCTCACAAATAGACACCAATTATTGTTTAAGAGCTGGTTAATAACAGCATTTGCTTGGTTAAGGTAAGGGTTTGTTAACAATTACACATGGATGCTGATGACTTTTGTATTGCTTTTGGATTTTACACACAGGAGATGGCAGCTTGTGTGGATGAGGAAAAGATGGGGTGGGGGCTAGTGTGGGAAAGAATAGCGATTAGTTTTCACAATGTTTGATTATATAACTCTCTGATGTCTACTTTCCTGACACGTGACTGGGTCTGTGCAGTTTCCCCTTTACACTAAACAAATATGCTAGAAATATATACAGCTATACTTTACTGTCACTCAGTCCATAAAGATTAAGATCACACCATTTAAAGTTGAATGACCCTAGAGTACCAAGTGTAAGTCTACTGTATGAAGCTTCCTTAGACTGTAAATTTGAGGAAAGCCACTGATAACAGCTTCAGATGACCCACATGCCAGTTGTTTTCAGAATTTAGAGTCGGTGAGAGGCATAAATGGAGCAGGGATTTGTTTGCTAAAGAATGCAGGATATAAAAAATGCTCTAGATTTCTGGTTTGCAGGCTGGATTCAAAGTTCCAGAACACTGAATAAAGCCAAGAACTTTATGCTGATGGAACAATAAATATCAGCATCAGCATATTTAGCATTTAATTTTGATTTTTGTTTGGTTGGTTGGTTTTGTTCGGGAGATAGGGAGACAAATTTCTGTCTGATTCTAAACCTTTCCTGAATTTATGGGTGTTTGGATCAGGGGGTTCATTTGAAAGAGTCTCTAGCCAGTATCAAGGAGAAAAGATTTTTCCCCACCCTAGTTGTATGTTATAATTAACCACAGAATTAATTGTTGTCAAGACACTGATTTAAAAGCAGACTGAAAGTTGGTAATGAATATCTAGAGCCAAATTGTCCTTTTAGTTACATGAGGGGAGAATGTAGCATCCAAGATTAGTTTTTACAAAAGTTACTGGGGGTGTATCTACACTTACAAATTCAGTCAACTTAAGGAGGCTTAAATTGACTTAAACTACTCCGAGTCCACACTGGGCTTTCCTTAAATTGATTTAAGGAAAAGTTAAGTCGACTTAGTAACACCTTGATTTAGGTCGACTTAACACTTAAGTCAACCTTTTTAGGTCAATTTAAGCCAGTGTGGACGGGGATTAGCACCTAAATCCACTTTATTAAATTGACAAAGTGTTAAGTCGACTTAATAAGGTTGAAAAGGGGCTATGTCTACACTTGAAAAGTTAAGTCGACTGTTGTTAAATTGACTTAATAAGGTCGACTTAAAGTCGACCTTATTAAGTCGATTTCATAAAGTCGACAACTTTTCATGTGTAGACATAGCCTGAGAGAACAGAAAGCCTGTCAAGGAACCACAATGCTAACAGAATGTGGCCGGTCAGAAATGTCCTTATGGTTACGTAGTCTTAATTACAGTTCCTGGAGTAGCAAACAACGAATCCTGCAGTGGCATATTCTCTTAATTTGTAGGGATTAATTTAGTGCTTATGAGGTGTTGGAGATTTAAAGTATTAAATCCAGTCTGCTATGTGCTGCTTTGTGCCCAGCAAATGCAAGCAGCAAACCATTGGCTTCTCCTTCGGCTTGCCCATCTCTTCAGTGCACAAGTGTAATGCTAAGGGTTCAAAAGAAGTTAATTTTTATATAGGGAGAAAGGGTTAAACTGTCCCTGTACTTTCAGTTGGAGAAGTTATTCTACTCTCCTTCTTTAAAGAATATAAATGTTGCACCATGCTGTGTAGAAGGGTTGCTGTGTTCCATCCTAGAGGTGGCTACACATTCTCTGATGAGTAGATGATCCCTATATTTTATGTGGAAAATGCCACTCTCAAATGTATTCTTTGGGACATCCATGTCCCACGTTTTGATGCTCACGTCAGAGGTTAAGTAGGTGAATTCGTATTTTACGTGCCTGAGTGTTGATCTGACTTTCCAGCTGCATGATTCATATTCCCAGTTGACACTCAAAGTCTGAAAACTGGGCCCACAGTTGATACAAACCATTTTGGGTTCCTACAGAATCAACCCCAGTCTAAACATAACAATGCAATTATTATTCTCAATTCATTATTAGAGAGAGTATCAAGCATATTTCTGCTCTGGAAGGTTTGGGTTTGACTTTTGAATATTCCCAAAGTACCAGGGTGTCTGGAACTGAGATTTTAGTTCATGTCCATCTTTGTTTATTACTTTCATGGTATTAATGTTTTAATGCTTCATTTATTACTTGAATGCTATTAATTAAGTAATGCTATTACTTTAATGATAGTTCTGCTATGAGCATACTAATAAACGGTATTAAGTTTCCTGATCTTCTCTGTTTGTGTGTAAGCAATGCATGGAACTCACAATATGTTGTGTGAACAGTCAGTATGGTATTTAAGTCTTGTTATGGTCCCTTGTCCAGCAGAAACCAAGTTCATTAAGTTTACAGCTTACTCAAAAGTTTCTTGTTACTGTTCATGGCCACAAATCTATGGACTCCACATCATAATGAATTGTCTCATTGCTCCCTATACCAACAGGAACAGGAAAATTTGAAACAATCTCCATTGTATTTCATTTTTATAGCTCAATGGAGATTCATGTCGAGGTCACAGATACAATTAACCTTTGTTTGGGACCGCCTCAACCCATACAGGCTTTCCATACCCAACCAACTGTATTTCACTGAATATACCGATAGGTGATGAAGATGCACATTGCCCAATGAAATAGGCTATAGTGCTGAGTGTAAGCTTGAATATGTCACAGAGATTAATGCATATATGGGGACTGGATAGCTCGGGGGGTTGATAATGGCTATGGGAGCCTTTCACCTTTAGGTCAGCAATGAGCAGATGTCATTACCATCCGAAGGCTGTTTGGCAACATACACACAATAAATTAGGTTTTCATTCTATGTCCTATAAACAAGTATACACTTTACAAAAATACTATTTCATTATCCCTCTTTCATTTGGGCAAAAGAGAACTCAGGGGCTGAATGGAGATGAACCCTTCCCAGACTTGAAAGGAATCATTCCAGGACAGGGGTGAAGCAAATGGGCAGGCTGGTGGTAAAGACACTTGTCCTGCTACTGTGAATGGTGTATTTGTCCCAATCCCATGCGGTCAGTCTCAGGACCTTTTACCCATAGGCAGTCTTAGCTATGGGGCAGCCTGGGCATTTCCCCAAGGCCCCACACTGGGAGGAGGGCCACAGGGCGCCGTGGCCAAGGAGCTAGCGGAGGCGGGGGCTGGCGGCGGGCTGATGGTGTGGCCTGGAGGCCAGAGGTGAGGCTGGGGGATGGGCGGGGGCCACAGCAAGGCTGGGTGGGGGAGGAAGTCATGGCGGGGCCCATCTTTTACTTTTGCCCAGGGCCCCAGATTCACTAAGACCACCCCGGCTTTCCCCACCTCAGAGGGTATGAATACACTGCCAACAGAAATTTGATTGAAGCTCATACAGGCTTACCTGCGCTGGCTAAAAAGCACAGCAGCACAGATCCTTGTGTGGCCTAGGATTTTGAGAACTTGCTAAGGCTTACAGGTGGGTTTACACCCTGTGCAGAAGCCTGCACTCCTGTATTTTCACTGCAACTGTAACTCATCCTAGCTAGATTAAAACTAGCACCTACAGGTGTTGCAGTTCCAGCTACGACTGCCACATAGCTGGACTTTTCGTTCTCTAGAAAAATGAACACACAGCTGGCCAGTTTGTTATTTGTTGGCTGTGCATGCCATGGAAAAGTGGAAAAATCAATGATGTTTTTGTTTTTGCAAAGCCCCGGGTAGTGAAATTTTATCTGATCTTCCAGATCTGAAGGATTAATAGTTCCCGTTTCCCCTATTTCCAAGGGACAGCAAAGATTAGAAAAGTGAGGAAAAGGCTCCTTATATTATGAAAACCAAGAGCTGGAACCAATTATGTAAATATCACAGTATAAATTGTAGCCAACCTAACTATTATAGCACAAATAAAAACAAAGAAACAAACAAACATTCCACCTCAAACCATAACAAAAATAACATTCATTTGAAGTCAGATTATTTCATTTGGCAGTGGTATTAATGGATGAAACAATTAATTGTTCTGTCTCTCTCTCGTGCTAATCACATAGAGGCTCTTCTATTTTTCACCACCCATAAACACTGTAACAAAGGGCGTGAGATTCTTCCAAGCCTCAGCCACACTTCACGCCTGGTGACATCTTATAGTACATTTCAAAAATTCATACAGTACATTCGATGAAAGGGGAAATTAATCAGTGACACGTCTTTGGTTTATGAGTCACAGCGGTTCTTCTGCTCACACGGGGAATGCGAAGCAGAGGTGGAATTGCTCATATCTGACAAAAGCCATGGTTAATATTCATAACCATCTGGACAAAATACATGTTATCTGATTGCTTTGCAGGAAATAATCTCCACACTCAAATCTTTTGATCTGCATTTGGAGTATTTTTTTCTCTCTTTCCTGCACCAATATTATGATGCCCACTAAAGGAAACAAAGCCCCCCCCAGCTCATCTCCCTATGTGAGAATAAACAGTGAGATCATCTACTGGTTCCTCTTCCTCTCGCTGAGGCTGGGTACCTCCTTCTCTGCCCACTGCTGTTTTGATTGTGTTTACATGCAGTAGCCCTATGTCATTCAATAGCCACCTTAGCGTGTGATGGTGTGTCCATTTAAGGCCACCATAGAGATGTAAGACAAAGTGCTTTACAAACAGTGTTTACAACTCCCTCATCTCTAGTGAGAGAGACATTTTTATTCCCATTTCACAGATAAGGAAGGTGAGGCACAGAAGTTCTGCCAATGGTCACGCAGGAAATCTATGGCAGAACCAGGGGCCTGATCATATAACCTTTATCCACTTGAATAATCCACTGATTGCTCACTGGAACTAATCACCTTAAGTACGGAAGACTAGTGCAAGGGTTGCAGAACTGAGCCTCACATGTCCAGAAAACCAGTTCTGCACATTAACGTGAGCACCGTTCCTTCCAATGTTGATTAGCCCATTGTATATGGATTAACTTCCCAGGAGGCAGGATTTACCTTCCTGAGATGAGTTGCCACCCATGTTGTTATTGCCATGGCCAGGATGAAGATTGGCAAGAACTGAGACCATTAAAAAAAGAGCATAACACAACGGTGGGAAGCCATCCTGGTTCATAACTTCCGGGGGCGGAGGGGGAGAGGAGCGGGTAGCTGTGTTAGTCTATTTCAGCAAAACAAATAAGGAGTCTTGTGGCACCTATAAAAATTAACAAATGTATTAAAATATAAGCTTTCATGGAAGAAGTGGGTTGTAACCCACAAAAGCTTATGTTTTAATACATTTATTAGTCGTTATAAGTGCCACAAGGCTCCTTATTTGTCATCCTGGTTCATAGATAGCACTGCACCCTTTGTCCCTGGGAGCCTTGAACGAATACACTACTTTGCAACATTTAGGGAAAGACCCTGCAGGTTCACCAAGTACAATGAGCAAAGCTATATGTCACCATCAAACTGACTGAAGTCTTGGAACCAGTCCATCCTCACCTCCTGCTTTGTTTCAGCCTTCAGAGTCTCCTGGATGTCCATGTGTAAAGATATCTTTGTCTTCCCTTCCTCCTCAAGGGCTGTACCTCTAAAGATGCAGCCCAAAATCTCAACCAAGCTTGTATGAAACCTGGGATGGATTCTTCAAGGACAAGGCTTAAACATGAAGGGTGTCTCCTCTGGATATTACAGACAGCCACCCCTGTACATTCATTAATGTTACTCATTTGGTTGCTCAGTTCTCAATGAATGGTACATGCTGCTTCCATCCATTGCAAACAAATATATTTTTCCAACACCACCTTAACTGAACTGCACACGTTAGAAGCTCTCCCCACTCAGGAGAAAGTGTTTTGCTTTATGAACTGCCACTTTCTAAATTTGATCCAATAGCCAGGAGTCACATGGCTGACAAATGGGCTAATTGTATCCAGGAGGAAATGGTGTGGAGGACGGATTATTAAACGTTACCTCAAATCTCTCTTCTCTTTCAGAATACAGAAATGGATTACAATAGTCCAGCTAACCTCTGAAATATTTGGTTATAATGACTAATAATGCTCTCTCGGTGTCACAAGCCATTGCGTCTGGGTGCTCCAAAGAACAGCACACTGTGTATTTTGCCTACATGTTCAAAAGAAGCTGCATAGCTTTCGTTTTCTTTTCTGGTTTAATTTCTAGAGCAAACCTGAAGAAAGTAAGAGGCTCAGGGTAGCTGTAGCTGGAACCGGGGAGTGTAGACTCCAGATGGGCGGGGATTGTTTGCACAGTTCTGCCATGCACCCCTCAACCTACAATGCCTCTGCTAACCCAGTCCAGGGCCAACACATAACTTTGCAAAGCCCCTCTCCTCATCTGCAATTTACCATGATCCTCAGGGCCCGAAAAGCCTCCTTCTCATTTCCAGCTGTAGTTGGGTGGTTTGACTATGCAGAGAAAAGCCCTTCAAGGCTGAAACCATCAAACTTATTTTATCTCCAGCCTAAGACAAGGTAACATTCTTTCTTAGTCTAGTTCCATCAAGTTCTTGATACGTCCACTTGAATCTTGAGATTGGCTTAATTTCTTCTCTGTCTCCTTTTTAGATGCTTTATTTAACTTTACTTGTTTCTATTTATTGTGCCAGAAGGCAACCTGGAAAAAAATGTGGTTTTAAAATGAATGAAACTTTTTTTCTTTAAAGAAACCACTCCGGGGTGAGATTTTGGGCTATATCTTTGGAGTTGCAGCCCTGGGGGAGGGAGGGCAAAGATGTGGTTACACCTACACTACTCTGCCTTAGGCATCCAGGAGACTTTGGAGACTGAAATAGCTCCTGGTGTAACTTAGATTGGGCACTGCGCCTCAGGATGTCCACTCCCAGTTCCAGTCTGTACACTGATGGAAGACTTCTACCAACCTTACAGTATTTATAGAGTATATATAGCAACCAAGCACCTGGGAATCTTGAGCATATTTATCTTCTCAATCTCCCACTTGGGTAGGGCCTTGCTATTATCCCCATTGAAGAGTGGCAGATCTGAGGCTCAGATAGGGTAAGTGACTTGCCCAAGGTCACCCAGGACATCTGGCAGCAAAGGGAATTGAAAACACGTCTCCTGAGTTGTGGGCAATTGTCTTAACTATTGGACCATCCTTCCTCCATTTCCTATCGCAGCTGTATACAGATTTCAGGCTTGTGAGGAAGCCTCCCACCCCACATTTGCTGAAGTTTGCCATTGAGCATCAAGAAATACATGGTCAGTTTTCAGATAGAAAACTGGTGCATCAAAAAGCAACACATAGACATAACGCTCATCAGTGAGTGATAGCGAAGAAATACAAAAATAATGTTTTTCTCTCATCTAACGTGAACAATACAGGGATAATGTCTCCTCTCCAGCCCACTGGTACAAAGCCATGGATTTCTGAAATGTTGCACTGGCATAATAAAGGAGAACTTGTTAGTAACACACCTCACACAAAAGACATTCCTGCTGTTCAGAACAAGTCAGGTGTATATCAAGTGTCTCTCTAGTGGGAGTCTTATTATAAAAAGACCTACCGTTCTCATGTCATGCCAGTACTTAGATATGAAACATTTCATTCAACTTCCTAAACTAAGGATTTGTACTGTAATATTTGGAAAAGTCCTTGACCACTACACGGGGTCACAGCCAGGTCAATCATATGCATAAACAATGCAGCTCTTCTCTGCCAACACCCGCACGCATGTCTTGTAGCCAGTAGTTATACGAGGCACGCCTGGTTAATTTGTGGCTGTCCATCACTCCTGTGTGATGATGACTTGATAACTTGGTGATGAGCCTCTAAAACCAGAAGCAAAATGTTTCCGTTCTGCATTGTCAATTTGTATTCATGTTCCCTTTTTTTATTGAGAAAACGCCACAAGACATCAAAATGCCTTGTCCAGGGGACATCCATTAAAACCCAATGGAAAAACGTTTCTCAGTTCACTCAGTGGAAATGTATTCTCTTTGAAGCCTCGCTGATAATGCTAATGCCATAATGAGACGTCATGTCTCAGGGCAGAGACATTCACTGTGGTTTGCTTTCACCTGATACTTACATGCAGATACCATTTCCTGAAGCCAGAGTGTCCTTTATGGTCCCAAGTGTAATTACAATCTATCGCTTTTCCGTTCTCTCATGCATAAACTCCTGATTATGCAGTGTTTCACTCAGGCACCACTAAATGACATTTTCTCAAGAGCTGAATCTAACATCTCATCTTGTCTAATCATATGCTGGAAAATGACCAGTATTTTAGGGTTACAGACATTAGGGATGGAAAAGATCATTTCAGTCATAACTTCTGTCCACCTGCTAAGGGCGGGTTAAGTGTCCAATAAAAGACACCAGAAATTCAAACTGAGTCTTTTAGTTAAGTGTGACCCCCTTGTGAATTCCTGTCAAAAGGGTTAATTAACTTACGACATTACATTGACACGAAAGTGGCATAACTCTGTGTATTGTCGGAGGCAGCATATTTTGTGGTTAGAGTAGGGGTCAGGAGACCTGTGGTGTGGCCCATATAAAAACTTGCACCAGTTTAAATAAACCGGTTTTAAACGCATTCAGATAAAACAGTCTGTGTATAGACATTCTTATTCTGGTTTAAGGGTGACATATCAATTTGGCCTACTTGATTCCTTAGTAACTTAAGTTAAATCAGGTTTAAATTAAAAAGGGGTCTACAGAGCATTTACACCAACCAGTTTAACGACGTCTGTTTTCAAACTGATTTGTTACACTGATGCAACTTTCTTGTGTAGGCAAATCCTGAATCAAGAATCTTGACCCTGCCCTGCTGACTCACTGTGTGGTGCTAACCAGATCACTTACCTTTCTTATAAAGTGGGTTGCAGCCCACGAAAGCTTGTGTCTGAAGAAATTTGTTTGTCTTTAAGGTGCCACGGGACTCTGGTTGTTTTTCCTGTACACAGTTTAACACGGCTACACCTCTAGAAATTGTCACTTAATTTTCTGTGACCCAGTTCCTCTGTCTGTAAAGTGGGGATAAAAATGCAACCTTCTCAAAGCACATTGAGATCTTCAGATACTTGGTAAGTGTAAAATGATGTAAATTATTCCTCTCTTCTGACATAGAAATTAAGATGACCAAGAAATCGAAAATTGTAAAATATTAATTCTTGAATCTACTTAGGGATTTGGTATATCAATCTCAAGCCATCTTCTGGACATACAGTGGTGATGGTTATAAACAGCAGCTTTTGGCTTTGATAATGAGATAATATCACAGATGTTCAGCCTCTGATTCCAGACCATCCTTTAGCAATCAACCGTTTCGGCTGTCCATACCTACTAATTACAATGGCTGCTGGAACTGCAAATCACTGGAAAGAATAGAATGTTCATTTAGAAAATAAACATCTTCTGTCTATTTCTCCTTCTCCACCAGTCCCAACGTGTGTCTCCAATGCGTGGGGACTGGAATTCAGGAGAGCTAGGAATTATATCCACTTCTACCACTAATCTACTGGTGATGTCATTTAGCAAGTCACTTCATATGGGTCTCCATTTCTCCCTCCTTTGAAAAGTGCTTTGAGATCAGTGAATGAAAAGCACCATGAGAGAGTTAGATATGACGACTGTTGTTGTCCAAGTGTGTTTTCCCAGCTTTTGCCGTTCTTGCTAAGGGTTAAAGTGCTCAGCCCTGGCTCTGCTTCATATGGAGCATTTAAAACAACAACCAAAGTGTCAGCATGTTTCTCTATCTGTTGATAATCACTTCATCTCCCAGTAGATCAGGGAGTAGGAAATGAAACAGCCCCAACTGCAGCAGTATATATATATATATATAATGATGATGGAGGCCACATGAAATTGTCTGTGAGATGTCTGTGAATTTTAATGACTCCTGGTTCTTCATCCTTTCATTTCGCAATGGCTATTTCGTTTCTTAGATCTTATTTTCTGGGCCATATTGGCAGCTCATTGTCAAGTGCATCTTGGTGGAGGATGGTTTTGCAACTTAACCAGTTTGGTTGGTTAACAATAGCTGTCAAATCGAATGCAGTGGAGAGATTAGGCAATAGTTCTGAGAAGAGTAAAATCCTGATGTCCGCAGCCCCCTTTTCTAAGCAAGATTAAAGAGTCACAGGGATTTTTTGATGGGGGCAGGGTGGGAGATGTCTTCAGTGAGGTCTTAGATAGTGAAGCAGCAAACTGCATAATTTTCTCTTCCCACTGATTTTTGTGGCCTCTATTTTTTCTTGTTCAACAGTCTCCTTTCCGCATTCTGAACACGATGCGTCTTTCCCCAGTGACCATAGCCTCTACCTTCTCCCCCTCCTAATATCAGATCAGAAATGAAAGGCTCATGATGTCTTTCAGAAGTTGCAGCACATTTCGGGGAGGAGGGGCGGAATTTCGGCTGAACCTTTCCTTCTGGAAGTCAAATATAACATAGCAACAAATCAGTGAAATATTTATGCTGCTATAATAATTCAAGGGGCTGTGGCAAGAGTTACCTTTAAACTGATGCCATGTGTATCTACGTCTGAGCCAGAGAATCCAAACTCTCACATGTAACTCAATATACTTCTTCATTTGGTTCTTTAATTCCATGACCAATATTGGGACATTAAGGTGGAAGATGTGGTGAAAAATTCTGTGGGGAATAGAGCTGGTACATATCTCTAGGGACTAAGGAGGGTCAAGTTTGACATGTTGCCCAAGTAGCAATCAGTGGGCCCAATTGTTTGTCCTTGAAGTTACACCTGCCAAATCACCTCTTTAAAGGGCCTGCATCCCACAGAAATCCAATAGACTCATACTTTTCTTGTCATTTTTTAAATAAATAAGAAGCTTTTGCACTTTCTGTAACACTTTTCACCCAAGTCTCTCAACATGCTTCATGGACCTTAGTTAATTGAATGTCGCAATTAATTGAATTGAATGTCTACCTTGCAAGATAGAACTTCTGGTTCCTATCCCTGCCTCTGAAACTGACTCTGTGACACCTTGAAGTCCTAACTTGGGCACCCAAAATGGAGATACTCTAAATCAGTAGTCAGTTGGGAAGATTCAGGGTTTAGTCTCTTTGAGCCTCCGTATGCCTATCTGTAAAATAGGTACAATAATGTCTATGTCACAAGGGTGAAGTGTTAATGATTTTAAATGCTTTGGCATCTTCAGATGCAGGTGCTGTATATATGCAAGTGTTATTAAAGTATGATCCACCCAAAGAGCAGAGAGTCATATAAATCATCTGAGAGACATAAAGACAGTGTCCACATGAAGGCATATTTTTTGAAGGGATAAACAACCAGGATGAGGACAGAACTGAAATCACAGCTCTTGACAGGCATATTGAATTCCTTGGCATAACTGTGTATGCTTATGAATATGAAGTTCCACATCAGGGGCAGGACCTTCACATTACTGGGTGAGGAGTCACAAGAAGCCAGTCTTATTATACAAATATTTCCATATTAGTTGCATAGTTAGTGCAGCATAATTAAAGCCGTCTTATGCGTTGACAATTGTTCCAAATTCGTCACCATCCATGGATCATCCTCCAAAGGTTAGAAGACTATTGATTTGAGATCTATTTTCTGAAAGATGGATGCCTCCAGTCCAGGCAACGGCTACAGAGAGTAAGCAAGATGCACCTTTGGCATGCCCCAGGAAGATCAACTTTGTAGCATTCAAGCTGTCCCCAACAAATTATCATTTTACAAACATATTTATTATAACCACATTATTATGCCAGTCTTCAAACAGCAGTATTCTGAATCTGACTTTTATGTGTATCAGTGAGGAGGGACTGGAAAGGACATTGATCTGTAGATGAGGTAGTACCAAGTGTAAATGTTACGTGCTTGTCACATTCACATTTAGTAGTCTTGTGTCACTTTTAAAGACTAACAGATTTATTTATCGCATGAGCTTTTGTGGGAGAAAATCCCACTTTGACGAAAGCTCATGCGATAAATAAATCTGTTAGTCTTTAAAAGTAACACAGGACTCTGTATTTCTGCAATAGACTAACACAGCTACCCTTTTGGAACTAAACATTTAGTAGTGTTTCAATTGTCCTTCCCAGATGTTTCAGTCTGACTCTTCTCTGCTTCCTTCCACTCTTCTTGTGTCTCTATTCTGTTCCTTGCTTCTCTTTGAGGCTGTCTGTGGTTCCCTACAGCCGGCCCCTCTTTCTCCTGACAGGGCATCCACAGAAGCCATGTGGCACTGTATCTGATGCTTGTGCATATCAATTTCCCCTGGTGTTGGCTCTGCCTCTCCTGAGATATAGAAAACCATCTTGGACACATTCCTATGCAATTACCATTGAGTGCCACTGTGAATGACACAGTGTTGTGTCTAATGGTAGCTGAATAGAGCAAAAGTAAATGTGATACATATTTGTGAACACTGTAGGGAGTCTAGGGAGGGAATTTAAATTCATTGTGGGAAGCATCCCAAAAGCACAAGGGCTGGCCCTGGGATTAGAACTCAGGAATTCATGGTAAAAAAAAACCAGGGAGACCTGTGGCACTTTTAAAGAGTAACATATTTAAATAAATAAATAAATGTGTTACTCTTTAAAAGTGCCACAGGACTCCTTGTATGTTTTGGTGGAATAGACTAACACGGCTCCCCCTTTGGAAGGAGTTCATGGTATTTAAGACAGACAGGCTGTACGAGAGAGGATAAGGAAGACAACATTAAGAGACTACAAGCTGCTGGAAAGGGAGACTGGTTTATGAGTTTCCTTTAATGAAGTACCCAGTTTAATTCTGTTTGTTGCTCATTTACTTCAGTCAAAACACGATGCAGGATGAAATTGATGCCATTGGAGCTATGCCAGTGTAACCCATATGCCTGAAAAGGCTATCTCTGAGAGACCTGCTGAGGGTGGGTTACTGTTGTTGGGCAGATTAGTGACCCACAACTGGAAACAACTGGAAACTTCCAGTAGCAGGGAGTGGTAGCAATTTGAGCATGCTCCACAGTGTACCCTGCTGGTGTGATCAGTCTGATGACTGGAGAGCAGCAGCCTGTGCAGACAGCAGGCAGGAGCTGCCTTGAAAGGAGACCATGTGCTCAGTGTTCTGGAGAGGAGCTGAGCCAGGAGTGAACAAGATGTTTTCTCCATGTAAAGGAGTCATTTGCACCAGACCTTGCAGACATGCATATGGGACTGAGGGCTGGTTGCAGAGAAGAAGAGAAAGCCTGCATGTAATGCTACAGAGGATCCCAGCAAAGAAAGAAGAGGACAGCTATTTCTTGCCACTCAAGCTTCCACACTGGAACAGAGACTGTAGCTGAGAGTTGGGTGAACTCCACACAGACTTTGGGACTCTTGGGTATCTTTCATGCAAGGGATTGTTCTTGGTTAATTGTAGTTTGTTTTCTTAGGATAAGGTTCATTTAGTTAGTAGTTAATAAAGTTCATTGTTATGTTTGTTTTTAGTAGTATTTTAATGTGTGAGTGTAGCTCTGAGCAAGCTTCGCCGTGAGTCCTGTACAGACTGGATCCTGGGTCTCCAGCTGCTTTCCCCATAGGGGTTGGGATTGATTTCTGTGGGGCACTGGAGAGGGGCAATTAAGTGAATTTAGCCCACCCGAAGGTTACACCAGCTTACACCAGCTGGGGCAGAGGTGCAATTATGGGTGGGCCTGGGTGGGCTCCGGCCTACCTGTTTTGAAGACAGACCCACCCAACTGGAGCATTTCAGGAGTCAGGTAGCTTTCAGCTGTTTACCTGAACATCCTGCTTCTGGCCATGCGACCAGAAGCCAGACATTCAGGAAGAAATGGGCCAAAAGATGCTCCAGTTGCTAGGTAACAAATAAAGCTACCTAGCCACAGAAGTGTCTGCAGCTTCTGAACATCCTGCTTCCAATCCCAGGACCCGGCCCGTCCACCCGACTCACAGGCCCAGCCTGAAAATCAGGACTGCCTATGCCCCCTCGCTGGGGTGAAATCTAATTATAGATTTGCCCCACCAGCTTGGGGTGTCTGCTCTGTTTTCTGCCCTTCTGCCCTAAGGTAGGCACTCACAGTTCTGAGCCATTCTAGACAGCATGACAATACCCATTTAGAGTTGTGATGTTTCCTTCCCCACTGTTTGGTTCTTTCCCATTAGGGAAGCACTGACTGATTTTCCTGTCCTGTTTGTCACTGAGCTCAAACCAACATGATTTATTTCCATGCACTCACACCTTCCAGAACGTCTACATGGCGCTAAGAGTCAGCCTTATCAATCGGTTCATATTCCTTATACAGAATGACCCCTGTGAATGGCTCCAGTTTTGAAGCAAATTTCTCCTTCATCAAATAAAGAAGCAAGTGACAATTCACTATGCAAAATGGTTAAATGGGCGTAAGAGGAGGAGAAAATATGGGCAAGCCTCTGGAGCATGAAAAGCTGACCTACTGTACTATATTACTTCCACCTTCTCCCTCACCCCAACAGTGTGCTGTTCGCTGATTATCCATTCAGTTGCTAACCTCCCACCCAGACCTAGCTCCATGTCATTGATGATGTACCTATGATATACAGCTGGGGAAGTGTCATGGGAAATTTAGGGATAGAAAGTGCTTCATAAATGCAGGATGTATTATTAATTAATCATTTATTATTACTACCATCACCTCCATGCACGCAAAAGCCAAAGGTAGAGGAGGGTAGAATAGCAAGACAAAGGAACACGTGCCTCTAGTGACTCTGATGGTTAGAGAGAAAGATGGATGCAAACCCACATCCTGGGTCTGAAACTCCACCCAAAACTTTGGAGTTCAGAGCTGAGGTCCACCTCAAGTTAACCAGTAGCATCAGCAATAAGAGGGGGCATTAAATGAATACAAGCTTCAGATTGCACTCCCCATTCCTCACCATTCCCTCTCCTGATAGGGAAAATGCATCATTCCTCATACACCCAGTCAGCCCCAGTGTGGATGGATTTCTTGGCATCTGGCTGAACCACAACAACAGAATGGAGAGGAAGGAAAAGAAAACCACCTGTGAGAGAGACTTCAGGTTCATTTCCCCACTACCACTGCTACTGACAAAGACAGTGATTGGTGTTCATTCAAATTTCATAAGAGGCTGTGTGTGTGTTCTGGTTGAAGACAACATCTGGTCAATGTGTACGTTAGGAGGGATGAGGGAGGGCTGGCGACCACTCAGCAGACCCAGAGAAGTAAGAATTTATGCCAGGAATGACCTTTCCAGGGACAGCTCAGAAGGAAGTTAACTATTCAGCTACTGAATTTTTTATGCCTTGAGCCAAGAGTCTTCACAGGGCAAAATTATTACAAAGAAACTCAACAAATTACAGCACTCAGTGCAAAGCTCACAGATGTCACTGGGTCTCTCTGTCACACCCCTGCCTTCCCTGGCTTAGCCTTTCAATCTCTGATGTAGTCCCATTAGGCTACAAAATGTGCATGAGGCCACTGTTTCCTGGCTGACACAAGCCATACAGCAACACAAGTCAGTATTTAAAGATAAATGAAAGGCTATTTGCCGAGGCTCCTTTTCGCACAATTCTCCCCTTCATGTAAACAGCTCATTCAGACAAACTAAATACATCCGCGTTAGCCGTTTGTCATTCAAATGCAGTACTTAAAAATGCAGACAAACATAACTTAAAGCATGTCATAAATCCACCCGCACAGAGAGTCGAGGCTGTGAAAAAATGGCTTTGCTGATGCATGAAATATCAACTGTAAATGAGCTGTGGTTTATGTCAGAGTCAGTGTTTACGTGGCCAAGAACATTCAATGCCACTAATACACGGCAAGGGCCGGCCTAAGGGTTTTTGAGCTCTAAGCGAACTATGACTTTGGCGTCCCCCACTCCACATGTTATAAGAGATAAAATATTAATATATTCTTTTCAATAGTGAAAAAAATTCATTTCCGTTTAATTTGGTGCCACTTAAAGCCTGGCGCCATAAGCGCCTAGTTCACCTATATGGTTGGGCCGGCCCTATATGCGGTTCACTGTTAGCAAGGTTGGTGTCGGAAGCTTTGATGTCTTTTGGAAGAATGGGGCTTTAATTTTAAAGACTGAGGGGCAGTTTCTCTGAAGAGACAATTGTACAGGCATCAGTAATTCAGGAAATGCAGATATTTATTTCCAAATTAGTTGCTTGTTCGATGTGGGAACATTGCTTCTCTTATAATCCTATGACGTGTTTGCAAGTGGCTCTGAAATCCTGCATCTTGGCAGTGGGTTAGACTAGAATCTATTCTAGATGACCCTTTCAGTCCCTTCTATCCCTATGATTCCAAGATTCGGTGAGATAGCTTTTAAAAATGGTACCACCTCAAGCTCTGATCATCCACACTCAGAAACTCATTCTCACACAGGGAGTCTTATGGGCCATACAGAAGCCATTCTGGGAGCCCAGTCCCTGGTGCAGTGCTGGCAGCTGGTCTTTGTTCAATATAATTTCACATGTGGTGAAACTTTATTGACACCTATCAGTGGTGGAGTGAGGGTGTCTGGTACCTGCTGGCACCCGGGAGCCAAGCTCACATTTGTGCTCCTCCAGGTGCCCCACGCCTTGCAGACTCCCTGGCCCAGTGCCCGGTGGAGTCAGCCCCACCCCACCCGCCCCCCGTCGCTACACCACTGACACCTATGGAATAATAACTATAAACAGGAACGAGTATTTATTAAGGCAACAATTATGAGCTAAGCATATAGTTATACTAAGGAATTCAATATGCCTGTGCTGAGCTGTGATTCCAGTCCTGAGACAAATATTCCAGACACACTAACGTACTCAAGAATGTTCAAAGTGCAAAGCAGGATCGGGATCTATATTTTGCAAATGACCCTTTATTTTTACAATTGGCCAAACAAAGATCCAGCATCTGAACAGCCCACCAGAGCCTGGATTAAAACTCAGGGAAATTCCTGGACCCCGATCCCATGTGCCGACCACACTTTTATATTTGTACGTCAAGTTAAGAATGTTTTCTTTATAGCAGAAATCATATCATGCAATAATAAAGTGTCCAAATACAATGCCACAATTCAAAAGAGCCTGTGTCTTGTATGGTTAGTATATGTCAGACATCTGTCTTTACTAGCTGAGGTGCAATAATTGTAGGAATCTCCGTGCCCAGGAAGTAGTCACTTTCAAATCATTGATAAAAAATAATCAGTTTTAACAGACTCAGTGGGGACTTTTGTCTAGTTTTGGCTTTACTTAAACATTTAGATCCTCTAATCCTGTTGAAACTACTGAGCTTTACCTCCTCCTCCCATGTAACATGCTAGCTGTCGGCTAGTAAAAAGCAAATAAAGAGGAACATTGTCGACAGAAGCACTCCAGACCTGCTCCTCATTATATTGCTTTTTCACTACAGTCTAGCTGCTGAAGCATGAAAGCTTTGCTCAGATACCGTCACACACTTGGAAGTCCTGGTACACGTGTTACTTTGCAGAACGTTTAGGAAACACCGACTTCTTTCTTAATGAGCGTATTAAGTTTCCAAAATAGAAGCAGATCTGCCTGGCACAGCTATGAAGCTGATGGTACATGCTGATTAATTGCCATCCAGAGAGTCAAATGTAGCCAGGGGTGCTGGAACAATTTTTATAGAGGGGCAGCTGAGAGTCAATGCACCAAACTGTAAACCTGTATAAATTGGAAATCACTTCCAGCCAGGGGGTGTGGCAGCACCCCCCCACACACACACACCCCTAATTCAGCACCTATGAATGTAGCAGTAACGAAACTTCCATTTATAGATAAAATTGTATAATTTCAAATATTATCTCACCATCTAGATAGCCATTTATCATATTTGTAATCCACTCTTCACTGCTAAATCAGTTTCTTGGCTGTCATAGGTTCATATTTTGATTCTTTTGATAGAGTGAAATAATGTAAATTAACAACATAATATCTCAATAATTAACATTCTTGCTCCCGAGCAAGTGACTGATAAACTTAGCTATTAAGTAAAATGTATCTGAAATGGTTAAAGTTAGTTTTTGCGGCTTTAACACAGCAAAAATAGTACTGGAAACCATTTGTTTAATAACATTTGAATCTGAAGAGACACTTGGGCCTAGGTCCTAGTCTCAATTACTCTGGCGTAATCTAGGGTCAACAGTCAAGCCACTGAGCTCAATTCATCCAGGTTCACGCATTGGGGAACTCAACTGTGTCCTACCACAGGAGAGAAGTCATGTGCTGAGTTCACTTTGTGGAATTTCCTTAAATTTTTCCTTGGGGGTGTGTGGATATCTCTGACTGTGGGGAGATCCACTGGACTCTAGGGCCTTTCCTATATTTCTCCACACGTATCTTCTCATGGTTCTAAGAGCATGGACCTAATGGAACCTTGCTTCCCAGGCCGCCTCTGCCAGTCACTGCCTTTGGAATTGCACTTTAACCCCAGGGGGTGGGGAGGAAGGGCACCCAGCCCAGAGAAGAATCCACAGGAAAGCCAATGAAACCTTTGGCAAGACTTGCTTATGTCAATGTTCTCTGTGGAGTTAATGGGGGAACAATTCATGGCCTTCACACAACCAGCCCAACCCCAATTCCAGTCTCTCCCAACACATAGAGTCCCAGACTTGCGGAGGGTTCGAAGCAGCATCTGTGACAGGTGGGGACAATGCCATGGGGATAGGTAAAGTCTTCCTGCCTGCAGAAGGAATGAAGATCAACACATAGAAGTTCCTCTCTGCATACAGATCTAGAAGGTACAATCCATTCCCCACTCCCACTCATTATTTGGTCCTGATCCAATGCCCATTGACATCCATAAGCATCTTTCCACTGACTTCAGCAGGCACTGGATCAGGATCTGAGCCTGTAAACCCTTCTAGGTGGCAACCTATCATTTCCAATGTGTCTGCAAATTGCTTTGCATACCTACAGTACAATAATTATCATCATGATAATACACTATGGTTATGTCTACACTTGTAAAGTTAAATCAACTCTGTTAAGTCGACTTAACAAGGTTGACTTTAAGTTGACTTAACAGAGTGACTACACTTTAAGTCAACCTTGTTAAGTCAACTTAACAGTAGACATAGCCGTCCACACTGGCTTTAAGTCGATTTAAGAAGTCGACTTATGGCTTAAGTCGACCTTCAGAGGTGGTGTTATTAAGTTGACTTAAGCTGTTATTAAGTCGACTTAAGGAAGCGCTTAAGTCAACTTAATAAATGCCCAGTGTGGACGCGGCTTTGTGTAGGTCAACTTAAGCATCCTTAAGTCGACCTAAGTTGCCAGTGTAGATGCACCCTATGATTGCTATGACTCCTTGACCAAGGCAGAATAAAAGGGCAGACATAATAAACGCAAATCTATGATTTGATACCAGTGACGTATGCTGACTCTGCATTCTGAATAGGCAGGGATGAGACTGTAAAATACCTTTATGTAAATAGACAGGGCAAATGAGGATTATGAAATGTAATTGTCATTTCTAAGTGTGAGATTTGCATAGTGATTAAACAGGCATTCTGGGAGGGCTCACTAAATAAATATCAATTACCAGGATATACTGTCCATGGCTAATTTGCAAAGCAAAAGAAATTCATTTGTCCTGCTATGCAAAATGATAGCAGGATTTATGTTACTGTCTGGTTCGCTAGCAGCCTTCCCAGAAACACTAAGCAACCTTTACAGTCTGAGTTATGTTCGAGTTTATTGCCGATACACAGCATATCAGACACTCCTCTACAAAGTGCCTTTAATAACTGTGCCTGATGGAAGAAGCTGGCATTGGAGGAGGAATGGCTTGACTGTTACAAGCTAAGAAAAACTGTCTCTTCCGGAAGGGACTGTGAAGAAGTAAACTAGGTTATGAAAAATAATTGGCCATAATATGGAAGAAATACTGAGAATTGAGAAAAGTAATGATATAAGAAGAATCATCCAGCATAGAAAAGCAGGGACTCCCACATGGACCACAGAAGTTGTTTAACACTACACAACAGTTCAGGTTAGGAAGTGAAAAAGAATTCTGCATCCCATGGAAATAGCAAGGGGAAGTGACTTAGGCAGATATAATTACCTAGGTGGAAATTTGACCGTTGTTGTCATGCCTATCTTCGCAGAACCTGCAGTGAAAATTTTAATGACCACCGGCTGCCAGTGCATTGGCTAAAAATTGTATCTAATATTTGGCCCCTCCACGCCTGTGCTCTAGGGCATTATCTAAATATTGACTTAGAAATATCCCACTTATTGAACCACCACCACTGTATGAAAAATTCAAGCCTTAGGATTTTGGGGGCTCTTCATTTTATTTCAATCATTTTTTTTCTTCTGCTAGGTTTCTTTAGATATACAAAAGAGTTTTTAAAAGTTACATACCACAATGCCCACTTTTCTGAGAACACCTCCAGTTAGGCTTGTGAGCAAATTATTTTAATTGTACAGACTGAAGGCACTCACAACTGCATCCAGATGTTGGGCATTTATTTGAACTGATCCATTGAAGTTTGGGAGGCTCAGGCCTAAGTAATCTGAACAAACCCATAGTGAGTAGTTGCTTCACCAAAATAACATGTTTTTTTGCCTCTAAGCATCAGATGGAACATTTAAGAGACTCAACAGGTTCGCTCGAACTGCATTTAGAGATGAGCCTGTCACCACATACTCAGACACCTCCAAACCTGACTAACTCTGAATTAAATCTGCTTCCAGATCTAATGTTCCAGCTGGTTTCTGTCTTCATACCAAGCCAAGCTAAAACCCCTGATGCAAATTCCCCCACAAACTCACAGGAATTAAAAATACAGATTTAAATCAGGAATTTGCATCTTTTCCTGCATCTATGTACACAGCTCTGCTCTTTAATTCAGATTCATTTTGATCCTTCAGAGCAAAGTACAACATTATGTGGAGGAATCTTGAATCGCTCAGATTTCTGGGAATTTCATTAAAACATTTCAGTTTTATTTACAATGCCCCAGTCTAATGCTTGGCTATATCATTGTTGTTCTCAAAGGCCTTCGATCATTATTCCAAGACATAAACACATTCATATATCAATGCTAACCCATTACATGATGAAAACTGAGGAATGCTCACAGAGAACAAACTGCTACTGGCTCTGACTATTAAAAGTCTCTCCTTCATTAGAGAATGATCAGGGGAAATTTGTTGCGTATTGGGTTGCCATAGTAATAGAACTAGACCATTAGGATGTTAGGTAAAACCAGTTTGGTTGGCATCCCAATACACAACAGAATTTATATTTTATGCTCAGGAGGTTGGTTACAAAACTTTTCCTCTGCAAGGATGGACAAGTACAAATTGCTACTTGTTATGTAAAGCAAGGAAAGAGTCACATCTCTGTTCAGCATCAACACAATGGAATGACTGTCCCCATGCATTCAATGATTTCCATTTTAATCTTGGGGAGAATTCTTTGTGAGTCTTTTTCAGCCAGTGGCTATGTCTACACTAGGAAAAGTTAGGCCAACTCTGTTAAGTCGACTTAATAAGGTCGACTTTAGGTCGACCTACCCGGCGGTTCTTAGTAAGTCGACTTAAGCTTTCATTAGGTTGACTTAAGGAATTTCTTAAGTCGACTTAGTGAAAGCCTGGTGTGGACGCAGCTTTGTTTAAATCAACTTAAGCCTCCTTAAGTCTACTTAATTTGCAAGTGTACACATAGCCAGTGGGATTTTGGTTAGTTGCAGGTAGATGGCCAGCTATCCCGACTGTGACCAGTAAGAAGCTTTAATCTCCTACACTGAGCTGTGTTCACAATATAGGACCAGACCATGGGGCCATACTCTTCTGAGCTCTGTGAAATCCAGATCAAGCTCCACATTTTGTTGCTTAAGCCCAACCCCAGTATTAACTAAACTTTCTCCGTAACCTGGGATGTGATGGAACATACAAGGGCAATGTCTACACTTGAAAAGTTAAGTCGACTCTCTTAAGTCGACTTAACTAGGTTGACTTGAAGTCGACTTAAAGTCTACCTTGTTAAGTCAACTTAACAGTAGACAAAGCCATCCACACTGGCTTTAAGTTGACTTGAAAAGTTGACTTAAGGCTTAAGTTGACCTTCAGAGGTGGTGTTATTAAGTCGACTTAAGCTGTTATTAAGTTGACTTAAGGAAGCACTTAAGTTGACTTAATAAAAGCCCAGTGTGGACGCAGCTTTGTGTAGGTTGACTTAAGCGTCCTTATGTTGACCTAAGTTGCCAGTGTAGACGCACCCAAGAAGCCCAATTCTGCCCTATGGTATATGTGCACTACTCCATGGCTACTAATGGGGTTACATTGGTGTAACAGGGTGAAATGGAGCCTTCATTTTTTGAAGATATGAAACTGTGTAATACCTGCCACTGTGGTTAATGGTGGGTGTTCAAGCCACATGAGGTGTCTTTTCTCCAAGCCTCCCAAACTCACAGAGCATTTCAAGGGCATTCACTAAATAGTTCTGGCTTGTGTAAAACTCCTGGTCTGACTTCTGTTCTCCTGCTTTCCTTCCCATTGCTGCTAGGTGCTGGATTTGAACTGGAATCTTATAGCTGAAGGGCTCTGAATTGTATGATCACTCTCTGTTTTCCTGTGCTGTGCTTCCTGCTCTAACACTGCCTGCCCAGACAGCATGCATGTTACTCTTCTATTTCTGCCCAGCCCTTTACAAACCTATTCCCCAGAAACATATGGGTCCTCATTACATCAGGCGTTTGGTACAGGCAGTCATCTGGCCAATTAAACTGAACAGTGGCTTAAATGTTAGCTGCACAATCCATCCCTGTTCCTCTTTAGTTTATCAATTTTATTGTGTCACCTGTGTTTAGTTGAGAGTCAAAGATCATCGAACCTCTCTATTTAATATGCCAGCTAATCATCATAAGTGTTACAGTATGAGAAGAAAATAAAAACAACCTGATGATAATTTTTATGGCCTCCTATGTCACATCAGTGGCTAAAATAAATCACCCAAATAAAGGCTTTAATTCCACATTTGTGCACACAACCGTTTATCGAGTTTATGGGCAACCATTAAGCTTTGCAAAAGCATTACAGTATTTCAGGGCTACAAGGAAGGAAGTGCTGAGTGCAGACAGTTTGCAAGGATGATAATAGGATAATAAATTACTGCAAGCTAAAGACAAACTCTCAGCTCCATAGACTTATCACTTTCATTTATGAAGCAACAATATCTTAATACATAGTGTAATAAGTTGTCAACGACGCCTGGCTGGTGTTGAGATATGCATAAATACAGCATACTCTGCTTGGACTTGGCTTGATCCAGTTGACTTAATTGCAGTGCTCCTTATGTCTATATCTTTGCGTTCTTATTTGACAACACAGGCTGATTGGGTAACCCAGAATGAAGTTCAAGGAAGCTGTTGCTGAGCTTTTGATACTGGCAGAGGTTGGGGGTGGAGATACTGGGGCACGTTTCTTGGAGGAGTAGGACAAGGCAGTCTATCTCTTGTGTTACCAACACAGGAGTGACTAGTGACTATTCCACATGAGTACAAGTGAAGGATAAAACACATATTTCACATCTTAACTAGAACTTAAGAGGAGTATTGGGTCCAAACAGGAGCCCAGGATCTGAACCCATTGGACTTGGGGAAACGTCAGATTCAGACAGGTAATTCACACCTGGTCCCTAGCTATCTAGGAAGCTGCCTGTCTGCATAACATCTCTTTTTTATACAGCCTATCTCAATAAGATCCCTAAATCAGAATCCCAAATTCAAATACTCTTGAACTAGAGGCAAGGACATATCTGTATCTGAATTTCATTGCATGTGCTCATCATTGCTTAATGTGTGAGTGATAACAGTGCAACCTGAAGTGTTTCGCCCTCTCTCTTTAAGGATCAAAACCAGTTCCTACTGAAGTCAATGGAGACAGCTCAGTTACACTTGTGGTAATTGGATCCTGATGTATTGGAGTACTGTAGTGGATATTGGCAAAGGATTGCACATCCAGTGTGGTTTTGGGGACCTTTTACCAGCAAAATTTAGTACAATAAAAGATATTACCTCCTCCACCTTGTCGCTGTAGACTTTATAATTATACCCAGACCCAGTTTTGGAAAACAGGTGCAGCCAGTTGGTTCATGGTGACCATTGATGGAACAAAATCTGGCCAGCTGTGAATTATTAACTTTTAATTGCCTTGATTCCACTTACATATGTGATATCCTCTATTAGATCAGAGCTGGAACTGAGGGTAGATCAGGCAGCAGATAAACTCTTGCATACGCAATCTAGACACATTTCTTAGCATCTGTATTAAAATTGTCACCACTTGAAATTCCTCAGGATGGGAGTCTCTCTTTTTCTTGCTTCTTCCAGGTAAATCATAAATGAACCTGATGGAGCGGGACACCAAGTGAATGCACCTTCTGCGGCACTATCTGTGTTTGGGGCATGAGTTACGTGTTTCAATTAATTTCAGTTCAACATATTTGCTTTTATTCCTTTCTATGCCAACAGACAATGTGCACAGGGCTGTGGTAGGCCAGAATTGCTAATTAAACTGCCTTGCTCATTCAGAAGACAGAAAATCCCTGAGAGGCAGTTGTGCTTAACAGGCAGGAGGAAAAATACATTACAGCAGATCAATAAGGAAAATGTTCTCCTTCTTTTCTGCCAAGTTTGCTGCTTTTCCAATCCCTGTTTAAACTTGTCACTTTCTATTACTCTAGGATAAAGAATGTGAGAAGGGTAGGGACTTTGCTTACATCCTGTGGAGAGGTGCAACTAGATTTGTGGTTAAGACGTTGGACTGGTATTCAAGAGCCCTTCCTGTGGGACTGTAGGCACATCATTTACAATCTCTGCACCTGAGTTTCCCATCGATAAAATCTCACAGCCTCTCAGGGCATGGCACCAGGATAAACACATTAATGTTTGTGGTGCTCAGATGCGATGCTGAAAGGAGTAAGGCAGACACCTGGCCATCTCATCTATACATTCTCCCAGTGGGAATAGAAAGAAGTGAGGCCTCTACAAGTTTACTTAAAAGTTGAGCACAATGAACATGGAGTCAGGGGGGCTGATTTTTGACATATTTCCAGCACCCACTGGCCTTTCAACGGCTTCTAAGTGCCAGTAAATTAGCCGTGACTAATTCAATGGGAGGCCAGCCACTGGCTCTGACATGTAGTGGCTTCAGATAGTTACATTTATTGTTCAGAAAGCATATGTACATTTCAGAAGGGGGACGTACAGGGAGGCAAATGTTTGTGAACAGCGCCTGGCTCCAGTACCGGTGTGAGTCTGGCTGGAAGATGAAGAGGTTGCACAGTTTGCAAATGCCACAGAGATTCTGCTATTTTTAGTAAAATCTTTTTAATATTGCCTTGTTCTTTACACTCTATGGCTATGTCTACACTTGTAAATTTAGGTCGACTTTAGCTAAGTCGACTTAACAAAGTTGACTTTACGCCAACTTTGTTAAGTCAACTTAGCATGTCCATACCTAAATTTAAAGTCGACTTAGGGGGGACCCTACAAAGTTGACCTAGAGACTGGATGCCTAGAGACTGGATGACCTAGAGACTGGATGCCTAGGTCAACTTGTAGGGGCTAGGGGGACCTGGGACTGGTCCACGGTGGCAGGGGGACACCCCTTGCCAAGTGCCAGGAGGCTCAGCCTTTGCCCCATTGTACCTGGATACAATGGGGCAAAGGGGACAGGGACCCTGGCAGGGCATAGGGGCAGGGTGGGCAGGGCTCTGCCCTGCCCTGTGGGGGAGCATGCCAGGCTCTCCCTGTGCCACCCCCCTGGCAGGGAGGGCAGTGGGGGAGTCCTGGAGATCCCTAAATCAACTTAGAGTTGACTTAGGGCTACTCCACGTTTACACTGGCTTAAGTTGACTTTAGAAAGTCGACTTAAGCCTAAAGTCGACTTTAAACTAGGTTTAACAAAGTCGACTTAATTTTCGTTAAGTCAACTTAAGCAGGCTGCTTAAATCAACTTAAGGAAAGTAGTGTAGATGCAGAGTAAATTAAGTCAACTTAAGCAAGCTTAAGTCGACTTAATTTACAAGTGTAGACGCACCCTATGAGCTGCATTCCCCCCTCTGGGGGTTATTCCCATCTGGGCAAGGCAAATTCCTCAAGGTTTGCTTTTAATTCTCCATGAATGGGGAAAGCAGGGGCACAGTTTTCCTCCCTTCACTTCATACCCTGGCACTGACCTGTTGACCTCAGGGGACCTGCTATGAGCAAGAGGCATTTGCATGAAGACAGCTTACTTCCACCTTGCTGCCTGGCTCCTGTAGATCAATGAGGGCTCAGCACAGCCTCTACCTGCAGAGACAGAGTGTGTACCATAGCTGGCACAGAGGACAGAACAAGTCAGTTAGTGCAGAATTAGGACTTGATTCTACTCTCACTCTATATTGATGTAAGTCACAGATAAGTATAAGGTAGTCTGGCAGAGTGACATCAGTGTAAAGCTATTGTGAGCTGATACTTAGGCCATGTCTTCTATAATTTACTCTGCTTTTCCCTGCATGTTTAGGAGGGGGGAGAATCCAGCAGAGACCACGCCCCTCTTATATAGGAGATCTAAACTGCCTCTCTGTCGTCTCAATATGTGGTCTTGAACAACGGGTAGCATGAAATGAGAACTGAAGGAAATGTTTGCAATGATATTTGAAAACTTGGACATTTGGGATTTTTGCATTTTGTTTCAATTTTGTGAAATTGGTGAATTCAGGACTAAGGGTGAAATGTTGAAATTTTTCAGTCCAAAACCAGGACCATTCCAAGTGAAAATGAGCCTACCCGCCTAAGGGTCCTGGTTTTGAAAGAAATCTTCAAAATTTAATGCTGATGAAACTTCATCTCCATGTTGAAACATGGAAAAGCTCCAAGAGTGGTAAAACTGAGGAGGCAACAAATGAAATGATGAATGGTATTAAAGAACAAATAACTATTTTCACACAGCCATACTTGAAAAAGACTGGAAGGGAGGCTGGAATGGTTACCCTACCTAAAATGGAATACGCTGCTGATCAAGCATTTTTCTCTACTGACTTCCTTTTTCCTGTCTCTGTACTTGCTTCTAAACCTGCTAAACCCCAAATATGGTATGCAATTCATGACACACACAGGAAACACAAAATAGCGCATGCAAGAAACTTACAAAGCTGTGTAATTCTTACCATTAGTGTGCATAGCTCCTTTTAGAACCTCGGCTCCACGGTTCTTTATTTCTGATATAAACAATTTCCACATTAAAGAAGAGGAGAAACCACATTTATCCAGAAGGTAGGAACTCTTGGGAGTGAAAAAAGGCCATTGGAGAGATACGCTTGCACCTTTCCTTTTATTTAATTACTAGCTTTGTACTTTGCAATGTCACCTTAACTCAGATCCATTAATAACACCCGTCTTGTACACTAAAGGAGGGGAAAATGCTCAGTTATTGAGTGCTGAGAATAGCACCCCTTGTGCCTATGCTTTGCTATTCATTGTGCTGAAGACTGATGGAAGACGTGGTAGCATATTGAATTGGCTGTGTGAATGGCAAGAACACACTGCATTTGGTCTGCATCTTTAATGCACTGACTAGAAAGATATTCTGAGTCCACAGAGCCAGCACAATCCATTATCCATTTTATTTTTGATCAATATGATCATTCTGTGTTATTCTATTGGAAAAGACATCTCATTAATATTGATCTCAGAACCCATCACATGATCAGCCCTGACTTTGGAGGTCTGTGGTACACAGAATACTGGTGGAAAGTTGTTGACTGACCTACTGAACAGACTTTGCTTTGTTCAGATGCTCAGCTTTCCATCAGGCTGTGACTTTGCATAACCAAAGAGAGGTGGAGGAAGTGGTATCTTCCAAGCCTCCAGAATTCTGTATGTGTCTATAAGCTTTGCAACCACCACCCAAAATTGTACAGAAACATTCACTCTCTGTCCATATTTGTTCCCCTTTCACTTATGCTTTCTATGAGCATTCAAGTGACTAGCTCATGGAGAGCAAAAAGCTAGCACTTCAGAATCCTTGGCTATGTCTACTCTACAAAAAGTTAGGTCGACTTTGTTAGGTGACTTAATAAGGTTGACTTTAAGTTGACTTAAAGTCGTCCTTATTAAGTTGACTTAACACAGTGGTGTCCATGGATGTGGACTAAGTCCACACTGGGCTTAGGTCGACCTAAAGAAGGGTTAGGTCGACCTAAAGAGGCTTCAGTCGACCTAATGGGTGGATCTTATTAAGCCGACTTAAGCTTTCATTAAGTCGACTTAAGGAATTTCTTAAGTCAACTTAATGAAAGCCTGGTGTCGATGTGGCTTAGTTTAAGTCAACTCAAGCCTCCTTAAGTCAACTTAATTTGCCAGTGTAGAGATAGCCCTTGTGAATAGAACTGTTTGGAAAATGGATTTTCCATCAAGTGAAAAATTTTGGTATTTGATTTTTCCCCCTGAAATGGAACAAAAAGACAATGTTCTGAAATTTTCCACACACACAAAAATATTTTGAGTTAATAAAAAATTTTATTTTGACTTTTTTAATGTTTTAAGGTGTTCTATATAAAATACAGTTCAAAATGAAAAGTTGTTTTGAAATGAAAAAAATCAAAATGATCTTGGTTTGGAAAATATCATAATGGGACGTTTAGACATTTCCAAACCTTTTTTTCCTATTTTTTTTACCAACTAAGCATTGTCGAACTCTATATGATGTCACAAACAGAATTCAGTTTTGTTGAATATCTTCCAACAGAAAACTCTTCCAGCAAATTTTTTCCTGCCAGATCTCCTTTTGACTAGGATCCACAAGACAGCCCTGATACAGAAGCCATTAGTTGAGTCTGGCAAGGACTATAGCACTACAATCACACATTAACACGCCGTTGGCTTTGGGAGGACAACTGTGAGGCCACAGTTACATATTGGAATATTTTATATGGGCTTCTTGAAAAGTCTGAAGGGAGAGTGGGTGCTTGGAACACTGTTCCAGAGTCTAGGCATGGAGGCAATTACATAAGCAGCTAGGACAGCACATTCATGTGCAATTATTTCCTGTGCCTCTCACTAGTACATTTTACAGGAGCTCAATTTTTCTAGGAATGTCCTCTCTTCAGTCAAAAGCTGAGTGGTAGAGAAAGGGAACGTTTTTAAAGTGTCTAATGTTTGTTTTCCCCCTTTTCCTGAGGGATTCAAAGACCCAATGGCTGACTAAAACAGTTATGCTCATCCAATGAGGGACATAAAATAGCTAACCTTAAAACCTAAGGGGTACGAGGAAGAGGCAGGAATTGAACCCCATTCTCCTGGCCCCTGACTTTGCAAGGTGGCCATTCATCTTTTCCTCCCATCGTGCACCTCATTATTTAGCTCATAAATTCATGATTTACACTGTAATTTCTTTGGGTCAGGGCACTTGTCTAGAAAGCCCCATGCTCAGCAATGGCTCCAAATAAATAAAAGAGTAATCACGCTAACCAACACTAATACCACAGCAGCCACTTCCTAGTGCTCTGTGCTGACCTAAGGCGCATGCTTCTATTCCTTTATTAGGCCTCCTGGGAGAGCGGGAGGGTTTAGGAGCATCGTTAATATTCATCTGCCTCTGATATGATTTGGTTTCAGGGGCTCCATGGGAACTGGGCAGATTAGAATAATAAAATAATAGTAAATTGCCTGTGGCAGAATTTGTATATAAAGTCTCCCTAATACATTCAGTCTCTGGACAGCAACAAGAACATGATAACTGAATTATACTTTTAACGAGATTTCAACGATTGATGAAACAAATACAGGCTTTTAAAAAAATGGTTTCCCTCCTCCTAATCATGTCTGAACTGGCAAACAGGGACATCTGGCCCATCCCCTTCATGAATTAATCATTGTATTTATGTATTGCCTCTCTCGCTTTCTCTCATAATTCCCATTTGCTGTGAAACAGCCCAACCCATCTTATATTGTCCAGGCATTATTAAAATTACTATTACCATTGCAAAAGCTTCTAGGGGAGATAGTATTAATAACAGTCTGTTTCATCAGATTCTGTCAGTTCCCAGGGTGATTAATATTCCTGTCTGCAAGAAGCATTATATCGTTTAGAGAGAGCATATTGCTTGGCTGGTAGGCCATTCTTCATCGGCTGTGATAAGTGCATTGTGAGCTGCCATGATTGCATTACTGTTTACACAGCTTGAGATGCCTCATAAAGCAGTTAGGAATGAGACCAAATGCATATAGATTCAGATCTGGAAAATGAGAAAACCCATCACTGGTATTGTTGCTTGAACTGTTTGGCTTCCCCGTCCTTGATAATTGTCATGTGCGTTTTCTCTTTCCTATTATGTTCGGCGGGTGGGACACATGAATTCCCAAGACTATGAACAGTGAAGGAATTCTTACAGAACAAGGGTGGCTAAAGGGCGGCCTGCACTCCAAGTACTTCTACAAGGGAGTCTGAAGCTGCATCTGACATTGATGCCCTGCTGTAACTTACGGAGACTAGCAAGGTGCCATTGTGACTCAAGGTACTTCTACACAAGCTGTTCAGCACACATTGGTTTAGGTTAGTTGAGATCCTGTTTTTATGCATGTGAGGGACATCCAAAGTTCGGGTGAGGTGGAACCTTGTCAGGATTCCTGGAGAGTGTCTCTTTGTAAATTAGAGTAGGGTTCAGTAGTCCCCGTCTTTAATAAAATGGTGTGACCCATAGATACTATGGGTCCCACCATGCAATATTTCACCTAGAGATATAAAGAACAAGGCTAATGCTCTCTGTTCTATTTTACATAAATTATGTAGAGCCCTTAGGTTCCATCATAAGTTGCCAGAACATCCCTCATCTGGATAAAGATTGAGGTATCCGGCCATAAATGACCTAGGTTCTGACTTCCCTAGGCACTTGGTTTTCCTGTCTGGTCTAACACAAATCCCCAGGAATGTTCATCTTCACAATGTTAAAGACATCTGATGGCTTGTACATCTTTAGTACTTAGGCTGCAGATAACGTAGATGGACTCATCCCTAAGCTACGTCTACACTTGAAAAGTTAGGTCGACTTTATGAAGTTGACTTAATAAGGTCGACGTTAAGTCGACTTAAAGTGGACCTTATTAAGTCGCCTTAACAAAAGTCGACTTAACTTTTCAAGTGTAGACATGGCCTCTTTTTGGCCTTATTAAGTTGACTTAACGTTTTAATTAATTGCCTCTTTCAGTTATAACTTTCTAGCCAGTTAGACAAAGAGGAATGCAAACTAGCTAATTGCATACCTACCCCTACAAGAGAGTGGGAGAAGGGAGTAAAAGGGAGCAGGGTAAATAAAAGGGTCCATGAAATGGTGGTGGGTTGATGACAGGAATATGAGAAGCAGCCATCTGAGGAGAAAAGGCTTGTAGCTGAATGAGCACTGATAGCCTTTCTTTGTACAGTCATGCCTGGTGTAGCGCTCTGCCTCTCTCTAGTGCTGGCTGGGCCACATAAAGATCAATGCGCCTGGGCCAAAAGATAGTGCTCCTTTAACTCAAGCAGAAAAGCTCATGTGTTCAAATGCCAGGTTCAGTCTCTGCTGCCAATAACTCACCCAGTACCGAGGTCCCTGAATACGTGGACCACTGTAACCATTGCTCAGTTCAAGTGGGGTTGAGGTTCAGGGTTAGTGTTTCCCATGGGACTACTAGGAAGGGGTTGGGGCAGGATGACATCCAATCTTTCTTCTCTTCCTTCTGTTTTGCAGCCAAAAGCCAAGGTGACTTTATGAAACGTTTTCACAGATCTTGGCCCCTGAACCATAACCTTATGTTGCAAGTTTCAGCCTAGAGCAAATTTGTACAACTAAATTATAAACTCTTGCAAAACAGATTTTATAATGGCAAGGCTCATGGACCCTTAAACCCAAGTGGATGCTTCCCAGTGCTGCTAGAACACCCCATAAAGTTTAAACAATGTGTCTCCTGCTCCAATGAGCCACTCACTGGTCTAGCTTATCCACCAGCTGACACACGGGGGGACTCAAAGAAAGTACAGTAGAAAATACAGCACTCTAGAGACAGCCAATGAGTAAGTTGTGGCTACAAAGTCACAGGCCTGTGCTAGGGAGGGAGTGTTGAACAGCCACAGGATCCCAGTGGGAGCTTCCGGAGTCACTGGGTCTCACTGGGTATGTCTGAGGGGAAGCATGGGCCAAAGCAGTTCTGCTACTCGCATTGAGAAGGTGTAGCATATAGTTTCCTACCTTGCACAGCTTAGCTCCACTGATTGGTGCAAAGGAGCAGCCATAGCTCAACCCCAGTCTCTTCCACAAGAGGTTCAAAGGCCAAGATTATGACTAGTATTCCCTATCTAGGGGACCCAAAACTGGAAAGACCCACACTTCCTCATTCACCTATACCGAGGCTTATGTACAGTATAGCCCTTAATGGTTGGAATATGCATTAAGAGAGATTTTATTTATCTAGTACATTTTCTTGATAAATCATCTTAGCTGCATTCCTCAGTGTGTTGTTTCAATCAGGTCCCAACCTGAACATCTGACTCAGGTACCACGGAACCTTACTTCCGAACTAGTCACCTGACCAGGGCACACCCATGGAAACAAAAAATGCTGAATCTCCGGCATTGCTCGCATGCACACACACACACACACAATTAACCACTCTGTTCAACTTCTGTACCCAGTCATTGCACAATGAAAAAGATTTACAATTTCTCTAACTTGAGAAAATACTTCTGCTATCCACAACACTATGATTGTAGATACAGACACCATTTGACATCCCACCCTGAAGTGGGTATGTACTTTGTGTGTGTCTAGTGTAACTGCAGAGGACATTTCTTCTGATATCCAGTAAATCTCAACATCTAGAATACATTTTAGGATACACAAATTTCTCTCTTTTTGGTACCATTTATCTGCTGAGATGGTTTCTATTATCAGGGGATTTAAAATAAAACAACTTAATTTGGCCATGGATTTCCAGAAATACAATTGCCACTACTCAAAAAAGATTGTATGGAAGCTGGAAATGTACATATTTTCTCCTGAGACACACATGCATACATCTCTCCTCACTGATGGTTATATCTTACTAATATATCGATGGACTTGACATTCCTAATAACGATGTGCCAGCCTGTAATTTGTGAGCAGAAACATACCATTGCACCCACTGTTTTATATATTCCTGGCCCTGACCTTTAGAAAAGTGACATCAGCGTTGCATGCTCAAAGGTGCCTCACAGATTATGTGCACACAGGTGAGCCATTGGCCATTTACACGTGCAGTGACCACTCTCGCACAAGTAGACGAGAACCTACGTCTGCCACCCAACCCTGTGTTTGAACCAATAGACAGCAATCCCTGCAGAGCTAGAGGGCTGTGCTCCAGGTCTCAATCTCAAAGGACAATGATTGGTCTACATTTATACATGTCACACGACCACCACGCTTTCTGAAACAGGCTAAAGTTTCTCTATTCAGGGAGCAGCCACAGACTAGAACGGTAGAGGTGCCGCAGGTCAGAAAGGAATTTCACGGACAAGAGTGGGCGTGGGGTGAGTTTGGGACAGAAGGCTGCATTGCTGATCAGAGTTGAGGTGGGTTGACAGACTGGAGTGCAGGATGTTTTCACAGCCCAGCTCATTTCCATGCTATTAATCCCTCCCTTTGGTTAAAATGAAAATGACATATTCAGCGACAAATCCGGAAGTCCTTCTTCAGGCAAAATTCAGACAGGACCAAATTCTGATTGGTGCTGAGCACCGCACTCCCATTAAGTCTCTAGGAATTCCAAATCTCAGGGGTGGGCTGCCCCCAGACTTGAAGGTGACTTTTGCCTGGGTGAGGACCTCAGCATGTGGCTCTTAGACAACATGTTCAGGAATCAGTGCTGGCGTGCCAGCAGGTATGTTGTACAGAGAGTGTTACAAGTAGGAGCCCGGAAGACGAAAGGTAATAAGGTCAAAAGAGTGGTGTTGGAATGTTTAGTACAAATAACGAGGATTTCCGAGCTGGTAATGGACAGCGCAGGAGTGAACTGCAGCTATAAATTAAACAGCGTCTGCTGGAGTGTGCTCAGATGGGTTCAGATGCGAGCCACGATAGGCGTGGCAGTTTGCCAATGCCAGGGATTTATAGTAGAGTGCTATTGAATAAACTGTGCTTTGTTGTGAGATTATTGCATTGCCCCATTGCTTGATTGCTGTACCACATTTCAACCCAGCAATAGACCTGAATGTTAGACTTTGGAGCTTTATTTGATTGAATGCCTTACTCTGTACCTTTGTAATCACCTTAATACCTGATCTAGCCTAGAACTATAGTACTCTGGAGTGTAGTTTACTTCCCCTGCTGCCTGTTAAAGCACCTGCACAGGGGCCATTCTTAGAAAAGATACCTGGGCATTTGGTCCTTGGTTAATCATGTTGTTATTCTCTAATTATTGTGAGCTACTCCATGTGGTGAGACCCCGGAACAAGGCAATTGGAAGATAGATTCACTAGTAGACTGTGTTCAGGGCCCTGTGTGCCATGGATGGTGTCCCCCTAAAATACATTAAATCTGTTTATTAAGCAAACTATCCCTACAGTAACTGCATTTCAATTGCTTGGTTTTTCCAGTGCAGTACTGCTTACTCATAGGACCAAAATGCAGATGGTTTATAGACATGACCTAATCAGACTCCCCCTTTTTGTCATTTTCAGCTTTCAGGTGCCCAGTAGAAAATTGACCTAGCACCGGGAAAGGTCCTTTACTCCTCCTACCACCTTTCTTGCTGACTTTGCCTTTAACAGACTAGGATCTCTGGTTGTGAAAGTGGAATAATAATGTATCTTCACTGGTCACCAGTGTCTCTGCTCAGTAGTCTCTGGTCACTCCTCTGAGCACTTTTTAGGGGGGATGGGCCTGAACCAAACCCCTAAATCTTACGCTATGTCTACACTGGCAAATTAGGTCGACTTAAGGAGGCTTAAATCGACCTAACTTAATCCCTGTCCACACTAGGCTTTCATTAGGTAGACTTATGGGGCTTCCTTAAGTTGACCTAATGAACGCTTAGGTCGACTTAATAAGAACCGTGGGGAATTCGAACTAACCCTTCTTAGGTTGACCTAACCATTCCTTAGGTCGATCTAAGCCCAGTGCAGACGCATAAATCCACTTTCTTAGGTCGACCTAAGGGAAGTTAGGTCGAATTACTAAGTCCCGGTTAAGGGAAACCACTTTGTTAAGTCAACCTAATAAGGTCAACTTTAAGTCGACTTAAAGTCAACCTTATTAAGTCAACTTAAAGTCGACCTAACTTTTTATAGTGTAGACATAGCCCTAGTGCCCACGAACTTCTGGGAGGTTCAGCTTTGACTCTGAATTTCACAGCTGGTTTCTATATTGGGCTAACCAGATGCAAAACATGGCCTCCTCAGCCTTTCACTGGTTTTTAGTCTGGGGCACACAATCCAATGAGTGGCTTTATATCTATACTAGTCACACACGAGGAGTCCTGTCTGTAAAGAAAGTAAAACTCATGAAGACTGTATCTCTGACAGCTAAGGCCACAGTGGTATATTACTTGTAGTGAGGGAAGCGATGACGGGCACACAGAAATCTATCTCCAAAGGTAATCACTGGCAAAGCTAGTGAATGTGGAGGCCCATGAGAGCAAGAGTCACACTTTGTGCCTAAGTGGGAGCAACAGCCTCTGAGTTCCTGCTGTTGTGTCAAGGTGACATTTAATTTGCCATTCAGAGATAAACCCACTGGTTGCCACCTGGGTAACTCTTTCACCTTTAGACAAAGAGCAGAGACCTCCCCTTTTATTCCTTGAAAAAGGGCAAAAAGCACGTGCAGCTGTGAGATGGTGCTTTGTTGCCTGAATGCTTAAAATTTGATGTAATATTTGGGGGAAGGGAAGCAATGGATATGTTTTTAATTCACGGGTCCTTGCGTATCAATAATATCCACAATCAGGAACTAAAAGACAAAGCATTTGCTTTTGAGGGCTTTTAAATGATCATATTTACCTTTACCTTGGTATTTCCAGCATTCCCAGTGCTTAGAATGGAGTGCCAGAAGAAATGTCAAGACCTCCCTAGTCACCATCAAGCTCTTAATAGTGCTCAGTGTAGCTGATGCTATAAATTATATAAGTGAGTTGATACAATAAGAAAAAGCTAAGATACAGATCATTCTATGTTACCATTGGCGCTCCTTACTTAAGCAACAGGGGTAAATTCAGTCCGGGTGTAAGCAGATGGAACGAATATGAATGTCTTCAGTTTGGTGCCCAGTGGAAACGCAGATGGCTTGTTCTACTCCACTGCCTTCAAAATGTAATAATTGATCCTTTGTGGTTGCTAATATGCTTTAATAGGAACCTCTCTTATCCCTCTTTTTGTGAAGGAAACTTCCCTGAGGATCACTAGCATGGTTTATTTGAGTAGATACCTAATGGTGTGTAAGCTAGGCCAGTGATGAGGACTCTAATGGTTTCCAAAGGATTCAGTTTTCTCCTGTTGTGTGTCCATAGAGTGACTTATTTTGCAAACCCATTTCTTCAGCCGAAAGCTGGTAAAAGCACGAGAAATGCATCTACGAAATGGGACACTGTAATAAAATCCCTAAACTATTGTTAACGCCAGGTTATCGCTTGTGCACTCTGTTCACTTCGAGTTCTTGGTGTCTTCACTAGCGCTAGGGAAATAACTGATTTTTTTCCCTGAAAAAAAGCCTGCAGCAAACTGACAGTCAGTTTGGCTTGAATGAAACATTTCATTTCAAGCAGAGCTAGATTCCCAAGATATGCATCTTATACCCTTTATATCCAGTGGTTAGAGCGGGCATATGCAATGTGGGAGACCCAAATTCAAGTCCTCATGCTAGAGCAGGGATCTGAACAGAGGTCCCTGCCCTAAGAACAGGTTATAGAGTATTCTGGGGTAAGACTATCATTCTGTCCACTTTGCTGACCTGCTACTGAAGCTAAAGGAACATTGTACCTAATCTGGACTAAAGGCTCTGAGTTGCACAGAAAGTTTAGAGTGGAAAGAACCACTTATCTAGCAAAGTCCATCCTCATGGTCCTAGCAGGTACAGTCTATCCTGATATACTTGGGAAGTATGACAAATCTCCATTTTCTTGAGCACCTTTGCACTAACTTGTTCTGCTGCTCCGTGAGCAGATTGTTCCAAACCCCAGTAACTGTCTGCGAGTAAAAGTTCTTCCTGACATCTAACCTAAGCCTTCTCCTCCTCAAGTGTCCAATCATGGCCATGTGCGATACTCTTTCTCTCTTTCTCTCTAAAAGCTGGAAAAGTCTTTTCCTAAAATACTTACGTAACCTCTGAGGGTACTTATTGCTGTAAGATTTCATTATCTCTCTCCTGTCTGTCTGTTACATTGGAGTCGATATCTACACAGAGGTGGATATAATGGAAAGCTTCAATGGCAACTGAAATTAACTGAGTGTTTCCTAAGCAAATCTCTTGGATAGTTGGGCAGACATGTAGCTTCAATTAACTATACACTCACTTGGTTCAGAAACCAGATTGTTTAAATAGCCACCAATAAACATGTGAGAAAGAAACCAACCCCACTCAGATCAGTTCTGCCATTATGGCTGCAGTTTCACATATAATATCTTCATGACCCAAAATTTGGGTTGCTGGAATGTGTCAAAGAGTTGCATTGGGCAGGGGGGACAACGGAGAATGCTCAGATCCTACTCCTTGGAGGAGCGGGCTGCGCTGGGAGGCATGTTAGAGCCACCCTGCACAAATCCTGCAGTGAACAGGTCCTCCAGGCAAACTGGGCTGGACGTTACACCTCTCCTTTGCGATGATGGGGGCCAGCCTGGCCAAATTTGTGAAAGAGGCATTGCAGCCTGGCACATGAACTGGCCAGTCCTAGGCCGTGCTGTAACTTTGGGTACTGGGTCATAATGCCTGGAGAAGGTAGCCAAGCCCAGCCAGATCCATGGAACCAGAGCTACGGGAGCCACCCCTGTCAAGTGAGGGCGGGGCAGACTCCACAACACCCCCCCCCACTTGCCCCCCAGGACCTCCCACATGACCCTCTAACACATTCTGACAGGTCAAAAGGCCTGGAACTGGGCCCAGCCAGCCCTGCAGGAGCTACACTGTCGTAGACATGGTGTACTTATTTAGTTCGTATCCTGCTAATGGGCAGATTATATATCATGGGTAAGAAATATTTAGTAAACCAGATGTTTTTTTCTTGCCTGGATCACCACATGCCATCAAGGTTTACAAGTGGGTCCCCAAAAGGTTGAGAAGCACTGCTCTAGTTTTTTTTCCCCACCACTACAGCAAATGATATGTGACAGCAGCCAGTAATAATGTTCTATTCATTTACTTAGTGCCTTGCATCTGGAGGCTACCGAAAGTGCTTTACAAACTAATTTTGTACCCTACACAGGAATCATTTCTTTCCCCACTGAAATGCAGCAGCTTTTTAACAGAGCACAGTCATGTTATGGATTAGGACAGCAAGTGCATAAGACTGTTGCAGCCAACTGAAAATGCAGGGAACTGTTTGAGAGGTAGAAAATAATTACCTGAGTGAAAGTTGGGCAGAGCCTCAGGGTTAACACACTGGAGTTAACTGAGCTATTGTTTATGAGTAATATCTATTACAAATCTAGGATCTTGTTTTGGGGAGTGAATTTGGATTGAGCTGGATTTTTTTCAATGTCTTCATTACTCTTAAATACGGTTTCAATTAATAATTTTCAGTTTACGTACTTTTTGGGAGCTGCTTGCTTACACTGTTCCGTACTGATGTGACCTAATTGGTCGAGGTGAGACGGTAGGCATATCACATGGTTTTGTTTCACCTCCCTGATGAGACGACCACATTTTTTTTTAAAGAAGAGCAATGAAAAATGAACTTTATGTTAATAACTTTTAAACAATTTGTGCTAAATTCTCTAAAACATCAGGATTCATAAACATTTTCACGGCTATCCACCAGTACATATTCATAAACCACAGTGATCCAAGCTTGGCATTTTTAGTCACAAAGTTTTCATGTAGCAGTTGTTTAATTATTAGAGCTGTTCTAGTGAGCACGCCTCCTCTTGTAAAAAAGTAATGGAACCTTTTATGAGCACAAGTGATGGGGGGTGGACACTGACTTTCTATTTCAATCACGAAGTGATTAGAATTTGCTAAATCAGAAAGAATTTATCTAATTTAGATTAAACAATGTATCTTATTGGATAAAGGGAAATAAATAGACAAATGCCCTGTATATAAATATTTAGAAGTCAAGATAGTGCTTTATAATATGAAAAAGAATAGAAAGACTTTGCAAATTACACTGCTCCATACTTTAACTGAAAATGAAGATGAGAAACAACCTACTCAGCAAGAGGAAAGACTAATGCCCCAGGCAGAAATCAAGGACATTAAATCATCTGAGTTGTTTTATTTAATCTGTTGGGTGTTCATCACCTAAAGGAAAACCTCACCTGATCCAACTCCAGAGCAGGAGTGGATAGTGTGGGAAGGGACATTAACAGTGAAATGTCGCCCAAGAGACAGACCTTTGGAGGAGGGACTACAAACAATTTAGGGTATGCTCATAGATGAGTTGTGATCTGATCCAAGGTGGATACATCATCAGTTAAATTTTGGGAATCCACTAGACATCAAGTGATCCCCATTCCCCAGAAGTATCTTTAAATGTCCTGAGTTAGTTTTTAACCAAATTCTAATTAATGGAGTCTTCTTGGCCACTTAAACAGTATTGGTTTTGTTCTTTAAGAGAGATGTATTATTACAGTGAAGCCTGAATTTTCACCTCTTTTAGAATAGTCTGTTACAATCTAGTATCCTCCATACCATAAAGATTTTGTGTGTGTGTGCACGCGGGTTTGTGAGTGCGTACATTCGCGCACCACATAAAATCAGTTGTTTCCATTTCAAAGCCACCACAAGCACATCATTTATTTTCTTAGACTCCTGGGTTGTATGGTCAGCTGCTGGGGTTTTGTTTGGTTGGGGTTTTTTTTATTTAGGCATGTGGGATTGAAAATCTATTCCCAATGCTCCAGTCTCTGGCCTTTTGCTGAAATGGATCAGTTCAGATATTTTGCAATCTATCGACTTTTCTATCTAAAGCATTCATGCTGCACCCATTATCACAGTGTCGAAGTCCCTGACAGAAATCATCAAATGCACTGTATCAAGTCCTTCATATACAGTAATATAGTTTCTTCCTTCCTCCTCCAAAGGCACCTGGAAACTGTTTTCTCTTTCACAGAATCCTTTGCATTAGAGTTCTGTGGCACTTTTAAAGACTAACAAATTTATTTATCACATGAGCTTTCGTGGGAGAAAATCCCATTTCATCAGATGCTTTAAAGTGGGATTTTCTCCCACGAAAGCTCCTGAGATAAATAAATCTGTTAGTCTTTAAAAGTGCCACAGGACTCTGTTTGTTTTTCTGCGGTAGACTAACACGGCTACCCCTTTGGAATATGAGACAACATGCATTCAAATTTGGGTTCTTGGAATGAAAAGGAAGAGAAATCTTAGATTAAGGGCTGTGATGTCAATTTCATCCTCTTCTTTACTCTGTTTGAATACAATACAATGCATATTATGGTTTTTAAAAAAGCCATTGGATGAACTTCCTCTGTTGGCTTGCTATGGTCAGTAAATATAACTGGTATGACAACTTCTTAACAAAGGACTTGATTTAATTAGCTCCAAGGAGCCCATTTGTGAGGCTAAAAATGCAGCTAAATTCCATTCAGGTGCTAGTTTGAATAAATTGCTCCAATCATTTAAGACCAGTTTGCCAAGGAATTCCCAGCTGCACAATGTATACATGTAATGTAAAAAAAATAATACACACAATACAAACTCTTCTGGCATCCGATAGCAAGAACTGACTCCTGGGTAGCCGCTAGAACAGCAACAACATGCATCCATCCCAGTTTTACAAGACACTGCTGATTACAAACACAGATTTTCTCATTCCAGACAGTCGCCAGCTAATTTTAGCATCCCCAAAATTGTGGCCATCATGAAGCCAACTTGGGAGAGCCCTGGTGCCTCAACACGAAAATTTACTCCCTATTTCCTCAGAATTTCTTTAACACAAGGGGGCTATAATATTTACAGCTTCCAGATGGAATTATTAGCTCCTTCTAATATTCTACTGGGCATCAGTAATCCACAATTAAATCTGAGGTGCAAAATCCACTGATCATTCACCTCCAGGAGGTTGCACAATATTGGACTGGCAACCGCCCAGTGTGGAAAGTAATTTCAGTTTAATGGGATCTAATTATATAGGAGAAAAATCAATTTCAACAAGGTCTTTTTGTGGAAGTGTTTCAGGTCCTGGCAGCTCCTCCCATCTTCCAGTCTTCTCACAGTAGGAAACACTTTTGTATGAGCTGCTCTTTTTCCTGATGCATGTTTCGATAACATGCAGTGGGGAGTGGCAGGGCTAAGATATCATTATCTAAAGGAGTGCAGTCAAGTGGCAAGGTTGGGGAAGTGATAGAGGTAGAAGGGATAACTGGACCATGGAAAAGGACCTTGAGCAGAAAAAAAGATGCCTTTAAGAACAAAAGGAGACTTAAAAGAGGGTCAGAAAGGGCACTGAGTAGAGAGAGAGGAGCCAACAGCATTAGAGAGGATTAAAAGGCTCTCTCCAGAGCAAGGCAGGAGAAGAGATGTTACCACCTGAAGAGAGGTTGCAAAAGGTCTAACAACAAGGTATCAGATGCTGCAAGACCCACCTTTGCTAAAATAGGATCCAAGGGCCTGATCTGTAGATGGAGCAAATCGTCATATTTCCATTGATATTAATGCCACCGACAGCAAAAGAGCTGGCCTTTTATATATTTGCTTTGATATTTTTTGTTTTCCATTCCACATCTTGTTGATTACTTTGCTATGTTTCATGAGAAACAAATACTCTGCGCTGCACTGAGCAATGCCCAGTGCAGTCTGGGTGTTCTGTGGACTACATTAAAGTACTCCAGACCAAAGAAATAAAACCTCCTACCTCCACCTCTTTCCCTGCCTTCCACCCCTCAGCTCCCCCAGCTCTAAGTGAATTCAGTCCACCCTTTATGATACTGGGCTTCCAACATTCGGAACTCACCAGGCCCAAGGCCTATACCTGACTTGGGTTGTGTATGGCTATGAATGTTCTTACAGACTGGAGATACATCTGAGGTGTGACCTGGGTTTTGAACATACCAATGTGTAAGAGTGTTTGGATCCAGGGGTTTGGTTTAGCCCATAATAAAGAGAACCCCCTTCATAATTCGAATCCAGATCTCAGAATTCCAGACCTCTCTTTTTTCAGGTGTGTGCAGACCCAGGGTCTATATTTGGGGACCATCTCTATGATACATTAGCTAAAGATTATAAATACAACCATTCTATTTGCTCTCAAACTTGTTGAGAATTTTCCATCATAACAAGATTTTTACTGGGTATGTGGAGGAGTAAATAAAACTTCTCAAAAGCTTTTGCAGAATGTTTCCCCGTTTTTCTGACCAGATATAATTTGCTCACATTTATATTTTCTTTAGGAGATGGGTAGGAATTGCAGGTTTACACTGGCAGCAGGTAACTCCTGCATTTGATTTGCTACGTTGTCACCTTGCACATATAGGAAGATGGCAGCTCTTTAGAACACTGTGCCCATCCATTTTGGTTTAGATTATTCCCATACAGAGTGTTTGTCATTCAGTGGCAGATGACTTCCCATTTCAATTAACTAGTTTCTGGAAAGTGTCTCTTCTTCATTCAAAATTAGAGTTCTGCTCCAACAGGGCAATTTTCTTCCTAAGGTACAGTATGCCCTCTGCTCCAGCAAACCCCCACTCTGTAGACTTATGGTGATTGCCTGGAGACTGCCATGGCAATGGTGCCAGACCATTGGACTGTTGCATTGCTAATTGACACGTAATACATATACCTGTTCTCATGGAGCAACACCTCCACATGGGTTTTTACACTCTGTTGTTTCCATTTATTAATAGCTCTGGAGAAGAGCTAAGCCATAAAAACTGAAAAGAGACCCAACCTACAAAACTCAAATCCAAAGTACGAAAGATGTTTGGATTCAGGGTCTAGTTTATGCCCGTATCTAATAGAAACACAATGTCTTTCGGACAATAGCCGTGTGCACATTTCAATAGCTGTACATACAAATGAAATCCTAAGTGGTTGTCCATCTTATTAGCATAAACACTAAATGATCTGCAAGTTCAGAGTATGGGTCACAATCTTACGTGTGGCCTTAAACCCATAGTCATCCACTAGCCCAATGGAAAAACCTGCACCCCAATAATAAACACTTTGCATTTCTAAAACTTCTTTATCTTTGAGGAGCTCAAAACATTCTATTAACATTCATTAAACAAGTCTCAACATCTACACAGCACCAAGGGGTTAATGTATTTACTTGATGTCAATGGCAGAACTGGGAATAGACCCATGAGTGCTGACTCCCAGTTCCAAGCTGCAGCCACTAGACCACATTTCCTCTGAGAAGGGGAGTAATTAACTATTTTCCAAACTCCTCTGAACTGCTGCACCAGTGGTTGCTGCCAGTCAGATTTTAACTCTGATCCACTATCAGAGCTATTCTCAGTCAGGGAGAGAGAAAGTACTCAACTCCCAGAAATACCAGGCCAGCAGAGCAATTCAAGCAAGAGAACATACTACCCAGGGCCCAATGGAAGAGACAGAACAGGAGCAACGGATGAAGGGAAGCAGGAGAAAGGAGTGAGAATGCCACCTACCTGCTTCAACGTGTGGAAAAATTGCGGGAATCAGCAATGATTACAATAGCCCAGTAGGAAGGGGGAGGAGAGGACTTTTTAGTTGGAACCCCCATTTTCCATCAAAAACCAGTTTCAATGGAAAATTTTCAACTGGCCCTACTAGGATCAGATGGATGAGAGAGAGGGCAACTGCTATAATCCTTTGTTTCTCTGTGGAATGACAGAGGTAAAATTCACCATCCCCTGCGCCCATCCCCAAGACAATTCCATGAACAGCTGGCAGCAGAAGAAGGGTGAATAACTAGTCTATAGATTTCATAGGCTATGTCTACACTAGAAAAGTTAAGTCAACTTTTGTTAAGTCGACTTTAATAAGGTCGACTTTAAGCCGACTTAAAGTCGACCGTATTAAAGTCGACTTAACAAGTGGCAACACTTTAAATCAACTTAGTCCATTTTGTTAAGTCAACCTAACTGCCCTTAGGTCAACTTAACAAAGTGGATTTATGCGTCCACACTGGGCTTAGGTGGACCTAAGGAAGCTTAAGTCGACCTAATGAGTGGTAGTTATTAAGTCGACTTAAGCTTTCATTAAGTTGACTTAAGGAATTTCTTAAGTCGACTTAATGAAAGCCTACTGTGGATGCGGCTTAATTTAAGTCGACTTAAGCCTCCTTAAGACATAGCATAGAGATTAAGGTCAGAAGGGACCACAGGAGCTGGTGGGTGAAGTTCCGTGGCCTGCGTTGTGCAGAAGGTCAGACTAGATTATTATATTAGTCCCTTCTGACCTTAGGGTCTACAAGTCTATCATCAGATTTGACCTCCTGCACAACGCAGGCCACAGAACCTCACCCACTCACTCCTGTAATAGGCCCCTAACCTATGACTGAATTACTGAAGTCCTCAAATCACGGTTTAAAGACTTCAAGGTACAGAGAATCCAACAGTAAGTGACCAGTACGTCATGCTGCAGAGGAAGGTGAAACCACCCCCAGGGCCTCCGCTAATCTGTCCTGGGGAAAAATTTCTTCCTGATGCCAAATATGGCCAAATTAGCCTGTGGGCAAGACTCACCTACCAGACACCTGGAAAAGAATTCTCTGTAGTAACTCAGAACCCATTCCATCTAACATCCCATCACAGGCCATTAGGCCCGACACTACGGGTCATGCTCCGGCCTTGTGTTGTTGGAAGAGAAAGACACATAGCCACAAGTCTCCTGAAGAAAAGAGGAAATTACAGAAAAAGTGAGCAGACTAGAAGAATGAAATCCATACTCGTCCTGTGTGATACTGTGCAGGCTATTGACTTATAGCGGGGAGTCAGAACATTCTTAACCTTGTAGCACTGGGGTCATAGAAGATGAAAAGAACCCAGCCACTAATGAGTCTTTACAAACTGACATTTCTTATTTCACAGTCTGGCCTTGGGACATAATTATACAAAGCAAAACCTGGTATACACTCTCCATCCTCATTTTCCTCTGCCCTAAACGCTTATTTTCTTCAAAGAGGAGCAGCCTACATTAACTTCTAGAGAGGAGTATGTTTGAAGGCTGCATTCCCTCTCCTGGCTACACAGTGGGAAGCAGGAGCCTGCCTACAATGGACCATCCTTGGTACAAAGTCCTACAGCTACCACAACAGTCAAGCTCCAGCGTGGGTGGAGTTCTGTAGCCTGCACTGAAACATGGGATGCCTCTACCAGAGCAGTCAGGAAGCTTGCGAGTGACCCAAACACTGATACTGGGAAAAATACATTCCAGACCTTCACATCTGGATCTTGCAGCTGACAAGGTCATTTTATATGCAGCCAGAGATGCTGGCAAGATACTTAGGAAGTGCACTGCTATCTTTAAAAGGTCAAGCTGCATCCAGCGTGGTAAAATCAAAATAGAAAATGCAAATGTAGAGAACTGTAGCAAACGGGAACATTTAATTGTTTCTGCTTCTGCATGGTTCCTATATTTAGACCTTCTTGCCAAGGCGTTAAGTGGAAAAGACAGTTTGGAATCATAGCTGTAAACATTCATGAGCTTTTTAAAAAAAATAAAATAAAAAAATCCTACATTCCACCAAAACATGATTCACTTCTTACACAATGCACATGCACGTGCCCATGTCCATACACACAAACACAAATGATCCAAACACGGCAATTTTCACTCTAGGTTAAATTCATTTTCTTTTTCATATTTAAAGCTATTTTTATTGCTTTTTTGCCGCTACTAACATTATTTGGTGGAAAAGAAGATTATTATTACAAACATTTCTCAGTAATAACTGCTGTAGCATTTGGTGCCCTACAGCTCAATGACATAAGCAAGTCCCGTTAACCTCAATGCAAGCACTCTGCACCACTCAGGATCAGGCCCTTAGCTACCAAACAGAACTCAGTGAGAGCTTGTAAATGCTGGCAGACAGTATCACCTTGGTGTTAGCAGAGCAATTGACTCTAATGCAATAATCAATCAATTAGACAATCAATTGACCAATTCAGTGTAATTCAATGAACTGAGGTCCACTATGCGAGCCTCAAAATTATTCAATTATAGAGGAACTGAGCTGAAAGATGATGCAAGAGCAGACACAGGGACAAATTAATTCCTGGTGTGATTTCACTGGAGTTACAATAAGGATGAATGTATCCCATTATATCAGATGAGCCAACTATTTCTTTGGCTGAGGGTCATCTGGTGAGTCAGTCAGACCCTCAGGGTAGCAAAATGAATTTATCTTCACTCTCATTCTATTGTATTTCAGTAATGAGATGGGAGGTTTATGGGGGACTTCTGCAAAGAGCAGGGCGATATTATTATCCAATGTAGCCATGTCAATAACTCTTGAATCCATAGACCTTAGGGCAGGTTCCATGGCTCTTCTTTTACCACAGGAATACTGGTCACATGATATAGTACTGCAAATGGCACAGCAAATCTGTCCTTGTCTCTCTAGCTTCATGCAGAAGGTGGTCAGAGTCAGAGTGATAAGACATGGAATGAGAAAAATGGACACAAATGTCTTTTTTCTGCATTGCCCCTTATTCACAGAATCCATTCTGTATTAGGATTCACCGATGCTCCACCTTCCCCATACTTCCTTCTTTTCCAATGCCCACAAGAACGAGTCAATAACAACCATTACTAAAACATCCAAGTCAGTGCTGCCCCTGGACTTCCCATGGCTTCCTATCTACTCTGCATCTGTCTTGTAAACTCTGTGGGGCAGGAGCTGTCTCTTTTTCATATGTTGTACACTGCTGAGTGCATATTTAACAAATGCTAGTAGAAACTCTGACTAGGAGCTCTTTAAGGCACAGACCATGTCTACTAGGGTGTTTGTAAAATATCCAGGTGGGTTTTGATCCTGATTAGGGCCTTCAGGTGCTAAAACTCACCAACTACTTTCACAGAAGGCACCTTTCTAGTGCTGATCAGTGTTAATACGGATTACACTGTCCTTGGATTCATGTGTACATAGCAAGACTGCTTTTTATACTGTACCTCTAATAGAGTAGATTATTGGTTAGATTACTCTAGATTATGCATAGGAGATTAGGAATTTAGATGTCATGAGAATGAGACAGACCAGATGTTTTTTTCCCTGGCAGTTGATAATCCTTGCAAAACAGTTTCTTGCAATTGCCATTCTGTGTTTAGGTGATGAAAGAAAATTAAGAAAAGGATTAATTATTATCGATAGATCCAGTAAATTCTCACTGATCCTATCCTCCCATTAAGCCATGATTCACTGGCTGATTTCTTATAGTCCTGTGGCAGGGGTGGGTCTTGTGGAGAGCTGAAAGAAGAAGAGAGTAGTGAGTTTGTGGCGTAGCTCAAGGACAGCATTCCATGTAATGACCAGGATGGAGGAAGATGTGGAGCTGTTTACAAGAGAAGCTGAAAAACAGGTGAGATTTACAGGTGGAGCATAACAGGCAGTGGGTTATGTGTTAACAGACAAGCAGAGCTGTGAAGAATCATGAAGGTGAGGAAAAGAAAGGTGAGTTGGATGCAATGAAACGGGGAAATGAATGGAGGAATTGAAACAGGTGAGGGGCAGGGTGGCCAGAATGGCAAGCAAGGAAGATGAGTATTATTAACTATATTTTGTATGAAGTGGACTGGGATGACGTGGATGTCAACAAGTCTAGAGAGCAACGGGTTACAGAAATCAAGAAGGAAAGTCTTGAGGGTCTGAGGAAGAATTGTGGCTGTCTGTACAGAAAAGAAAGGACAAAAGACATGGGCAGTAGAAGTTATTCTCTATAGTCAAATTATCAGATCCTCCCAGCATGTTATTTACACTTTTAATTTCTGTTTGGTAGAGTTATTGTCAAAGCGATTTCGAAAGCCATGTAAATTTAGTAGCAGGAAAAAGAAGTTTGTTGAGTGTCGAATCCACCCCTGTTGCTCCAAAACAATCAGAAACAGGAAAAAGTAATCAAAGGGGAGTTGAATGAGTTATAGAGTCATTGTTTACTGGGGAGGGCTGAAAGGCCGAAGCCCAAGCCTGCAGGACCTCCATGACCCTGCACTGCCTCTTGGTGGCAAAATATTTGCTTGAAATTACGTCAGAACAACACAATGTGTGTGTCTAAAGGCCAAGAAGGGAAAAAAATGCTAAGAAAAATAGTGGAAATTCCCGAAGTCTCTTAACGTACTGGAGTATTTTCTTGAAAACAAGGAGGTAAACAACAGCTGTATTTACACATTAAGTGTACAGTTTGTCTCTCAACAAATGTGAAGGTGCAGGCTTTGTCTGACTAACCCCTCTAATAAATATTTGTCCCACTCTAGAGAGAATATTGTACCTAATCCACTTTTGGGTGTCAACAGGGAAGTGTGTGTGTGTGTGTGTGTGTGTGTGTGTGTGTGTGTGTGTGTGTG
>ML685770.1:11589268-11703319 GCA_007922175.1 Pelusios castaneus
GTGTGTGTGTGTGTGTGTGTGTGTGTGTGTGTGTGTGTGTGTGTGTGTGTGCGTGTGTGTTCTGAATCAGGAAGTGAAGAAAAATACAGTAGTAACCCAAAAGCAGTCATGTATGCAACCATTCCAGCTGGGAGCTTGCCCAAAACCTTCTTTGAGCTAGAAATCCTGGTTCCCTCTGCTGTGGATCGAGGAGGACATTCTGGATCCAGGTGCTTTGTTAGCAGGTGAAATAAATCACCCAAAGACGAGACGCATACTCGAAGTGGATGCTTTAATCGGTGTTGAGGAAGTTCTTGTGGAGAGGTTCTGAGAACAGGAAATTCATTTTCTTAAGAAATAAATATATGAAAGGGGCTTTTTGGCTCTTTTTTTCAATACCACAGTAATTCCCTCCAAGGCTGCCAAGCAGTTACAGGTAAATGGTAATATGTACGCAAAGAAGTCTACATAAGAAACAGGAAAATTCCCATGATGGAATAGATCAGTGGTTCATTTGATCAAGAATCGTGTGTCTTTCAATGGATAGTGCTAGTTGTTTGGGGGTAAAATATATCAAAACTAACACCAGCAAGGATGTATTTCATTCTGGGTGGAAGGATTTCTTCCTGAACACTCATGTCATGATTGGTCTATGACTGGAAGAATAAGGATTTAGTTATCTTTAACACAAGCACTGCAGATGCTGTGTCTAGTCTGTAAACTTACTAACATATTTGCCTGCAGCAGCAAGTTCCACAGGTTAATAAGATATTCACTATTAATTCCATGTTCTCCTATAGGAAATCCAGTTTAAGGGATATGGTTTGAGGAGTAATAACATGGGATGTTTTGTTGTCACCAATGCAAACTTAAATGCTAGAGTTACTCAGAAATCAACTTGAGATAGATGTCAACATTTTATTGAAAACTCTCTGTATTTCCCTCCCAAAGCCTGCATTTGAAGGCAAAGACTAGATATTATATTTGTGTTGAGTGTGAGTTAAGGGGTCTAATCCTGCATGGATCTTTACAAGGAACTATCACAGAAGTTAGAGGGAGCTCTTCACATTGAGGTCTGGGCAGATTGAGCTTCTAATCTTTATTGCAGACTGCAGGAGCTTCCACACAAATGCAGACTGGTGCTCTGGCCTGTGACATAAAGTGGCCAATGCCCACTGTTTCAGAGGAAAGCTGAATCCACTGCCCCACAGCTGCACAACTGTGCAAAGCTTTATCGAGAGAATGTTGGGAGGCAGAGAAGCAATCCTTTGCACATTTGATCATTTATACCCTGAAACATATGGGCTGTTACCATTCATGTTCCAAGCTGTATTTAGCTTCTTTAGTTCTAGCTAGCTAGATGTCTCAAGCATGCCTTCGTATATCTGGTCCTTCTGAAAATCCTGGAAGACAAATGAGACAACTAGTATCTTAACAGGATAGCTGATTCTATTTTAGTGGTTAAATATTCTACTGACCTGCTCAAACTGTGCGAGAGCCTCCCTCTGCAATTAAAACGGTTGCATTTTTAATATAATATATTGATTTTATACATGTTTAAGTTGGGATTCCGCTGGTGGCATATGCTCAGTGGCTGGATTTCTTTTTTGTGACACATTATTATAGAAATCCTTTTGGGTCAAAATTCAGACAGGGAAAGGAAAGGAGAATAAGTGGATTTAATGGTACATAGCAAATAAATAGATAGGCTGCATCCCCTGTTGGTTTGCTTCATGTGGTTGCTGAGAAGGCACATGACAGGGACCCATTGTATTTACCCAACATTACAGTCATTAGGTAGGTGTCTGAGGGTTGGTTTTCTGCAGAATGAGACCAGTGCATGTTGCAAATGTTAATGGGGTAGTATTAATGAGACAATTAAAACAAAGGCGCCAGCATGGGAGAAAAGTCAATGGGTACAAAGAAAACAAAGACAATTAAAGTGTTCCCAGAAGCAATGGCCTGTTTAAATCACAGTAGATGTACTACTAAAGAAGCTAGCTCAGAGGAGTATCAAAGACCAGTGAGCTGGGCAGGCTAGGGATCGCACTAGCAATACATGAGCAGATGAATTATGGCCTAGACAAGGTCAGAAGGCACCACAGGGGTCATCTAGTCTAACCTGCTGCTAACATGCAAGATTTGCTCTGTCTAAACCATCCAAGACAGATGCCCATCTAGCCTCCTTTTGAAAACCACCAGTGAAGGAGCTTCCACGACCTTCCTAGGCCATCTGTTCCATTGTCCTACTGTTCTTAGTATTAGGAAGTTTCTCCTGAGATTTAATCTAAATCTGCTCTGTTGTTTAAACTCATTGCCTCTTTTTCTGCCCTCTGTGGCAAGACAGATCAGTTTTTCTCCATCTTTTTTATGGCAGCCTTTCAAGTATTTGATCACGTCCCCCCTTAATCTCCTCTTTTCCCAACTAAACATATCTAGGTCCTTCAGCCTTCTGTCATATGGCTTATGTTCCATCCCTTTGATCACCTTCAACTTGCCTACTTTTACCATAAGTATGCTAGTGGGGAAAAAATATTTTGCTTGTCCTTCAAATTAATTTTTCTCACCTCAAATCCTATTCACATTCAATGTGGCATGGCCCAGGTTCTCACCTGGGGTAAACTGACTTCCACGGAGTTATGCTAATTTATCCTAAAAAAGCACATCAACTCACATCTACAGTGAGGGTTCCAATTATTCCCTTTGCAATGGTTCTACTTGTACGTGAATTTATGCTATCAGCACCTGCTTCTAGGAACTGGATTGAGACCACTGAACAATTAGCAAAGATTAAACTTCTGCTCACTGCTGATCAACTCATGGCCTAGAAGTGAAGAGCTTCATATCACTGGATCCATCCAGTTTCTTTGCAAATGTAAATTCTTCCAATAGCCATCTAGGAAGAAAACCTTCCTTTGGCATATAAAACTACAGCTGGCTTTATTTTAATAACAACCTCTAAACATTGTAGTTATTGCAATAAATAAAGAGTCAGCTGAAAGAGATATATCTTCATACTCTCCATTAATGGCAGTAGGGACAAAAGCCAGCAGTTCAAGTGGTGAAAGGAGGAGATAGATGTTAGTTTTTATAGACTGCGTGAATTATGGGAACTGGGAATTGCATTTGCCACAACATATGCAATGTTAACTCTAACGTATCAGCTCTAAATGTTATTATCCCCATTGATCTCCTACACAGACAGGCCACCAAACTGGGCCATATTGTTTTTAATTTAGCCATACAATTGCTAATAAATTTGCTTTCGTGGATCACTACTATGGTGTAGGTACCGATGCATTATTCTGGGTTTGCCTGTGTGAAACCTATATTTGGCTATATAATATAATAGGATTGTTAGCTGGAGTACCTCTCAGAAATGGGCATTTACAGGCCCATGTCCTTGCCCTGAAGTCCTTATAATTTTAAGGCCTCACACTCTTACATCTAATTCCATCAATGAGAATATTTACATGAGAACAAATGTGCCGAATCAGGGTCCAGGTTTATCAGAATATTTAGAGGTAGAACACATCTCTGAGATCAGGCAAATAGATTTTCAAAAGTAGCCACTAATTTCAGGTGCCTCCATTTCGGAGATCCCATTTTGAGAAATTTGGGCCTGCTGAACTTTCACAGCCTCACTGTCTTCAGCTAGCACATCAGATGCTCAGCGCCTCTGAAGATCAAGCACAAGGGATTCTGTTTGGACTCCACAAAATTAAAGCACCCAGAATCAGTGACTGCATTTGAAACTTCACATAGACTATATATAATACTTACACAGATGGGCATGAATCTCTGTCACCTCACACCAGTGCAAAGTGCCTGTAAAATACTAGCATTGTGAACTGAGAACACTATGCACTAGTGTAAATAACTACAAATAGTGCAGGACAATGGAGAATCAGCCCTGTGTACATACATAAAATAACACACACATCAATTACATGTATCAAATATGTACAAATATGTTTTTGATTACTAGTTATACTATTAAAAGTTTACCTAAGTATACAGCATGTACAAACAAGCTAATGTTACAATGAAAATCTTAACTCTTGTATGGCTGATGTTTTGGGTCTGTCTGAGTCTGTTCTCAATTCTGCCAGTTAAAACCCAGGATAATTCCAATGAAGCCCCTGGATTTACTCCAGATACATACTGCGGTGAATGAACGCAGAATCTGTGAATTTCTGTGTAAATCTCATTAACACCCAGCTTTTTTTGCATTGACAGTTCATCACAAGCACTCCCTTTGGTTGTCAGTATGGAAAGTGCCAACGTCTTTCAAAATGTTATTTACAAATGAGATGCAGGCCATAAAAAGTAATCTCTTGGGAAGGAGAGAGTTATTTTTGTTTTTTTTTCTTTAAAGCTGTCAGAAAAAATAGCTGTAGTTTCCTTTCTTGGTGAAGGAAAACATGTTTTGCCTTGTCTTGTAAGCAAAATTGGATGGGGGAAAGCCTAAGGAAAAGGAATGATTACCCCCTACACTTTCCAAGCAACTCTTTTAGAATTGTGGTGTAAAAATGAGGAAGTAAAAGGCTGATACCAACCGCAAAACGGTTTTCCTGTTTTCCTTTGAGAGTCCATCTGTAGGAATATTTACAAGTTGTTGGGAAAACACCAAAAAAAAAGAAAAGAAAAAGTCAAAAACAAATCTGCACCCTTTCTCTGAAAAACAGAGGATGTTTGAAATATTTGCAATGAAAACATGTTTTTCAGTTGCTAGTTTTTCTCCGTTTCTTGTTAATGTGAGGTGCTTGAAGTCACTTTCTCCGCCTCTCAACTGTTTTCCCAAAGCTGAAATATCATTAACCCTACAACCGATTGGTTTGTTCTGATCAAACATGATCTTCACACTTTTGGCACGTCTACCCTGTAGTCTGAGGTGTGACTGGAGCTCAGGTGGACATACGAGCACTAGCTTTACCTTCTCTAGTATTAAGGGAGACAGCAGCGTAGATGCACTGGTGTGGGCTTCAGAGCAGGCTGCTCGGGCCTGCGTGGAGTCTCAGGCACATATTCATGTTGCTAGCCAGGCTGAAGCTGTGGTGCTGCATATACATTGCTAGTATTAGCCATAGTATTGCAGGTGAAGATATCACAGGCATGATGGAGATAGATTCTTTACATTGGGATAAGTTCCAAAAGGGGAGCCGTGTTAGTCTAGGTCAGCAAAACAAACAAGGAGTTTGTTAGTCTTTAAACGTGCCATAGGACTCCTTGTTTGTTTTACATTGAGATAGGATCTGTATCCCCACTGTAGTAAGAGCTGTACAAACACAGAACAGTCATGCCAGGGATGTTAGGGACCCCTTTCATGCCCCTGTGTGGTCCAGCTAGATCCTGGCTCAAGGTGTGCAACAATGTGTGTGTGCCCCATAAAGCAGGTGAACAAGCAGTGCAGGCTACCCCCAGCCCTCCCTCTGTATGAATTGGCCAGCACAGCTGAGAAGGCAGATGGAGTGCGATAATTTCCTGTTGCCCCAAGCCAGCAGTAAATTATTAGACATACACTCCCGAGCAAGGAGAAAGCAAGAAGTGAACGGTGCCTCAGAGGTGTCTTTCTGAGCCACACTGCCTCCCAAGGATGAGTGCAGTTTATTCAGGTCCTACTTGATCAGGGCTGTGCCAGGTATGATCTATCCTGTGGTAAAAATGAAGACATAAAACAGCTTGTATTAAATAGATGCATTGATTTATTACCCACCATCCCCTAGATGGTGGGTACAAAAACATAGCGACTGCTAAACAGAACAAAATATTAAACAGCATGGATACTAAATGGCACTTTTCCTTGCTCCTTATCAACAGATATTAACATTCACAGCAACACAGACACATACACAGGTGTCTGAAAAGTCACAGTGAATGGATGTACCTTGAGCCATGCTTTAAAAGTTACAGAACTTGAGACGTCACAGCCTGCCAGAGGGAATGAACACCAGAGCTAAGGGCTGTTTCTGCTAGGAGAGCCGCCTGCTGTCCAGCCCCAAAAGTTTTGTCTCTGAAACAATTACAACTTCTGTCCTAGGGCAAAGGGAGGTGAGCTGGGAGGGAATTATACTGGATCGCTTTTAAGGAAGTAGAAAAGAAAAGTTCCAGGTTCACTGAGGAAACTTCAGGTCTATAACAGTGTAACAGTCCTATGCTAAATAATAAACAGTAAATAGCATAACAAAAAAGGAGTCTTGTGGCACTTTTAAAGACTAACAAATTTATTTTTCGCATGAGCTCTCATGGGCGAAGTCCCACTTCGTCAGATGCCAGAATGGAGAAAACTTGCATTGAAAAAAAACTTACAGTAGGTAGGTAGGTACAGTAGGTAGCATGACTCTTTTGTCCAGGGCTAGGCTTATGGAAAACCTTAGGTCAAATTCAGAGGTGATGTGTAAGTTGGGATCAATGAGTGTAATGGATATTTATCACTTATATGCTGAGGGAAAGAGGAGAGGTGTACCAGAAAAAAAGCAATTAGCAAAAGGGTGTGAAGTAGCATAAAGTGCAACAACCCAGCAAACATACACCCTTTAACCTACACCCACGTTTAGCCCCCACCATGTAAATTACATCTACCCAGACTCCCTTAGAATTGCTCACATTCACACGCCAACTAGTAAGTGATATCATCTATGTTCCCTTGGAATCCCTCCCCCACCCCATTTGGGGAAAGTTAGGCACTATGAACAGTGCTAACCAGTCTGTGCGTGAAAGAGCCAACAAGAATTACTGAGATCTCAAGATCCTTTGGGTTTTTCTTTTATATAAATAAAAATAATGATATCTGGCTTCGAAGATTCTTCTGGTACAGCATGAGGAAAGCACCCTGACAGTTCATGACAGTCAGACAGCAAAACCGGTCAGGAACTGAGTAGTGACTGTCCAAAACCAACTACTTTCTTTTCAGCAACAAAGCAAAGAGCAAAAAGTGAACAGCACTAATGCCAAAAATATATTTGAAAACATTTGCTCATTTATAATCATCTCAGGGGTTACGAAATAAAAGTGTCTGGGTTTTCATAGAAGACACAATTATAATTTTAACTTGGCAGTGTCCTTTTAAAGAATCTGATTGGCTCTTGCAATGAGCTCGCCAAAGACGTATGTCATTCCCAGTGACTTTATTAACATCAGGAGAAGGCTGATTTGCATATCCAGGGAAAGAATCCAAACCAATGCGTTTTGGAGGCATTTATAGGGGTTACACAATGCCTGCACCAGTAGAGACCTGATCTTGACAGGGGCCTTTGAGGAGTCCCAGATTATGAATAGCAGATATAATGATGATAAATAATTAATAAGCAAAACAGATTTGACTAAAGTTAGAACCATCCCAATTCAAACTTTCTTTTGAGGTTTAAGACGGCTGCATGCCGTCTTAAATTAAAGTAATTAAAGCCATTCATTCATATTATTACAGCGAATTGATGTCCACTTAGTTCATCAGAGCTGTCACTGTGCTGTATTCCATTGGAATTTAGAGCTCTCAGATTAAAGACAAAAAAGGTAGAAGTCAGAGCTTCCTGCTTCAAGAGCATAGATCTCTAGTGCCTGCCCTAATGGAGGAATTTCCTTTAGCTTTTTTAAATTTAGGGACTATTACGCAGTAGATTAATTAAGACTCTACTGAAAAGGATGGTGGTGTGCATACACACTAGGACAGTGGTTCACAACTTGTGGCTTGGGGGGCTTTCAAAGTGGCCCGCAGCTCCCCTCCTGCTGGCTGCAGAAGGGAGTCGCTGCCTAAGGACGCAGGCGGAGCGTGTTTTCACCAGTCTAAAAGACTGGTGCAGGCTTCCTACTGCAGCCAAGGAGATGGGAGATCAGAGCTTTCCTGCCCCTGGCTGTCGCAGGGAGCAAAGCATTCCACCTAGATCCACAGGTGTTGGGGCTCCTGCTGAAGCCAGAGGGATAGGAGCATCAGTCTTCAATCCCCTGGCTATAGAAGGGAGCCACTGCCTAGGGACCCAGCTGGAGCGCACAGGGCTACAGGGTGTGTACAGTTTCTCTGCTGCCTTCTTGCTCAACTCCTGTCTAGCTGCAGTAGGTGGGGAGTTACTGACAGACACTGGTGCCCCTCGAAGTTTGTAAAAATGATTTCTGTGGCCCTCAGGCCAAAAAGGCTGGGAACCACTGCACTAGACCATTCCTTACACTGGACTGTCTGCACAGATTTTAAAGTGCTTTTGGAATCCTTCAGATTAACAAGTAAGTATAGATGCAAACTACGTTTATTACCAGTACTACATCGGGATGAAATACAAATTGGTCCTACCCATGACTAGTAATTTTCAGGAACTCAACCATCTTTTTCAGGAGGTTTCTGGTTTTGAAACCCTGGGTATACTGGGTATCTCCATGTTAGTTTAAGAGGGTGGGGATTATGTCAAATTCCATCTCTTTTGGTTTCCTTCATAAACAGATGATGAATGAGATTATTTCCTGCTTCACTGCATGCTGCTGATCAGCAACTCAGCTAATGGCAGTCTTGGACAAGAGCAGCAAGAAGTAGGAGCCACTTCCCTATCACACATTGCTGCCCAAGTAAGAGGCTTCAAAAACGGGCTCTATCCTGTGTCTCTCTTGCTTCCCTCTTGGTTCACCTAGTGCTGGGAAAGTTGTTTCTAACTCCAAAGAAAGCAAACATTTTGAATGTTCTCTAAACAGTGTTCAGTGTTGCCCTCCAACTTGGATTTAAACTCTGTTTCCTAGTGTCCTGGGAAAAAAAAGCATTTGGAACAATGGGGTTTTTTTTCTTCTTTTCCCACTCTGTTTCTTAAGTGTCCATTATGCTGAAATTGCAGCAGTTCTCAAGACCTCGTAGAGCACTTCACTATGGAAGAGAGAAGCACTCGTAGAAAATGTGGAGAGCTTTCAGGGCTTCAGTCTCCCACGACTGCTATGCCTAGAATCCTAATGATTTAAATAAAGAGATGTGTAGAGCACTGCAAGAGATAAAAAGAAACCAGTGTACCCGATGGTTGGAATTAACTGGAGATCAAAGGCTGAATCCATCCCTTGTTTAGGCTAACCACATCCCACCATCTCCTTTCTGCTGAGACACCAGAAAAAATGGGCAGAGAGGTCCAGGGAGAGGATATGGCTAGTAAGACTGGATGTGCACTCATTCAGTGCATGTTCTCAACACACTCCTGCAGAGGGATGGCAGTGAAAACATTGCCCGACTCACACTGGGTGAATCCTCCCTAGAAGTGAATATCCTGATTTTGTGAGGTGTGGACACCACAAAGCCCACTGATGACATGGGAGTTGGCAGGTACTCAGCAGTTCTGAAAACCACCCCAGAAAGGGTGAAGGTCAGAACACTCAAAACCACGCTGCTGTCACCAGGTAGCTCATACTGAGGGGGGATGCGGGAAGAGAAGACAATGTCCCCATTATTAGAGTCACTGAATTGTATTACCAGGCATATGAGAAGAGGGAATAAGAAGCGTCCCAACGCTGCTTGAACACAACACTCTACAATAGACTAACACGGCTACCCCTTTGGAATTTGACTAATGAGTTGGTTTGTCATATCTCGGCTTGTAAATTGAAACACTTACGCAAATTAAATGGCCTCTAATAATACGCCTTGATTAAATGGCATCCCCTTTTCCTTCTGCTTATATTTGGTGTGGAACTCTGGCATGAGAGTAGAACAGCAATAAAGAATTAAAGCCCAGAATGAACGGTGATTGTCTCCACTTTCTTCCAACCCCATATTAAAATCCCTTCGGCTTGATCTTCCCCCAATCTTGCACTGACTCACCTCTTCTTCTCTGGGACAGAAGGAGCAGGCCTGGGATTGAGGGGATGTGTGGTTTCTCAAACTCATCCTCCTGAAGGCTGAACTATTTGTAGACATGAGGGATGGGAAAAGGAACATGTGAGTTTACCTCATTGCTCTCCACACCAGCTGGCATTGGTACCACGAGCTCTTGCCTGTTAGGTCAATTGTACAGGAGAGTTCCTGTGTCACTGATCTATATGATCATATTTTTCACCTTGGCCTGAACCTGAGCAGCCTCAAACGAATCACCCATTTGAGGCACCACACATAAACATGCCACATCACGTCACCCTTAGTGTACAGACTGCCCCATAACTAATGAGATGAGCTGGACTCAGCTGTCTGAGTAGGGAAGATAATAAACCATGAGCATCACTGCAGATGGCCTCACAAGATGATAGGAACCTATAGGATTCTTTTAATAACAGGTCAGTTTTGAAAGGCTGAAACCATCTGGAAAAACTACTTGTGAAGTACTCAGTGGAGCAAAATCATTCTGCATGGAAAAAACCCATCTCGCTCTGTTCATGCTCCAGAGGAGGAGCTTATCGGAAGTGCAGAAAGCATGTTGGTTCTCTGCTCTGTGTTGCTTGCCCTGCACATCCAGATCAATGCTCGGATGACTTAATTAATGATTGGTGCCCTAGAGCAAGCTGAGGGGTGAGTCAACATTCTTGGAATGCCTCACGCCCTTCCTCAGACGCATTGGGTTGCATTGCAACACAGCACTATATTAACCTACATGGAACCAAGAAAGCACAGGGTTGTGTCTAAACACACAGGAATTAAAAAAAAATGTTCTAGATGATAAGGACAGGAGAATCATATAAGATGAAATAAGAACAGATATGAATCATCACCCAAAGTTCACATCATTTTGAGAGTTCAGAAATGTGGAGTTAACTTTTCTTTTTTGTTTCATAATTCTGGGTCCTGGCAGGACTGGAAGCAGCTGATGGAAATACCATAATAAGACTGTTCATGCAGTATGTCTCTAGTCTACCCTGAAATATAACTATTTATGGCTTTCTTTTCTGAATACTGCACTTTAAGTTTCTAAGGCATGGTCTACACTTACCGGCAAATTTGGCAGCATTCAACAGAAGATATGCAAAGTACATAGAGTAGCTTGTGTATTGTACGTTGACTTCCTAAAGTCCATTCTGCACGCCATCTCCACTAGACTGCCCTGACAGGAAATGTGTTCCCAGGGATTCAACATTAATCTTTTTCCAGAGGCAGACTTATTAACTTAGCTTTGGATCAACTGAGCAGGTCTTCACTTCCACTCAATTGATCCAGAAGAATCAATCTGACAGTGAATTTGCCACCATCAATGAAAACATACTCTAAGGAATAAGTCTGCCTGTATACTATGAGGCCCTCTACTTTACATGTTTCATTTTCAAGATGGCTACTCTTATGGAATAACTCATACATCCAGTGACAGAACAAATGTAATGTCTCTATTTTTTCTTGTCTCATTGCTTTCCTTCATTTAAAAGTCATTTATGCTAAAAGGTCATATTTGCTTCTGTGTACAAGGAATACATGACAGAAAATACAGAAAATATCATGAACACTGAACAGTTTGGTTAAGTATCTAAATATCTGAATAGTTTTCCTGAGTTTTGAAGGTAGATTCGGACAAATTTGTCATTTTGCTCTGGATAGTAAAAGTGAACAAGGGAGCAGACTTCAGATTCACACAACTGAAACATTTTTTTTTAATTTTACTTGTTTTTTTCCTTAGCCATACTTTGCCTTAATTTCAGATTTATCTGACCTATGTGTCTTTAAAGGAAATATGCTATATAGAAAGATGGGTAAAGTTTTCTTTTCAAATATGACAGTTTATATGAATCTGAAATAACCAAATTTAATCCAAATCAAGTTTTGACCAAACTCTAATGGATTTAGTAGATATAGATATAGTTAACCCCAATCCTGCACAGATACACATGCTTAACTCTATGCACATGTATAAATCTTTGCAGGATTGGGGTCTACGTGTTTCAAAAGTTGCCATTGGTTGTATTTTTTAAATCTCAGACTTCTTAAAAAGGCATGATTTTCTTAGGGCAGGTGCTCAAAGACTGAAACACCAGATATATTTACTTATATTGATTATATATAAATTTATAGTATATGGCCTAGTCAGTTTTGAAAATGTAGACTGTGAAATAAATAAATATTATGCAAAAATCTTCTTAGATTGTGACTATTGCTATATAATCTCTTCCCCACAAGAATCGATGTACACTATTACAAAATTATATTCCAAAAACAGTGCATTTAATTTCCTCCCACTCTGTAACTTTCCTATCTTCAAAGCGTCTGACGAAGTGGGATTTTCTCCCATGAAAGCTCATGCGATTAATAAATCTGTTAGTCTTTAAAAGTGCCACAAGACTCTGTTGTCAGTTTACAAAGGGTCAGTATTTAAACACTAAAGTGAAAAGTGTCTTTTAAAATGTTTCATAAAGTTAACTAAGATAGCCATTCTCTAATTAACCTCCAGAAATTGTAATGATGCAGCAAATTATATAGAAAGGGACCTTAAGCAGTGATGACTAGACAGGGAGTATACAGAAAAGACACATTCCACCCTTCAGGGCAGGATTGTAGTTTAAAATTATTACCTCCTATGGCATCCGTTATGGCACCCCAGTGGTTAATAGGAGTCCTCTTTGTCCAGAGGTTGCTAGGGAAACAGTTCCTGTACTTCAGGAAGCAGGGAGAGCAGTTTCCTGTTTTGAAGAAGGTTTAAGGGCTGTTTTCCTCCAATCAGACAGCAGCTGCCTGAACAGGAAATGGAGAACACAGCTGCCAGCACCACTTTGGGGTTTTTAACTGTTGTATTAAGCAAAGCTTACAAGACCAATACCAAGCCCCATAAGATAAGTGGGCTACATGCAGCGTCAAGAGAGGACTCGCAGTGTGGAAGGAGACCTCGTCTGTGAGTGACACTGGATGAAGACCAAAACAAATTACTCGGAGGAAGTGGGCTTTTTGTTTTCTCCGTATACATACCACACACATGATGCATCACACCCCGTATATAGCCATGATAAAAGTGCAACAGAAGCTAGCAGGAGTTTAATAATTGCATGTGATTGAAAACAAATGTTCATCTGTAGCAGCTGCTTGCCATCAGTGTAATAACTTTCTCTCTAGTAGATGATTCATTGCTGAAAAGGACTTGTGTATGGTGAGGACCTGTGTATGTGTCAGTTTATAGTCCAAATGCAGGAAACAAATCAGAATTACTTGAGATGCTTTCTTTTCCCTTTAAAATCAAGTTAAATGCATATTTGTTGACCTCAAAGGAAAATTCAGTTCCTGGCCCACTGAAGTTAAAGATCCTGTTGATTTCATTTGTAACAATATTTTGCCTTTCACTTGCATCAGTTTTAAACCCAGATAACGCTGTTGCCTTCAATGGAATCACTCCTGTTTTTCACTGGGTCACCTTTAGTAGCGACTGAGGCTCAGTTCTGCATTCTTTCAGCTCCCCAAATTTCAGTGGATTCTATAAAAAGTTATTTCTTGTTGTTTATATAACCTACACAGGACACCAGCTTGAACTCTCAACACTGGAATCTCTCCTATTAAACCAGCCTCCAACACATTCTTCCATCTGGCTGGACTTCACAAAAAAGAGAAAATCCATCTACTACACACACTTTGCTTTCCTACAGAAGAAAAAAGACACCAAACTGTCTAAACTCCTATGCATCCCAAGGGATAATAACAGCACCTTTACCCCATCCAACAACATTGTTAATCTTTCGTGACCTAATCCTATGTCATACACTTCCCTGCATTTAATTTCCTTCCATTCTGTAAATTTCCCATCTTCAAAGCCTCTGACGAAGTGGGATTTTCTCCCACGAAAGCTCATGCGATAAATAAATCTGTTAGTCTTTAGAAGTGCCACAGGACTCTGTTTGTTTTTCTGCAATAGACTAACACGGCTACCCCTTTGGAACCAGCTAAACTAGAGTGTGCAAAGCTTGTGTAGAATTGTGGGTGTGCAAGAAGTGCAAAATCAAGGCCTCAGTAAGTGCATGTAAGCAGAGCTGAAAAGGACACAATACTTCAGTAACATTGAGTAAATACATACACACTGCTGAAGTGTGGAATCCTTAAATCCTAATTAGTAATGACAAAATTAGTAAATCCCAATTAGTAACGACCAAAGCCCTTGCTCAAGCAAAACATCCCAAAGCCCTTGCTCAAGCAAAACTCCCATAGATGTCAATTGGAGTTTTGTCTGGATAAGAATATAGTAAATCTGAATAATGACTTGAAAATGTGGCCTTGTGGGAGCTAAGAAGGAAAGAACACTTCAACAACTTCAAGTCAGAGTTCAATAGTGCCGTGGCCGTGAGTCCTCTGCACGGGGCTGTGCATAGATGTGTTGCTCCAGAAACAGAGTGAGAAGTGGATTATGACTCAGAGTCACCATTTTTCCTTCTTGTTGCCCTCCTGCAGAGCAGTGTATCTGGAATGAGCACAGTACCTGGAGCGTTCTGTGTCTTCCAAGGAAGATGTGCTAACTGACCTGGGGGGGGGGGGAGGGAGGGGAGTGGGGCAAGGGCAGTGTCAAGATTCCACCCATTCCTAGGGTGGTCCCACAGAGGTGACCCTTTCTCTTTGCACAGCCACACACACAGTAGGGGTAACTGGTTCAGATGATTAAAGGGCACCTTACACACCAGTACTTTGCTACGTAGGCACTTAAAAGAGACCACAATCTGGCCTTTAATAAAGTCCCTTCCATTAAAAAATATTGCCACAATCCGGAGTTATAATGCAAAACACCGAAGTAACCTTATTTTAAGGTTCCATGCTTTATATCACTAATGGAAAATATTGTTGCTGTTGTTTTTAAGTAAGGTGCCACAGATCCTGAGAGCTGAGTATAGAACAGAGAACTTTAATGTTAAAATGGAATGAAACCATGTAATGGTTTCAATCACTGTATTTATTTTTTGGAAGTTGTTCCTAGCATAACTTCCCATGAGTGATGTACTAAGTATTTCATAGCTGAGTATGTACCTGCTATACAAATTGTAATGTTAAATGTGTTCACCCTAATTTGCAATATTGCAGACTATGTACTAGAACAGGGGCCAGCAACCTTTGCCGACCCCTGTGCTGGCCCCTCCTCCTCGACCCTCAGCTGGTACCGACAGCCCATTCATGGAAAGAAGCCACCTGGAGTGGCTCCTTTCAGCAGCGTGCCTGGAGATCCCTATCCTCAGGCACGCCATGGAAAGAAGTTACCCGGAGTCACTCCTTTTGATGGCAGCACACCACAGAGAGGAGCCGCTCTGGGTGACTTCTTTACATGGATGCCTGGGGCACGGACATGGCAGGGACCTCCGCACTGCAGCCGTCCCCAAAAGAAGCCACTTGGAGTGTCTTCTGGTGGCAGGAGTGGCAATTTCTGTGGCGCCACAGAGGATGCCAAGTGCTGCTCCAAATGGGCTCGTGTGCCACTGTAGGCACGTGTGCCAGGGGTTGCCTACCCCTGTACTAGAAGATGCATTTTATGACTTAGTAAAGCAAACATGCTACTGTTGGGTAATATAAATGCTGTACCCAGATGTGCTGACCCATTGCTGAAGTTGCAGTAAAAGAACCCAATTGTACTCAGTTGCAATGTTTGCAATTCATTGGTTGCTTTAGTAAATGCAGATACAGTCACGGACACATCTGGTGACCAGCTGGCAGCCCTTTGGACATGGTTAGTCTCTTTGCCAATGTGGACATTTGCTAAGAAATTCAAAAGGGGGAAAGAGTTTTCTGAGAACTAATACCTCCATCCTTCCAGGGTTCCCTGAAGCACTAATTGTCTTTATATTTCAAACTTCCTTAGAAATCTGCTGGCCTCATAGAGTATGTCTGAACATTTACATCACAATTTTCCAGCCCTGTACTCTGAACCCCACAAGCCTGTGTCAGCTGATATGGGCCAGCATTGAGTGTTTAATTTCTGTGTAGGCAGACCCACCACTGGTCACCACAAACTCCCTCTTGCACATACTAGACAACACATTCTCATTGTTACTCAACAGTAACTGGTAATCATGGTTCTACTTATGAAAAGATTAAAAAGCCCACAACAAATCATAATAATTAACTGCCAAGTGTATGAAGAATCACCAAAGAAAAGGTATCATCATGTAATTGTTACCTTTTCCCCCTCTCTCTCCTCACTCCCTTGGTGTACATCTTCACTGGTCTGTTTAGAATGTTGATTCTTCAAGGCCCAGAATGTGATTTTTATTTGTCTGTTGAGCTCCCCTTTCTCTCGTCCTGGGTAGAAGGAGAAGAGTGAAGTAAATACCGCATTACTTAGTAGTAGGAATTTTAACTCAATATGAATCAACAGGGATCCAAGTAAAAATAACCTCTCAATTGCTTGCTGCCTAAGAGCCAGTCTACAAGAAGAGTATAAAAGCAGAGAAAAGACTATGAGCAAGCTGTTTATAATGAAATGCTGAATGTTGAATCGAAGGGGGGGAAATAATGAATTTGGCACACAGGAATGTATTGAGTAAAATTTCACTGAGCTGAAGACCTAACCCTGTTACCCTCAGCAAAAGCAAGTTCAGAATAGCCTATAAAATGCAACAATAACTCAGGACTCTGTCTTTTAAAGAGTTTGTGTCATTCTGTGTCACAGAAAGTCAAAGATCTTAGCTCACTGCCCAAGTGACTTAGAATGGCTCTTTGGCACTTGTTTGCATTAATTTATTTCTCACCTAAGTAAGGGATCAATTGCTTTGGCTTGTTTCAGGCTAAGTGTAGATAAGTGTCCTGCAAGTCTTAATTCTCCCTACACACAGACAAAGCTTTGCTAATCCATTTCAGTCCTGAACTGCAATATCCCACCTGGTTTTCCAATCCTAGACCACATAATACATTCCTGCCCACACTCCTCAAATCCTAACATTGAGCATCCCTTACTACTGGTCTCCAAGGTCCCCATGAAACTCTGCCAGTGCTGTTCAGTCCTGATTTACAACACTCCCTGCTATTCTGGTCTCCTCAAATCCTAACATTGAGCATCCCTTACTACTGGTCTCCAAGGTCCCCATGAAACTCTGCCAGTGCTGTTCAGTCCTGATTTACAACACTTCCTGCTATTCTGGTTTTGAGTCTCTCATGAAAAGAAAACCCCCTGGAGAACAGGGAAAAGGGCTGGAGGCTTTATATCCTCTGGCTCCTTCCCCTCTCCCACACACTTCATATGATAACAAATAAGGAACAGTAACAACTGCAGTGAAATAAGAGAAAAACAAAGATAGTGTCAAGCCATATTAATGATTCCACACTGTTTTTCCCATTTGTCTACCGCTTTACGTTGGGAGACAATTCAGGAGAAAAGAACTAAAACCAAGACCAAGAAGAAAACAAGTGGTAGGAAATGAGGGAAAGATGACACACCAGACATTGCACAGCAGACAAAATACCAGGAATACAAGGAAGTTGTCATCATACAACAATGTCGTCAGTTTACAACTATCTGCAGTACTGTGATCAAAACAAAAATGTATTCTGAAACTCAGATCCACCAGCTGTTGTGGCCTCAGGAAATTACTGTATGCAGCTGGTCAAAGTCACCCAAAACTTTTAATATATCAGAGAACCATAGAAGATTAGTTTTGGAATGGACCTCACGAGGTCATCTAGTCCAACCCCCTGTTCAGAGCAGGACCAATCCCATCTAAATCGTCCCAACTAGGGCTGCTTTATCTCCAGTCATTCAAAATGCAAGTTATCATCATTTGTTTGTATTACATCAGTACCTGGGACTCCAGTTGAGATCAGAGCCCCATAAAAACATAGACTATGAAACAGACCCTGCCTCAAAAGAGTTTTACCATCTCAGTAGACAAGATAGAAAAAGGGTTACTAGGAGAAAGTTTCTCTCAGCAGCCTTCCTTTGACCAAAGAATTTTTTTCCTTTCAGATTCTTGCAAGATATCTGCGTAGAGAGGCCATGCCAGATATTCCCAGATAGCCTTCCTCAGGCTCCATGGATGTAGATTTACTGAGTAGGCTGATAAACTATGCTAACATCATGAAATAACATACCCAATATTTAGTCTACTGGATGATCTGTTTGGTGGATGGGAAAATGAAGAAGTTTGTTTCATGATTCATGTATTACAAACCATGTTGGAATGTGCAGGACAGAGAGCACACCTGAACGATTTCTAACATCTTCTTAAGAGATGATATATTGTCTTGTACAGCAAATAGCAGTGGGATTTTGGATTATCACTCTTGTGATAATATTGATGTTTACATCCCCTCCTTCTCTTTACTATCCCAAAGTCTTTCTTTTCATGAGGCGCTCAAAACCAGAATAACAGGGAGTGTTGTAAATGAGGACTGAGCAACATTGTTTCATGGGGAGTCCCTAAGGCTATGTCTACACTAGAAAAGTTAAGTCGACTTTGTTTAGTCAACTTAATAAGGTCGACTTTTGACTTAAAGTCGACTTAACAAAAGTCGACAACTTTTCTAGGGTAGACATAGCCCCTTTTCAACCTTATTAAGTCGATTTAACACTTTAAGTCGACTTAATAAGGTTGATTTAGGTGCTAATCCCCATCCACACTGGCTTAAGGTGTTATTAAGTAGACTTAACTTTGCCTTAAGTCGACTTAAGGAAAGCCCAGCGTGGACATGAAGTAGTTTAGGTTGACTTAAGCCTCCTTAAGTCGACCTAACTTGTAAGTGTAGACGCACCGTAAGAGACCAATAACAAGGGAGGCTCAGTATTAGGGTTTGAGGAGTGTTGGCAGGGTAAAGCAATTATGTAGTTCTTAATGCAGAGTTCGGAAACAACTTGATTATTCTTTTAAAAAAATCAGATTTGAGCAAATTAACAGCCTAGATTTAGATGAGACAGGGTTAAAGTCTCATTTATTATAGTTCTAACACTGCTCTAGTACCACCACTAACAGGTGCCATTAGCACTGATGTTCAACACTGACAATTAAGTTGGTATATTCTACCCGACTACCAATAAAATCAAATCTGAGCAACATAGTTCCATACAAAGTGGGATCACGTTTCCCCCGTGATGTATGAATGCATGCAGACCTGTCCAGAAAACAATTCAATTGTGTAGCAATTTTCAAGATTTTAATTTTGCATTGGAACAAAAATAAAACCTTTCAAAAGATTTCCCAAATTGCACTGAAATGTATATTTCTGGGCTGAAGAAGTCAGGGGTTTGATTTGGATCTCTTCCTCTCTTTTTCTCTGAAAATGACAAGAAAGCTTACCATGGACTTCAGGAAAAGTCCCATTGAAACTGATATATGGCTGCAAAATGTTTTGGCTTCAACAAAAAAAGTTTCATCAAAAATGATCTACCCAGCTCTAATGACATTTTTATTCAGCTTACTTTGAATTCATGAAATGCATCCATCAGTTATCCCTGAACAATTAAAATATTGAAGTGCCATATTAAATAGATTGATCAATATCAACCTAATGGATTTATCCCATAAACTAATTTATTTATGTAACCCAATTACCCCATTATGGAAAATGGTAAAAGATGAAATGCACCTAGATCAACAGACTTGGGCTTGTTAGCACACTGATGGAAGTACATTTCAAAGTCAAGAGCTCTTTCCACTAATAACACCCTCCACCTGATTTTTCCAGTTGATGGGCTTAACAAGGGTGATCCCAGATGATCTCAAATAACACGTGCATGACTGCACATGAGAAAGTTTAACAGGAATCCAAGACCCGATCCATGCAGAGATTTGTAGAACAATGTCAGTTTCTTAAATAGCACCCAGAAGGAAGGAGAAAATTGGGTGTAGTCTTTGAGAAATCATTGCCACTGAGTTTCTTTTCATTTTGTCTAGGTCTTTTTACACCTTACCAATGGACGGATACCATTGGATGTAGCCTGTAATAAAATGCATGCATCATCAAACTATGTAAAATGCCATGTGAGGCTGCTTATAATGAAGCTGACTTCATCCTAAATAACTCCATCTGTAATAACACAGAGGACCTAAAAAAATAATAATTAGTATGGTAGATGAAGTCTGGCATGTCATTAAAATGGTAAGAACAGAGGTAGTCTGTACTAAAGGAAAAAATAATAGAACTCCACATTGCTACAGAGCCCTGATCTAACACAGTACTTAAGCATGTGAGTAAACTTGCTGAAGTAAATAGGACTGCTCACATGTTTAAAGTCAAGAATGACCATAGGTGCTTGGCTGGTTTGAAGCCTGTGAACTTAACACATTGATTTAATAAATTTAGAGCTAGTGAAATTTACCAAGTGGACACTAACATTATGGAGTATTTTAACAGAATTTTAAGATTATTAAACTGGAAGTAACTCTAAAAATCTCATTTAGTTTTCACCATTATTACATTTGTTTACTTTTTGCATTTCTTTCTTCTTGAGCAGTGAAAATAGACTAGTCTGTTTTACTTTTGTTTCTTGTCTGTTTCTAGTCAATTTCACTATTATGTACTCATCCACTAACACAGTGATCCCCACACTTTTCCTCTCACGCTTCCCTTCCCATGAACAGGCTGTGTCTACACAACCTGACGGACATTGGGAGTGGAGGTGTGGCCAGGAGCAGGGGACAGGAGCTGAGAGCAGGGATTGGGACTGGCAGCCAGGCACAGAGGCTGGGAGCCAAGGGTGGGGGCCAGAGGTCAATGGCTCAGTCCAGGCTGGGAATAGGGCCAGAGCTGAAGGCTGTGAGCAGCACAGGGCTACAGCTACAGCTGGAAGCTGCGGCCCAGGGACATGGACAGAGCAGAGCTGGGGGTAGAGTAGGAATGGGTGACACTCCCTCCCCAACCCCTTGTGAGGGCTAGCATGAGCCCTCTGCACCCTCTCGGATGTTCCTCCACACTTCTTGGGGGGGGGAGGCACCCCACAGTTTTGGGACCACTCAAGGCCCAAATGGTTGGATTGCAAATCCTTCAAGGGAAAGTTCACTACTCTTTTAGACCCCTCCATCTCTTTTCATTGTAATTCAATGTGAACATGTTCAATGGAAATGATGGGTCAAAACAAGCCTTCAGAGCCACTGAAGACCTTTTCTTTACCCCTTTCCCTTAGATTCCTTTTATTTTAACTGTAAAAGTGAATCCAGTTAATTCTCTTCTATTCTCTGTTTGCTCATTGGTGTGCTGCCAAAAAAATGAATAAACACACAGACAATTGTAAGCAGCTTTTATGGGTCTTATTTGCATTTAGCTATAAAGTTCCTAAAGCTTTTCAGTGCCTTTGGTATAAGTAATTATATCCTAGATTGTCTTTTAAACTGACAATAAAAACTGTAGGCCTTTTGCTTACGGCAAGAGTTTTAGATCTTCTCAGGTGGAAACCACTACCTGGAGTATTTTTCCCCACCTTAAATTGTTGCCAAATTTCCCATTGGATGAAGTTCTTTGATTCAGGAATTAGACTGAACTTCTCAAAAATAAATTTGTTGGTAAATTAGTAAATATTCCAATACTTATTAGTGGCAATTTTGACCCAATATGAACAAACAGGGATCCAAGTTTATAATCAACTGGATTGGTTGCTACCCAAGAGCCAGTTCTACAAGGTTTTGAGTGCTTTCTGCCAGATGTCTAGTGTTCTACAGCTCTCACTGTAGTGCATGGAAACTGAAGATATTTGGCACCTTGTGGGATGTACTCAATATCACCAAGGATCAGCTCCCAAAGTGCTGTTAAATAAGGCCTATTTTCAGCGAAGTTCCAAAGCACTTGCAAATTTAAGCAAATCATATTGTATCAAAGTTAAGCATAGGAGTAAGTATTTTGCTGGATTGAGATCAAAGTGCTGAACACCTTCTGGAACTGGGTCCTACAGGATTTAAAGCAATTTAAGGACATGCCTCATTAAAGAGGGATTTAAGGATATACGTAAGTGCTCCTGTGAAGCAGTCCTAGGCCACCAAGACTGATTCTCTATTGCCTCGCTCTTTTTGTACTCATTTACATTCGTGCAAAGCTAGTGTAAAGTTGTTGAGATTTGGGACATAGACCTGTGAATTTCCCTGACTTCTCTTTACCCTGTAGAAAACTACAAATCATTAATGGGTGAAGAGAACGTTGGACAAGCTGTGTTGGAGAAGCGTCTATGCTATCTAGTGAGCTACTGTTTGTGAAACCAATCATTCTATTAATTTTGCAATTTTTTCAAATAAATACGTCAAATATATTTTCCATTATCTCTCTAGCTCTCATTTTGAGAACCTTTGCTTCTCAGAATTAGTTATGCACTGTATAGTGACAGTCAAGCTTATGTCCGTGGTCCTCTCCTATACAAATGGAATAAGACTCCATTAATGTGTTACACTGTGTAGAAAAGGTCCAAAGGGGGTAGCTGTGTTAGTCTATTGCAGAAAAACAACAGAGTAAAAGTGCCACAGGACACTGTGTAGAAACTGTCTGTTTCCCTTTTTGTGAACAAATTCCCTTTGCACGAACACCAGAAAAATAATGAGAACAGCTCCTAAATTTACTAAAGCATTCCAAACAAATGAAATCTGATAACCAAACTAATAACAAGAATTCATCTTGATACTGTGTGAATCTGCTGCCAATAAGTTGGTTGACATTGCTCAAGAGTAAGAAACATTTTTAAGAACTGATCAGGAGCCAGTTATTTTCCCCAGGAAACACTTTGAGCAAAACAGTTTCTTTTTTGGTTTCATTAAAATTTTTCAGTCATTGTAAACCCAAAGAAATCTGGTGGTCCAGTTTTCCAGTTTTTCCAATACTCCACTTTTTTCACAAAAGTTGAATTTTTTCCATGAAAATTGCTATTGAATCAGTAATTCATTTTCCTTCAAAAACATGTATCAATGGATTTTTTCAAATCGTTTCTGCTTTGAATAGCTGATAACTACAGTCTCTGGACAAGGAAAAAATAAATCAGAGCCCTGACCTTAAATTCCACTCTCCATTTCTTTTTATGTAGATTCAAATTTAACATTTTTCTGAAACCTTTAGTTTTTTTGAAAAACTGTCTAACATTCTGTTCTGTAACCCATCTGCTACTTGAAAAGCAAATATTGAGTTTGCTCATCTTTAGCGTCCATATTTTTCCACTAGATTGTCAGGATCAAGCCAACTAGTGGCTCTGGAAATATTTCTTGGATGGATTTGATCTGACTACGTGGATTAGCATCTGATCTGATCAGATACCATAGTGAGGAATACAAGGCAGAAACAGATTCTTCAGAATGGCTGAGCAACTCTAGACACAGATCTAGTCATCAATGTTTTGCTCCTCAGTTCAGCGAGTTTGCTTTCCAGTTACCTACATCTGTTCAGAGTGAAATCTATTTAATAAGAGGCCCAATGAAACCACAGTGAAGAATGCTTCTGGAAGTCTATGGCCTCGCTGTCTTTTCAGCTGTGTTATAAATTGGCTGATAATGATGTTTATTATCAGATGCTTTATAATGAAATGAACATGAAACAATGCTTTATAAAATAAAACTGCTGTATGCTATCAACTCCCTGATAAAAAGCACCTTTATTAATGATATTTTGTCTTTTAACATAAGCCACCAAACACAAACTCTCTTCCAGGTGCACAAAACATTGATGTGACATGCCAAGGGAGATTGTGAAGGGTAAGACTGTAATGGGGTTCAAAAAAGAACTAGTTACGTTCATGAAGGCTATGTCCATCAATGGCTATTAGCCAGGATAGGCAGGGGAATGGCTGCCAGGATGGATTATTTCATGATTACGTTTTCCATACATTCCCTCTGAAGCACCTGGCATTAGTCACTGTCAAGAGACAGGATATTGGGCTAGATGGACCATTGATGGGATCTCCTATGACCAGTCTTATGTTCTTCTATCTTGGGCCCAGATTTTCAGAGCTTCTCCCTTCAGATCTTACAACTGAATACTCTGCTAAGTGACACCAGGTTAGACCCAGACATCTTTGGGACCAAACAATTTGCTGATATTGCAGAGTGCAGAGGCTTATAGGTGTGAGTGGAGCTATTACACCCCATACCAAACCCTTTGTGGGCTCAAAGAGTGAAAGCCTATTTCACTCCCACATTTCCAAGGGGGTCAAGAGACCAACCTTCCCATCTAAATCATTAACAGTGAGCTTGCAAAATGACAATATGGAGGGATTAACCCTTGTGTATCCCCTCTCTTTGTAGAATGGACATTTTCTAGCCCCAGGGATTTATTTTTGAAATCCCTGAGGGTGGTGGGGAAAGTCCTGAAGCTTTGGACTGAAGCTAAGGTCATCTCGGAACATAGGATATGAACTTACAAAAGTTCCACCGGTAATCAGCTTCTCCTTTGAAAAGATGGCAGGGTCATGCCTCTTCTTAGCAATACTCAGGGCAGACCACACAACCACTGAGGGGTTGGGGCCCTGGAGTGCTTCACACCAAGAAGTAGAGGCACACATGTTGGGAAGACAGAGAGGGCATTTCTGTCCCCCCAACTATTTCTGCGCAGAACAAGCTAATGGTAGAGAAGGCGGCAGGGAGGAAGGGGGAGAAGAGAGGGAGACAACCTTGACAATGAAAGAGTCCTGGAGCACTTTTAAAGACTAACAGATTTATTTATCACATGAGCTTTCCTGGCAGAAAATCCCACTTGGTCCATCTTCAAAACGTCTGAAAGCGTCAAAGTGGGATTTTCTCCCACGAAAGCTCATGCGATAAATAAATCTTAGTCTTCAAAAGTGCCCCAGGACTCTGTTTGTTTCTCTGCAATAGACTAACACGGCCACCCCTTTGGAACCTCGACAATGTTTTCTCCCTCTTCCCCCTGCTTTAATGAGCGGGTCTCCTCTCTTTTACCCCGCCCGTAATCCGGGCAGAGCTGGTTCCCTGCACACCCCTGCGCCCGTGCGGGGAGCGCTCGGCCGAGACCCCAGACGGGGCAGCTCCGGGGCCGGATCCGCGCTTCGCTCCCCCACTCCTGCGGCTGGAGGGAACCGGGTCCTCAGCTTCCAAACCCGGGACCCCCTTTGGCACCTGTCCCCCGGCCCCAGCCCCATTCACAAAAGAGGGGGCGATGGGGGGGAGCCCAGCTGCTGTCCCTTTAAATCTGTTTGTTTGGCATCCGTGCCCCCTCCCTCCCCCGCCTCTCACTGCAGCTCTCCATCCCCGAGCCAGCCAGAGGGCTTCCTCTGCAGGAGAGGACGGGAAATGCCTGGGAGGAGGCGGGCGGCGAGCAGAGGGACCCGCCAGCTGACTGCAGCCTTCGCCGGGCCAGGCTAAGCATGGGGCAGGGCGCAGACAGCCGGCGGCTCTGATCGCTCCACCGGCCGGACCCGGACCGGGATTCCTCCGCTCCCCGCCCCGATCCAGGGGACCCAGGCTGCGGGACCATGATCTGAGGGCGAGAGCCGAAAGTTGGGGAAGACGGCGGAAGATGAACAGCGCAGGTGAGCAGCCGGGGGGCAGGGGGTTGTGGGGCTGCTGTGGGGCCAGGGGGTAGCCGCTCCCGCACCCGCAGAAGTTGGTCCAGGCAAAGCCACTACACCTCTCCCCACTCTGCCCCTCCGAAGTTGGGGGCGCCTCCCTCCAGTTCCAGCATCTCTTCTCCCGGGCCCCAGCGCCGTGCACCCCGGCCCTCCCCGCTGGGCTGGCCGCCGAGAGCGTCAGAAGCCACGGAAAGGGGCTTCCTGGCGGAGAGAGAGAGATTTTCTCGGGCTGACGGGTCATGGCACAGCCCCGATCTGTTCAAGGGGCAGCTCCTAAAGTGGCGGCTGGGCCGGGTGAAACCTGCAAAGAGGGTTGGAAAAGCAGGTGGTCTGAGCGTGGACACACACACACGAGTGTGGATGGCCCGGCTGATGCCCGAAGCTGTGGGGCACCAGGAAAGTTGACCCACCGGGGCTGGCCCCCTGCGGCTGTTTGATCCCGTTGCTGACTTGATGGCAACTCGAAGTTGCCCAACGGCCGCGGTGAGGGGCTCGCCCTGCGGCGTTTCCCAGGCTGGCTCTGCCTGGGGTGGCTTTGCGGATCGGAGGAGCAGGGTCGGGGCGAAGCAAAGGCTCCCAGCAGGTTTCCCATGCGGCTCCCGGGAGATGCAGAAGCGCTCAGCCCGCGTGGAGAGCTGGCAGGTTTGGGGCCATTTCTTGCAATGCCCGAGTTCTCGCCGCACGGCACTGGCCACTGATCCGCCATACGCCGGTGCCGATCCCAAAGCCAGCTGTTAGAAGGGCCCTTCGTGGTCCCGAGCACACGCTGGACTGCCGGGTTACCAGCGGGAATGTCTTGGCCGTAGGGGCCAGATTTTCAGATTTGCTCAGCTCCCATGAAGCTGAGAAGCGCTCAGCAACCGGCAGCTCCCATTAACAGCTGTTAGCGGCTAAGTAGAGTTAGTTAAAAAGGAAGCATTTATTGTGAACATTTTTTTTAATTGGCAGAAATGTCCCCATTTTCGGACAACAGGTTTTTTGGTTGTTGGGGGTTTTCCCCCTTCTTTCATCTTCCTCTTTTGTGAGGAAAAATAGCAAACCCCAAATTTTCAGATGTTAAAAATTAGAAATGATCTGGTGTCCCATAAAGCCCAGAGGTCTTCCTGCCACAGTCACACTCATTTTCAGACCCACACGGGGTGGCCGTGTTAGTCTAGTTCAGCAAAACTAACAAGGAGTCCTGTGGCACTTTTAAAGACTAACAACTTTATTGCATGAGCTTTCATGGGAGAAAATCCCACTTCTCAGACAAGCTCCCCATCTTCAAGCATCTGATGAAGTGGGATTTTCTCCCACAAAAGCTCATGTGATAAATAAATTTATTAGTCTTTGAAAGTGCCACTACACTCCTTTGTTGTTTTACCACACTAAAGGCTCTCTCTACAGGTTTCCTTTGTGGGGGTAGGCGGTTGCATTCTCTTTGCCCCCTCAAAAAGTAACATTTTAATTCTTTTTCCTAAACAAAAACACAGTTTGGACTCCTTGTCTGCTGTGTACCAGAGAAACTCATCCCCAATTTAGCCATCGAGTAAAGAGTGGCTTTGTCATTGTTTTAAAAACTTTATCTCGTCATAGTTTTATGCATGGGGAACTCCAACCTGATCCCAGTCTCAGAGCAGTGTCCACTCTCAGCACTGTCAGGCTTCTTATTTTATGAGACCATATGTTTTATTAGCGATAATTGTTATTTAATGTATCTATCCATCAGTGTGAAGCACAACTCACCATTGGATTCAAAGGAGGTTTAGCTTGTTAACTGATGAAGCTTCATGTGTTCCAGTAGTCTCTTGTATATTATAGTAGCAATTACAAGGGACCCAACCAACGTCAGAGTCCCATTGTGCTAGACTGTATATACAGATATTAGGACATAGTCTATGCCACAAAGAATTTACAGTCTTCATAGACAAGGGAGAAAGGAAAGATGATTTTCCCCGTAGATAGGAAACTGAGGCTGAGCAAAATTAAATGACTTACTCAACTCACATAGTAGCCCAAGGAAGAGCCAAGAACTTGAATCAAATCTCCTCCAATCCAGTTCAATCATTAACCACAAGACCATCCTTCCTCTATTCAGTTGTTTCATGGGTCCTGAAATCATGTAACACAAAAGGAAAATGGCAGTTAAAAAAATCCAAAACACTTCAGTTGTAAAAAAGTGTAAATCACCTGGTATGATTTTTAAAATAGTTATTGAAGATAATAAATAAATTAATTACTTTAAGAAATCTGCCAGAAGCTACCAGCATCTCTACTCTTTAGTTTATAGCCACGTCCTACCGCTATAGACTTTCATGAGCCACTCCCATTGATTTCAATGGGACATCAACACATGACATGACAGAAGGATGTCAATTCTCTTTTCTCACAGACTGGATTTCCTGTTGGGAAGTAGCAGTAAAATTGTAGCTTTCATTGGGACACCAGAGCCATTTGCAGTTATAGAGATATCAAACTAATGATGTACATTACATTCTGATCAGTTGGATGTCACACATTTTTTTTCCTAAATATTCAGTCTAAGACCTCAATCCTGCAAAAATCTGCAGGTGCGTAACTTTTGCAACACATTTAAGTCAATGATATCACTCATGTAAGTGATGTTCCATACATGAATAAGAACCAGAGCTTTTGGTATTAGAATTAATCATTTCCACTTAAAAGCAAGCTTCCTGATCAGTTTGGTAAACACGGACTTTAGGTTGTAGCTTTCCCCAGCAACATTTCTCTGTAGGATGATATATGACTATATTATGTTTATGAATGGCAGCATTAAATTTCTACAGTAAGAGAAAGTTGGAATCTATTGATCTGACTTTCCAAAGTCATAAACCATTGATCCTATCTCAGAACAACAGACACCAATAGCTGTATTATAATGCATTTTATCTTTGCAGAGCAGTATCTGCTCTGAAATCCTGGGTAACATTGCAATTAATATTGTTTAAAAAGACAAAAAGGACATGAGATTTTATGACTTTTTTTTTTAGAAGATTTAGATCTGCTATTTAAATGGGTATGCAGGGGATGGTATTTCAGCCCATTGCAGTCTGCTGAATTCTGAGAGGCCCCTAGCACAGACTCTAAGGAGCCTCAAAATTCTGAAAGATTTAGGATACTAAGGCTCACTGAAAATTTTACATTTAGGCTCCTAAATCAGTTAGGTTCTTTTGTAAATCCCATCCTATGTCACTTTCACTTATTTCAAATGGCTTGAAACACACAGTGATAGACTCATATGTTGTAAATATAAAACAGCTAAAGATCTTCAGTCAGTAGTGTGAAATGCATGACAATTTGGAGTTATTTATTGTATATCCTGGAGTCCTGGTGATGCCAGCTCCAGAGGTTTATAACACAAGTGGCGTCTCCTCAGTGGAATTGTACTTTCCTTGTAAATATTTCAATTAATCTAATTTAATCAGGTCCTGGACATATTGGGGCAGGTTACATGGCATATGCTACATATTTATGTAAATTCTGAATCCTGTTTAAATGGTTTATCTGTGAAGGCCTATTAAACACTTGTTTATTGACTGACTAGGATAGCTTGCAAAACGATAATTGCCATCTTGGACCTGGTGCTTTAGACTGAAGATGAAATAAAGGAGATTTACACACCACATGGCACACTGCATTATTGAAGAGGGGAGGAAGGGTGTTGACAATTGGCTGCTGAGCTGAGACGCTAACCCTTATTTTAGAACTTAATAGTTTGTTGTCCCCCTCCCCACATTGAGGATGAAACTTTGTGTGTGTTATTTCACTAACACGTTCTATCTGGGCTCCATTTTTCCTCTGTGCACTGTAATCTAAGCTGTACACACACCGTGGTAATGGCTTACACACCCAACAGCTAGCCAACCTGGAAGAGATACAGGAACAGAACATGTCCATAGAAGCGCTTATTCCATGTGAAAGCATCACTTTATCATACACACATGGGGCCAAATTCATTCTTGGTTTTGCTCCTTTAAAGGCGATGGTAGTACGCCAGGGATAATGTTAGCCCCTTAACATAATCCCTTACTGATGGATACCTTTTCTTCATTTGCTCCCATTCTGTAAATTTCCCATCTTAAAGCGTCTGACGACGTGGGATTTTCTCCCACGAAAGCTCATGTGATAAATAAATCTGTTAGTCTTTAAAAGTGCCACAGGACTCTGTTTTTCTGCAGTAGACTAACACGGCTCCCCCTTTGGAACTTTTCTTCATTGTGATCATAGCTGTATAACTGAGGAGTCTGAATACACTAGTAAATATAGGCAGAAGGAGCAAATTTCAGCTGTGCAGTTGAACATTTTGGCTGGCTTTAGTAACTTCAGAGGGAAGTAGCAGAGCAATGAAAGAATATGTTCAGTGATAAGAGAGCACTATATGTTCTGTGGCTAGCTGGATAGTATGGAAAGTCCAATCTGGGTCTCCTTTCCCGCTTATGAGCTTTTTTCCAAATTAGGCATTGGGACCCATTTGTATTCTTACCATTTATTCAGGTCCAAAATGTTATGATGATGTAACAGGATCAAAGCATGACCCCGTTTTCCAGTGCTCCACCATCATGTGGAAATCAAAAATAAGAGAAAGCCCACATGCCGTTTCTTGTTTCACTCTGTGTTGGGGGAGTGATTGACCATGCTCGGGTTTCCACTGTGTGAATCCAAAGCATGCTTTGACCATGTCAGCCCTTCCTCCTTCTACTGGCTCCACTTTCTCGAGCACATCAAACAGAAGTTATTTGTTTTCATTTTCAAGGCCCTTCATTGTCTATTGCCACCTTACCTGTCATTTATCATTCACTGTTAAGATGTCAGCTCTCTCCTTTGATAGGACCCAAATGTCAGCCTCCATTCCCTACTGGTTAAATTTTCAAACAAGCACCTTTGTATTTTTTCCCATGGTGGCCCACACATTTGGGAGGAGTCAACATCCTCAAAGCTATCTCATAATCTTCCTACATAAACTGTGACAATAGTTAGATTACTGGTGATCTCATACCATAGCCTATAAAACTGACCTATATTTTCTCACCATTTCCTTGCACTCTCCCATCTGTCTGTACCAGTTCTCTTTTGTCTCGCATTTAAATTTAAGCTCCTTTCTTTTTGCTGTGTGTGTGTACACAGCAGTGCACCTAAGACAAATGGGGTCTTGGTCCATGGCTTGGGGTTCCTGGGTGCTATGATCATACAAACAAATAGATAAATAAATAAATAAATAAAAGTACTGAGAGAAATCAAAATATTTCAACAATGTGAACATGCAAAGAGTGAATTGTCTAGAAGGCTTGTCCTTACACTGTTTCCCCTTGTAGACCACTATTTAAAACAGACAAGCCTTTATTTGTCCTTCCCTAAATCCTCTATATTCCTTACAGCAATTACATGAGATGAAAAAATGAGTTTGCTTTGATACTGTGAGTGATTTTGGCTCCTTTATCAGTTTGTATTTTTGTTACTTATTCCCCGTCCCTATGGGAAGGTGTTTGTTAGTGTGGAAGCTGCCCAGGTCACAACCTGATTTAATTCTTCGAAGAGAATACAGGTTTGGTTTTTAAAGGTAACTGAGTAAAGAAAACATACTTGGGCTTTTGTAAAGCATTTGACTTAGTACCACCAGACATTCTGATTAAAAAATGAGCACTAGACAATATCAGCAATGCATATGTTAAATGGATTAGGAACTGGCTCACTGACATCTCAAATATAGTCACCAATCAGAAATCAGCATTGAACAGAAATGTTTCTCTTGAGGTTCTCCAGGGATCAGTACTGGACCTGATGCCATTCAGCATTTTCATCTGGTAGAAAATACAAAATCATTGCTGATCAAACATATGGATGACAAAGATTGGCTGAGTGATAAATAATGATGAGACAGGGTAGTCATACAGAGAACACTTGGATCACTTGGTAAGCTAGGCCCATTCAGACAAAATGAGTTTTAATATAGCCAAGTGCAAATCTATACATCTAGGGACAACAAATGCTGGCAGTACTATGTAACTGGGAACTGTGTCTCAGAACCCAGTGATTTTGAAAAAGATTTAAGTTTAATAGTGGACAAGCAACTCAAGAGGAGCTCCCAAGTTCAATGCTGTGGAGAAGAGGGCTAATGAAATCCTTTGTTGTGTAAACGGGAGTAGTAATTAGAAATATGGAGGTGATTTTGCCTGTGTATGTGGCATTGGTGAAGCTGATCCAGTAACATAATTCTGATGTCTTCATTTTTAAAAAGCTGTTGAAAAATTAGAGGGCATAAAAGAACCACAAAAATAATTCAAGGATTGGAGAAAATACCTTATAATGACAGCTGCCAAAAAGAAGGCCAAGAGATGACTTTATCACAGTTTATTCATGGGGAGAAACTACTCGGTATTAAAGAGTTAATCTAATGGAAAAAAAGGCATAGCAAGAAGCCATGGCTGGAAGCAATGCAATAGCAATGGCTGGAAGCTGAAGCCAGACAAATTAAAGTTGGAAATCAGGCATACATTTTTAATAGTGAGAATGATTAACCATTGGAACAGACTACAAAGGGTTGTTGTGGAATCTCCATCTCTTGGTGACTTCAGATCAAGACTGGATGCTTTCTAGAAAGCATGTTGCAGTCAAACACCAGTTATTGGGCTCAATCCAGGGATAAGTGGGTAAAATTCAGTAGCCTGTGACATATAGGAGGTCATGTTAGATGACTGAATAGTCCATTCTAGACTTAAACTTTGTGACTCTTATTCAGTCTGGTCTGTCTTCCTCTGTGCTAGCTGTCTCTCCAGTTTTGGGTTGTCTGAATATTTTCTCCTGGTTGAGTTTACACCAAAGAAACATCCAACACAAGAGGTGGAGCAACTAAGCAGGCTCCACAATGGTGCTTGAATTTCTGGGGGACACAAAAAAGCCTTTTGAAATGCTAAAAGACTCCTGACCATAGCTACCAACAACCTGGACTGTTGCTAACAGCATCTTGAAAATTCATGGATATTTCATGCTTGGAGCCACAGCAGACCTGCAGACTTCCGTTCCAGAACCATCAGCCTAGAACATATTTACAAACGTGCCTACTTTACATGAAATAGAAGCATTCAATGAGCTGTTCAAACCAAGCCCACCAAGCCCCGATGGCTTTGCGGAAAGTATGTTCCACTTTAAGCCATAAATAAATTTAAAAAAACATATTTACTTTGGCTAATTACCAGATTTGGAGAATATTAGTAAATGGATATTTTGCAAGATTTTAGGTGACAACAGCTGCATGCTGAAGAACACTTTCCCTCCCTTGCCTTTTCTTCACGCTCCAGCAGAAAACAGATTTAAAGAGGCTCAAGAGAAAACCTAGGTATCATTTAAAAGGACCTTTGGGATGATGGCAGTACAGTTTGGATGCCATTATAGGACAGGTAATGGGCTACACTTCACTCCCTGATGACTCAGCTGGTGGTCAGGGATTGCCAATGGATGTGCATTGTGAAAGGGATGCAGCGTTACTGGAATTCATGCTCACTCAGAGGAAAGTAGTCAAATAGAGGAAGAAGCAGTGGTTAACTAGGAAGTGTCAAACAATAAGGGGAGGAGAAGACTAAAAGAGCAGCTGGTCCCAGGCAGCTTCCCTTAGGCACCGGGTGTCTCTCGCATCCCAACATAAAGTTACACAACTTGAAATAAACACGTCTATTTATTATTTATAAACAAGCACATTTTTGTGGCTTGTTATATTTGCCCTTTAACAATCATGAGAATCATCGTAAGTGGCTTGGAGTCCAACGGAAACAGAAACAAACATATCCTAAATGGAGTTGTCCTGATCATCAAAGGATCATCGGGATCCATTGTGGTGAGACTGGTGTGCTTTCATTTCCTGATTTTTTTTAAACAAGAAAAATAAACATTGGTACCAAAAAAAGTAAGTAAAAAATATAACCAGCTTTGTGATGGCCAAGATCAACATGATGAGCAGTTCCAAGAGAGCGACGACATCTCCTGAAGTGAATAAAAGCTGACACGGTGGGAAAGTGAGGCCACTGGTCACCAATCCATACCTGCAAACTACTGTGAACAAGGCTGCAGATTATGCTAGAGGTGCCACTAATGGGTTGTTCTAGCCGCCACTAAGTCCACCTAGTTTTTTAAACAATTGAAGTTTGTGTATATAAAAGTTCTTTGTGAATAACTAAATACTCAGTAAATACATAAAGTGATGCACATAGATCTGGAGAAAATTTGGCAGCTATATAAGTACTTCAGGACCCTCCCCTTGTCCCTGGATATTGGCACTTAGAACTGTAACTTTGAGAGTGGTTTGGTGGTCTGCCCCATCCAATTCTCAGGGCTTGTCAGATGCCATAAGATGAGTAATCAGATCCAGGGCCTGCTCTTGGATGGAACGCTTCCAAGGAAAACCCAAGTGGTGCAGGAAAAGGTATTGATGACTCAGGAGAGCACTCTTCCTTCTGAGTTAGTCCTAACAAAATGGTCTAGTATGGTGCTAGCGGACACTGGCCTACCTTTTGGTGAGACATTAATCCAAGGTACTGGCAAATTGGAGTCACTAAAATCTCATGGCACATATTACAAGAGCATAGGCTCAAGATTCCTAAATAATACTGCAAATAACATCTTAAAAACAGAGAGAAAATCCTGGTCCCCAGGTCAGATTCAAATACATTCTGTCTCCCTCCATTTTCAATTGGATACAATGTTCTTTACTTCCTGTGCAGAACTGATGCACAGAGTTGCTGTTTTGGTAGTGGCAAAGTTATTCATTACAAAAAGTTTGTAAAGTACTTTGAAGTGAATGGTTGTCTATAAAATTTAAGATATTATTAGCTATACAACCTAATCAGTAGCAGGTGAAGAAGGTGTAGATAGGGAGAAATCACAACTCTATTGGAGACTATGAGATTATATAGCTCTTTCTCTTCTTACTGCACAAAGTGTTTTAAGACTCTCTCATCCATCCACATTGGTATTTCTCTTCCAATCCAGTGAGGCAAGATAGTGTCTTCAGTATACATGCTTTGTGGTTTGGTCTGGAATAGCTTCTTCAAAACAGCTGGGCACACAGTTGACTGCTACCTTTGAGCTGCAGTCATTTCAAATGAAAACTTAGGAGATAGAGGACTGGAAGGAAATCTCAGGATCTGTTGAGAAGCAGAGAAATTGTCTCCTTTTTGTTTTTTGAGCTGTCATCTCTTTCTCTGCAACCAAACCTCCAGCCCAGCTAATGATGGGGGAGTGATCAAGATGAAGAATGACTTCCTCTGTTTGCTGATGGACTTCAGCATACTGGGATTCTTCCAAGACCATCTGATTTATGGGAAGAAAAACTTCTCTGGAAGTATTTATAGTCACTGGGGTAATAGTGAATAAAATGATCACCATTTAGCTGAAATAATCCAATCAGTGGATTTTTATTTTTACTGGCTCATTTATAAATAGCTCTGGCCACTTGTAGAATATATTGACTGAATTCATTTCTGGACCTTGAGGGGGTAATTTGTAGGTTTAGAGAAGGATTCCGTACTCTGACTAGCAAGCAGAGGAGTATTTCTGAGTCAGATACTAAAGACAAAGATGGAAATAACAGAAGCCCAACTCCCTTTATGCTCAGCACAGCTGTCTGATTTGGTATTAAGGGCTACGTCCACACTGGCAAGTTAGTTCAAATTAAGCCTCCTTAATTCGAACTAACTAAAGCCATGGCTACACTAGGCTTTAATTAGTTCTAATTAAGGGCTTCCTTAATTTGAACTAATAACTTCGAATGGGGCATTCGAAGTAAGGGTTAATTTGAACTAACTAGTTCGAATTAACCAATGTGGCCATGTTAATTTGAACTAATTTCTTAGTTTGAACTAACTGGCCCATTGAAATCAATGGGGATCGCTAATTCAAACTAAGCAAGTGCCATGAATGGCACTTGCTTAGTTTGAACTAATTTTTTCTAGTTTGAATTAAGCTAATTCCAACTAACTAAAATTAGTTCAAATTAGTCAGTTCGAACTAACTAATTTGAACCAATTTTAGTAAGTGTAGACATAGCCAAGGAGTCTTCACAGAGATCAGACATTGGAAGCTACAAATACTATAGTAAATGTCTGATAAGGATGTTCTCATATTATCATTTTACCTTGTTACCCCATGTTGAATATCTTTGAATAAATATATTTCCTTTTTTTTTCTTGATGTGATATTTCTAGATCCAGCATATAAGTTATCAGAGCATTGTTATACATTTAACTCCATTTTCTGGTGTGTTAAAACTATATCAAATACCCAATATTTGCAGTTAAGGGAAATTAGACTTTTTTCCCCCTCTTTTGCCTCGTAGCATCCTATAACTATACTCTTATTCCTTTATCATGCTTGGGTTTAGTGGCCAGTGCCTTTGCAACGTGCTCAATGGAAAGAAGGATAAGTGTACTGAATGACAGTCCAATAGTTGCTCATACAGCATTCTGGGGTTCCTCATTGTGCTTTTACCCAACCATCAGGGACCTTGCCCCTTACATTTCCATTTCCCCAATTAAAAGCCAATGTAAATAGCTGCCAGAAGAAATCATTTGCATTGTACAACAAGTTTGATTGGTCTTACAAGATTCAGGAACTATGCTACATATTCATGAGTGCCATCTATGGACACCTTATATAGTAACTATTTACATATATACAGTTATCGAGCACTCCTGGAACATCGACCCAGTTTATCTTACAGCAGCCAGAACTAACGGCAGTCTAGATACTCCTGCTATACCCATGACTCCTAGAGAGAATTTTTCTCCTATCTTCCTTATCAGGAAACATGTATTTGATGACCTTCTGCAGCAGTTTCCCACTTGAACTGGGTTTTCTCCTTGGGAAATGTGAAACTAGATAGGACAGTTAGATAATGTACTGTAATAATTTCTCATTGGCTGCTGTGAGGATGGGGTGGATGACCTAATAAACAAATTTATTCTAATTTCTATGGGCAAATTCTGAGGTTCTTTGCTCATTTTTTATTCAAGTAAAATCACACTGGCTTCAAGATGTGGCTTAATGATTCTGTAAAGACTGCATTTTTTGTTTTACTCAGAAAGCCAATCAATAGCATCAATTTGCATCAATTTGCATATTAGAAGAAATAGCAGCAAAGGTAGGAATTTCAGTTAAACACTTCTCTTATGTCTCTGGAAATCCAATAAGCCAAGTATACCTTTGTAGCTAATAACAATGTTTGTTTAGCATGCGTCTCAGCATTTTAATGTATTTTAAGAAACAGAAACTTGTTTTCAGACATTGGGGAGCAGTGCCGCACAAACTCTTACTTGCAAGCATAACATGGTTTTGCTGAATGGAGTTATCAGTGTATTCTGAGTTAGTAAATCATAGTACTTTTGAATAAAAATGGGGCACCAGAGAGTTTGTGGGTTAAGGAGCCTTTCCATTCTACCCCATCGGGTCAAATCCAGTCCAGGGCAATCCAGAGGTAAAGTTGCCACCATTTGCCGACTAGTCCATGACCCAGATTGGGGTCTCAAGTTCAGTAGCAGTGAGCAGATATGTCTACATCACAGCGATGATCGTCACCATCACAACTGGCACATATTGACCATCTTTTTGGCAGTCAGAAGGAAGCAGTGAATGGGCACGGATGCGCTCCAACCCTCTCATTGAGATGGCTCCTCCATTACAAAAATGAGGCATCTTGCCAGGGCTATATAGCAACTTGCAGTAATGCTCTTTATGCCAAAACTGGTCAGGGCTGAACAGAGCATCTGTGAATCTGTCTGGCTTTTGTTCCTGATATATCCGCATACTAGCATGAATGATGTATCTCTGTTCATTTATGGACCAGATCCACCATCACTTTATTCTGATGCTTACCTAGGTGACCAGAATAGTTAAATGCAAACCTACAGAGTGTAAGAAACTGAAATTTCACCTCAAGAGACTGAAGTGCATATGGTACACTGTAGAAAACTTCACAAATCACATCGCTTGTCATACACTGTACAAAGATACCTAACACATTATAGCTGATGTAATATAGCACCCTCCTCAAAGGCCATTAACACTAATATAGAAAATGTCTTGGTGAACCCAAATAATCCCAAAAGTTGCAATATAAATTTCAACAATTTTAATATTGGAGCCCTGAAGTTTTGCTTCTGAATATCTTTGGGTTTGGTGGGAGTCCCAGTAGAAAGGTCATTTTAATTACAATGGTTTTCATGGCTCTGATTAAAGAGCTTCAAAACAATGCTTCTAAATTCTAAAAATCATTCACTAAAATATTGCATTTGTCTTTGGACATAAAATGTTGCAAGTGGCCATGAAAATGCTTGACGTGTAGGGTGTTACAAAATAGCAGTTCACCACTAATGTGCTGGGCAGTTCCACAAGGGAAGGCAGCTTTAACCTCTGGCTAGGAAAGAGATCAGTGCAACTGTAATGCACAGTGGCCGTAAGCCACTGGCATGGTCAATGGCACCCATTTTGGGGACTTTGATACCCAACTTCAACCCCTCTCCCAAAAGATTGGAAGTTGTAGACACCCTGAACTACTGCAACCCCTCTCTGAATAAACTTTCTGTCACCAGGGATACATGGGAATATGTTGGGCTGAATACAGCTTAACAATGGGCTTTTGAAGTAGCAATGGAAGCATGTACTGTAGACATTTTTTCCCAGATAAGGAAGAAGTAAATTACATTGTTTATGAAAGGCATTTGGACAGCTCATATAAATGGTGATGAGATACTGCGCCTTTCATTTTAGCTTCACAGCTTCATGCCTTATACAGATTATCTAATGGCTGTTCTGTAACTTGTGTGATATGAACTGAGGGACTCAGTCTAATTTGTAGTGGATGAGTCTCTACAACACATCATAAAACTCACCACAAATTGGCATTGAATGGCTCTCTTGTTGGTAGTCTACCTGAGGACTGAATGCATGTGGACAATTAAATACCACCTCACCCTTTAGGTGAGTGGCCAAGCAAGCCAAGGTTTACATATTGGTTTCAATATTGGGGGAGTGGAAGAAAACTGCAGTTCTGGATGCTTTTCTGAAGCTAAAAAATGGCCTTCAGTTTCCAAGACCATCAATGTTAAACTCTCTCTGAGCACCAAAATTGACTTTAAATAAAAGAAAATTGTTTGCCAAGTGGGATCATCATTGACATTGTTGTTCCTTCTGAATAGGGAAGCAGCTGGAGAAGTTATATATTTTGAAAACTGAACTTAAGTTGACACCAATTATACCTCTTCATTTTAGGGTACAAGGGTTTCACTCAGTGTGTTATAGCCCACCTACATAATTAGTGTAAAAACTTAATCAACACTTTTGAAATTGTTTTTGCCCTGGGTGAATAAATTAGTGGATAAACAAGTAAAATATCACTCCATTTTTCATTGTTAGTCACAATAGTAAAGGTAGGGGAATACATTTTGTGCCTTGGGTTGGTAAACATTCATGTATGTTTTACAAGGCTGAATTAACCATTTAATTGCTGATAGAACAAAGTGTTGGATTTGTTTTGCAGTCTACGATGCAGATAAAAGCTTTGCTTGTAATGCATTTTTACTCGTCAACAATTTCCTATTGAAAAACTGTTTGTTGATGGAAAACTGTGTGTTCCATTAAAAATATGTAAGTGTCTGCTTTCATCTGAAACTTTGATTTTTTGTTGAAAATCTGAACACCCCAAATCTGCAAATATTTTATCAAAATCCAAAAATATCTTTTGGGAATACTGAAACATTTTGTTTCAACATTTCTGTTTCAAATGAAAAACTTTGACATTCTTGAATTGATATGTTTCTGTTTGGTTCAGTCTGATACTAAACTGTGCTCCTGAGTAGCTAGAATTCCTCATGGGAGCTGTAGTCCAGTGCTGCTTGTCACCATTCTCCTCTATGGACCAGCTGTACTAACTCTAATCAAAATTATTATAACAAATAAAGTTCATTGTGGTGGATTCTCCGATGACGTCAGTGCCACTCTGTTTATATTAAACCAATGAATAGATATTTGTTGAAACCAGATTGGCAAACTGCTAATATGGCTTTTCTTTGTTTCTTTTCCAGATTTCACAAAACCACCACTAGCACCCAAACCAAAGATTATCAGTCATCTTTCTTCAGTGGCTGGATCCAAATTTCCTCTTTCATTGCCAAGGACTGAGATTCTTCAGCACGCAAACTCTATGTCTAGGGGTCCAAAACCACCCATTGCTCCCAAGCCAAAACTCTCAGCAGATACTGAGGGGAGATCCAGTGTTTATACCAACAATAACTTAAATAATTTCACAAATGGAAAACTGATATGTCCTGATGGAAAGCTGTATGAAGGAAAACAATGCAACATTCAGTGCTCAGAATCCGAGGCTGGTGATGAATATATCGTAGGTCCTGAAGCTCAGCTGACTGATAAAGATTGTGAAAACTTTGGACATGCTCATGACCAGTGTTTAGAGTTATATGCAGAAAATGAGGTCTTAGAAACTCCAGAAGCAGCTGGAGAGGAAGAGGATCATAGCTTTGCTAGTGACAAGGAAATCTGTAATCCAGAAATAACTGAAGCTGAGGATAATGACTCTTCAGATACTGTTGAACCAGTGGAACTGGACTCAGATGGGTCAACAGAAACTAGAGATGGTGATAGGTTTGAAGCACTTAGTCAAGTGCCTTCAGGAGCACCTGAAATAGAAGAAGTTACTTCTAAGAACATGGACGAAGTGGACTGTGTAGATGACCCCAAAAACTATTTCAAAGGTGAGGCTGAGGAAACATTTAATAACATGGATCTAGTGAAGAACAATAATGAATATAACCTGGAAAACTGTAAGATATTGAATAGAGATGAGGATTTGAAGGGCAATATCTGTGAAGATATTATTCTAACACATTTACCTTTAGATGAGCCAACACCAGCAGAGAATGATGAACTGTCAGAAGCTTTAGAAAATGAGCTATCAAATGTTGACACAGAAATGAGTCCAGTGAATAATGGTGACATGGATGATAATGCAGACTTTGCATTGAGTACAGAAAAGGAATTAATATATGATGGTTGTGCAAGTCCTGATATAATCCCTGATGATGTTGATGAAGAAGAAACAGACATTGGGTTAGGACTGAAAGAAAATGAACCTGATGCAGAGGAGGATTTGAGAGGTTCCATTAACGAAGCTGCAGATAATGAAGAAGAAGAAGAAGAACTAGGTCCAGTTAGTGACAAAGAAACAAATGTGGAAAAGGAAGAATATATAGATTATGGTTACCAAACCATTGAGATGAAGAGTGAGGAGGAAACATCAGAGACAACTTGTGAGGTCAGAGAAGACTCTGAGAAAGAAGAAGAAGTGGTAAAGGCAGAGAATATAGAAGATAGCTGTCTAATTATTCCTTTTGAAAGCAAATGCAATGAAGATGTCATTGACTCATCCCAAGAAAACTTAGATGAGAATTTGCAAATGGAAAGGACTTGTTTGAGTAATGATAGTCAGTTCTCTAGTATTCAAACTTTTAGTGAGCCAGAGCTGCAAGTGGAATCTAAACCAAATATGTTTGTGGAAGATTGTGGTGACAACGAAGGTGTATTGGAGGAATCTGAATCAGAGACGCAAGATCTTGAACGCCTCAAGGTCAGTCATAGTAGCTTTGAAGAAAGCTCCCCCAATCCACCTGCACAAACACCAGTTCAGGATCAATATAATACAATAGAAGAATTAACTGGATGTGATCAAAGTGAATTTAAAGCAGACTGTGAGAGTGAATATGAGTCTAGAGAGTATTTAGCAATCCCTGAAGTGGTTATTGTACCCGATGAAGGAGAAACAACCAATGATTCTCTAGATGATCCTTATGTGATGCCCTCAGAAAATGCAACCCTTCCTGCTAGAGAAATGGTGCAGACTGAATTAGGAGAAGATATTCCATGTGATTATAGTAAAAGAGAAGAACTAAATGTAGACAGTGAAAACAACCTGCTATCCATTGATCGGAAAAGTGTGGTGACTAGAACAAGGTCACTATCTGGGAAAATGCCTGGCTATGTGCCAGAGACTGTTCCAGAAGAAACTGGACCAGAAATGGATGTGCAGTCCTCAAATGACAACTCCATGACTGAATATTTAACAAATAACTTATTGCCATTGGAAGGAAAACCAATGGAAGTCAATAGGGTATTACCAGACAAGTCAAGGCGCTTTATTTTATACCCACGGTCTTATTCGGTAGAAGGGAGAGATATGCCGGTTTCTGTTTACAGAGAAACTGATGACTCTACATTGGATGACAATAGAAAAAAGAGGACAGAAGACAACCTCTCTTTGCCCTGTGTAATTGGTTCTTCAGGTAGCTTTTCACAAAGAAATCACCTTCCATCGAGTGGTATGTCCACCCCATCATCAGTTGTTGATATACCACCTCCTTTTGAACTAGCCTGTATCACCAAAAAGCCAATCACTAAAAGTTCCCCCTCACTTTTAATAGAGACTGAATCTCCTGATAAGTACACCAAGAAAAAGAAATCATCTTTTAAGAGGTTCCTCACCCTAAAATTCAAGAAGAAGACAGAAAATAAGGTCCATGTGGATGTTAATGTTTCCTCTTCAAGGTCCTCTTCAGAGTCTAGCTACCATGGAACTTCTAGGGTTATGGAATTGGACAGACGAAGCTTGAGTAGTTCACCTCAACTAAAGTCACATACTGGGAAGCTGAGAGCTTCTGAGTCTCCTTCTACTGTTCTTTTCTACAAGGATGGTAAGAGAAAAGGGACTCCCAAATCCTTTAGCAGGAGTGTGTCAAGAGTGGAATCCTTTGAGGATCGATCCAGACCTCCATTCATGCCACTCCCCTTAACTAAACCTAGATCTATTTCATTCCCAAATGCTGATACTTCTGACTATGAGAACATTCCAGCTGTGAGCTCTGATTATGAAAATATACAAATTCCTCCTCGAAGACCAACCAGGACCGGAACTTTTACAGAATTTTTTGAAGATCCCAGTAGGGCATTAAGTGCTGCTAATGAGAACGATGGTTATGTGGATATGAGCAGCTTCACAGCCTTTGAGAACAAGCAGCAAGCCACAGACCAGGAAACAGAAAGGTACTGTAGTAAATTATTATGTAAGACCTGCTAACCTTGACCAAAGAACCGAGACTTCCTCTGTTAGGTGTCATAGGCAGATTCTCCATTTTGCTTGGCTTATTCTCCTTTTTCAGACAATGCTTTCAAGAAAGAGATTGGAAGAATACAAGACAAACCATTATCAATGAAAAGACTAAATTAAGATGTATTGAAACACTTTGTAAACATATACTAAAAAGCACAGTGGAATTGGATTATCATATCTGGGTATGGAACATAAGTCAAACAAACTTCATTTAAAAATAATCATTTCATGCTACTGGAGCTATTTTTTTAATGAGGAATGTTTCTGAATGGAATTTGAATGGAAATTATTACAGATACACTTTATCTTACTAGGTCTTGGAATCCCTGCATTCATTTCATCATTGTTGTCAATTTCCATATCAACATTGTGTATTTAATTTATCATTTAAAATATGGCAATTAAATATGGACCAAAAAATTCCAAGCCATCCATGACCTAATTTGAACAGTCTATTCATTTCATACATTGCTTAAAACATTTCATTATGGACCTTTGGCAACTTCTGACTTCTGAATGAATTACATAAAGGGTTTGTCTGAAACTGCATGTATGTAATTTTCAGCTGCACTTTAACTATTCTTTCGTTTGCAAAATAAATAAATAAATAATTGATCCAAACTCTCCTCTCAGTTACACTGGTGCATCTCTTTTTGGAAAAGTTGGTCTTTTTCTTGATGTTCCACCATAACCTCCCTATTGTCTTTTTATAATCATATTAGACTCTAATAGAGTATGGAGTCGATGGCACAGTGTAAATGAGAAGGAAATTTGTCTCACTGGTTCCAGTTAGAACAGGAAATGGGAAATAAAGGAAAATCAGCTGAATGAAAAATCTGGGGTGAATGAAATGAATGAAAATCTTTTACCCAAAATTTTAGATGTATTTTTTGTTGTTGTTCTTTCCCACCCCGAGCTGTTTCACACTCATGTTTCACTTTTTCATGAAATGTATAAATAGCTCCCTCCTGCACATCTTGCATGGGACAGGAAATAAAAATATCAACTGCTTGAGGAAGCTCACATTAGTCAGATCTCACTGACTAATGACACACTAGTCACTTTCCTTTTAGCAGCTCTGCTTCCATTGAAAAAACTGGCATTTACTTTTAAAAGGACCATTTGTTTGTGTCAGTGACATACGACCCATTCTGAGTTGTTCTTTTAGATAAAAATATTGAACTACATAAATTGTTATGACTTAGATATAGCTGTTGCCAGAGGAAAAGCCAACCAAAACTGATTCAAGGAAGTCTCAAAGTCAAGGTTTGACCATGACATGTGTTGCTGTTTGTGCTGCGAGGGGAGAAATGAAAACTGGACATTCCAGAATAGCCCCTTTTCAGTAGAAGACTGTTTGGGGAGAAGATATGTATATGTTGCTAACAAGTTTTTATTGAGCTTAATTTTATATTCAAGGTTGTACAAAATAGAAAAAGACCATGCCCGAGAAGCTTAGGATAAAAAATGGATAAACAATATAGCTCAGTTACATAATGGCCTGGATTAGAACAGAATAGTCTAATCTCAAAACAGTGTAATTATACATAGCATGTGTGTGTGCGTGTGAACACAGTGTGAATATTATATCTATGTGTGTGCACACAGATATTATACGCACATATTTGCTGTTAAAATGGTGCTGCTTAAGATGGACTTCAAAGTATCTTGGCTTTAGAACATGGACTCATATAAGAAGTATCACTGCAAAAGAAGCCTTAAAATGTTATTAACTTAAAATTCCTGAACTACTTGTATTACGATACTTATTATCATGTGAGACCACGACTGCTTTGAATTGTTGCCTTGTAACACGTGATCTTTTCTGTCCTTGCTGTATTTACTTACATGGGGTTGGTATCCAGCATCTGCTTGTATATTGGTGAATGGCTACGTATTTGATGAAATAACTGGTGCAAATCTTCATTAAAGCTTCAATTAATAGAGTTTGAAAATGATACAGAATTATAATGACCCAGAAACCACCCCACTCCTAAAGCCTGTGATTGTGTGGGGGACACTGAAACTGACAAATGAGAAGATTCACTTTTTAATTTTTGTGCTTAAAGGAAAACTGTGTGGAGTAGATTTAAACCAATAACTTAATTAGCTGCAATCAAATTTCGAGAAATAGCTCAATAACATAAGTGTGCTAGAAATACATCTTATTTTACAATTACCATTGTGAGGCTAGTGTTTAGAATATTGCCCCCTGAAGGGCAGTTACTGTAGATCCCCAAAATTTAGCTGTGTGATATTAATAATTAAAATCCGATTCAGAAATGTAATAATATAGAGGGTCATTAGCGCTCTGCGCCATGGGAAAAAGAGTTAGCCATATACAGAACCAGTCTTTAGGCCCCTTAACCATGAACCCTTCCTGATTTGGCCAGCCAAAAAACGTAAATTTCAGCTTTCACTTAAATTTTAAAAAAGAAGATTCCAGCTCTTTTTCTTTGCAGAGAGGGCCTTGAAAATGTAAGTGGATATGAAACAACTGCTAGATCTGAAAGGACAGACATCTAGGCTCTAAAACTGCATAATGAAGCTATTCGGATCTAAGCAGTCTCTGGCCACCTACACATGTTTTGGGTTAGAGCCTCAGCTAGTGTTATCAGTGCAGATCCTCCAGTGCTAATGGAGCTATGCCTATTTGCACATAGCTGAAGATATGGCCTCTTAAGGGAAATGAATGAAGTTTAGGGTGTATCCCAAAGAATCATTTCATTAGCCCTCTCCAGAACCCTTACTACATGGTGTGATAATGGTAAAAAAGAAGCTGTTATTTTGGGGAGGGGAAACAGGTAGTACAACACTCATTTCACAGGCGGTCTCTGGTCACTATACTTAAGGAGAAACAGAAGGGTACCTTTGCCACGGTTTTTAGAGCAATGTCGGGGAGAGGGCACAGTTAAGCATTTGCCGGAACTGCATTTTCATCATAACCCTCCTGTTACCTGGGTTTATAACTTGGCTTTCACAAATTCGCTACCCCTAAGTAGTTCCTTCTGCTTCTGTGCTCAAAAAAGGTGAGGAGAAGCCAAATGAAGATTTCAGCAACCCTAAGGCATGCTCTCGCCAGGTGGTTCAGAATTCTTGCAAGGGGGGTGAGCTGGGAAGACTTTTGTCCCGCCTGGCCATTGTCCATCCAAAAGTCCCACAGGGTTCTCACCCACAGTGGTGATCCATTCTGCACACAGTGAACTGTAGTCAGAGGACTGCTGTTGGTGGAATCTCCATCCTTAGAGGTTTTTAAGGTGTGGCTTCAGAAAGTCCTGGCTGGGATGATTTAGCTGGGGTTGGTCCCTGTTTTAAGCGGGCGGGGGGTGGACTAGATGACCTCCTGAGGGCCCTTCCAACCCTAATATTCTATAATTCTATTACTGTGGGTAGCTTTGTGACTAACGGGAACTATATGGGACTGGACTCCTGATGAAGTCCTGATGTTGTGGTGCTAAGTAGTTCAAGGAGTGGTGTGCAGCGTCTATGCATAATGCCCCAAGGCCCATGGCATTTCCCTGTAGGTCCCATAATATATGAGGGTTTAGTAGGTCAAGCACCACTCCTCTGATGGGATAGCTTGGGACAAAGTCTAGATTCCTTTCCACAGTTGTCTTTATGGAAGAGGACAATCTGGTCATCCATTTGGTCAGCTAGAGGCATATTCCTCTCTCAGTGAACATATACATGGGAGGGAAGGTGTAGCCCACAGGGTTTAAGCCTGGGAGTAAATCTATCTACAGGTTTTTAGGAGAAAGCTGGAGTCACAGGATGACTTGTAGAAGAGGCAAGTAGGATTTGGCCATTGCAGACTGGGCATTTGCTCAGTGATCTGCAAGCAACGTGGCTGAGCCAAAATCTAAAACATTTAACTGGATATGATATTCAACTTTTCACAGCATCTATAGCCCATGTGCAGTCTCATCCTTGTGAAAGAAATTTCACATGGATTTTCCCCACAAATACTGACAGCACATCTCCACAGTCATCCTATACTTTTGCCATAGCAAATACATGTACAAAAGACACAAGGGCTCTGTCAGATCAAGTAGGTCTAAAAATCTAAGGTTATGTCTACACTAGAAAAAGTTAAGTTGACTTTGTTAAGTTGACTTAATAAGGTTGACTTTAAGTCGACTTAAAGCCGACCTTATTAAGTCGACTTAACTTTAAGTCGACCTAGTCCACTTCATTAAGTAGACCTAACCACCCTTAAGTCAACTTAATAAAGTCGACTTAAGGGTCACTTCATGTCCACAGCGTCCGTAAGTCGACTTAAGGAGTCAATTGAAGGCTTAAGTCAACCTAATGGGTGGTTCCTATTAAGTCAACTTAAGATTTCATTAAGTCGACTTAAGGAATTTCTTGAGTTGACTTAATGAAAGTCTGGTGTAGACAGAGAGTAATTTAGGTCGACTTAAGCCTCAGGTTGACCTAAATTGCCAGTGTAGACATACCCAAAATGTGTAAAGTGCTAGATTACAGAGTTACATGCTAGACAAAGTTGTTATGGTCTACACAGCACTCAAAAAAAATCACCCCCAGATCTAGCATTACATTGGAATAATTGGTTTTAACGGTTAAAGGTAACGTAGTTTTTTATTTCTTCGATGCTCATTCATTTCTATGGGAGATTCCACCCGCACCACACACACTTTTTAAGTTACAAAGTGGATTTAATGGTGGTGACATTACAGGATTTATAGTCCTGCAGAGTGAAGTCATCTAGTAAGGGACCAGGGTCATGATGGGGCAGTGGAAATGCATACTTCCCCTACTCCACCGAGATAGTGAACAGGATCACCTAAAGATCGAGAGGCACTTTAATCTCCAGCATATATTTATTCCTCTGCCTCTATGATGGATCGACCAACAGAGAGTCTAACCAATTAGTGCTGGTGGTTTAGTGGTAAAGATACTTGGTGGGGGTTTAGTGGTACAGATACTTGTCATTAGGAAGTAGACTGAAACCATCATCTCTCTTTTGCATAGATCACCTAACAGCCATCAAATCATTAGTTACTCCTGTCTCGCAGATTCAAATCAGCATCTAGAATTCATAGGCTCCTATCTCACTGGATCCCAAATCACCCAATAATTTTTCCCCCTTTCCCTCTTGAAATGAACACTAAAGAGGCTCAAAGAAAAGTCACGCAGAAATATACTTAAGCGGTGACATTCACCTCACTGAACAGGGCCTGCATAACAGTCTATGCATCTTAAAATGATCTTAAAATAGGTGGGATTAATGTACGCAGCTGCTGTGAATTTCACCACAACAGCATTCAGGGCCTTGTTTTGACCAATAATCAGGAAACTGTAGCCTCAGCTGTCCCAGCTGTTCCTTGAGATTGTCAGCACATATGTTCTATAAGATAAAACCACTTTCTCTTCAGAGACTGAGTCCAGTCTCCAGGTGCAGTATGCTAAACCTAGAGGGCTGCTAGAGAATAATACATGCAATGAATGTTTCAGTGTAAGCGATGCACATTTTGAAACATCCAAACCAAGGAAAGAATGATCAGTGTTTGCGTATTTAAATGGCTCAAGAAACATGCTGGAATTTTATAGATCCTTTGCCTAATAAGAAATACACGGAATCACTATTGTTGATATGCATAGAGACACATGGAATGTTTGTGCATGTAACACACATGAGAGCTTTTAAACAGAAGGTTCTTAGAAAACATTTCACATGGACACTGTTGAGGCAGCGAGGCCAAAAACATGGCATGTCATAGACTCTTTGTCAACTTGCTTATGTTTGGGAAACCTCCCCTGCTGCATTTGTTTAATTGAATGAATTTGTAGTAGCAGGTGGCTGGGTTTGCAAAACTGGCATAAACAAGTGGGTAGGAAAGCACAGTGGTTACACACAGCAAAGCAGCAGCTTTTCACCCTGGCACGGGTGCAGCTCTTGCTCATCAAAATCACTGGCTGCATTATGTAGCCTCAGAGGTCACTAACTTCAGAGGGGATGACTCTGAGCGGGTGGTGGTTGTTAAAAGTGAATGGAGAGGCAATTGTTAATAACTGAGGCTGGTTGTTTATCATGGGGAAAAAATGGCTTACAACCACAGACTTGTTCCAGCGGGGTAGCTGTGTTAGTCTGGTTCAGCAAAACAAACAAGGAGTCCTGTGGCACTTTTAAAGACTAACAAATTTATTTATTGCATGAGCTTTTGTGGGAGAAGTCCCTAAAAGCTTAATTATGCTGATCTTCCTGGAGCACAGAGGGTAAAAATGTTCATCCAGCATGTTTGGGAAGGATTTTCACCAGTTGCAGGAACAGAGGTTTCTGTTAGCATTAAGTGAGTGTACCTGGGCTTTCCTTACTGTTACCCAGCACACGAATATCCCATATCCACTGTCTTCCTTTTATCATGACTATGTGCAAGCACAGAGAGTCCCTACTCTACAGAATGTGCAGTGTAGATAGACAAAGAGCAGGAGGAGAAACAGGGAGGCAAAGTAATTTGCCCAAGGTCACACAGTAGGTGCACAGTAAAGCTGGGGCTTGAACCCCGGTCTCTGTGTTTCAGTATAGAAGTAGGGTTAGTGACAGGTGCAAGAACGCTAGTTCTGGAGAATGACGCTCTGTGCAAGAGAATATGGGCATGTGACCTACCCATTAGACCACACTGCCTCCGCTCAGGGGTGCATTTGCCAGAGGCTGCCAGTGTCTCTTAAGTACCATCTAAATTAATTTTAAAAACAAAATCCTGGATCCCAGCATCAAGCCTAGCATCTGAGCTGTTTCACTGGGGCTCTCCCCAGAAGTGGAAAGGAAAAAAAGACCTTCCTCCAGGACAGCAGCACAGCTGAGGTCCTGCCATTGCCAATGAGAGAATAACTAATTGGAGCTATATAGCTGTGTATTCACTGGCAAGCCCCCCCGCCCCACAACCTGTATGGTGTGGTGCAAGAATTCTCTAGAGAACACTGCTGTGTGTTGAACAGAGCATGGACTACCTGAGGCTAGTCTGGCTCCGGTCACCTGCTTTCTAAACCAGCTACACCAAGCAAGGTTTCTCTGGGACTCTGGAGAAGGGGCAGGATTTGGCCAAAGAAATGATCCCAGAGCTGGTAATACATTACTGACCACCAAGGATCAAATCAGGATGGGATCCTTGGTAAATTAGTAACAGATGGGACCAAACAGGGAATGCAACAGTCTAGCGTTTGAAAGAGGCTTGTATGTGACTAGCAGAAGAGAGTCTCATCAGCCACAAGTGATTCAAGGGATCCATTTTGATTCAGCCAAACTGGGTGGGGATGTGCAGCATACTGCTGTTTTCTGTCTGATATGTAGATTGTGAGCTCTTTGGGCAGGGACCCTCTATTTGTTCTGTAGTTGTACAGGGCCTAGCACAATGCCCATCTCAGTACAAATAACAACACTGCTATTACTACCCTGGAGATCTGAGGTGGAGGGTCACCTTGGGCTGCTAAAGACTGAGCAATCAGGTGTGGTGAAATAGGAGCAGTTCACTAAAGGTGAAAACTGCCCCAGCCTTGACTGAGCAGATAATGGAAAAGCACAACTCTGATCTTAAAGGGAACCACCTGATTTTTTGTTACTATGGTTCACAATTCTGGTCAGAGTAAAGAGGGCAATCGTAGCAAAAGAGAGGGGTAAAACTAGAGCTTGGTAGCAAGAAGTCCAACTCCCAGCATGAAGGACTGAGCCTATGACACACTCAGAAGTCCAGGGCCAACCTTCCAGCAAAAAGGAAGAGAAATGGAGGTTGTTTCAATGGGCTTGGGATTTGTCTGTGTGAGTCACTTCCCCAGGAAAAATCAGCTCAGATATAGCATCTGGTTTCCAGGGTGGTCTCAACTTTTCCAGCTGCTCAGGCTGAAGCAGAGAGAAGCCAAGTGACTAAAGTTACGTAAGGACACAGGGAGCCCAGCTAGATCTTAAAGAAGGTTCGCTTGGTTTTTGCCTTCCTTATTTTCCTAGGTGCATTCTTTTCCTATTTGAAAGGGTGGGGGGAGCCAGACATAATGCACTCTCAGTTCCAGCTCAACCTAACTCTTTCCTTCACCACCATTTAAAATGTGAACAAAGAAATTAAGCAGCCATTTCTGGAGAAAAATCTCCCATATGTTCCTCCCTTCTCTCTCAGGAAAAGCATTACCAGTAAGAAATTCTACCTATATAAACTAAGTCAATTTCTCTGCCTCTAGTCATCTACTCTATCATCAAGCTAACTAGTATGTCTCCATACGCTGCTTGAAGAGAGTGTCCCAAAATGGAGGATGGTTTTTATAGGGTAAGCCCCACCCATGAGGTGGGATTATGATTATTAGGGAATGGATTGCCTCTTTGAAAGGAATGAAGCTGGGATGCCCTCAGGAAGTTCCAGCCTTTAAATCAAAGTCACTCAAGTTAGTCTCTGCAGAAAGTAAAGCAAAGGAGAGACAAGGCATTTTAGATTGCTCAAAGCAGTTTTTTAAAATATACACGGTGCTTTTCCTGCATTCTTTCTTTCTGCGTATTTTATAGCATGCTGCACCTATAACATTTTTCCCCTGGGGCAGATTGGCTAGGGCTCTGGGAGGGTTTATATGTCTACACTTACTAAAATTAGTTCGAATGAGTTCATTTGAACTAACTAATTCAAACTAACTTGCCAGTGTAGACATAGACTATGAGTGTATGAGTAAATCATGTGGAAAAGACTACTAAAGCAACTCAGCACAAAGAATCATGGGATTATACTCTTCCCCCATCCCTCCCCACCCACACACACACTGACAGATGAGCAAGGACATAGTAATGTGGGAATGGCTATCCCCAGAGGCGGCCTTTGGTTATTGGGGGCCTTAGGTAAAGGCCCATTGTGGGGCCCCCTATAGAGCCATTGTGGGGCCTCCACAGGCCCACAGAGGCCCCTGTCTGTGGCCCCGGCTCCCCATCCTCCAGACATGGCTTTTGAGCTAGGCAAAGCAGGTGATGGAGCCCCTTACTGCTTGGGGCCCTAGGCGTGCGCCTGCTTCGCCTACCCCAAAAGCTGCCTCTGGCTATCCCAAATGTTCAGACTTGTGTGCTGATCACCCAGGTTAATTAAGTAGCATAGACAAGCCACAGACTTAGCAAATACAAACTATATATGGTAGTGTATGTACAAATTAATACCTGCCCAATGCGACTGGGTGTCTTGATTAACGTCATCGAGAGAACTCTTTTCATGGCATTGCTTTTCAAAAGAGGATGCCCTTTAAGATGTTAGAAATCATTCTTTGCATAGGCCAGGAGACTGCAAGAGGGAAATACAAAACCCAGATCTTGATGAATTTCAAGCAATTAGCAACTATTTGGATGCAATAGCAAGTGAGCTTTGCAGATGAAGTGCAGAACAGGCAGGGTGCATTCTAATGCTTTAAAGGTTTAAAATCCAGCTCAGTTGAGAGAGCCAGCACAGCAGCATTTAAGTCTTCACTTGAGCCCTTATGTGTTCTTTAGCCAATCAGAGAGCACCTTGAGCTTATCTATAAATGTGCAATTTATTAGAAGGCACATTGGATTTATGTAAGCTGATTTCTTAGTGAGTGAAGCTTTGTTTGATACAACTATTCGTGGATAACCCTGGTTCCTCTTCTCTCACAGTATATCCTCCTGGCAATCTGGTAAATTGCCACAAATTCTAATTTGACATCATTGTTCTTATAAATTGGACATGTTTCAGAAAATGACTTTGTAATCAAAGTAGATCACTGAAGGCTTTCTACCACATACCGTTTCCTAAAACATGGGTATAAGAACACTCACACCACTGATTCCACAATGTACAATTCTTCATTTGCTGGGAGAAATGTTTCTGATTATGGTGAGTGGCAGGGTTGAGTTTACTATTACTCCTTTATTTGGCACATTCATAGGTTTCCTTGCTTTACTCTCTTCATGGTCACATGGCACAGAAGTCAATCCTGCATTTACTTCAATGGAGTTAAACTGGGGTTGAACTGGGCCTCTTGTGCATAGCAGCAGACCTACTTGGGATGGTGATTAAAGGACATAGAAGGAAGTCAGTGAGACTTAATGGTACTCAACATCTTGTAAAAGGAGCTCAACTCCAAATGCGGGCAGGGAGATGAGGTGTGAGCGGCTGGCCAGTGCATGTACAGATTTCAAATTACCAGGTCTATCTTTGTCACAGAGTATCCCAGGCACGTGTTATCTCCCACACACAACCTGGTTGAGTCTTATTGCTGAAACTGGGCTTGCAATTCTGAGGTTGTTCCAGAATCCTCTTTCCTTTACTGCTTAATGATACAGCGTATACATCCCATAGCATTAAAAATGCAATTGCTTTTTGTTGTTATTACAAATCTAATCCAATAGTTTATGGTTTGTTGTTCAATCCGACAAAGTTATTTATAGTATACAGTACACTTTTAATTATCCTGCAGGAATTCTGCTTTCATGGGACCCATGAGGTTTTAATGTAAAGCTGCCTTAACATTGGCTTTTCAGTGGCACACAACAATTAATTTTATCTTAATGGACCAATTAGAGTTAATGGATGAGAGAATGTATTTAAGAAGCACTGTCTGTTTTACCAGGACCCCCTTTTAAAGAGCTAATAAAAGGACCCTTTCATTGGGTAATTGGTTGGCTTAATTAGATGGTATCTCTTCAAAGGCCTAAAGTAAGCAGACTGAGACCTATCAGTAGTGAACACCTTTCGGTGCTCTATCATGCTCATGTTAAACCTACTTCTCTTTTGATTTATCGATAGCACTGGAGGTTCTTCTGGCTTATCCTCTGCCTCAAAGTGGTCATAATTAGGCTACCAGTACCTGCTCGCCTTTTAGTTCATTAGATCCTTATTTCTTTGGCAGTCTTGATCCATCTACTCATCCATACTTTCATAGCCCTCTACAAGTAAAGGCCTCTTCATTTACTCTTCTGCTTGCTGAAAGATTTGGACCCATCTATTGGACACGGTTAGCCACTTTGGGCCAGCAAATCAGATCTTAGCCTGCTGCATCTTCCTGCCAACTTCACCTCAACCAGCTGACCTACTGACCTCCCTACCCAGACTTTCACAACAGCTGCCAGAATGGAACTAGAATTCCAAGAGATTAAAGCAAAGATGTGGGTCAGAAGAGCACAACAATGTCTTCCTTCTTAGCTAATTTTATTTTAGAAAATATCAGTGTTGGGTTTTTTTTGTTTTTTGGGGGATTTTTTTTGTAAAAATATAAGGTGCCAGTACTCATATTTTGATAGTAAATTTGAAAAATGCCCCCCCCACCCTTCTTCTTTCTGCGTCACCCCTCTTCTTCCAGCACCATCTCTCTTCTTCCAGCAGCATGCTCTTTTTCCCTGCTGACCATGCCCCCCAGCTAGGCAGTGGGGCCAGCAGGGGACAGTAGCGGGGCACTCCTTTTCCCTGCTGACCCTGCCTCCCCCACATACCATCACAAAAAAAGCACTGGAAACAATGGTCTGTAAACAGTATGACACCTCCTTAGTCCTTACATGGGTAAAACTCCAATTGAAGCCAACAGAAATTATGCCTGAGTGAGTACTGTAAGATTGGCGACTATAAAATCTTTCCTATAAACTTGGTCCCCATATGCTTCACAGACTTCACTATTACAAGACGGTATACGGCAGTGATGTAAAGAGATTACAGGGTGAATAAACTCAGGGCAATGAGTGAAAGTGAGATAAATACATAGTGAGACAAGGGAAGAAAAAGAGTTTTTAAGCTGAGAGCTGAAAAGGGATGAAGTGAAGAGTTAGCAATACTAGCCTAGGAATTCTGGGAATATTGCTTAAGGCTGGGTGACTTAGGAAATGCATACAGTGCTATCAGAAATGACTGTGCAACCAGTTCACTGTACACTTTGCTTGCTTTGAGGCTCATTACACCAGATAATTGGAGGACCAATTTTCTGCACCACAAACCTGACTTCCAGAGACTGAGGGTGTCAGGTAAAAATGAGGGGAGGGGAGGATCTGTTCAGAGTCACAGAGTTTCTTGTAGAATCCCAGATGTTAAATGCTGAGCTTTGCTTCTCTGCTTTGGAGAATTTTTAGCTCTTCCATTGTTACCACCTAGGTCACTACGACATAGGGAAATTAATTTTACTACATGTTGCCCCATAGTCTTTGAGAGATATGAGCCAGATTGCAAGGTCCCAATTATCTGCATTCATGTGTTTGAAAAAGTGGGGCCAAACTTAGGGGCAGGTGACTCAGGTGACCACTTGGGGTGCTGGGCCTGGGGGACATCAGGCCCACCGTTCTGTTTTTATTATTAGTGACAACAGGGAAAATAAAATGTCTGAAGTAAAATGTTTCAGGTACTCTCTGTGTGGATTCATTTTTCACTAGCCTTTTAGAATGTTCTGGGCTTTTTAAAAAGCCAGTGGAACTTTCCAGACTTTCTGAGAATTACATTTTCCTCAAATCTCCTAGAAGAGTGTCAGCCATGTCCTTGCAGGTATACAAGTGGCGGGGCGTTGCCCGTCACTCAATGAGATATAAGAATGATGTGACGTGCGAGCCCAGCTGCAACACTGTGAACCTTGTAACAAGGTCCTTGTTCAATTGTGAAAGTGCACGTGTGAGGGGGGCCCCAAAGAGTTGGGGGAGGGCACCAGAGATGCTCCTTGTCTACAACATCATTTGGTCTAGGGCTGGCTTTATGCTGAAGATACCACTCAACTTCTTCAGCATTCCAGGAATTTGATTTATTTTCATGGTAGGGCTACAGGGTCATTAAGGCTTAAATCTGCCATGTGCTTTCATATCCAAAGGCAATACCTGCCGAAAGGACATCCATGAAGATAACAGCTTTCTGATAGGGTCAGCAATTTATTTCATTCATATGCCCCCACTTCCCTGTGAAGTTTGATAGGAAAGGGTGCTGCACCTTCCCACACTTCTGATAGGAACATGCTCAAACCACATGCAGGCAAAGTGGCTCAATAAACTAAAGCATGGTTTCTTGGGTAACTGGCTGTTGAGACTTGCCCACGTGCTCAGGGTTTAACTGATTGCCATATTTGGGGTCGGGAAGGAATTTTCCCTGGGCTGATTGGCCTGGGCTCTGGGGGTTTTTCACCTTCCTCTGAAGCACAGGGCATGGCTCACCTATGGGTGAATTCTCTGTATCTTAAAGTCCTTAAATCATGATTTAAGGAGGTAAATAACTCAGTCATAGGTTGGTGGCCTATTGCTGGAGTGGATGGGTGAGGTCTTGAAGCCTGCATTTTGCAGGAGGTCAGACTAGATGATTGTACTGGTCCCTTCTGACCTTAAAGTCTATGGCTATGTCTACCCTGGCAAGTTAGTTCGAATTAAGGAGGCTTAATTTGAACTAACTAAAGCCATGGCTACACGAGGCTTTAGTTAAGGGCTTCCTTAATTCAAATTCAGAAGTTCGAATAGGGCTTTAGAAGTAAGAACTAACTAATTTCTTAGTTCGAATTAACCGGCCATTGAAATGAATGGGGATCGCTAATTTGAACTAACTAAAATTAGTTCGAATTACTAACTAATTAGAACTAACTAATTTGAACTAATTTTAGCAAGTGTAGACATAGCCTATGAGTCTATGAGCCAAGGGTTCGGTTTTTAGAGGAGCTATTTGCAGACAGGTACAGGATCTTTCACGATGGGGAATGGATGGCAATCTCAACACAATCGCCACGTTTTGCTGAGCTCATTTTGCCTCCAGGTGGAGTTCAAAAGCCGCTATTGTATGGCTATGGGAATAAGACAGTAAATAAACAATGAAATCATTCTCCTATCTCATGCCAAATATCAGGGCAATAGCATGCTAAGCTGAGAACAACCTTGCAGCTCACATTTGCTTGTGCTGCTCTTCAACCGAAGCCACCTAAGGCACTTTCCTGGTAACAAAAGAACCTTGGCATTCAGAGCAACTCAACATTGGCCTATCTTTGCTCTCATTGAATTCAGTGGTAAAACTCCCATTGACTCAATAGGATCAGAGTTGACCTTGCTGAGTGCTTACAAAAATACCACTCATAAAGTCTGGTCGACTTTCAGTCAAAAACAAGCAAGACTGTACAGATCCATTTTCATTGGCAATGCAAACTGTTGGAAGGTTGATGCTGTGGGCTGCGATAGATGCACTTTCACTCTTCTCACAAATAGGTTTGGGTATTTTTTACCAGGGGAAATACTTTTGTTATCTTTACAGGTTTCCATGTGATCCCATCATTAGTACATTTCCCCATCCCCCTCCTGCCTGTTCCCAACCTGGCTGCACACTGTTAATAAAGTAGCTGATCCTGTTAAGTCCTTACTGCTCTAGGGGAATGATAGTTCCGCTTCCATATCAGAGTCCTCCAGGGTAAAATGCAGCTGATTACTTTGAACTTGTGGTGAGTGTTTTCCACGGAAAGTATGGAATAGAGAACTGGCAATAAAACCAAAATAAAATGTAAAGAAGTTTGTTCCAAGTTTTAGTGACTAAGTTATGTTGCCAAAAGTAAACAAAGGAAGAGTAATAGTTTGGCAAAAAGAAAAGGAAAGAAGCAGGGCGGGGGGAGGGATAATCAGGGTCATGCTCATGGTCCCAGATCTACAGTATGCGCCATATTATCAGTAAGTTGCATTGTGTGATAAAGTTTGTCTTATTGAATCCAGAGAACAGAGTCGGAAAAACAGGACCTTTGTTATGGTCCAAAAAGGGACTGTACAAATGAATGCAGATGAAAAAGGAATGTGGTAGATGCTCTTTCAAAGTAAATTGGTATTGCACTATTGACTTAAATACCACTTTACACCATCTGAGGAGCTGGCCTGATATTTCTAATTGTCAGCACTGCTAATTCAGCCTAGAACTTGCAAGTTAAAGCTAGTCTGAACCATTCTACCTAAATGAAATTTTAACAGAGGAAAACATTCAAAGTGATATCTGTTTCAATATAATACAAGGGATACTCTCACATGCTATAGCCAGATAGATGATGGGCTAATTTATAAGGGGAGAGACCCTGGTTCAAATTTCTGCTCTGCTAAGCCATGATTGGACGAGAAACTGTGCTGAATCAAACACAGCAGCACCTGAGTCTCCAATCTCCCAGGCTAGTGCCTTCTCCTCCAACACTCTTCCCAAGTCCAAAAGCTTAAGTTTCTGCCCCAAAATAGCCATTTAGACACAAGTCAGTTTTCATGGAAACAATAAGGTTTTGTTTTCCTTCCAATGTGGAACAAAACCAGATTTTGAAACCCTGTGAAACGGAATTCTTATCCTCTGGCCAGGTCTACTGAAACCCAAGCTGGGTTTCTTCTGCCCCTTCCGTTATCACTAGTAACAAAGATTCTGCAGTCAGAGTTTACCATTCTGCTGGTGATGCAAGAGGCAGACCAGAATGCAGCTTCCTCTCCCATGGCTGCATTGATTCTGCAATGCATTTAGAAGTTAAAACTTATGCTGTCAACAAAGCAGGTATTAGTGGGCGTACACACGGTTTCCAGTTCTGTTCAAGTAAGAAGGCACATTTCTTAGACACTAACTTCAATGATGGAGGCCCTGGAGTTTTTATTGTTGGTTGGCAGGAACTGAGGCAGAATTTGAAATGATTCTATTAAAACAATTATCCTTTTCTTTTCTGTTAATCTCTTCATGTGAGTTTAAGGGGCTAGAGGGTTTCTTTTTATTCAGAGAAAAGCATGGGCCCCAGGAGTACAAGTATCCCCAATCAGCCCCAATGATACACCTCAGCTCAGACATAAGAGGACCATTGCTAGGAGTTAGAGGGTAATTCCATCTCAATGTCCTCTTGGCCTCTTTACTGAGGCCTGGTCTATACCTAAAATTGAGGTTGACCTCACTGTGTCATTCAGGGGTGTGAAAACTTTACACCATGAAAGACATAGTCAAACCAATATTTTTCTTATTACAACAGGTGATTTGACCTCACCTCCCTCTAAATGCTGTTCCCCACTGTTTGATTTGCTGTAACAGTCTGACCTGATCCTATGACTTACACTTCCCTGCATTTATTTTCCTTCCATTCTGTAAGTGCCCCATCTTCAAGCACCCGATGAAGTGGGATTTTCTCCCACAAAAGCTCATGCGAAGAAATAAATTTGTTAGTCTTTAAAAGTGCCACCAGACTCCTTGTTTGTTTTGCTGACCTAGACTGACATGGCTCCCCCTCTGGAACTAAATCAAAGTGTAGACACCGTTAGGCTGACTGAAGAATTCTTCCACTGACTTAGCTACTGCCTCTCAAAGAGGGCAATTTATCATACAGTAAGGAAAAAAAGTACATGACTATAGCAAGGGTCTGTGCCACGGCAGCATAGCTGCAGCTCTTGTAGTATAGATATACGTGAGACTGTCAACAAGGGGACCAATTAGAGCCAGCTGTGCTCATGGGTTTTGTGGTATAAACACTGATTCACTGGGAACTATGCTGAGGCCACCAATTCATTTTACATAAGTCACTGGGCATCCAGCTGTGATTACTCACAGTTAGTTTTCCTTTCTTGAAGAGTTTCTTCCCCTCTTTCAAGATTTTAAAGGACCCACGCCATCATTGTCAGATGACATTTCTTCAGTGACAACAACGTCGCATCGGGGCCACAAGCTGCAGCATCACCTCTCAAGGCATAACACTTCATTTTTTGATACCTTGCACCTCACAGTAATATGCTACAGAGGGTCCCACCTCATAGAGGAGCTACTCAGAGCACTTCGAGAACATCCAGGCTCTTCATGAGATGAAATTCTCTGATGAAAAGTCCAATAGATGGGCTGATAACCCTCCTTCTCCCATCCCCATATGCTACATGACTAAAAGAGAAACAACAGGATGTAGTAGGCTGAGTCTGGAGTGCACCTTCCGCAGATGATTGTGGTCTGACCTGACCATGGCATAGATCTGTGGGTGGCTTCTTTCCGAGGAGGGACTGAAGGAGAGTAGAGAAGAAAGTCCCATGGGATATGGGTGGAACTTTGCTAGGTAAGAGGTGAATTTATTTCATTTCAAAAGCTGATTAAACAGATACTTTATGATCTCCCACAATTTGGTTTCCAGCTTCACTTCTTATGATTTGGTATGGAGCTGGAACAAGCTCTTTCTCTTGCAAGCTGGAACTTCCCCTTTGTCTGTTTGTTGCCTTTCTGCCAGTGGCTTCAGCATCACAATTTGTGCCTGACTACGTATGCACAAAGATATTCTTGAACTAGGCAGCATTTTTCTTATTTCAGCCATTTTCAGGCATGTACTTTTTGTGCAGAACTAATTGGCATCTGTGAAGAGCAGAGGTGGCTGGACTATTGATATAGCCTAGTCTCCTTTTAGACTGGTTTGCTTCCATCCCTGGGGAAAGAGAAATCAAATAATTCACTGTAATGCTCCTACGCGGTGTAGGGATAACTGTTATCAATCAGTGTAGAGTATTGCTGTAGAGAATCACAAAATAAAATTATAGCAGAGTATACTTGGACACCTACTGAATCTCTGATGAGATTAGATAGCTTCAGTGCATTTATCCAGACTCTTACAGATCCCATCCTCCAGGGCAAAATTTGCCTTTCTGATATACCCTGTGGACCTGATTTGTAGATTCCACACTTCTTTATTTGCAGAGTTCTTGGTAAAGTTAGTGGAAGTATCACTGACAAAATGATGGCATACACTGCAGAGGTAGGCAGGGTCACTCATGAATGAGAATTTTGCCCCCTGGCAGGTAAAACAATAAATGCCGAGTAAAACCAAAATTTATCTGCATCCAAAGCATTTTGTTAAATAAACAGAATCAAGTGTAAGAAATAGAAGAACCCCTAGCTCTTGCTATCTTTTGTCTTTTGTTTTCCTGCCTAATGTGATTATAACTGGGACATGGCTTCTGGCCATGTAGCTACTCAGCCTCCATGAGCCAACACTTCTAATGCTGCTTGCATTGCCGGCTCAGTTGTCTGTGGGTTGGAGGAAGTGTTATGTTGTGTGTTGGAACTCTGTTGATCTCTTTCTGGGAATTACCAATTGGTATTCAACATGGTTCCTCTCTCCCAATAACACTTCTTATTGCAGCAGGTTTTGTTTGGCACCTCTGCTTATTTTCCTTCTGTTCTTGTTCCTTTCTCATTTATAATGATAGTATTCTTGTCTCTGAAACCCATTCCTCTGAGCCCTTGGAAGGCTGCCACAAAGCATCTATTTATCTAGACATTTATACTGGCTCATCACCATATCATATTCATCGGATGAAGACTTTGGTCTCCATCTTCAGAAATGGCCAGATTCCAGATGTTAATCCTAACATAAATATGTCCATTAAATTCTGTCTGTGTCTGCGGCATCACCCATTTTTCCCTCCTCCAACACTTTGTGTCAACATTCCAGGTCTGGATCTGGGCAATAAAGATACGGGAATGATAAAACATCCAATACCGAGGAACAAGATTATGTGTGTGAGCAGCATCACATGTATATGAACTGCCCATCATTTGGATGTCATGAAAACTTCTTGGTTCCATATATTACAGCAGCTGATGTCAAACAAGCACCTAAAATTAAGCAGGTAGCATTTTCTTGAAGTGCCCACTCAGCTTTCAGCATCTGTAGTTGTTACATGGGAACCACAGAATCCTGGCCTAGAACTTAGTAAGTAAGTGAAGGGGACACTGGATTCAAATATTCCATCTTCAAATGTTTCATGTCAGTCTGTGTCTGAACCCAAACTCTGGATTTGAACAGCAGAATACAGAGGTTGCAATCAGCATCTCAATCTCTAACACCTACAGATTTTTAAAGGCAGCATTTGGGATCTTCTAAAGATCTGGGACCTTGAACCCTTTTATTCAGTTAGGTTCTCAGAAGCCTGTTGCTGTTGATTTCAGTGGAAGCATAAGGGGGTCCCCTTCACATTTACACAAAGCCCAGTAGGTCAGATTTCCTTCCTGCATGGTTCTTGTTGCTTTTATTTGTAGGTCCAATTCACTCTTCCTCAGAATTACATTCACAATTTTCCCTTGTGCCAAACTGCCTACTTTCCCTAATTTTAAAGAGATCATGCATGGGTTACAGAAATCTCGAAAAAAAGGAATATGGAAATTCATCATCTGCAATGGAAAGATCACTGGCTCTATTATAATAAACGCTTTAGAAGAACTAAATTTTAACCTCTCTCCTGGCATTATTCCCAACAGTTGTAAAAATTCAATAACTCATTTCACTGTAAAAATTGTGCCCTCTATCTTCAGCCAACTCTGTTGCCACCTCAGGCCTGTTGAGTTAGGTGCCAGAAATTTAGGGATGTCTATTAGTAAGGAGATCATTAAAAATGTTGGCTTCAGCAAATGATGTTTGAATCTGGTACAGGTTTTTGTTTTCATTTCATTTTTTTTTTTTTTTTTTTTTTGCATCCCATGTTTCTAATCTGGTGTCTTTCTTTTTTTTTTTATTTTTACTCATTGACTATAGCTGAATTGTGCCAAATTGTGTCTTCTGTGAGGACTATAATGTGCTGCCCTTGCTCCATTCCTGTTTAATGATCAGATTTATCTAATCTGTTAAACTGAGTTCCTCATATCAAACTCCACATTAGACAAATCAGTGGTCTGATTCAGCAGGGCATATCAAGGCCCAGAGTTTTATAACTGCATATGCAAACATTCATGTGCAATTGCTATATTGTTTATACCAAAAGCCACCCAGGGAGCAGAGTTTTGGAAAGTAACACTTCATCCATCTATCTCACATGAGGCAAAATTCTTGTTTCTGAACCACAGGGTAGAATTTGGTCCTTATTCATACACGTGTAGAACCCTTATTAATGCCAATAGAAATTCCATGTATGTACATTTTTTTGACAGTCAATTGTATGCAAGGAGAAAGAGCAGACTATCCAACTCAAGATTTTCAGTGTTGGTTTATGCGGCAAGCACTGAGCAGTACAAGCAAGTTATACACTGCATGCCATTATTATGTCTCCACTCTGTCTAGCTTCATAGCCTTGTGAAACTTCCTCAGGATGACATGATTTTAGAATGTGCTAAGATGCCTTACTGCATTTTTCTTTTTTTAATTGCAATGGCAATCCTTTGGACGAGAGCACTAGATAAATCTTCTTTTGTTTGGCGGTTTTGTCCTCCATGTATATTTGTATGGAAATCATAGTGCCGACTGTCTGCTTGAAAGGAACTCAGAGAGTCCACAACTCAAGACAATCCGAGCAAGAAATGGGGAGATTAGCAAACACACACGCTAAATACTTCCAGATACATTTCTGCATCCTGGACTAACTATAGGAATGTCATTGTTTAATCTACAAAGCATTTAAATAAACATGGACCTGGTCCCAGGGAGTGTTCTCTCACATCAGGAGAGGACTTTGGGGGATGAATCCTCCTCACCTTGGAATAAATGGGAGTTTTGTTATTGGGTTCACTGGAGCAGGACTGTGCCCCAAGTTAGACAGCCAGTACAGTTCTATTTTAGACATTGACATGTCCCTCATTCTGTAGTATCTGAGAACCTCACAAGACCGGTCTGAAGCAGGGTATTGCTGTTATCACCATGGTGAACTGAGGCAAGGAGGGGCTAAATACCATCCCCAAGGTCAAAGAGGATGTTGGTAGTAGAACAGGCACCTGAACCCAAGTCCTTGGCTAGTCACCTAGCCACTGGGCCATCCTTCTTCTCAAACACATACTTATCCACCGAATGACCTGATGAGGGCCAGATGTCCCAGAGGTATAAATTACTCTTTTTGTTTTTCATGTAATATTGTGGACTACTTTTATTGCTGTTTAGCACGGTCAGAGTTTATGGGAGGAATGACTAGAAGAGGAAAAAGACTAGAGATGGAAGGAGCCATATTCTGTTCTCAATTTGCCAGTGTAAAGGCTACAGAGTTACTCCAGATTTGCCCCCATGTGTCAGAAACCAAAATATGTCCCAGAGTATTCATTTGACACAGAAGATTGGGAAGGAAGTGCCATATTCATTGTTGGTGGCAGTTTGTACGTGAGTTGAAAGTACTCAGTAGAGCTTCCCTACCAGGCTCAATTCTTGTATGTCCTTCTGAATGGGGGGGAAGGGAGGCATTTTCCCTGTTTTGCTCTCAAGCTCTCTGGATGTGGTAAGGGGAAGATTCAGACAGGATACAGATAAATGGCCCATCCTGTCTGGAGAAGGCAGAGGGGTTCCACATTAACAAAATGGAGATTCCTACTGTTACCAGCTTGTAAGGTCTTCATTTTATTTACATTAGCTAAGACTTCTGAGTGGTATAGGGACTTGTGCCTCAGCACTGCTCAAGGTTAAATACTGTCTGGAGCTGTTGAAGAGTGAGACACATCCTCAAAGGAGAGGAGGAGGAGAGAAAAGAGAGACGTGACAAAGTATAAATAGTTGTGATGATCTTTCAGAAGAGGCTTTCCAGCGGCGTCCCTTACTATTTTCTTTTGATAGAAAAAGCTCTTTCTATGGAAAGCTAAGTAATGAAAGTAAAAGCTCTGCAATTGCTAGTGTAAATCATGCATGCTGAGGAGGCTGTAAAGGGCACAGCAGATTTTAATAACCTATTATGTATTATCAGCCGCCCATTGTAGCTTCTGGCACAATAGGGCTTTGGGTGTGGTGCATTCTAACGTCAGCCATTGCTAGTTCATTGCCAGGTCATCTCTAGGGAGGAAGTGTTCCCTGTTTACAGGAAATGCAGGACAAGGGACTGTGTGAGCCAGGCTGAGCTGCAAGCAGAGGGCTGAGGCGGCTGAGAGCCTTGTCAGAGTGCGTGGTGGAACTGTGGGTGTGTGCAGCTTGTCAGATTCCCAAGGACACTGTGTTTGTTTTCAAAAATTCCCTAAATTTTACTGGTGCTTTTGTTTTTCTTAGAAGCTTGAGGTTCCCCTCCTTAGCTATGCAGGCGGGAGGTGGGGGATGTCTCTTTTTAAATCAAGGTCCAAAGCTTGATCCTGTGCCAAGCCCAATCAATAGGTTTAGTAGAGGGGTCCCTATGGAGGACAGACCTCTCCCCACAGGCCTCTGCAGCCATGGAGCCTCAAGGATACAGTAAAAACTTTGGCAGCTGGCAGGCACCCTCTTCCAGTTATGTATGGGGCTTCAGCAGGTGAATGCACACAGTCAGGCTATGTCTACACTTGAAAAGTTAAGTCCACTTTATGAAGTTGACGTAATAAGGTTGACTTTAAGTCGACTTAAAGTGGACCTTATTAAGTTGACTTCATAAAGTGGACTTAACTTTTCAAGTGTAGACGTGGCCCCTTTTCGACCTTATTAAGTCAACTTAACATTTTAAGTCGACTTTAAAAGGTCCACCTAGGCACTACTCTGTGTCTCCACTGGCTTAAGTTGACTTAATAAAGTCGACTTAAGCGCTAGTTCGAATTAGGACAAGGTGTTATTAATTCAAACTAACTTTTCCTTAATTCAACTTAAGGTGCAGCTTACGTCGAGTTAAGGAAAGGCCAGTGTAGACGCGGAGAAAATTAAGTCAACTTAAGCCTCCTTAAGTCGACTTAATTTGTAAGTATAGATGCACCCTAAAAGTCCAACAACTATGTCCTCATCTCTCCTCTGCCCCCATATTTCCTACAGGCTAGGGTAGAAGCAACACACAAATATGGAGTGCAGACTTCCCCTGAGTGCGCCCTGCATCCTGCCCTACCTCACAGAGTGGAGAACTGCCCACTTGGCAGCAGGTACCTCTGGGATAGGTATGGGGGAAGAGGAAAGATTCTACCCCAAAGCAGATCACATGAGAGCATAGGTCTTGCCATACCTGATCACACATTGGATTATCAAGTGTTGTATTGCTCCACATCAAGCCTAACAACCTCTCCCCCCACCCCTCCCAAAAGTGCAGGGCACCTAACCAACAACACAATTTTGTCGTGTGGGAGAAACAATACCTTACTGACCACATGAACTTTGGTTAGCCTTAGATGATGTTGGCTTCCACAGCTATAGATATTATTAGCAATCATAAAATTATTTTGACCTCTTTCAGGAGCCAGCTGCAATTTTTGGCCTGATGGTTTGCCTTAGCAATGGATTGGCCAGTGGAACACAAGCTACATCAATAAATATTTCCTTTGATTGGCCTTTATTTTCCTCAGATAATGAATCCCTGTTGATTTTTTCTAGAAAATGTTCCAAACTAATTTACAAATGGGGTCAAAAAGAGAAAATGAACACTTTTACTAAAACAAGGAACTTCCATGTCTATTCATTTCTATCAATTACTACTGGCACATTGAGTTAATATCTGTTTAAGATATAAAGGGAAAAGTTGCTGTCTGAAAAAGATGGAATCTAAGATCCTAATTGCTGGTCATGCCTTTAAAAAATAAGGCAGTGGATTTGAATTTACAATGAGATGAATTTAGTCCTTGTTCTCTTTGAATTTGTTGATAAAGGGCTAACTGACATTTTTCCACTGGCTTTAATGAGATCTGGGTTTACAATATTTTATTTTTGTTGGCCCATATGGGGATAGGTGAGGGAACTGGAGTTTATTCTGACACATTGTCAGCAATTTTCGGATTGGAGAATCATGGGATAGAAGATGTAGAAAGGTCTCTGTCCCCAAGGAGAATTTGCAGTAATGGCAGCCAGCACAACTGACTTTAGACTAGCGATTCAAGCACATTTCATTTTAAACCAATACATCAAAGCCATTCCTGGTACAACTCTAGTGGTTTCAGTGGAGTCACACGTACATCCACCGAATTTGGTCCACTGAAAGAGAATAAATAGTTGCACGTGACAATGTAATTTCTACAGAATCACTGCTGACTCTGGGTCCAATCTAAATTCTATTGTAGTCACAATTCATCTCAATGGGAAGGTTTCATAATTTCACTTTAACAGAGACTTGGACTTCCATTACTGGTTCAGAGCCCTGGATTCCCTAATGGGCAGACAAAACATATATTAGATGAAGAAAAGTATGTTCCCTGAAGACATCAGATAATATAGAGTGGTAGCCATTGAAAGTCAACATTAACCAATAAATACCTCACACAGAGCACAGTAACCTCCTATTCTAAGGCTTGGTCTATATTACAGGGCTAAGTTGGTGGGAGATGCAATTCATTTGACTGCATCAGCTTGAAGGGCTCTCCCATCAACGCAGCCTTACTCCACTTGGAGGGGTGGGGTTATTAAGTCGACCAGAGAGGGCTTCTGGGATCAACTGAGCGGGTCTACGCTGCCTGCTCAATCAATCCCACTGCATCAATCTGTGAGGATTAATGCAGTTTTTTCATTGTAGATAAAGCCTAAGAACAGTGGAAATGTGAGTATTGTATATATGTTGATAACTGTTAGCCAATACTGATTTTTTAAAGGACAATTTTACTGTAAAAATGGATCCATGGATGTGCTTGCTTTCCTTCTTTCATAACCACATTCCATCCTGATTTAGAATAATAGAATCATAGAATAATAGGGATGGAAGGGACCTCACGAGGTCATCTAGTCCAACCCCCTGCTAAAAAGCAGGACCACTCCCACTAAATCACCACAGCCAGGGTTTTGTCTAACCGAGCCTTAAAAATCTCCAAAGACGGAGATCCTACCACCTCCCTAGGTAGCCCATTCCAATGCTTCACCACCCTCCTAGTGAGAAAGTTTTTCCTAATATCCAACCTTCACCTCCCCAGCTGTAATTTGAAGCCATTGCTCCTTGTTCTGTCCTCTGTTACCATCGAGAACAGCCTAGCTCCCTCCTCTTTGGAGCACCCCTTCAAGTAGTTGAAGGTTGCTATCAAATCTCCCCTCAGTCTTCGCTTCTGTAGACTAAATAAGCCTAGTTCCTTCAGTCTCTCCTCATAAGTCATGTGCTCCAGCCCCCTAATCATTTTTGTTGCCCTCTGCTGGACTCTTTCTAATTTGTCCACATCCTTTCTAATTTGTCCACATCCAGTTCAAAACTGGACACAGTATTCCAGATGCGGCCTCACCAGTGTCGAATAGAGGGGAATTATCACATCCCTCGATCTGCTGGCAATACTCCTATTGATGCAGCCTAATATGCCATTGGCCTTTTTGGCAACAAGGGCACACTGTTGGCTCATATTCATCTTCCCATCCACCATAACCCCCAGGTCCTTTTCTACAGCGCTGCTACTTAGCCGATCAGTCCCCAGCCTGTAGCAGTGCATGGGCTTTTTCCGTCCTAAGTGCAGGACTTTGCAGTTGTCTTTGTTGAACCTCATGAGGTTTCTTTTGGCCCAGTGTTCCAATTTATCCAAGTCTCCCTGGATCCTGTCCCTGCCCTCCAGAGTATCTACCATTCCCCCCAGCTTGGTGTCATCTGCGAACTTACTAAGCACGCAGTCTATTCCATCATCAAGATCATTAATGAAGGTGTTGAACAGAACCGGCCCCAGGACCGACCCCTAGGGCACTCCACTTGTTACCGGTTGCCAACTAGATATCGAGCCATTGATTCAAACCCGCTGAGCCCATTGATCTAGCCAGTTTTCTATCCACCTTACGGTCCACTCGTCCAACCCATACTTCCTTAACTTGCCAACGAGAATGCTGTGGGAAACCGTATCAAAAGCCTTTACAGTCATCTAAGCCCCTTTGAAGCCAATGGAAAAGCAAAGGAAATAAATCAGTGGATTATTTGGCCCTTTAAGTATTTTGATGGTGGTGGGGATCATTAAGTTGCATCATCCACTCTGCAGTTTGCTGTGAAGACAAAAGAGGGAGGGTGAGAATCTCTTAAAAATGTTGGTTGTGGGTTGTTAGCTTTTTCTGTTGTTTTGTCTTTTAGCATTCCTCTTCATAAATAATTGAAGACATTTCTTTCTTTTTTTCTGTCCTAGAAATGCCAATAGACTTTGCGGGGGGGGGGGGGGGTGTTGTTTGTTTGTTTTTTTGTTGTTAATTGAATACTGCCACAATGTTAAAAACCAAGCATGCGTTTTGGATCATATTTCAGGGAATGGTTACAGGCAATATCCTTTGGCTGACCCCTGAACGTTGTTAACTAGTGGTGTCCTTTTCACTGTATATAGCTCATAGCAACAAGTTATGGGATTGGTCCAAGTGTGAACGAAACAGAGATTCCTTAAGTACTGCATGTTTTTAAATCCCTAAGAAGACATTCTAATCCACTTTCCAAAGGAACTGATTCAATTACAGGAGGCTAACTTAACTCAGCTGATGTTGGTGTGTAATATTCCTACATGTGCTTTCATAAGGAACATGACATCAGCAATCCATATAGGTTTCTCCAGACACTGCATTCTATAATGTTTGTAAGGCAACTTCCGGTGTCCAAATTTTAGGAACAGAAAACTGGAGTTCATCTGTCTCTATCAGGTAGGAGCAAGAATGAGGAAGAGGTTTGGCAGCAGCTATGCTGTCTTTTAGGACCTCATCCACTGGTCCTGCAGACTGGATGCACGGGACCAGAATGTGTAGATCTAGGGATCCAGTTCAGGCACAGAATTCTCCTATTCTTTTGTTCTCCCTCCACAGGGTTCATGCAGAAAGGGTCACTGAGGCCCAAATGACAAAGTATATAGATCCTGCAGAAATGATCACTAGTTACGCCTTAAGCAGCTTCCTAGAGGTGCTAAATCACCTCTGCTCACCTCTGGAGGATTCTGAATCAGTCCTTACCTCTGCCAGGCCAATCAGTTTCCATCATATTTCCACTATCTGTGTACACTCAGCCACAAGCCAGAAATGTATTGCAAATGCCTCCTGGTATTTTGAGCCTATGCACAGCTTGTAGATATTATTTCTTATTTTTTATGGTTACGTTGACTGCGCTGAGCACCCTGTAACAGGCAACATTTAGGTAACATAGGCTAATAGGTGTTTTCCATCTTGGTACCTAGCTGCCTTCCAGGCTTTTAAGGAGCTATCTGATGGAGAAGTGGATGCTTCAAATGTATCATAAAGCGTAACTGAGAGCCCAAGGGGGGACATTAATACAAACACCTTATCAGATAGACATGTCACCCCATGAGCCTCGTAGGAGCAAGAACCATGAAGAGGAAGGCAAACAAGATGAACGCTCCTTCCTATCTTATAAGACGTGTCCTATCTGTAAAAACTCGTTTAAAGCAAAGTATAGTACTAAGTGCCCTCACACCCCATTGAAGCCAATGGGAGCTGCATGCCTCAGGTTTTGGCCCTCTGTTTCCTTTTCCATTTTATCTTTGAGACAGCTGGTGATTCCAGAGCAAGACATCTGGGAACCTGCTTTCCATCCCCGAGATCATGCATGTACGGGGTTAGGCACTCTTCCAATGTGTTCACACAAATGGGTGGCCTCCTTGGGCACTGAAATCTGGGCCCCTTATTACTGCAGTCCTCTTTGATGTCCTTCTTACCTCTCAAAGCCCCCCATTTGAATTCCTATTTCTCTTGCACACTGGCAGAATAAAAAAGTTTAAATAATTTATTTGCTCACTGATGTGGGTTATCTGCAAGCAGTGTATCTGGGAACCATATTTGGCCATCCATAAAAATGCTTGAACAACAAAACTATTTATTTGGGAATCATTTATTTGCTGATAGTTTATTTCATCTATTTGTGAATAGCCTTCAATCAGTTCTTTCGTCTGCTGCATATACCATTGTTCATTGCATTTCCCCTCCACTTATGGCACAGGTTCAAACCCTTTCCCAACCTGCACTAAAGACAGACTGCAAACTGTGCAGAGTTCAAACTTGGACCCTTCTAGGAGATTCACTTTATTAACAAAATATTCAGTAACATAATAATCAGTTCCGATCTTCTCCCAATGCTTGGCTGCTCCCTCCCTACTGAGGCCGCCTATTAGATCTTTTCTCCCCTGAGAGCTAGTTCCATTTCCTTTATATCTAATGAACGAGTCACTAGAATACCCTTAATCCTTTCCCAGCAGCACCAATACCCGCTAATGGAGTAAGGTGCTTCAGGCAAACCTTGACAGCCTGTTACACTCCATGTGTAGAGGTTCCTCCTGTCCTGTATGTATCAATTGTTCAGCTAATTATGATGTAAGTGCCGATAAACAAAATGACTTTTCTTTGTTGCAAAGCCTCCTTTTGTACTGGATTCAGTCAATTTAAGGTTAGCCTCTCCCAGTAGGCCCATTGCTTCCTCTGTTATACCGGCTAACTCTTGGAATGATTACAGGCAATTGCTGGGGGAGCAGCAGATAATGCATCTGCAATCTGCTCTCATTCAGCCATATCATTGCTACAAGCAAGAGAATTAGTTGGGGATTAGAGTGTCTGGTGAGATATTGTCAGCTGTGGAACTTTTTGTCCACCCACCCACGTTTATTAGCATCTTTTTGCGCCATTCAAGTTGATTGCTTGCATTAAATTTTACTTTGCAGTAATTTTAATGAGCTAAAAAAAAGTATCATTTAGCTGACTTAAGAAATGCATGCCTTCTTTTACAGAGGCATTGACTCTATAATGGTTAATTTTATAGAAAATCTTAGCCTTGTTGCAGGGATATTTTATTATGAAAAGTCTGAAGTGGCCACATGATGAACGAATATACTATATAAGTTCCTCTAAATACCAGAATCCATTTGAACGCAATGTGAGAAAGGTAATGCAGCTATAGTAGCTGATGACTATTAGTATCTTAATATGTAGCAGTCTCATAATGCAAATTCTTGTTGGCTTTAGAGGTGCTGGGCTTTGGGCCTGGGAAAGTGAAGATAAACTTCCTATTGTAGAAGAGCTTTTCCCCAGGCCCACTAAAGGGATATTTCCTTCACAGGAGGTTGGCAAACAAATGCAAAATTCATTGCTCTCTTCTTTTTTTCTGCACTGCAGCACAATCAAAGAGCTGGTTGCTTTCTAGAAAGAGATGGATGTTCCCCCAGCTGTGTATGCCACAATCTTATGCTGATCATCTGTAAGGATCAGGAAGGAGTTTTTTCCCACCATCTATGACATTGGCCAAGTGCAGTATGAGGGATTTTTGCTTCTTTCTGAACGACTGGCCTTTTTTGGAGATGGAATTCTGGACATAATGGACTCAAGGGCTGATCTAGTGTGGCAAACCCTATTTCCCTGTGCAGTGAGGTCTTAGGGAGGGAACCATCCAGACTCGTTCTGCATTTCTCAATGAGCTACCAGGGAACACCAGATGGTAGCTAAGTTAAGAAATGCCCTAGCAAAGATAGTCCAAGCTACAGCATTTTAGTTGAGGCAGCTGCTGCTAGATCTGAATAGGCTGCTCCACATAAGACTGTAGCTAATAACAAGTTGCCTATCAGCTGTTAGTGCCACTGTCCCCCTTGATGAAGATTTAAGGCAAAATGCAAAAGAAATAGGAAGCTGTTGGTGACAATTGTTTGCAACTTTACAGGGAGCTTCTTAATTCAAAGCATTGAGATTCGACAGTGAGGTGCATATCCATGAGCTTTATTGATCATGTCTGCACCACTTGGGTATTCACACTGCAACTCATCAAAACCCAAAGGTCTAGACTAATCATGTCCAGGGCTCATTGTAAAACCTGGCATGGATTCCCTAGCAGGGTGGGGAAGAGGGGGGGCTTTCGTCTTTAGTTGTTCCAAAGACCCAGTAAGGTAATTGGAAGGGGTTCCCCCAACGCTCTATAGTTACATTTTCGAAATCATTTGTAATCAGATTGGGTATTGAAATATCAAGACTAGCATATGTTCCCTTATCAGAACTGCTTGAAATAGAAAGCAAAGGCCAGGCTCCTTTTAAAATCTTCAGCATGCCTATAGAATTCTCAGCCCCGCCCTGTCTTCCTAATGACACTGATCTTTGCAAAAGACATTTGATCATGAAGGGTTATAAGGGAGCTATCTCATGGGACCTATTCAAGTGATTCAGTCAGAGAATCTCACAATAATCGCAGCATTGATGCTTTTCCAGCAAAACTGCACTCTTTACTGATATTGTTCCAAGGCTGAAAGCCAGTGGAACAACACAAGCGTAGGAATCAGTCTAAGTACCTTTGGAGTTCTGGGCCAGAGGGCTTTACTGAAAAAAATTGGCTGCACATTTCCACATGAAAAATACATGCATGATTTCTGCCTAGGCCATGTCTGTAATTGTCAAGAATGTGTGTGAAGAGGTGGTACAGGTTAATCATGGCTGTTTGGGTACTCAGTTATCCCATTTGCACACTTAATATAGTTGCATGCACAAATAGAACCTGTAATTGCTCCTTTATTTTATATAGAGCTGGGTTTGTTTAGTTTAGAAAAAAGGAGACTGAGGCCTTGTACACACTACAAAGTTATTGCGCGATAAAGCCCTTTAATGCGCAATAACAAACAGAGCGTACACACACAACTTACAGTTATTCCGCGTTAAGTCCCTTCTTTTTGCGCAAAATGTAAACCACCTAAACGAGCGTGGTTGCTGCTAACGCGGAATAGTTGTTGCGCGATGGCCAGTGTGTGTACGCTTATCGCGCAATGTGAATATAACGGAAATGGCCCACAATTCAAATTCCATCCCTTCTGCACTTCCGCCTGTACTCTATCGTCGTGACGTCATTTTTCCCGACCTCCTCTTCTGTCCCGCGAATTTTTGAATTCACCACTCTCCCTTCTGCCTCGCTGTTCGGTGCTGCTGCCTCTGTGTGCTTCGCTCGCAATGTCGTCGCGCCGCAGCAAACGAGCTCCAGCCTGGACAGCAGCAGAGGTGATGGACTTGATCGGCATCTGGGGAGAGTCCGCCGTGCAGTCACAGTTACGTGGCAGCCGGAGGAATTTTGACATTTTCGGTCAAATATCCAAAGCCATGACCGAAAAGGGGTACGAGCGAGACACCCTGCAGTGCCGGGCAAAGGTGAAGGAGCTGCGGATAACATTTCACAGAGCCAGAGAGGCTAACCGGCGCTCTGGCTCCGCGCCAGCAACGTGCAAGTACTATAAGGAGCTGGAGGTGATCCTGGGCGGCGATCCCACAACCACCCCGAACTGCACGGTAGACACCTCGGAGACTGCACCCCAGACAGAGAAGGAAGCAGAAGGCGACGAGGCAATTGTGGACGAGGAATCAGAAGAAGAAGACTACGAGGACGGAGAGAACGGAGCCACTGACCCGGGGAGCCAGGAGTTATTTTCCACCCAGCCAGAAACAAGCTCCACTGATTCCTTCTCCACGCCTACCCAGGAATCATCAGAAGGCAGCTCTGGTAAGTCCCGTTCGCAATGTCCTCTATTCTAGGTGCTACAGCTCAGCGTAGACATGGTTTTTTTGCAAGGGGTTTTTGTTTTCGGTGTCCTCAGTTCTGTTCCTTACAGAACTGTAAAGGTGTTACTAGCATTACTTAAAAACGTCATCGATGTATGCCTCGATTTCCAAGTAGTCGTTCCCTTTCAACTCACTGAACGCGTCATCCAAATATTTCCAGAGTCTTCTCTTCAAATTACATGGTAGAGCATTCCTTTGCACTCCACCATTCAGGGACACTCTTCCTTTCAGACTCGCAAGCACTCCTGCGGGCAACATTGCTGCGCACAGTCCTGCAGCGTAAGGTCCCGGCTTGAAGTCGGCAACATGAAGGAGATGCATTCTCGCTTGCAGAGGCACTCTAAGCAGTGTGAGATCTGCCTCTATTTCAGCCATCTCGGGCACGGGATCAGAACTTGGTGTGGCAATAGTCAACTCTCCGTTGTACTAGCTCTGCAACCCGTACCAAGCTTTGGGAAATCTGTTACCGCCCCCCCATAGGTCCCCTCTTGTGTATTGAAGGAATGTGTGGGGAGAACAACATCATTTGCTCCTGACCGTGGCGAGAACAATAGCGGCATTCTACATTTTTCATATCTGAACAGGAATGACCTTCGGTGGACAGTCTACAGCTGCAGCTGAGCGTCTGAGGAGGATAAGGCGGAGGCCTCGCAGGAGCAAGGAAGACGTCTTCCAGGAGCTCATGCAGTTCCATGAGGCTTCTGCGAGGGAGACAAGGCAATGGAGGAGGCAGTGCAGGCAGGACAGGAGACAGAGCAGTGCGAGGAGAGAGCAGCAGAAGGATGCCCTGATAGGCATCATGCAGGAGCAGACCAACCTCCTCAAGACCATGGTCGGTCTGCTACAGGCTCGCACCCCCCATCATCAGCCTCATATGCCTTTCAGTGCATCCACGCCACATTCCCCCCCCAGACAGTTTTTAGACCACCATGGACATCCATGGTGTAACCCTAACAGAACCCCTCCCCCAACATATGTTGTTGAGTCCCGCACCTACACCCACCTTTAGTCCCTACTCCCCTCAAACCCGAGTTTTGATCAATGTTAATTAAATAAAGTTGAATCCTTGTTAAACTTAATCAGACTTTCTTTATTTGTTTCATTAATTTAACATTAACGGTTTTTGATTCAATGAATGTTTACAGGGGAAAAACACAAAATTTCTAAAGCTTAATTTTTAACAGTTGAAACATATAGGAAATGGTTAGTAACTATATTCAAAGGTACAATTTTAACCAACAGTACTAAAATGGGTTTTTAACGCATCCCTTATGCGAACTGCCCTTAGCTGCGCCCCCCGGATACCCCTCGTGTCTGGTTGCTGGTAGGCATTTTCCAGACGTTGTGCCTCAGTGGTCCAAGAGTTCCTGAATCTCTCCCCCCGGCTTTCACATATATTGTGAAGAACACAGCAAGCCGAAATAACTAATGGGATCCTGTCCTCGTGGAGATCTAGCCTGCCATACAGCGCTCTCCAGCGCGCTTTTAAACGGCCAAAGGCACACTCCACAACCATTCTGCATCTACTTAACCGGTAATTGAAACGCTCCTTGTCAGGATCCAACTTCCCGGTGTACGGCTTCATGAGCCATGGCATCAGTGGGTAGGCGGGGTCCCCAAGTATCACCACTGGCATCTCTACACCGCCCACAATTATTTTCTCGTCTGGAAAAAATGTGCCAGCATCTAGCCTTCTGAATAGTCCAGAGTTTCTAAAGATGCGTGCATCGTGCACCTTTCCAGACCAGCCAGCATTAATGTCCATAAAGCGACCACGGTGGTCCACCAGTGCCTGTAGAACCATCGAAAAGTATCCTTTCCTGTTGATGTATTCAGAGGCAAGGTGGTCGGGAGCGAGAATAGGGATGTGAGTCCCATCTATTGCACCCCCACAGTTCGGGAAGCCCAACTCATTAAATCCTGCGATGATCTCCCTCACGTTTCCCGGGGTCACCATCCTCCTGAGCAGAATACGGTTGATGGCTCTGCATACTTGTGACAGTGCCACTCCAACGGTCGAGCGTCCAACCCCAAACTGGTTTGCGACCGAGCGGTAGCAGTCTGGAGTCGCCAGTTTCCAAAGTGCGATAGCCACACGCTTCTCCACGGTCATGGCGGGTCTCATCCTCGTGTCCTTGCATCGAAGGGCAGGGGCAAGCTCCTGGCATAGCTCCATAAATGTGGCTTTCCGCATTCTAAAGTTCTGTTGCCACTGATCATCATCCCACAGCTGAAGGACGATTCGTTCCCACCAGTCTGTGCTCGTCTGCCGGGACCAAACACGGCGGTTCAGGCTGTGTTGCTGGTCCGCGAAACTGATCAGAATGTCCGTTTGGTTTTCAATGCTGTCATCATCCGAGACCGAGTCATCCGTGTCATGCTCCGAATCATAGCCAAAGGCAAACCGCAACAGAATCTGGGCTGTGTTCACAATGCTGAAGGCAGCATTCAAGATCACAGCTGAATCCATGTCGATTCTGAAAAGGCAGTGCCGAGAAGAAGGTTGCTTCAATTTGAAATTCGCGCTCGTTGCTATTGGCAACCGCTGGGTAGCGTCAGTAGCGGAATGCACCACGGGAGATGATACTGGGGACTCTGGGATACGTACCCACAATCCCCTTCGCTTTCCTGGAGGACTGCGCTCAGAAGGGGGGGGGCTTTGTTCCGTTAGAGCAAGCATAGTGTGTACGCGATCTCGCGCAACAACAGCCACGGGAGAATTAATGCGGAAGAGGATTATTGCGCGTTAAAAATGGTAGTGTGTACATAGCCTGAGAGGGGATATGATAACACAGTTTTCAAATACCTAAAAGGTTGTTATGAGAAAGAAAGAGAAAAATTGTTCTCTTTAATCACAGATGATAGGACAAGAAGCAACGGGCTTAAATTACAGCAAGGAAGATTCAGCCTAGACATTAGGAAAAAATTCCTAACTGTCAGTGTGATTAAACACTGGAATAAGTTGCCTCGGCAGGTTGTGGAATCTCCTACATTGGAGGTTTTTAAGAGGAGGTTAGACGAACACCTGTCAGGGATGGTTTAATGGGGGTACTTGGTCCTGCCATGAGTGCAGGGAACTGGACTCGATGACCTGTCAAGGTCCCTTCCAGTTTCTTTGATTCTATGATTCTATACACTATTGCATGCCTCTTTGTTTTAATAAAATATTTAGGCCCATTGAATAAAAAAGGGGTGGATGATCTGAGGCCCTGACAGCATTCACAGTATGATTTTATGGGCTATGCTCCCTGACAGAGGAAAAGTCTATCACTAGATGGGTTCTTCTCAGTCCCCATAGTTCAAATGGAGCACATGGCACAAGAAAAACCTCCTGCTGAAATAAAAGGAACAATTAGCTCTCAGATTCAGCGTCTCAAGAAATTCTTTCTTACAGTGCTTTTCAAAAAATCTCACATAGCATGAAGGAAACCCATTCCTCTTGGCCAGACGTGCAGGGAAGATTATATGCAGGTATATGGCTTTTGGAAACTAACTACTGGAGTGAGTAGTTAGTTGGGACAACCCAAGTCCATTTCTTAATATTTGAGACAAGCCTACTGCCCACTATGTAGAAGCTGGGAAGGCAGATTCCAGCTTCCCAGATCTGTGGATATCAGAGAGTAAAACCAGAAAAACCAAAACAAAAGAGAAGAAAATCTTGGAAAGTAAATGTTAATAAGTTTTGATCTGGGCTGCAACATTTTCAATGTTACCAAACTACAATAACAGAAAATGTAATTAAGAAAGGTGGAGAGACATTTGGAGCCCAATAAAGGGAGTTTCCTTCATGTCCATGATCAGCCAAGTAAATGGATGGGTTTAGCTTCAGCAGCTGCAACAGCCAACTAGTTCTGTGTTTGTTCAAGGAGTTCCAGATGCAAAGAGAAATGTTTAAGGATGAGGTTTCCAGTGTCATCTGAGGAAACTGAAAATCTGTGAGAGTTGGGTGCCTCAGGCACCTTTGAAAATCCCAGCCACAAACTGGACGTCACCTACAAACTTGATTTTAATGCAAACCTGTATAGAAGAAGCAGCATTGCAATCTATTGTTCACAACCATCTTTTCTATTTACCTGTAGTGAAAATAACACTTTTTTGTAACTGAACAAACAACCTTCCAGGTGGCCTGGAAGGCCACCAAAAGACTTCCAAAACATAGCCCGATGGGTTGATGATAACACTGAACCAGGAAAGTGAAAGGATGGGCCCAATCAGTCAGTGATGAGATCATTAATGGAACAGAAGAGTGTAGATTAGAAACCTTGGCCTCTCCTCAGCATGACAAACAAGGAGTCTTGTGGCACTTTTAAAGACTAACAAATCTATCGCATGAGCTATTGTGGGAGAAAATCCCACTTCGTCAGATGCTTTGAAGATGGGGAATTTACAGAATGGGAGGAAATTAAATTCAGGGAAGTGTATGACATAGCATCAGGTCAGCCTGTAACAGGAAATCAAAGTACATGTTAAGATTCAAATGTTGGGGAACAGCATATAGAGGAAGGTGAGATCAAATCACCTGTTGTAATGAGAAAAAATCCTTAGTCCCTGTTTAGCCCTGAGACAATGGAGTCGAATTTACATATAAATTTCACTTCTGCAGTTTCTCTTTGAAGCTGAGATTTGTTATTCATTTGTTTGAACACAGCTATTAACAAATCATCAAAGGAGTGAGCAGGGAGCTTGAAGTGTTCCCCTATTGGTTTTTGAATGTTGTGATTTCTGATGTCAGACTTGTGTCCATTCTTTTGTGCAGAGACTGTCCTGTTTGTCCAATATATAATAGGTGGAGGGGCATTTCCAGCACATAAAGGTGTAAATCACATTGGTGGACGCGCAGGTGAATGAGCCCCTGATAGACTAGCTGGCTTGATTAGCTCCTGTGATAGTGTCTTTTGTCTAGATATTGGGCAAAGATGGCAACGTGGTCAGTTTCAGGGATGTGTGCCTGCTTTAATGTTTCTGTTGTTTGGTCTGTAGTTGCTGGTGAGTATCTGTTTAAGGTTGGGGGGCTGTCTGTAAGCGAAGAGAGGTCTGTCTCCCAAGGCTTGAAAGAGTGAGGGATTGTCGGGGAGAATAGGCTGTAGATCCTTGATGATGTGCTGTACAGGTCTGACTTGGGGGCAGGGCCATCCCATGGGGGAAGCGGGGCCCCACCCCCTATGCTGGAGTGGAGCGAGGTGGGCCGACCAGCCCACTCCACCCCCCAGGGATCCGGCCCTGGGCCGGGACACCAAGGCTGCAGCCTGCGGTGGGGAGCCACCTCCAGCCCTGGGCCAGGAGGGCGAGGCCACCTGCAGGGGTGCGGAGCCAGAACCTGCTCCGGTCCTGGCCCCGGAGGCCATCGGCTCCAGCTGGGAGGCCGAGGCCGCCTGTGTGGAGATGTGGGGGGGGTGGGAGTGGAGCCGGAGCCGGCTCCAGTCCCAGCCCCGGGGGCCGCCTGAGGGAGGGAGCTGGCGGCCCCGGCCCCACGCCGGGAGGCCAAGACAGCCTGCGGGTGGGGAGCCAGCCATGTGGGGCATGCTGGCTGAGAAGCCGGGCCCCACGTGCTCCACCCTGTGGGCGGGGAGGTGGGGCGGCCGTGGGAGGAGGGGCTGCGGCGCACGCACAGGCCCCGCACTGCCCCGCTGGGAGCAGGACAGCACGGGGCCCACATACCCGCGGGGCCCGGGGAGATTGCCCCGTTCGCCCACCCCAGGACGGCCCTGCTTGGGGGTTGTAGGTGATGACCAGTGGTGTTCTGTTGCATTCTTTCTTGGGCTTCTCCTGTAATAGTTGACTTCTGGGTAACTGTCTGGCTCTATCAATATGTTTCTTCACTTCCACAAGCGGGTACTGTAGTTTTAAGAATGCTCGGTAGAGAAGGATGAGAGCAAATGCGGTTATATCTTAGGGCTTGACTGTAGACAATGGATCATGTCGTGCGTCTTGGATGAAAGCTCAAGGGATGTTGATAACTATAGTGATCAGTAGGTTTTTGGTATAGGGTGGCATTTATGTGTCCATCACTAGTTTGCACTGTAGTGTCCAGAAAGTGGATCTCCTGTGTGGAGTTCCAGGTTAAGTTTGATTGTGGAGAGGAAATTGTTGAAATCTCATTACAACAGGTGATTTGACCTCACCTTCCTCTATATGCTGTTCTCCAGTGTTTGAATCTTAACATGTACTTTGATTTGCTGTTACAGCCTGACCTGATCCTATGTCATACACTTCCTTGTATTTAATTTCCTGCCATTCTGTAAGTTCCCCATCTTCAAAGTGTCTGATGAAGTGGGATTTTCTCCCATGAAAGCTCATGTGATAAATAAATGTGTTAGTCTTTAAAAGTGCCACAAGACTCCTTGTTTCTTTTGCTGAACTAGACTTAAACAGCTTTGGAACTCCTCAACATAGTTATTTTCCTATTTTGCAACCAAGATGGTCTGCACTTCTCCTTATATAATAAATAATTCCTTACATTTCTACAGCACACTTCTTCCTAGATCTCAAAGTTGCTTATAAAGGTGGGCAAGCATTATCCCCATTTTTTGGAATGCCTAGGAGAGGTTATTGATTTGCCCAAGATCACACAGTGAGTCAATGTCATGGATGGGATTAGAATTTAGCTGTCAAATTCCTTCCTGGAGTAACTGCACTAAACTTAGTGGAGTTATGCCATGAGCGAATTGGGCTCTGGCTCTCCCGGTTTCCATGCTCGATTTACTAGCCCATCACTCTCCTCCCCTCATTTCTTTCCAGGGTAATAATAGTGTCTTACATGTCATTCTGGAGCTCTTAGAGCACTTTAGAATCTCATATGCAAAGATCTCACACATGCACATATCTCTGCAGTGCAGCCATTTCTTGAATAGGACAATTGTTTTTTATCTCCAGTTTTCCTTACCCTTTTCTAGAAACCCAGCACTCATTAGAGTCTGTTTGAGGTTCTGAAGTGTGTGTGTCAATTCAATGATGACAGTCTGGACAACAAAGCACTCCATTTAAGATATAAAACAGGTATAGCCAGGTCAGGTGTAGTGAAAATTCTCCCCCCCCCCACACACACACAGTTGATGGGACCATAGAAGAGTGAGAAGCGAGTTCAGTCTCCATGGCCCATTCCATTCTTAGCTTCTCTCCAGAGGCTACCAGCAAGAGGCCAGTTAGTCCCAGATGTGATATGGACACCTCCCCTTTAGGAAATGGATTGAGAGCCACCAACCCATTTCACACAGCTTAATGCTTTTGTCCTGGGTTGGATTTGAACTAGCAGCTTAGAACTGAAAGACTCAATGAAGCTTAATTTGCTAGGTTGCAGAGCTTTAGCATAGCTTACTATTGGGGTCTCTGGAACAAATTCTGGTTGATGTTTGTCCATGGATGACTATTGTTTCCAATATCCTACCCCAGGATCTTTGACAAACACATTGGAAATCAAAATGTCAATGGGCTTAATAGATATCAAGTTCCCAAAAGAAATGCAGTAGATGAAGTTGGCTGTGATTGTTTTCCAAAGTACTAGAACTGGAGGTCAGACTACAATTCATGATCACTGGGAAAATTTCTTTCATACAGACTGACTCACTTGTCTTGATTTATCATGCTCATTTTTCCATGCCCAAGTATCCAGAATTAGATTCCCATAGCTGTTGCAATTTAACAATATCAAAGGCAACTTGCATAGCAGCTTATCATGTGCCAAGCCATGTCCAGGTGATTGCCAAAAGATAGACATGAGATTAATGACTATCAATCCATTTGTATTTGAAAGGCCTTAGCACTGAAAGAAAGATTCTGCCATGCATTAAAGCTACTTTGCATATTCCCTGACACAACAGCGTCTTACATCTGGTGGATCTGGCCCTGAAAGGCTCTCCCCTTTATAAGGGGATCGTCACATGGTGGAGAGCTAAATCACTAAATCCTAAATCACTCCTGCAGCTGGCACAGGCAGAATGACCAGGGGAAAGGGTGTCTGGCTGGGGCATTCTTGCAACTTTCTGGTTATCCCCCACTGTAGCCAATCAGCACTATTTACAGCACCCTACAGGCTGCTCTAAGCAGCCCTAGGCAACTGAACCAGTGCAGAGACACCCAAGAATGAGGGAGTGGAAGGAGGACTTGCAGACACATTTCCACACCATGTTCCTTGTCAAGTATTCCTCAGCTGCTGCTCAGGATCCGGGCTCCAGAAAGGAGATTTTTTTAGATGGACTTAAGAACATGGGAGCATAACGAGGGATAACAATATGGAGTTAAATAAAGGACAATGTATGTTGAATATCTGAAAGGATTTTCTGAGAGTGAGATCTATTAGACTACAGTCTCCCTAAGTTGATGGAAGATGACCCAGCACCTGAGTCATACCGGTCAGGAGAAGATGCTGGAGAATATATTGTAGGGCAGTGGTTCTCAAACTTTTGCGGGTTGTGACATTCTTGGTGGTGTGCACAGTGCCACAGGACACAACAGCCCACGCCCCAGGCCAAATCCAGCCCCCCCAATCCAAATCCAGCCCTCCCGCCCCCAATCAGCTCTCCGTAACACACTTACCACTGTGTGGTGACACTGTAATATGCCCCGACACAGTGGCTGAGAACCGCTGTTGTAGGGAAAAGTTCTCCATTGGTTCTGGAGGGGGACAAGAGGAGCTAATGATTTCATAGTGATGCAATCTACAATCATCCCTTTAAAAATAAACCAGTGCTGCTAGAGAGGATTGCTCCTGTAAATGAGGTCCCGTGCCACAGGAAGGCAATACTGCAAGGTTTGCTAGCGTACTAGCCTTTAATAGCCTCATTCATAATGATTACCACAGTAATATACTCAGGCATTCTTACCAAATTATAATGTGCTCTTACATGAGCGTAATGGAGTCATTGATCTTTGGGAGAGAGAGGGAAACTTAATTCTGCGTCTGCTGGGACAAACAATTACAGATTGCAGAAAGGCAGTCTCAGAGAGGCGGGAGAGAGAGACTGGCTAAGCTGTTAATAAGCCTCCCAATCTATTCCTGTATCTGCTTTGCTGGTGCTTTGATTTGTGCTGAGCTAGCATCCCACATCCATGCCATGTCACTCCACAGCCTCTTTGCCGCTTTGTAGCCCATCTCCTTTGTGAGTTTTCAATAAAGATCCAGAGCTGCTTAAATATCATCTGCAATTTAACAAGACAATTTCCCATAGTTTCCCACAGCATTCTCATCAGCAAGTTAAGGAAGTATGGGTTGGACGAGTGGACCGAAAGGTGGATAGAAAACTGGCTAGATCATCAGGCTCAGCGGGTAGGAATCAATGGTGCGATGTTTAGCTGGCAACCAGTAATGAGTGGAGTGCCCCAGGGGTCAGTCCTGGGGCCGGTTCTGTTCAACATCTTCATTAATGATCTGGATGATGGGATAGATAGCACGCTCAGTAAGTTCACAGATGACACCAAGCTGGGGGGAATGGTAGACACGCTGGAGGGCAGGGACAGGATTCAGGGAGAGCTAGACAAATTAGAGCATTGGGCCAAAAGAAATCTCATGAGGTTGAACAAGGACAAGTGCAAAGTCCTGCACTTAGGACAGAAAAATCCCAGGTACTGCTACAGACTGGGGACCGATCGGCTAAGTAGCAGCGCTGTAGAAAAGGACCTGGGGGTTATGGTGGATGGGAAGCTGGATATGAGTCAGCAGTGTGCTCTTGTTGCCAAAAAGGCCAATGGCATATTGGGCTGCATCAGTAGGAGTGTTGCCAGCAGATCAAGGGATGTGATTATTCCCCTCTAGCCGGCACTGGTGAGGCCGCATCTGGAATACTGTGTCCAGTTTTGGGCTTCCCACTACAGAAAGGATGTGGACAAATTAGAAAGAGTCCAGCAGAGAGCAATGAAAATGATTACGAGGCTGGGGCCAATAACGTATGAGGAAAGACTGAAGGAACTAGGCTTATTTAGTCTGCAGAAAAGGCTGAGGGGAGATTTGATAGGAACCTTCAACTACCTGAAGGGTTGTGCCAGAGAGGAGGGAGTTAGGCTGTTCTCAATAGTAACAGGACAGAACAAGGAGCAATGGTTTCAAGTTGCAGGTAGGGAGATTGAGGTTGGATATTAGATAAAACTTTCTCACTAGGGAGGGTGGTGAAGCATTGGAATGGGTTACCTAGGGAGGTGGTAGAATCTCCGACTTTGAAGATATTTAAGGTCCGGTTAGATAATACCCTGGAGAGAATGATTTCGTGGGAGTGGTCCTGCTTTTAGCAGGGGGTTGGACAAGATGACCTCATGAGGTCCCTTCCAACTCTATGATTCTATAGGCTTCACTCTGGCTTTATAACTTTCATCATACTATTAGGTACCCCTCCTTGGTAGCCGGCGGAACTTCCCCTCCAAGTATCCGAGTATTCATGTAAGCTGTGTTCTATATAAATCATTCACCTATGAGAGAAGGGGCCTACGAACTGGAAATTTCACTAACAGGACATAGAAGTAGAGGTGGCCTAAAAAAATACCAATTATTTTTCAGTGGCAGTATCAAAATATTTTTAGGGTTTTTTAAATGATCAAGCAACTTTTGCAATATTTTTGATGGAACACCATAACCATAATGATTTTTCTCGCATTACATCAAGTGAATTGACCTCCCCCTCCTCTATGTGCTGTTTCCCAGTGTTTTGAATCCTAACACCTATTTTGATTTGCTGTTACAGCCTGACCTGATGCTATGTCATACACTCCCCTGCATTTTATTTCCTCCCACTCTGTAACTTTCCTATCTTCAAAGCGTCTGACGAAGTGGGATTTTCTCCCACGAAAGCTCATGCGATTAATAAATCTGTTAGTCTTTAAAAATGCCACAAGACTCTGTTGTCATAATGCTTAGGTTTTCAACAGCTGTCTTTGGTTAAAAAAAATGTTTGAGTGAAAATGTAAAATTTTCCCTTTGTTTTATTTTGGGGCTTTTATTTAAAATGAAACCCAGGAAATGTCAACCATAAAAAAAATTTCCATAAATATTTTTATTTTGACTGAAAAGCCATTTTTCATTTTAAAAAATGTTTCAAACTCTCAGTTCTCCATTGAAGAAAAAGGGCAAGAAGGCACCGCCATCTCTTTACAAGTGGAGCTAGATGAAATAATAGAATCAAACTTGATCCAAATCCATTAGTGAAGTTGGGGGACTTATGAAGTAGATGAAGTAAATTTCTCTTCTCTGATCTGCACTGCTAATCTCTGTGCCTTTGAAGGACCTTCTGCCTTCCGCATAGAGTAGAAAAGAGAATTTTGCCCCACCCATTTCAGAGATAGACTTTCACCACCCCATGTGTAGCTCCAAGAAGCAGTCTGCCTCTCATAGGCTATGTCTACACTTGTAAGTTTAGGTCGACTTTAGCTAAGTCAACTTAACTAAGTTGACTTAACTAAGTAGACTTAGTGCATCTACACCTAAATTTAAATTCGACTTTGGGGGGAACTTACAAAGTCGACCTAGAGCGTCCACACTGGATGCCTAGGTCAACTTCTAGGGGTAGGGGGACCTAGGGCAGGTCCATGGGGGCAGGGGGACACCCCTTTCCCAGTGCCAGGTGGCTCAGCCTTTGCCCCATTGTACATGGGTACAATGGGGCAAAGGGGGACAGGGACCCTGGCAGGGCATAGGGGCAGGGTGGGCAGGACTCTGCCCTGCCCTGTGGGGGGGTATGCCAGGCTCCCCCTGTGCCCTCCCCGGGCAGGGAGGGCAGTGGTGGAGTCCTGGAGTAGCCCTAAGTCGACTTAGGGCTACCCCACGACTCAACTGGCTTAAGTCGACTTGAAAAAGTTGACTTAAGCCTTAGGTCGAATTAAAATGAGGTTTAATAAAGTCCACTTAATTTTCATTAAGTCGACTTTATTTTCCTTAAGTCGACTTAAGGAAACTGTAGTGTAGACGCAGGGTAAATTAAGTCGACTTAAGCAAGCTTATGTCGACTTAATTTACAAGTGTAGACGCAGCCATATACTCACTGAGTCACCATTCCTCCTCCACGTCCTTTGGTCCTGATACTAATTTTCTGCTGGGCTATATCAGCCGTGAATTACAATATGCAAACAAGAGGAGAGGTGAAACCAAGGCTCTACCTTTTCCCCATACTCTCCCGATCCATCTACTCCAGGATGGAAGTAAGTGGGTGTACAGCAACCAGTTACTCCAACATGCATATAGCGTGAAACAAATCACCTGCACGGGGCCCATTCAAGGGATTATTCTCTGTTACGCCCTTGAATGGATGTGGGGGATAAATCTAAGTCTCTATTCCTTAAAATACTGAACAGAATATTTCAGAACAATCCATCAGTCCACAATGTATTTTTAAAAAGCGTCTCTAATGATCATGGAAACCTCTTTGCAGTCCTTTGTCCAGCATTCCCTCTAGTGGGAGTTTTTGCCTACAGAAAGTTTCCTAAAGATCAGGCCCCCATTTTTAGAGAAAGGAGCACAGAATGAAAAGAAAATTGTGTCAACTTTAACAGGTGAGATTGGCATTCTTGTTATTAAAACTGTGTTTCGGCTGTGCCTTCCCTCGGAGGCTTCACAAATCACTCTCCTTTCCCGATGGCTGTTCTGTTCTCTTCTTCTGAATTCTGCTGACTTGTGCTCTGTGTGTTTCAGTGTTTCCTCTGGACACTCAGTCTCCCTGCACTGCAATGTTGATTCCTCATGCTTCACACAGAGTTTGGGGGATAGGAGAGAGAGAAGCCAACAAAACAATAAATGAAATGGTCTTGAGTTTGCAGTACTGCTCCCCTCCCAGGATGGCCGTAAAAGCAGTCATTCTGGAGTTACTCTCTGAATGACGCACTTGCACAAATAGAGCAGCCATCAAAGTCCTTGGGCAAGGCAGCAGTTGACACAGTTCTGTTTCCTTTAGCACAAAGAGAGCTCTGCAGAGTTAACCAGGCTTTGCACATTGAGTCTGAGAAGGAAAAGATCCTGCTGACACTCAGATTTCTTCTGTCCTAGTTAGGTAAAGCTAAAGTAATGAACTACTTATAACTGATAATAAATTGTCTGCTTGGGATGAAAAAATGAGACAGAATCAAAGTTCAAGCTGAGCACGCTCCTTTGTTATTTGGGCAGAAATCAAGACATGATCTGCTCAGCTCCTGGGCATCCAATGGTTCTCTGCACGTGGGTCAAAAGCAATGGTGATCAGCTATTGGAGAACCATTTCCATCCTTCTTTGGTTGGAGTGGTTGTGGGTATCATTGTTATACAGGAGCTGTGGAGGCGGGAGGTGTAAATTGACAAGGATGTTCCAATGAGACCAGTTTTGGGTTTTGCATATCTGGATTCTAAGTTATCTGAACACCTACATTTGGGTGAGGATGCAGGTCAGAAGTGAAGGATTCAGAATCTGCAGAGATCCTGAAGGGAAGGGACCCTGCCTTACATATTATTACATTCCAGTACACAGTAGTTTCCTTGATTCATGGAATCAGGGATCCAGCAAGGGCTGGAGGATCCAGGCAGAACAAGACTGAATTTTCTGGGCATCTTCACTACACATCAAAGAATAAAATTCATTTTCTTTTCTCCTGCCACAGCTAATGAGGCAAAATCATTTTTAAGATGCTCTAATGGCAAAACTTCATTCTCCTCTTATCTAAAATCATTTTTCATTGTGCAATCTGGGGTTACTCTCTATGTGTGATGGCATGATTTAGACCAGATTCAGACAGGTTTGGGTACAAAGCCATTTCTGTAGGTGATTGTGGCATGTTTTTATTTGTTATATTTAGTCTCCAGTTACTTTATTCAGCTGAGAACTGGTGAGCTATGATAGCCCAGGATCAGAATGTACTGCTCTATCAGAGGGCAGAATCACAGAGGAGGCTAAAAAAGTGGGGGAATCCATGTCTATTCACATGGGTGGGAGGAGGAATTGAAAAATGAAAGCTCACTCTTTTTGCTAGTGACTCATATGCCTACAATTAACAGAGGTTTCCAGCTACCTTATGCTGTGATGTGAAACAAAAAGCCCACATAGTCATTAGAGCAGTTATTGGTTAGCACAAGGCACACACTGACCAACATGAACTCTGCTCTTAGTAGTCTGCGCAGAGAATAAACAAATGTAATTACACAGCAAAGCTATTATTGGACATGCTATTACCAAATTGTGTACGTTATGTCAAACTCTTTGGCCAGCATGACCCATCTTTACCTCCCTATGGCCATGGTCAGCTCCTTGCCTAGGATGCTCAGCCTGCTAGGGAATATGATCTCTATGGTGGCCCTTCAGATTCCTCTTGTGTTGGGGCAACCGTCATGCTTGCATTCTCCACCAAATTGTGACTGGGTCTACACATCATTGGCTCCCTTGTGGCTGTATCTGGGTATACATGCATCCTCTGTGACAGGATGTCCATCCCACACCATGCCTGAAGGGGTTACAGTAGCTCTGAAGGGGCTAATTAACCAAACAGGCTGCACCTTGATGGAGGCTGAAGCTTGATGGACAAGCACTAATTGAAGATGGAGTCCATCTGGGCAGTAGTAGTTGGACAAATGAGAGCAGAAAGGGACCACTGTACAGAGGTCTGAAGTCACTCCCTGGGCCTCGTGGGGCATGAGGGAGGAAACACAGGGGTGGAGCAGAAGCCCTGGGAGCCTGACCTGGAGGGCATGGGTTACTCCAAGGGGTATTGGAGAAGAAAGACAGCAGAGGGCAGAGTAGAAAGAAGCCCGTGGAAATGGCAGCAAGCAGTGAGATGGTGCACATCTTGGCTGCTGATAATAATGGAGGCTGAGACACATGTAGGTGAGTGAGCAAGGAGGACCCAAAAGAGGGAGTGTGGGCAGAAAAGTCAGACAGAGCAATGAGGAGTGTACAGAGTAAGACAGGGTGTCAGATGAGGTGGGGCAGAGCCAATGGAGAGGAGTTGTATTTACAGCCTGATCCAAAGACCTCTGCAATCAATGGAAAGACCTCTGCTGATTTTAATGAGTTTTGGATCTGGGTATTAGGATGGAAGAAGTCAAAGATTAAAGAAGAGAAACATGTCTAGAAGCCTGACTCAGCCGGAAGAAAAGACCCCCAGGTACCAGAACCAGAGGAGGACAGGAGATCTGGAGAAAGAGAGCCCCCTAACACCAACAGAGTTTGTCTAGACACCCTGTTAAAATAAAGTGCTTTGGAAGCATCTTACCCTTCCATTCTGCTGCTAGTGCCATCCACATGCACCACTTTTAAAACAGCAACCTGTGACTCCAGATTGTCAGACTCCCTGATCAATGAGAGGGTTAGTGATGTTAAACTGGCCTTACAGCTGTTTATGTTTCAGGCACTGGGAGTGAGGAAAGGAAAGTAATAAAGGAATTAGCATCAATAAAAGCTTGGAGAGGGGTGGAGCTGATCCACAGAGGCTCCTTTGTTGTTGCAGCACTAGGCAGGGTTTAGGAAGTTGCAGTGATGCCTCCCAAAGACACTAATAATAAACAAAGGAAGAAGATGCCTAGGACCAGAACAGTCAGTTCATCCTCTCTACCTACAATGATCCTGTTGCAGCAGAGTACGAGAAACAGCTCCCTGAAGCCTCTTTCCCCTCTGAACCATTGGAATGATCTCCGCTGCACTCTGGCAATGGGGCTTGTGGAGGAGCTGTGACAGAGCTGTTTAACTGTTTAGAAATAAATGTAAAAATAAGATGATTTCTCTTTAGCAGGGAGCTGCATTCCGGAAAGGAAAATGAGACCTAGTCCAAAGCCCATTGAGTTTCCTCAACATCTTCAGTGGGTTTTGGATTGGGCCCTCAGAGAATAAGGACAAAGGGTGAGATTCATTCTCTATCTTTGCCAAAACACCTTTTTGGGCCAATGGGTGTCCAGTTACGGTAGAGCTAACTTATAATGAGGAAGGGCAGGTGAAGTTTCCACTAGCAGCCATTCCTTGTGGGACATTCCACTGGGAAATGCCTAGAGTCCCCACTGGAGGTACTACCACAGAGATCAGTGATTATTCTAGCCATGGCTTCTCCCTAACTTCTGCCGTCCATATTTTGCCTCATCACCTTTAATCCAGTGCCAGTTAATTTTCAGCCTATATGTACTGTTGCAAAATCGCTTCGTAGTAGACTTTCTATCTCAAGGCAAATCCATCCCATAGTCCCACTAACTCACCCCTGGCCACTTTCATAGTACTCTGTGACTGACATCCAGGTCCATGATTCACCCAGGTTGGCAAAATGCTTTGAGAACCTCAGGCAGAAGGTGCTATAAAAACACAGAGACAAGCCGGAGCTGCTGAATCTGGACCTGGGTTCAGATTCCAATGAAACTATTAAGGAATATTTAGATCTGAGGATTTGGTCTGATCCTATTCCCTAGCACTTTATTTGTTGTTATTGGTATTACTATCATGCTGTTTTATTGATCTGAAGTATTGCAAAGAACCCATCATCACGGGATCTAAGCTCTATCATTATTTAGCAATGTTAGCCATTGTTGTTATTTTATTATATTCATTTGGGGGTGGTTGTTTCTAGGAAAGGGCAAACCAGTTCCAACTATAACCCTAAAATAGATAAAACCTCTGCCCCCAACTTGAAATGAACCAAAACCTCCTTTATAGGAGGTTTTAAATTTTCAGTTAACGTTCCGCCTTGACCCCTATTGTATTTCATTTTCATGGTAGCCTCTGAACTTACTCCTCCAAAGCAGAAAATTCTAGGAATCCTGCTTCCCGAGTCCAACAAACCTACAGGGTGTACGTGCCATTAGCGGTGTCTAGGCTGCCATATGGAACACCTATGACTGAGCTACAGTGATATTGGTGAAAGGGCGATGGGCTGATCTGTTCCTTCTGCTCACAGTGCCTATACCGAGCCTTACAAGGTGTGTCCCGTCTCTATGATACCCGTGGAGGACATCACAACAGACGAGGAACAGAAGAGTTCAGAAGATGAGGAGAGTAACCAGGGAGATCCCGGTCTCGTCCATAAGGTAAAACAACCTGGAACAACCCCTGGGGAATGTATAAAACACTCAAGGGGGAAGAGAAGATAAAGAAAAAAGAGAATGAAAACACACTTGCCTCTTGAGTACACCCACAAAGCCCATGGCAGGCTTGGGATTGTGGGGCTTGCACTAGCACTCTAAAAATAGCTGCGTAGACAGAGCTTTGCAATAGCCGCTTGGGCCAGAGGTCGGGCTTTGAGCCTGTCCTCTCCCTAGGCTTCAGAGACGAAAATCTAGCCCATGCCACAATATCTCCACAGCTATTTTTAGCGTTGTGACCCGAGCCCCATGAGCCCGAGTCTATCCACCTGGGCTGGGAGGCTCTTTCTGCTCTGTGCTTACAGCTAGCCCAGGAATATCTGAGCCACATTCACTGCATTTCTTCAGTATTATGGTAAGCAGTTACTTCTGCTGAATATGGCAGAGCCCACAGACCTAAGGGTGCGTCTACACTAGTAAATTAAGTCGACTTCAGCAGGCTTAAGTCAACTTAATTTACTGTGTCCACACTGGAGTTTCCTTAAGTTGACTTAAGCTGCTGCTTGAGTCGACTTAAGGAAATTTAAAGTCAACTTAATAAGACCTACTTTTAAGTCGACTTTAATGCTTTAGTGTAGACTCTCTAAGTTGACTTAGTAAGGCCAGGTTTAAGTCGACTTAAGAGTCCTGTGTGGACTCTCTAAGTCGACCTAATAAGGTCAACTTAAAGTTGACTTAGTAAAGTCGACTTGGTAAAGTCGACCTAAATTTCTCATTGTAGACATAGCCTAAGAAAGGAAACTGAGGCAACACAGTCAGTGGGCTTAGGTGGGTTCAGGTCCAATGCCCACGGATGTCAATGGGAGACTTTCTATTGACATGAGTGGATACGGCACCAGATTCTTGGAGGTTGAGGGTTGACAAGAGTGACTGATAAGATGAGATCTGATCTGAAAACTTGTAATCCTTCTTTCTTAAAAGCGGATATGAAGCAATTGTTGCTATTAGTATAAACATACTTCTGTAGATACAGAAGAATTAGTTTGGCATGGCATATTGGGTCAAACTAGGAGTCATGGGATAAAATTAAGAAAAAGAAAATTTCCTGAATGTCAGGAAAATTTCCTGTGAGATGGATCTGGCCACAGAATACTCTTGGGAAATTTAAAACTAGACTGAACAAAACACTCACGAATATACCATAGGGAACAACTCTGCATTGGCAAGGAGATGGACTGAGTGATCTATAGATCTTTGCCACCTCTATGTTCTATGATCACATAGGATGGGAATATTCTTGTAGCTTCACATTATTTTTAATGACTTAATAAAAAATATTTCCCCAAAGATTCATAGAAATGGAGACACCTGCCTCCCAATTTGATACTCTACTGATGTCTTCTTACAATAATGTTAGTAGCACTAACAACTCAGCAGCTAATGGGACAATGTAAAGCAAGTTTACACTCCCAATTTGGCTTCAATTTTAAGGGTTTGTTTTGGTTTTAGGCTTCAGAACACTTAATATGAACAAAAATGATTGTATGAATGCTTTTAAATGAACTGAAATCAGTTTTTTCCTATTTTAATATACCTTGCTAGGTAGTCCCCACCACTTCTGAAAATCGGGTCCTAATGGTTGTAAAGCTAATCTTCCAGATGTGAATCAGAGGAAAACAGATGCAGTTATGTCTGCTTGATTCTGCACACAATGTGAAGCAATGGCGTTCAGAGGGACCTGAACTGCCTCTTTTTATTTCAATGGATGGGTGACTAAGTCTCATCGTGGCAATTTAAATGTCAACAGTGTTAACTGTTCCACCGATTGAAGTGTGCATGGAAGTAAAAGGACAATCATATTAAGAAGGTCTGTTGTGAGGGGAATCTTACGTCATGTTCATCAAACCACGACATTTCACACAACTCTGTCGATATCGACGGAAGTTAGTTTAGATAGAAAAAAATGGAAAAAAAGCATTTCAATGAGGTTGAAGTGTCCTGTTTCAAGTTTTTCAGAATGGGATGTTTCAATGCTTCATGTGATTTTTCCTCTTTTTTATTTTATATTATACATTATGAAATAATAGTTGAAATTGAAATGAATCATTTCACTGGACGCCTAGGTCGACTTGTAGGGGCTATGTGGACCTGGGAGAGGTCCACGGTGGCAGGGGGGGGCACCCCTTGCCAAGTGCCAGGGAGCTCAGCCTTTACCCCATTGTACCGGGTACAATGGGGCAAAGGGGGACAGGGACCCTGGCAGGGCATAGGGGCAGGGTGGGTAGGGCTTTGCCTGCCCTGTGGGGGAGGCATGCCAGACTCCCCTTGTGCCACCCCCCCTGGTAGGGAGGGCAGTGGGGGAGTCCTGGAGAGCCCTAAGTCGACTTAGAGTCGACTTAGGGCTACTCTGCGTCCATACTGGCTTAAGTCAACTTTAGAAAGTCGACTTAAGCCTAAAGTCGACTTTAAATGAGGTTTAACAAAGTCGACTTAATTTTCCTTAAGTTGACTTAAGCAGCTTGCTTAAGTCAACTTAAGGAAAGTGTAGTGTAAACGCAGAGTAAATTAAGTCGACTTAAGCAAGCTTAAGTCGACTTAATTTACAAGTGTAGACGCAGCCCTTATGACCTCACAGCGTTGGAGCAGTCACATTGTTTCCATATCATCAGCTGGATGGCAGCGTACACAAATATGCACATCAGAGTCTAAATTCAGGTCTCACTCCCACCCAAAAGCCGAACTAACATGAGTTATCAGCATCTTCATGATACCAATAGCAGAACTGCCAGCAACAGTCTTCTGTCCAGACTTCTGTGGGCTCCTGGCAAGTTGCTTTAACACAACACCCTGTGGGCTCCTGGCCATTTACCTCTGCTGGTTGATAAGCCAGTGCACACAACACTAGGCCATGTCTACACAAACGGTGGCAAAGTCGCTATCATCAGATCGATCTTTCTGGAGCAACTTAGTGGTTAGTTAAGACAGACTTAGTCAATTCGGAAATTGACTTAGCAAAACTACCCCCTCAAGTGGGGCAGAATAGTGACGATGCCGCACTAAAGGGGAGTTAGAAAGTCGATGGGAGTTATGCAAGCTACTCTGCATAGCTTGCATAACTCCTGCTGACTGCTGCCAAATTTTCCTGGAAGTGTAGACCAGGCCTAAGTTACTCCTTGTGTCTTTCTGCCCCCATAGAGTGCTGGGGTTTAGAAAGTTCCAGCTAAAGGTTGGGAACAAGGAGGATCCTGCAGTAAAGCTCTGGTTAAGCCACTCCCATGCTGTGCCAGTTCACTGGATCCAGCCAAGCAGAGCCCTGCATGGATACAAATATGTGAATCCGCAACGGATTTGCATCCACAAGAAGCAGTCCAGTGATATCTGCATCACATCCACAGATGCAGATATCTGCGGATATCCATGGATTTGCAGGGCTCTACAGCCAAGCTGTGCTTGATGCAGAACTAAGGATAGGATTGAGGAAGAAAAGAGGTTCAAAGGTGACTTTCTGTTCCCACGGTCTCCTGGCTTAACCAGGGACCAATCTCACCCCAGCCCAATTTAGGACAATCTAAGATTGATCTCCTATAGACCAGGCCACTGGCCAGGGATTGTTGGAGTCTGGTGTGTCCCACTACATTCCTGGCCATGACTCTGCCTATCTGGGAATGCTCTCTTTTGCCAGCCTGGGTAATGTAAAGCTGACTGGGAGATCTCCTTACACCAGAAGTCTCTCGCTGACCTGTGGGTGCAGCCCTCAATCCTCTTTGCACCAATTCTTGACAGAGGCAAGGACCAGAATCTGGCCTGGTTTCATGTAAGTCTAGAACTGGAGAGACAATTCCAGCATAGGCCAGCACCCAGTCCTGCACTGTGGTGGCAGTGGGGGAACAGCTGATAGCTGGCCAGGGAAGAGACTATGCCATAGAACTTAATCTGCAGACAGACAAGAGGGTCACAGCACAGAGCCTCCACTTCCGACTGAGAATTCTGATCCCCCAGAATTGCAAGATTACAGAGGACTGCTGCCTGTGGCCCTGCATACCCAGCTTTTCAGACTCCCCACAAAAATCTTGGGCCACTGGCTCATTGTGATTGATTGTGAATAGAATAAATTTCCACCCTCTGTTGTCCTTCCCTCAGAACATGCTGGTATCCTTAAAGAATACTGACAGTGGATTGTGTTTCTTACCCTCACCACTCCCTCCTCCTTTTATTGTCTTCACACGCATATCTGCTGGGTGCCAAGAGTGCATTAGCTACCCTGTCAAAACACAGTCTTGCAATGATGAAGGGCAGAAAAATTCTCCAAGTACCCAGTGAAGTGATGTCTCCCTTTCGTAGCAAAATCCTCAGACAACACAGAGCGGTTGTAAAACATGAAAGAGTTCAGAAGCACTGTCGCGCGGGGAGAGTTGGCAGAGGCACACATGTCTGAATGCCAAAAATAGTACCATGAATTTGGAAATGAGCTAATCTTGCTAAAACAACTGTTTTGGGCTGGCTTAGCACAGCTGAATTTGGATTGGAAAAGAAAAAAAAAACGAAACCCAACAAGTGGGGTTTGTTTTGGTCTATGGCTTCCCACTCCAGAGGGAAAATTAGCCTGAATAAAGGCATGAAATCACCTAGCTGATAAGATCTTCTTCCTGTGTCCAGAATATGTGATTCTAGCCGGTGTCTGGCTGAGTTATACTTACTTCACTCCAGTGAAATATGGTTGATCAGTCCCCAAGTATTATGATTTGCTTTGCTGTCTTCCTTTTTTGCCTGCTCATTGGAGATTTCCAAGGCTTCTAGCTTGGGGGTTGGGTTGGAGGAGGAGTTGTTTTCTGTTGTTTCGGGTTTTTTTTAAGGCTCATTTTTCTGAAGTTAAAAAAAAAAAGTCAGAGCTATGCACAGGTTTCCTGGAATTGTTTCAACAGCTGGCCCCCTTTGAATCTCTGCTCTCCTGGGGATGAGCTCTGTGAGAGCACAAATGAAGCTTTAAGCCTTACTGGCATCCCCATTCTGCAAATAATTTAACTGATGGACAAAGTGATATATTTGGGGTGTTTGGGGTGTATCAGGTTGATAAAAAAAAGTAGGGCTTTGATTTCCAGTGGGTAACATAATTTTCACACCAATCTAACTCTGTTGGACCTCGTTGCAATTGGTCTGGCCTAAAAATGATGTGATGTAGAAAAGCAAGCCTGACTTCACAAAGATTTGTATTGGTCAGGGTTTCTGTAAGTGTACCCTAAACCCAGAAACCCCAGGTAGGGTCCTTGAAGTCACTCGAGGCTTTTGATTATTCTGTTTAAAGCTGATTTTGAGAATGTGCTCTTTCTGATTAATTATGCACTTGAATCCTCTTCTTTAAATCTCTGACAGATGGTGTCAGGCTAGACAACTCCCAGGTGAGGATGCTGTAGTTTCTTTTTAACCTCTGTAATTCTTCTTGGTTAAAACCACCAAAATGGTGCACTTCTCTTACTCACATAACTAAGGGGGGGTCTCTCCCTCTGCTCCCCGCCCCCCTTAGCTAAATTACAGGAGCTCCAAAGTCATCTCTCATGTGCATGCCTGCTGTACATGCTCTTTTAATTACATCTACCCAATTGATAGGAAGGTGACACTTGACTTCTCTCTCCCAGTCTCCAAAGATAAAACAATGAATTTGGTGCCTCCTTTGCTGGCATAGAGAGGAAAGCATCAGAATTAGGGATGGCAGCTGGCAATCCCTGGGTTGCAGTTAGGTACAGGCTCAAGTAAAATAAGGGATCTTTCCATCAACAAACTTTCACTCAGTACTAGACAAACATCCAGACCAAACCTGTCCCACTCTTTGAACTTGACCCAGATCTAAACTCGATGTAGGTCCTTTATGCTACAGTGGGATGAACAAATCCCACAGCTGTGAACTTTAGGGGTGTTCAGATTTCAATATGAACTTACAATTCAGACCCCAAACTCAAATCAACCTCTCACTGTGCTAATCCTTTGTGCAACTTCCTCAGAAATTCCTACTTTCAGTCAGGACCAGAAGTAGAAACAAGAAGATATCCTCAGAAGGGTTGCTCTTGTGAGACAAATGTCAGAGAAGACAGCCCCGTGTTACTCTCTCGTGATTCAGAGAAGGTTTGGAGAAGCACAGGCTTTCGGGCTTCACCCATGCTAGCTGTGATTTGAATGTCTCAGGGCACCGAATGTCTCAGGGGTATTCAGCCAAATCACCCTTCCTATCTGCCTCTTAAGACAGGCTGCCCCCCTTAACTTGACCCCATTCCCATCTACACCTTTATCTTCTCAGCATTTCTTCACCCCAAAACTGAAGTGACCCAAATGCAATTCCTTGGCTAGGCCTGACACTTTGCCCATGAAGACAAAAGACTCTATGTAGCAAGGAGTCGCTTCAATCCTGTATCATGAGAAGAGCGAGTGAGAGGATGCCGTAGAGTAGGGGACATATTTTAAGTTTTAATAGCTGATGGTGAATTAGAAGGGATGGGGGGGCCAGTGTTGGGAAGCATATTGTGAACTTCAAACCCCATGGATTTGGCTGGGTGGATTCAGCTCCTGGTCCCCTGAAACATCTCCACTCTTCTTCTGCATTGTTGTGCCATCAGGGTAAGCCGTCTGCCAGGGACAAACGAAAGCCCAGTAAAGTAAAGGAGAAGCACCTTTCAGATAAACAGTGCCAGGGAGGGTTCGATGAGGATGCACACATGAACGTATGCACCTTCTACCTGCTCACCACACTGGCTGAGCTCTCACTGCATCCACAAAATGCTGGTATCAAACAATATAAGGCTGTGAATTATGGGCAGTGGAGGGAGGAGTGTGTTTCTGGGAGCAGGGATGCAGCTCCTGAGGTGGGAGTTAACTTCACCAGCCTCCATTGTTGGGACGCCAGTGGAGGGTATTGTTACAACTGCAAGGCATGAATGTGCCTCAAACTGAGTTTCATGTCTGGCTGCCTGACCCAGCCTGTGTGTCACACACATCTAAAAGGGTGTTGGTCCATCGGCTTAAAAATAGCTCCAGTTGTCAGTGAAAGGCATTTAGACTCAGACTGACAAGTTACACCATGGCTGATAAGGAGCTGACCTTCCTATACAATGGTAGCTTTGGAAGGGCACAGTGGTAACAGGGTAAAATCAGACCGCTAGGGAATATTATTTCAGCATCACCTATTTCAGTGTTCCTGTTATACTCAAAGCTAGCATTCAGTGAATCCCACATTAAACCACCACCCAAGAGATTGAAAAAAACTGCTCTCTTAAGTGAGACAGGTCTGGTAAAAAATATGGCAGAGTGTGTAACATGAAGAGTTGAAGGGATTCCCAGGAAAGATTCAGTTAGACTAGTCTGATACTGAAATAATGCGATTGTTTATAAAGCATCAGGGCACAAATACTTAAGTGCTTTTATTGAAAAAGAAATAAAAGAGCCCTATTTTAAATGCAGGGAGAGTCACTTGCATCTATAACAGGAATCTATCTCCAAAGGGATAGCCGTGTTAGTCTAACGAAGTGGGATTTTCTCCCACGAAAGCTCATGCGATTAATAAATCTGTTAGTCTTTAAAAGTGCCACAAGACTCTTTTGTCTTTCTAGGAATCTATCTGTCAGTTAACCTAGATGTGGGGGAAATAAAACAGGAAAGCTGATTACATTTAGCCACTGCCTAGTGTTTGAGTATAAAACCGTAAAGTAATACATGGGCATATGCACAGTTCAATGCATAAACTGTCTGATCTTTCTCTCACTCTGGGGTGGGATCCGGAGACATGCCACTGAATCTTCTATCACCATGTGAAAATGGTGTAAAGAGTAGAATCTGGTTGTGCATTATGGCCCTAGAAGTCCCAAAACATTTTAGCTGCTCCCCTAGGAGAGGGTGCTGTTGTATGCGGAGCCAATACTGGGCATGTTGGAGAACTGGTAACCGAAGAGAGATAACAACATTGTGCAATGTTAGTGGATACATTAGTGTAGTGGAGACTTAAAGGAGTTTGGTAAAATAACAGTTTCCAGAGAGGTAGCCGTGTTAGTCTATGTATAGCAAAAACAGCGAGAGTCCTGTGGCACCTTAAAGGCTACCAAATTTCTTGGGGCATAAGCTTTCGTGGGCTCCAACCCGAAGTGGGTTGGAACCCACGAAAGCTTATGCCTCGAGAAATCTGTTAGTCTTTAAGGTGCCACAGGACTCTCGTTGTTTTTGGTAAAGTACTTGTTCTTGAGAGCAAGGCAGCATTGGAGATGAATTCCCATGAGCCTCTCTAAAGTGCCAGGACTGTAAGGCAACAGAGGGAAAGGAAGGCAGTGAATCACAGCACACAGAGGCAACCTGTGCTGTGTGAAATGAGGGGACTATCAGACAGGCCACTAAGGTTTTGCAAAGAGCAAGGCAGCCACTGTCCCACTATTACCTCATGTAAAATTGCCTTTGTCATTCCTTATCTTTCCACTGGGTGGGGTTGGTTTCCAGGCCCCATTAATCATTCTGGTTTGCAAACCTTTAACTTTCGAACGCTAAAACACACGCCCACGCACAAAGCCCAAGCATAAGCTGTATTTGGGAGCAAAGGATTTGTGCCTCTTGAGGAAGTGACAAATGTAGACAGCTCTCAATGGGCCACATTTGGGCTTGTATACCTAAATAGTTTCCCCAGGAGAGGCTGCAATCCAAAGCAAGTCACTGGGAGATGAGTCTCCAACTGTGTCACTTATTCGTTATGCAACCTTGAACCAGGCCCCTTCTACTTCGGTGCCTCCATTTATCTCTCTATAAAATTATGAATAATAATAAACCTACATTACAGGGGTGTTGTGGGCGTTCATTAATATTTGTAAATCACTTTAAAGACCTCCAATCATTCTGACAACGGCACCATTGTGCTAGGTGCTGTACAAACACACCGTCCATGCCCCAATGCTCCGAAATGCAGTGGCACTTGGGCATGTGACGCTCCCGGATGAATGGCAGGTACCGACTGGTACCATGGCTGTTTTAGGCTTGGTATTGCCCAGCACAGGTGTACAGTGCATAAATACAGAGTGAAGTGTGAGGGACACTCCCTTTCCCACCTCAGCGAATTAGTGCTTTGGGGCTGCCTAGTCACTGCTCTCTGATTGGAGCAGCGAAGCCTAAGGGTGCGTAAGTGCTGTTTTAGCATGCTAAAAATGGTACTCCTGATCCTTTCGCCACATACCCCGCCCACCCGTCTCACCCTCACCTTGAACACGTGATATTAAGGGAGCGGGTGCAGAAGGGACATGAGACCTAAGAGAGCGCAGTGCAGAGCACTACCTCTTGCATTTTACCTCAGTTGGGCTCACTGTGGCCTCTACTCTCCCCGGCACTGGAGAGCCACAGTCTTGCGCTCCCTGCTTGTGCATCCCATGTGGATCTAGACCTTAGCCTGTCCAAATGGAAGAACCGATTGGCAACTGTTGATCTCATCTCTAGACCTTTTCCACAACACTGGTAACCTTTGGTTTGACCCATTCCCAGTTTGTCCATCTTATAAGCAGGTGACGGAGGCTCTCCTACCAGTCATGGTCTCCTCAGAAACAGGACTTTAATCAAGTCTAGTTTACAACTACCTGGAAACAGGCAGGAAAACAGGAAGTGTGGACATTGGAAAGCAAAGACTCTGCCCCCTATTGCCCCAAACAGTGACATGCTGGGATAGGAAGATGTGATCGATAAACCGTACACCACATGTGCCACAAGCATTGTAACGCTCCAGGAAAGCGGAGCTATGTTGTGAAGCATTAATGGGCTCCAGGCACACATGGGCTTTTGACAGCCTGTAATGCTGAGCATCAGCCATTGGCCTTTGTTTCCTCATTATTCATCACGTTGGTCAGCTCCCTGGAAGGCAATAATACAATATCAATAACACGTCTGGACCATCAAAGGCAGAAAATTGCAGCTTTTAGCCATGCTGTCTCTGACTTTTCCTGTTTTTATCTATGCGATGCCACCTGAGCACAAATTTTCTCTGTCGAGCTGATTGCACTCTGAGAGCAAGAAAAGGGAAAATAGCAATGTGGAGAATGTCAGGAGAGGACACTGTTAGGATTGCCAGTTCTGGTTGGACATATTCCTGGAAGTTTCATCACATGATATAATCTTTAATTAAAGATTCATCTTTAATTTTTGGGTAATCCAGGACAATCCTCGATGGTTGACAATCCTAATTACTTTCCGCCATCTCAGCAGGCACTGGCAGGCAATGTCTACCTCCCCAACACTCATCAGCCTCCTTTTACTGGTCTATGTGAAGGCCACTGGAGCTCTGACGTGGGTCTCTACCCTGTTTGGTTAGAAACAGAGACTGATCTTCAACCAGTCATGTAGTATCTCTGGCTATGTCTACATTGGCAATATAAGTCGACTTAAATTAAGCCACGTCCACACTAGATTGAAAGCTTAAGTCGACTTTATAACTATCACTCATTAGGTCGAATTAACCCTCAAGTCGACTCCTTAAGTCGACTTAAGGACAGTGTGGACACGGAGTAACCCTTAAGTCGACTTTCTTAAGTCGACTTAAGGGTGGTTAGGTCGCCTTAACAAAATGGACTAAGTCGACTTGAAGTTAAGTCAACTTAGTCCATTTTGTTAAGTCGACTTAACTTTTCCTACTGTAGACATAGCCTCTGTGCTGTGGTTTTCCCATCTGTAAAATGCTTAGTCACATCCTGGGGCAATTGTGAGGCCTAGTTCATTAATGTTTATAAAAGTGCTTGGAGATCCTTGATGAAAGGAGCTATGTATAACATCTGTTATTTTTATTTGAGGTAATAAATACAGTAATTGTATTAGAGTATGTGCAAAAGCATAAACACTTGACAGTCAATTTGGGGCACAACATCAACTGCTTTCTCTGTCCCTACTGTCTATGGTGCCGTCTATGAACAGGAATAGATTATGTCAAATGACTTACAATTAGCTGTTAGTATACAAAAGTGGTAGTTAAAGCACACCATTTGATATGCACGCTAGACACTGTTTGCCACTGACTGAAAAATATTGTGGCCGACTATTTGGGCACAATTTTGGAAAGGCCACATAAGCATATTCTTTGGGTACGTGTTGGATGTGAGTGTTGTCTAGCAAGACGGCCTGATGGTTAGATTTCATGCTTTATACTGTTTCTCAAGAAATGGTTAAAATCCAGAGAATCTGGTTTTATTCCCTTAAGCCAGTGGAGTTTGGAAGCAGCATGGAAATTGCATGCTCAACAAACAGGTCACTAGATGGGCCTCCCCAGACCAGTAAAAGATCATAATATTTAGAGATGGAGATGGCTTTTGGGAATAGTTCATCTAGTCCATGCTCCCTGGCATATTCTCCAGTGCTATGTTCAGTCCAGTTTTAAATGACTTAGCAATGAGGCTTCCATCTTATCCCTCAAGAGATCATTTCCCAGAGAGAGGGCTCATCTTCACTGGTGGTGGCGAATTTGCCGCCGTCAGATCAATCTCCCTGATCGACTGTGTGGGTCTGTGAAGACCTGCTCAGCCGATCAGGAAGTTGACTGAGTAAGACCACCCCAGCAGGGAGCATAGCACTGAGTCAGAGGGAAGGGGTTTCCCTTCGACTCAGCCTCTGAAGACACCATAGCAAGTAGGAGGTAGGCAATTGGAGGGAGATATGCAAAGTATTTTAAGTACTTTGCATATCTCCCTTCGATGGTCGCCAAAATTGCACCATGGTGTAAGAGATCTCACTGGCAGGAGTTATGCCTGATATTCTGATGCAAAAGCAGCTTCATTAACAGATGAAAACTCTGGTGACTGTTGAGGGCAGAAAATCTGAGGGGCTGTTTTCCTTCCATATAACCTATATTTTGTGAACATTAGATTGTGGGGCAGATGAGGCTAATAAAGACAAGAAGACTCAGTTAGGCATACAGCCAGAATCCTCTGTTTAGATCTATCACTTCCATCTGCCAAGTACAGACAAACAGCAGGGATTGGAGCATAGAGCCACTGAAGCAGCAGCCTGAGGAGGACGTGTACAAAAGTGCTTATTGCTGGGCTAAAGAGTGCCTAGTAAAGATCACTACAAAGGTGGTAGCTCAATCGTGTTTTGATAACCACTCGGGCTTTGTTTTAAAAAGTTGATAGTTGAGGGACCCGCACCCCTGCATTCCCCTATTCCCAGAAGTCTGTCTCCGGACACTGTCGTCAATCTCAGAGTTCATTTCCTGGTTAAGCAACAGTAATTAAATAACACAAGACGGGCAACGCCTAGAGACACTGTCTCAAAACTCGCCCTAGTCTGGTCATGTGACACCAGGGGTCCTAGTGTTTTGTCTCTTGGCTAAGACATATTAATCACAAGTAGACATACAGACTGAGACAATCTGTATACATGAAAGGAGAGTGGACCTACACCAATGGTGAAATACACTTTGCTTCTTGGCAACACAGAGCCTAGCCTGTCAATAGAGGACGTGCAAATTAGCCAGTATTTGGTTTGGTAATCCAGAAATAAAATTCCCATTCAGTTGCTTTATGTCAGCAAGTCAGAAGGGTGGGGGAAAGAAGCTCTGAATAGCTTGATATTGACTAGTGACACATGGTAGTGCCTGTGTGCCGACGCTGGATGACATGTATCATCATCTGGGACAAAAGAGCAGGGTAATCCTCTAGAAATGACTGTAAGGTGTAAACACAAATATATAAAGAGGTACAAGGGGTACCCCACACATAGTGGAATAAAATTAGCAAAGGGAAAATGTAGATGACTTCCAGGAAAAAATGCCTATATTAGATCTACTCTACCCCTTTAGAACTCAACTGTAGTAGAATAGTGTCCCAAAGAAAAGTAGAGAGGTGCCACTCTTTGGATGTTTAAACAAGAATCAACAAAGCATTAGGTAACATATCATAAAGAACAATCTTATATTGGGAGAGAGAAATGGATTTATCAGTGTTTCTCAACCTTTTTGATACCAGGGACTGCTTCCTATACTATTTCAGGGAGATATCAGTGACTGGTGCCAGTGTTGGTCCATGGACTGGTCGTTGAGAAATAGTGGATTAGATGATGGCATCTAAAGAATGATTAGATCACTAATTTCTTTGAGTCTCTGAGTCTTCCACTTGGCTCCCAGTCAGTTAACAGTAGAATAGATTAAGATGGAAAAGACAGGTCATTTACTGCATCCTTCATTTCTGAAATCTCATTCACCTCACCCAGTGGTTCATATCCTTTTGTAGATGGTGACCCTCCTGCATCTGTTCATAATCTTCCCCACCAGGAGATCACCACCCCCAAGATGAGAACACATGATCTAGCAGATTGGGATTCCTGATTACTGCCCTGCTGGAAAGTCATTTCTTTCCTTCACTCATCTATACAGTAAAAAAAAAAAAAAAAGAAAAGAGAGATTTACTTGCAGTGTGTTTTAAATAGACCTCGGTTGCTCTGAGGTAGACCGTTTTAGGACTCATTTGTTGCTACTGAAAATTTTTATATTGAAGGGACACTGACAATGTAAAATGCACTAAATTTTTTTTAAAATCCTTACTTATGTAATGAACAGCACCTTAAAACTGAAAGAATTTTTAAAATGTAACTTTGCTTTTCAAAACTTATTCTGACTATTTTCTTTCTCTGATCTATTATTGATGGGCATGGAAACGAGATTGGTCGGTTTCACTTCAGTCAACTTTGCATCTGGGTTTTCATGGTCTGGCTATCATGCTGCTGGATTTCAACTTTCAGGGAATGCTTAAATCTTCCCTAAGCTGTTTTCAACCTTTCTTATTTCCAGCCTGACTGGAAGCAGGAAAAGCAAAAATATTGGGTTAAAAAAACCCAAAAACCTGATGTCACAAGATGACTTGTCCAGAGACACAAAAGGTTTGGGGAATTAGGGAATCAATGTTCAGATTCCATTAGAACAGTATTTAAATACTGGAGATAAACCTGAGTTTCCAAACTTGAATCTATTCCAAGCTTTAGCAAAGACTGATGGATTTTGAATCTGGGATTTTGATTTGGGGCTGTACAAATGCTTTTCACTGAGGTTCTGAATTAAATGATTGCACCATGATCCCTAACATCCCAAGCAAATCTCATCCAGAACTGGTGGTAATGAAGGACACCATTTTTGGCTATCACTTGAATTACAGTAACCATCCTGGGGCACTATACTTCAGCATCTCCCAGCTGTTTGATTGTACACCTTCTAAAGCAAGCTCTTTGAGCAATAAAATACTGACACACCTAGTCTCTTTAAACCTTTGGCTCCCAACTCATGGGGCCACTTTCGACCCCTGGGGTCTTTTAAAGTGGCCCATCACTCCCCTCCCACTGGCTGCTGAAAGGAGCCGCTGCCTAAGGACCCAGGCAGAATGCATTGTTGTGGGCCTACAAGACTGGTGCAGGCTCCTTGCTGCCAAAGGGTCGGGAGATCAGTGCTCCTCTTCCCGGTCTGTAGCAGGGATCATGACAAAGACCTCCACCTGGGTCCATAGGCACTAGGGTTCCTGCTGGAGCCAGAGGAAAGGAGCACTGATCTCCCTCAGTGCTCCTCTTCCCGGTCTGTAGCAGGGATCATGACAAAGAACTCCACCTGGGTCCATAGGCACTAGGGTTCCTGCGGGAGCCAGAGGAAAGGAGCACTGATCTCCCTCTTCCAGGGCTGCAGAAGGAACCATTGCCTAGGGACCCAGGTGGAGCGCACAGGGCTACAGAACACATGCAGTTTCCCTGCTGAAACCAGGGGGACAGGAGATTAGTGAGGCCTCCTTGCTAAACTCCTTCCATCTGGCTGCAGTGGAGGCTGCTGATGGTCACTGGTGGCCCTTCAGGGTTGTAAAAATGTTATCTGTAGCCCTTGAGCCAAAAAGGTTGGGAAGCACTGAAACAAAACAAACAAGGAGTCTGGTGGCACTTCTAAAGACTAACAAATTGCCACCAGACTCCTTGTCTATTTTGCTGAACTAGACTAACACAGCTACCCCTCTGGAACTTGAAACAATACACTGATTGTTGCCTCCTGCCTTTTCAGAATAAACCGCGGGTTGTGTAGTCTCTTGTTCACTGAAGCTGCTTCTTTGTTTTATTATAATTGCTCTATAAGCCAGGCTTACTTTAATGTAAGATTTCTTTCTCAATAAAAGGTTCATGCTTTGCCCATTTCTTACCTTGATGAAGAGGCACCCTGTAATAGAACAAGCTATTAAACAGAGGGATCTGCTGATTATACCACTAAACAATGTTTCTCTAAACACAAGCTCACTCCCATAATGATTACCATTTTATCTCTGATATCTACACGGCGATGATTTGTAAACCTGCTAAAAACTTCCTAAATAAATAGATTAAAAACAAATGATTTATGAAACTAGACCAAAGCTTTATAATTAGCCTCCTGAGCCTTGGAGAACGACTGTCATTGCTTCTCTGGCAGATTTCTGTGTCCTCTGAGATCTCTGCCAATTAAGTGTATTCCACTGTGATCCCAAAATGATGTTATTTGCTTTGATACAGCACTGTTTGCTTTCAGGATATATTTATCGCAGTTTAATTTAATCAAATTGCTTAGCATGGAATAAAGCCCTTTGAATTTGTTTGGATCCATAGCAGTAGGAACAGTTTGAAATATAAATATTAAAAAAAAAATCCCTTGCAAATGAGTGGCCTAAACAAATTGCTTCCTGCAGTTATGAAATTACTCTCCGAGAGCTAAAATCTATCTGTCTGCCTTTCTTTGTGCTGAATTTTTGCCCTATTGAAATCAATGGGCATTTTCGCTTTGATTTCAGTAGGGTCAGGATTCAATCCATAGCCACAAAAACAACTGGAGAATTGACCTTATTCTAGGTGGAATATTGATTGATTGATTGATTGATTATCTGTATTGCAGTAGCAGCTAGGAGCTGCTATTGTGGATCAGGACTCCATTCTGCTAGGTGGGATATAAATGCAGAATAAAAAGACAGTTCCTGCCTCAGATGCAAGGATCATGTAGATTGAGAGCATTCTTTGGCCCTTCTCTTTTGGGTTGGGAGATTTCTTAATGCCCGTGGTTTTCTTTTTGACAGAAAGAGGGACAGTCCAGAGCTTACATCATCGCCCAGGAGCTGGTGTCTTCAGAGAAAGCGTGAGTTCACTCTTAAAACCTGGCTGTTATCTTGTAAATGACGCTTCACATTCCACCCTGATTCATTCAGAGCTAGCTTGACGGCAATTAATAAAATTCTGTCTCTTTCCACAGATATGTGGAGATGCTCCGGCTGCTACGTGCAGTAAGTAAATCATTTTAATTGTTGAAACCTAATTGCCCTCTTACTTAGCTGTAATTTAGGAGACAGAAAAAGCATTGAAAAGACTAAGGTGAATTCTATCAGGAGTGGCTTACAGCAGGAAGGTGCTTGCTGAGGCATTGTAAAGAAATCTGTCTTCTGATAAACTACTCTTTCCGCATGTGCCAAAAGTCTACAGTTTCTCATCCATAAGAAAGAACTATGGGCAACAAACCTTGCCAGGCTTTTATTTGAGCAGGGTATTTCTCTTTGAAGAATAACAGAAGAAGAAGAAGAAAGTAATTCAGGGGAGACTGTGACTGAGATAGAAAGATGATAGAGGTCTGCCTTAGAGGAAAGGTGCAAGTGAAGACAACTTGAGGAGGGTTCATGTGAACTAGCTTTTGGTTCTTTTTGAGTGGATTCATTTTGCTTGCATTAATTTTCTTTTCTGTTTGGGGCACAGCCAGTCCTACCATGGGTATGGCTCGCCCACACTAAGCCAGAGAGAGCTGGCAGAGTGGGCAGAGCTTGGGCTATGCTTGTGGAATCACAAGCTATGTCTACACTTACAAAGTTAAGTCGACTTTGTTAAGATGACTTAACAAATTGACTCTACGCTTTAAGTCAACTCAACAGTAGAGAGAGCTGTTATATTGGCTTTAAATTGACTTAATAAAGTTGGCTTAGCATTAATCCCCATCTACACTGGCCTAAAGTTGACTTAAGGAGTCGATTTATGGCTTAAGTCAACCTAAAAGAAGGTGTAATTAAGTTGACTTAAGCTTTCCTTAAGTCGACTTAAGGAAATGCTTAAGTCGACTTAAGAAAAGCCCAGTGTGGACGCAGCTTTGTTTAGGTCGACTTAAGCTTCCCAAAATTGATGTAACTTGCCAGTGTAGACGTATCCATAGAGATTAGGGACAGAAAAAACCTAATAAATCATCCTATTCATGTCCTGGCCAGTGCAGCTTGTTTCCTAGGTCCTCTAACACTTTGTCCATAATGGTTCTAAGTGCACCAATCAATGGAGTTTCTGCACTGCTTCCCTAGACACTGGGCCACAGCTTAATAGATCTTGATCCAGAAGTGCATGGCTGTGTCTGGGAGGCAGAAGAGGACAGCAAATGAACAGAGCTTGCCTGCCACTGCTGAGGAATTAGCTCTGTGACATTGCAAAAGATAGCAATGGGGTGCCCTTGGCAGATTCCCCAACTCTCAGCAGTGGGAAGTGTCTCTCATGAAGAACAAAACAATGAACTCAACAGGGCATTTCTGCCTCCTCCTTGTGCCTCTCCTAGGCCAGTTGCCCAAGTTGAAAAGCCTTCCCAAGCTTGGGCAGTAGTCAGCAGACAGTAGGACAATTACGGCTGTCTCCAGTATGATGAACACCTTTCAGACAATTGCTTTTGAACAAATAGAGTGGAGACTGCTGAACCGGCCAACTGGCAGTGAGTCATTAGAAAAGACTTTACCAGCTGGAGAGTTCCCATCCATTGAACAAGTTGGTAAAAAGAGCTTCTGCTGCCAGTTTTGTCTACATTGGGGCTCCCACCTGTACTAACCCCAATTTGGTCAAACTGGTGGTAGTAGAATTCCCTGCCTAGACATGGCTTGTGGGAATGCAGCCTCTCTGCTACTGCAGCTGGGACTTGCATGAGGAGCTTCATGGTTTGGAGCGAACAACTCTGTGAGGTAAGACAAAGGGGAGCTACTCATTGGCTAAACTAGTAGAATTCATTGCTAATACTCACCTCAACTGGAAACTAGATAGCCCCAAGTCCTACAATGTGTTTGATTCTGCTGAGGGGTGTGCAAATAAATTCTTTGGGTGTTATAACAGCAGCCCCATTTACTGCCTGGGAAAACCATTTGGAAAGAACAGGAAATGTCTTTTTTTGCTCTCACTTCCAATCTGACAGCTGTATCCAGGGGATGGGACTTTTGTTTTATGTCTGTGCTAAAAGGTTTTAACTTAGAAACATTTGTGTGTGAGAGCGCGCACCACTCCATTCCAGCTGGAAACAATCCTAAAATGCTGGTAATACATAATAGACAGAAGTCCCATAAAAGTTACATCTCATGGGCTAGTTACGGGAAAGCTCTGCTTTGACACTAATTTTATCTACTTAGCGCCACAAAGTTGGCTTGAAGATACAAGTCAACAAAAACGAAGAGGGCTTTCCTGGTCTGACCCCAAAATGTAAACCACTCACTGGTATCCCATGGGGGAAGAAATATAGTTTCCACAGAGCCAATGTGTATTGCAGAAATTGGGTAGCATTAACTGTAGGGTTGTTAGCCAATATTGAAATGTAAGATGGGAGGGAAATTGGCCCAGATTTCATGATGATTAAAACATATGGTTAGGCTCAGCCCGTTAGCCTCATTAGAGCAGGGAAAAGATACCTGTTATAGCTATGTTACTATGTTTGGTGATTCTCTGTGTTCTTGTTAGTCTTCAATTTCATGTGGAACAGTTGTTGTTTTGCTTTCAGTGCAAGTGTTTGGGTCTGTAACCGAATGTTTTACTAAATGATCTTCAGCCAGGGATTTCATTATCTTCCTTGCCATTCATTCATTCATTCATTCATGGAGGAAGCAGCACAGTTGTGAGATCCTGGGGGATTCATTCTGCATATTTCTACTTGGGCTTCATTATATTAATTTTTTAAAAATCAGGGCAGAAAAGGAAGAATTTTAAATTTAAATTTAAAAGGAGAGAGAGGCCCAAACCAGTCCCTGGCATTTGAACATCTCAGACTCTGAAGGACTCCAGATCCATATGTCACAGCTCTCTTTCTCCCCGATCTTTTCCATTTCTTCAATGAACCAACCATCAGGAGTCAAACTCCAAACTTTGGTCTTGAACCTTCCAGCTAGGGTTGATCTCTGGGATGCTGAGAAGCTTCTGTGTCAAGTGGGTATTATCAGGGCCGGATTAACCAGCGAAGGGGCCCCAGGCTGCCCTCCACTGTGGGGCCCTCCTGTTTCACCCCCCCCAGATGCAGGCCCCCCATTGCTGGGGGGGGGGGGGCCCTGTGGCCAGAGGCCACTCCTGCCTTGGCCCCACCTGCCCAGGGGGTGGGGTGCCAGCTGGTGCGTGGTGTGGGGGCCTCCAACGTAGCCCCCAGGGCCATGTGCCCTAGAATGCCACACCGGAGCAGTGATTGGCGACCTCGCCACAAGCCAGCTGTCCCCGCCCCCCAGGCAGAGCAAACAGGGACTGGCCCACCCCGCTCCACCCCCCCCCCCAGGGGTGGGCCAGCTGGCTCAGGAGCAGGATGGAGCACAGTGCCCAGCCTCTGGTCCCAGAGCACCGTCCCCTCCCCTGCACCGGCAGGGCAGAAGCACTCTCAGCGCTCCTGTCCTGTCGGCGCTGAGCCAGGCAGGTGATGGATTATTGTAGGAGTTTTAGGGCCTGGAGCCTGTGACCCCCTTTTTGGCCAGGACCCAGGGCTTAAGCCCCTAAAACACCTCCAATAATCCGGCCCTGGGTATATTTTGTTAGTAGAATTTCATTTTTATATTCTTACACACACAAAACCCAATGTTACTAATGTTAACAGAACATTAGGGTTGCAAATTCAAGCACTCAGAAGGTAGAAAATACCAGAAATAATGTTGCCTGTGCACTCCTCTCCTAATCAGTCCCATTTTCTACACTTTCATGTTCCTCATTCCAGTCAGAAGTCATTTTTAAGGTGAGGGTCTACCTGCACAACTTTAACATGTTGCCTCTCCATCTCCCCAAATATATACAGTTCCCAAAAGAGTATAAAGACCCTGCTGGACCTTGTGTCTGCAGAAACAATCAACACATTTATTTTTAATCAGATTAATCTTATTGTTTCTTTACATTAACTGTCCCACTTGTGAAGTGCTAAGGTGCAAGTGGTTACTCAGACATAACATCACGAGAGGGATAGATTCATCAGAAAACTGAAGAGGGGTGATTCTTTCACCTAATGATCACTGGTTTCAATCCTCTTCAGGTGGAAAGTCCTTGTGAAGTGAGCTTGGTGGTTTCATTCCCATCCTTAGCGCACAGGTGTCTACATCACAACAACGGGTACCCTTGCTGGCCACCACTTCACTATGGCAGTCAATACAGTGTGACTGCTTCTTGTTATACTAAACATGATCATGTCTTTATTATCCTGTCACCTCCCGCTGTCATTCATTTCTTGTATCCGTCTGTTTATCTCATCCTATGTTGGAATTGTAAGCTCTTTGGAGAAGGGACTCTTTTTATTGCATAAGTGTACTGCCCTCAGACCAATGGGTCCTTGACCCAGATTGGAGCTTCCAGATGCTATTGTAATACAAATCAGGAATAATAATTAAAAAAGGGGCTGCTCTGTGCATTTGCGTAGTATTGGGGATGCCTGTACAAATACAAAATGTTACTCCTCTTTGCATCCCAGGTTGGTGTAAATATTATATTATGAAATTGAAACAGGCACAAATAACCCATTGCACACCCCAGCCTCACACCAATGTCCCAAGAAAAGTAGTCCTTCCTTACCCACTGCAAAAGTGGCCTGGAAGGTATCATTCAGGAAAACTCAGCTTGGACAAACTATTCTTTCTGTTTTATCATCATCTTTCTCTCAACAAAACCTTTTGAAAGTACTATTTTAATGTCTCATCTCACTAATAAAGACTGAGATGTAAACCACACCCTGGCTGGTTTTAGGAAGGGTGGGGGATGGAAAGTCTTTTCTTAAGACTACAGCAGGAGATGCATTTTCCATCTCATTTGCTGCCTTGGCCAGAGCAGCTCAACATAACAGAATCTGTTTGGCCTTTCAGCAGAGACTTTAATAGTTTGATTGATTGCCAAAATGATGACATTTCCATACACCCACTCTGCTATTGAACTGAAAAAGTGGAAACATTGTGTTAGCTCAGAAATTCTGTATCAGTTGGCGTGGTAGCAGTGATAATAATCTGGAGGGTTAGCTCTTATTTGCCCTACTCTGAAGTAATGCACTTCTCTGGGGTATGTTCTTTATAAGACTCAGACCAGGTTGAACAAATCAGGCAGACTGGATCTTGCATTCCAAAGGGCCCCCCCAAACACTTGATAATGGGGCAGTCTTTTCCTGCATCTGATTTGGCTTCCTCATCACTTCCAGGATTGCTTCTCCTGCACTTCTTTTTAAATCTAGGTCATAATTAGCCTTCATCCATCCTTCACTGCAATGTGTGCACATAATTCCCAATGAAATTATGATCACTTATGTCTTCAAATGAAGGAGTTAATGAAATTATCCCAAGAGATTGGTCTGCATTGAAAAACTGAGATCCTAAATGCCGCAAAATTTAAGATCTGATCTGCTGTGGTTCAAGTTTTTTTCACAAAGATGGGCCAAGCCTTCTACAATCATATTAAGATCCAGATTTGAATTTCATCAACATATGAGGGTTTGGAGAGTTTGGACCCACCTCTCCTTTTCATGTAAGGGTTGCTAAAGACATCCCTCCATCTACACAAAGAATTTCTCCCTGGAAAGCATGGAATTGCAGGGAATGGAGCAGTCTGCACAAAGGGCAGTATACTAAGAGAGACAAAATATTCCAGGCTCTGCACAAGCTGGGAACCCGGACTTGGGCTGGACACCACAGCTGCTCCAAGGATAGTAACGGAGAAGTAACACTGAGAAAACAGCTAAGAGCAAAAATACCTCAATATGCACCAGCTGCTTACTTGAAAATGTAGCATACCTGAATTTCCAAGGTCTAAATATGGCTTCCTTAACAGTTCTTCTTGCTGATTGAGCTTAATTCCCAGACTTCCTCTGAGGTAGCACTGTCTTACCACCATCCTTCCATGCACAAGAAAAAAAGCAGCACCTCATTTAATTAATTGACACAAACAGAGCTGTAACTGTACACAGTGAAATATAGTGCAGTCTTTCTTTACAGTACACTACATCTATTCAGATGCTACTTAGATGGGCATCATATAAAGACTAGACAGGCAGGTTAGATAACATAGCATGCAATCCTCTCTCTACTCTCGGCATACTTTTATTTTAGGACCTACGACAAGTGTAGTATTTATTTTGGGCTTTACCAGTGATATCTGAATCACTAATTAAATGGAAAAGGTTGGAAGAGATCATCTGGTGAGTGATTGGCTAAAGCATATTTTTGTTTCTGCTGGGATTTCTTGGATACAGTTCAAAGTTTGGTTGGACCAAGCAAGTGATTATTTTCTTAATGAAATGCTTTAGTGAAGGGGGAAGCCTGGCTAAAACGAAGAGCTAGTTTGGCTGTTACTCTGTCTGAAACACTTGGTGAAAGCTTAAAGACAACTAGTGTCAGAGAACAGTAGTCCGTCCTCAATTTCGTTAGGCTGGATTTATTTTCCTTATTTATTTATTCATTGTTCTCTTCATCTATAGTGGGAAGCTAACTTTGCATGGGCTAGAGGGATTTTACAGTGGGAACACTGAGCCAAAATGGCTGTCAGACCATTTTGTATCTCTTAAAAGGAAAAAAAATCACTTTTGGCGTGGAGTCAAGTTCCTTGCAACAAGCCCTACTGATACAGTATTCAAAACGTGCACACTACGGTTTGCCAGTTCTTAAACTCATTTGCAGTGTTTTGTGTGTGTGTGTGTGTGTGTGTGTGTGTGTGTGTGTGTGTGCATACTGAGGTCAGGGTCCCTGACCTAGATTGTACCCAGCAATAGCAGGATAAGAGACTAATTGTGTCTGCTGCGATAGTCAGAATTTCCTGCCGTTCATCTGGCATTGTTTGTGCTGAGCTCGGTAATGAGAAATTTGGGAAGATCACTGTTCAGTGTAGTTCATGGGTTATTCACTCTGCCACTATAGATGTGCCACTTTTTAATTAGAGGTGCTACTTCCCTTTTCAAGACCAGGAGGTTGAAGGTAATAATGAGGATGCCACAAAGAGCCACATGCAAGGCAAACACAGGAGTATTTTAATATGGAGGTGCAGAAATCAGACACTACAGGTTCCCTTAGCATGTAATGCTAAGACATTTAGGGCTTCTCTGCTTGAAACACCTTGCATATCTCCCTTCGTCTGCCTAATGCCTACTCATTGCAGAGTCCCCACAGTGCTGATTCGACAGGAAATGCCTTCTCGTAGAATCGGCGCTACGTTACTTACCAAGTAGGTCTTAACAAATTGACCTCCGGCTAATTCTGGGTGCGATTGAGCATGTCTTTACAGACGCTCAATCAAAC
>ML685770.1:11703329-11729925 GCA_007922175.1 Pelusios castaneus
TACACTGTTAGAGGTGCTGCTGACAGTGTAGCCTAGACTGTAGAGACAACTTAAGGAAAAGTTAAGTCGACTTAATAACATCTCAATTTAGGTCAACTTAACGCTTAAATTGACCTTATTAGGTCGACTTAATCCAGTGTGGACGGGGATTAGTGCCTAAATCCATTTTATTAAGTTGACTTAGTGTTAAGTTGACTTAATAAGGTCAATGTCTACACTTGAAAAGTTGACTTTTGTTAAGTCGACTTAATACGGTCAACTTTGACTTAAAGTTGACCTTATTAAGTCAACTTAATAAATCAACTTAACTTTTCAAATGCAGACATAGCCTGTGGGACACTCCGCCATATTAGAGGAAAGGATAGCTGTAGACGTTTGCTCCAGTCTATGGAAATTGTTATGAACAGTGCAGACTTTAACTGTACAATGTTTAGGGTCTCTCTACAGTCACACTCCCCCGACATTCCTCATACGTCCCCATGGGCTGAAACTACAGGCCTCCCAGTATTTGTATACATCAGGCCTCAACAAATCTGCTGCTAACCTAGGGTCCAGCCACAAAACTGTAGTGTCTAGGTGTGCGGCAGTGAAAGGACCCCCCACTACCACTTCTTTCAGCAGCGGTGCAGAGCACACAGGGCACCCTGCTGCCAAAAAAACTGTGGCAAACTCTTTCTGTGGTAGTGCAGTACTCAAAAGTCCTCCTTGCCACCCAAAAAAGCCTCTACCAGAGGTAATGGGAAGGAGAGGGGTCAGCACTGAAAGCGTCAGCACTGCTGAATCTTTTTTTTTTTTTTTTTAGGTTTCAGGGGGCATTTGCCTCCCTGACTACCATAGCAGAGCTAGGCGCCAGGGGCAAAATTGCCCAGGATTTCTCAAGCCCTGGTATATATCATGTAGATTATTAGTTTGGGGTTTTTTGGACAAAGAAAACTCTACATAAACACACAAGGTGATTTCCACTAATATATAGGTCTTTGTTGACTGAGAAGTATAAAAGTCTGAGAGCTGGATAGGAGTTTTGCTGGGATCAAGATAAACACTCTGTGTACAGACATGACTTCTCCAGCTGAAATATTAATGTCTCCACCTGGGAACAAAGTCCTGAAAAACAGCTGAGGTTTTCCATTAATGTATCCGGTCAGTTGATTCCCACCTCCCAGTTTCTCTGTTATTGTTATTTTTTTTTAAAGTTTCCTTCTTTATTTGAAAGCTCAAAAATCTCATCCTGAACCAAAATAGTCCTTGAAACTTGTTGAAATGCCCTAGGTGAAATTTTACTGGGCTTGCTTCCCCTAGAATGATTCTAATCAACTAACTGAATCTATACTTCTCTAGAAATACAGGAGGAGGAAACGGATATTGACCTGGCCATTATGGCTTATAGGGCCAGATCTTCAGCTAGTATAAATCAACATAGCTCCGTTTTAATAGAAGTTAATAATGCTGCGTCAATTTATACCAGCTAAAATCTGATGTAATCTGATTCATGTAGTTCCCTTTTAAGTAAATGGAGTTACTCTGATTTATCCCAGCTGAGGGAGGATTTTAAACTGAGCTGCGCCATTACTTAAAGTGCTGTTTTACGCCGAAAAGGGACTGCAAAAATGGCAATGTGGCCACATTGATTTTCTCTTAATAGTTCCACATAAGATGTACTCTGTTAATAAGTAAGAAGATGTGTTTTTTCTAATTGCCAGCACAATAACCACATTCTGGGATTGGAAAGTCAAGCTTCCCCCACCCAGTTTTGTGCGTCACCATCCGTGATAAGATTCCACAGGTCACATTCTACCTTCAGTTACTCTCATCATGGCTAGGGTCAGAACTTCCATTAGGACTGAATAGTGCCGTGAACACTGTGGGCTCTGCCAGAAGAAATAATAATAATGATGATGATGATTGATGGTGATGCATTAATTAATTGTTTATAGGTTATAACCTATTTAGGAAAGATCAAGTGGGCAAAAGAGGAAGGAGAGTGGTACTCTATGTCAAAAATGGCATTACCTGTTTCTGAGTCCTGATAACGCAGAAGAAAATGATCTTGCGTGCTTATGTATTAATGTCCTAACAGATAAAGTACAAGGTGGGGTATTCACTGATGTCTCCTTCAAACTACCAAAACACACTAGGGAACAGGATCTTTACACACCTGTCTGTAATGGTGGTGGGGGGGGGGCCACAAGCATAATTATGAGAGACTTCAATTTAAGAGACGTATGCTGGAGGGTTCATGTGGACAATCCTAAAACATCCTTGGAATTTCTAAACATTAAAGATAACATTTACTTAACTCAAAAAGTGTTGCAATCAAAATGGGGGAATTCTATATTAGACCTTGTCTTCACAGATGAAGTGGAACTAATCACAGAACTAAAAATAAGTTCTAGTGTTGTTGAAGGCCTGTTGGGTCCATGATATTATAGACACCAGGTGGGAGAGGTAGTATCTTTTTATTGGTCCAACTTCTGTTCATGAAAGAGTCAAGCTTTCAAGTTTCAGATCTAGGAAAGGTGATTTTAAAGTCTTAAAAGAGCTGGCTGAGGAGCTTGCTGGATTTTTAATGTTGCTTTTCAGTAAGTCTTGAAACACTGGAGAATTTCAGAAGACATGAAGAAAGCTAATATTGTACCAGTATTTAAAAAGAGTAAACGGGATAACCTGGGTAATTATAGGCTTATCAGTCTGACATCGATTCCAGGCAAGATAATGGAACAGCTGGATACAGGAGTCGATTACTAAAGAATTAAAGGAGGATAATGTAATTAATGCCAATCAACATGGGTTTATGGAAATTATATCTTGTCAAACTAATTTGACATTTTTTATGAGATTACAAGTTTGGTTGATAACGGTAATGGTGTTGATGTAATACAATCTTCAGTAAGGTGTTTGACTTGATACCAAAGGACATTTTCATTAAAAAAACTAGAATGATATAAAATTAACAGAGCCCACATTAAGTGGATTGAAAGCTGGTTAACCGATAGGCCTCAAACTGTTGTAAATGGGAAATCATCACTGCACGGTTTTGTTTCCAGTGGGGTCCAGCAGAAATCGGTTCTTGGCCCTACACTATTTGATATTTTTATCAGTGATCTGGCTCTGGAAGTAAACATAAAATCCTCACTGATAAATTTTGCAGGTACCACAAAAAATGGGGGAATGGTAAATAATGAAGAGGACAGGTCACTGATTCAGAGTGGGGTGGATTGCTTGGGTAAACTAGGCATAAGTAAGCAATAGAATGCAGGCCATACTCACAAGACGGGGGATTCTATCTTGGGGAAGCAGTGTCTCTGAAAAAGACTTGGGAGTCATGGTGAACAGGCAGCTGCAAATGAGGTCCCAGAGTGATGCTCCAAGTGCAACACTGTGGCCAAAAGAGCTAATGCAGTCCTTGGCTGTATAGACTGGGGAATCTCAAATAGATTATTTTACCTCTGTCTTTAGCTCTAGTGTTTGCTGGAATACTGTATCCAGATCTGGGGTCCACAGTTAAAGAAAGATATTGATAAATTGCAGAAGGTTCAGAGAAGAGATGCGAGAATGATAAATAAATTTGTCAGTCAATTAAAAGAGCCACAGGACTCCTTGTTTGTTTTGCTAAACAATTAGAAAACATGCCCAGATAGTGATAGGCTCAAGGTACCGGGTACATCTACACTGGAGGCTCTGTTAAGTCAACTTAGAGAGTCCACACTGAAAACTCCAGTCGACTGCCAGCGTCCACACTGGCAGGTGCTAGGTCGACAGAGGAGTGGTGCATTGTAGGTAGCTGTCCCACATTGCACCTGGGCCTGGAGGCCAATTAGGTCGACTTACGGGTATTCCCCATCCACACTGGCTTAAGTCGACTTAATAAGATCGACTTAAGTGTTAAGTCAACCTTCAGAGGTGGTGGTATTAAGTCGACCTAAGGAAACACTTAAGTCGACATAATAAGCGCCCAGTGTGGATGTAGCGGTCTTTAGGTCGACGTAACCATCCTTAAGTCGACCTAAGGCTTCAGTGTGGACATACCCAAGGAGCTTGTTCTATTTTGCTTAACAAAGAGAAGGATAAGAGGTGACTTGATCACAGTCTGTAAGTACTTTCATGCAAACAAATATTTGAAGTGGCTCTTCAATCTAGCAGAGAAAAAGATAACAGTCCAATAACTGGAAGTAGAAGCTAGATAAATTCAAACTGGAAATAAGGCATTTTTTAAGTGAGAGTAATTCACCATTGGAACAATTTACCAAAGGTGGTAGTAAATGACTGGAAATTTTAAAATCAAGATTGGAAGTTTCTTTTACAGATCTGCTCTAGGAATTATATGATGGAAGTTCTATGGCCTGTATTATATGGGTGATCAGATTAGATGCCGCAACGGTTCTTCTGAACATGGAATCTATGAATCAATGAATCATTCCCTGATTAACCTTGGCAACAGGGATGTAAAATCACTTTTGTTTTTAGCTACATCTTCAGACTGCCGTCTCTCTTTCTTTTACTCTCTCTACACTTTAGTCCAATCAATTTCTTTCTAATTTAGCCTAATTTAGTCTGTCTGTGCATGAGACAAGCAGACAGTTGCAGGAATCCTGTGTAGAATTGCTCTATTATTTTCAAGTAAAAGTGAGAATGCAAGACAATGCACACTCCCATACTCACAAAGTACCTGTTCAAGTTCACTTGAGACTCTACAAGTATCTCCACATAGCTTTGCCTCCTGGGCACATCCTTTGCTTAGCCCAGTTGAGATAACAACTTTGCTTGATCGGACTGTGATAATACAAGGTTAAACATTCAAAGGCCAAGAGGGCTGGAAGGAGCAAGCCTGAGGAGCAAAAAGCACCACAAAAATGCATGAGCAGACAACCTATTATTTAAAAAATCTCCTCCCTCTAATGAGAGAACTTGATGTGTAGACTTGCTAAGTGAACTAAGGGTGTGTCATTTATAAAAGGTAAATGGGGGCTGAGGAGGACAGCAAGGAAAAAATTCTCCGTTTTTACTGGTTTCACTATACTGGGCATAAAATCCCATACGGCTAGGATACAGAAAGGGCATCTAGAAGTTATCAGAAATCACAGCTCCTACTACCAACACCAATAATGATTAATAATAATACATTGTGTATCTAGATCACCTTTTCATCGCAGAGCTCAGAAAGCTTTGTGTAGAGAGAGTCAACTTTTGATACTCTTCCTTTTCTCACAAATCGTACCACTGAAGTCAATGGGACTACTGAAGGAGTAAAAGGCTACTTGGTATGAGAAAGGCTGTAAAAAGCAGGCTCCAACTACTTAAGCTTCTCAACAGATCTGTTGGAGAGGGAAAGGACACAGAAGAAACACTGCAGCTGCCTGTAGGAGGGAACACACAGGGCACAACAACACTACACAACGAAGACTGAAGGGGGACTTGATAGCAACCTTCAACTACTTGAAAGGGTGCTCCAAAGAGGAGGGAGCTAGGCTGTTCTCAGTGGTAACAGAGGACAGAACAAGGACCAATGGTTTCAGGTTACAGCTGGGGAGGTCAAGGTTGGATATCAGGAAAACCTTTCTCACTAGGAGGGTGGTGACGCATTGGAATGAGTTACCTAGGGAGGTGGTGGAATCTCCATCTTTGGAGATATTTAAGGTTCGGTTAGACAAAACCCTGGCTGGGATGAGTTAGTGGGAGTGGTCCTGCTTTTAGCTGGGGGATGGACTAGAAGACCTCATGAGGTCCCTTCTGGCCCTAAGATTCTATGATCTGACAGGTTGTAACAGAGAAAACAGTATCCCTTTGAAAATGCAAGGGTAATTTAGGGAGGCAGAATCTACCTGAGTAGAAACAGCCAGAACGTGAGGGTTAACTATTCTGACGGAAAGCGTCATGGAATTTGTAATGGCCACCCATGCTCAGAACCTCATTTTCAAGCCTCAGCTGCCATATTCAACCCCTTGCAGAGTGTCATATAACGTGCTGGGCATTGGCTCAGAGTGGAGAGTGGACTCAAACCTGATCACGAGATCTGAACACACCAGATCTTTGGGGAGTTGGAAATCCAAACGCACTTCTGGCTCTGGATCAGAATTTTACCTATAAAACTTGTATTTACTTCAATGTTTACTCAGAAGAGTGCCACCTCCTGATATGACAAACCACTTACAATGAACGTTCATCTCACTGTCTATGTCTACCCAGCAATTAAACACCCATGGCTGGCTTGTGTCAGCTGACAGGCTTTCAGGGCTTGGGTTATAGGGCTATAAAATTGCCAGATAGACATTTGGACTCTCTGGCTGGAGCCCAGGCTTTATACCTTCCCAACAGAGATGCTGTTAGGTGCTGTCCCTAGGCAAATGTCTCCTGAAAAGTAGCAGTGTGCACAGAGGAAAAAGCAAAGCATTCTTTTTGCTTTCATCATAGTTGTGAAGATCGTTGTGCCTCCTTTTCCTCAGCTTCCCACTCTATACAACTTAGCTTTCTAGGGCTTCCAGCTGTGTAGTCCCTGAGCAATGCTGGGGGCAACACCACCACATTCGAAGGGAGGATATGAGATTCAGCTCAGGAATGTTTCTCAAGTACTTTGAAAGCCTCACATGAAAGGTACTACCTGTGCAAATTATGTTTATATATATACAAAACACTCGTTTGTGTGCACCGAAAATTCATACAAGATTTATGTTTCAATAAATTTAGTTTTTTAAACCCCTGTTCTTACCCTCTTATAAGGGAATATCATTCACCTGCCCAGTTTGTCAATTCACATGCTTCTGTTTTAAGAAAATTTGAACCCAGCAAGAAAATATATTTAATGTTTGGTACCTTCTTTATTTGGTTGTTGTTCAGATGATGAATTTAGAGACCTTCAAGTGCCATAATTGACTGGCGTTACAGAGACTTTACCCTTGATTAACGTTTCCCAGGCTCTCAGCACTTTCAGCTGTGGCATAATTTTTTTAGAAATGACATTTATAATCATAGCTATTACTATTCTGCTTCCAGTTTTGGTCCTAATCATTATAAATCTGGCTATCCAGACAACTGGAATTAAATAATTCCTCAGTGAATTATGGTTACAGGGGTGGGCAATTAATGATTAATTAAATTGGCTGAGATTGATTGGGAAGGTGTTGCTAGTATTTTTATTCCTTTAGAGTACAAAATGGGCAGTTAGTACTCTGTAGATATCCATCTGGAATGGGTGGCAACCCCCTAATATTCTTAGGAATTACTTAAGCATATTTGGGGTGTACTCAGTACAGCTGGTAAATGTCTCCAGACAAAACTGGCAAGAGAAACTCTTTGGATTACTTCGCTTTTCTAAACTCTGAGTTAATCACAAGGCACTTCAAAATGAATAGTAAATTCATTTCACTCAGGAAAGAAACCCAAAAGGTGGATTGGTTGCGACAAAGGATGAGAGAAAAAAGAGCATGAAAGTCTTCCATCTCTGTATTAACAGTGTAAATCCAGCTGGGAGGGCGAGGGGGAGGGAGGAGGTGTCTCTAGTATCTGAAGTGCTAACTAGCTGGGCATGTTTACACGAGGAAAACGTAGACGTTGGGATAACAGTGATGGAAGCTTCAGTGGTGTAGAGATGGCACAGACTCTTGTCAAGAAGAACTGGACAGTTTTTGAAATTTTGAGAGAAAAATGTGACGGAATTAGCTGTGGAAATTTTCATAAGATTCGCATTCTGTTCAGGGCCAGTCACAGAGTCGGTCAAAATATTTCAAAAGGCAAAAATAGAGGAGGAAATTTTCATGATTTCTTATTTTTGGTCCTTTCTTTTTAGCAGCTGTAGAGGCAAAGTGGTAAAAATGCCTGCATCCTGCCCACGCTACAGCTTTTACTGTTCCTCCACCAGTGGAGAATTACAGATCTAAATGTTCCAAATGTAGATACAGCTTCTGAGCACTGCTGGGTGGGTTTATATGAAATGAGTCCCATTCCTGTTCCCTGTGAAGCAGTGTGCTCACCACAACTGGAAATAATTGACAGTTGCAAAAGAAAAGCCAAGGAATGAATGGGCCATCTTCACTCTTACCCATGGAGTTAGTTCTTCCAGATAAGGGGGGAGTATCTTATTAGGACATAGGACTGGAAGCAGCCTCCTGAGTCATTCAGTCCAGTCCCCTGTTATCACAGGCAACCCCATCAAATAATTCTGTTCGCAAGCTTAACAAGCAGCAACTTAAAAATAGTTATGTTGTTTGCCCCCCACCCCATTGCTCCTATCGGGAGCCTGTTCCTGAACCTCTCTTCTCTGACGGTTAGAATTCTTCACCTAATTTCCAGCCTAAATTTATTCATGGCCATTTTATACCCATTTCTTTTTATGCCGGTGTTGTCCTTTAGCTTAGTTTAGCTCTTCTCCCAGTTCTGTCTCTGTCCGTGCTGTGCTTGTTCCACAGATAGAGAAAACAGTTCAGACCTCAGTACTATTAACCAGGCACCTTTCACCAGCACTAAAATCACACCTACAAAGTCCTCAGATGGTGTAAAATTTGTTCAGGGCTGAGTAGAAGAAGTATGATGTCTTTGAATGAGATATATGACCATAGCGGTTTCTTTTTATTGAGACCTTGCTTCCTTTCTCAGCACATTCAGCCACACCACATACAGTGTGGCAGGAGGCCAGGAAATTGTCTGAGTGGAAAAAACTTGCTGCCATTTCTATTAACTCACCCGGCAGAATCACCTTCCCATGAAGTGTTAAAACAGATCCATTTTTTTCTTCTGATGAATGAGCTTATTTGGGCAGACAAAGCGTGTTTTTTAATGTATCATTTTTAAAGAAGCGAAATGTTGTTTTTAATAATAGCTTGCTATTTGCACAGTAGTGGGAAAAATATACATTCACAGCATGGGTTCGCTACATCTGTCTGTCTCCAGCCAGAGAGTTCAGACTTATGCAAAGTTCAGCTTGTTTGAACCTGTTGGAATAGTGATTCCTGATACTCTTTGGTCTTCTGGCTAAAACACTGGTTTGGGAAAAAGCAGACTTGGGTTCTATTCTAAGCTCGCACGGGCCCTGCTGGGAGTGGGACAGTGCGGGGCCCATGTAACCGCGGAGCCTGGGTCGATTGCCCCATTTGCCTCCCCCCCCCCCTAAGGACTCTACCATGATTTGCTCTGTAATCCCTTGGGCACGCCACTTAACCTCTCTCTGGCCTCCTAAATGATAGTGAATATTAACCGATAGGGCTTTAATTTTACTAATGGAACTGTGCTTACTTGATCCTTGGTCTTCTCATTTGCAGTGTCACCAGAACCCTCACTGAAATACTTCATGCTTTAAAAGGTTCTCCCTGCATATCACTCTCAGGAGACTGTGTAGCAAATAGGTGCAAACATTCACCCAAAGCTTGTGTTAGCGGTTAAATCCCTGCTTACGTATATTTTTAACAGTGAATTTGGAAAAAAAATTAGGACTTTTCCAGGACTTCTGAAAGAGTTATGATCAAGTAGCCACATAAAACACTAGACCCTTTTTAATAGGCTACACTAGGGGATATAGATTAACCTTTATCATCTGCACCACGGCATTGATAGCCTGATGGGATGCATGCACTAAACTTCCTCTTCTGCGTGCTTGAGTTCAAAACCTAAATTGAGAAGGTGGTGCACTTTGATCTTATCCTCTATGCCAGTGGTCCCCAAACTTTTGGGGTCATTCCCCCACTTCTCTGGGCTGCGTCTCTCCCCCTCCTCCAGGAGCCGCAGTCGGGAACCAGGGCCAGAAGCGGAGCCCCAGCAATGCTCAAGGGCTATGAGTAGAACTCTGAGCTGCTGCTGAGGCCAGGGTGGGGGCTGCAGCTACAGCCATAGGGCTTGGGGCCAGGAATGGAGTCAGGAGCCAGGGCCCAGGGCCAGGAGCCAGGTTGCAAACAGGGCTGGGTGCTGGGGACAGGGGCCAAGAATGGGGCCATGGGGCCCAGGCCACAGTCAGGAGCCTTGAAAAGCCAAACACAGGGTACAGGACCCCAGCCAGGAGCCAAGGCAGGGGCTGCAGCTGGGGGGCAAGGCTGGCACTGAGCTAGGGGTAGAGCAGGGCTGGGTAGCACTTCCTCTCTGCCCCAATAGGGGCTGGCTCAGGCCCTGCCACAGCCTCCCCAAAGGTAGGAGGTGTGCCCCACAATTTGGGGACCTCTGTCCTATGTACATTTATCTTCACTGCAGTATCAGTACACAATAACTTAATACACTTCTCAGATCCTATGGAAAATCTAATCAGAAACAGTAAGACAGAGTGTCTCAGGCTGGGAAGATTCAGGAGTTTTAGACACAGCAGCTGACATTACTTGGATCCATGCTCTTTTCAATGCATTCCTGTTAGTGCCAACTGTGCACGTGCCTTGAGGGAACCTAAGTTTGGGTACCTAATATGTTCAGTCCTCCATTGTCATTAGTTTCCAGTGCACTAAGGGGCCTCCAGCCTAACCCTGAAGGATTGACTTCTACTAATGAGAAATTAATTCATTCTCTGTGGCCCATTTGATCTACAGCTTCTCTACTGAGTCTTCCAACCAGATTCCCCCATGAGCATCACTGGGGATGACAGCTTTTACCACGTGGACACATAACAGAGTTTTTAGAAGTCACCACTGAAGTCATCTGAGTCCAATTCCCAGTGCACAGAGATCCATATCACAAAAACCACCAACACGATTGGCTCTGATTGGCAACACTGATGACAGGGAAGAGAAGCTAAGTGGACCATGGAAGCTGAGCTCCCCACTTGTCTCTGGAGGTGGCTGCTCTGGGTCAGATGTTATGCATGTCCGTGGGGCAGCGTGTGCAGAAGCTAGTTCTGCTGATACTTAGTCAGTAGAGACTGGGTTTCAGTTACCAGAGCGATCACTCCTCTGCCTCATGATTTTAAGCCCGCCCTGGCTCTCTCACACTGCAGTATTTCCTTACGTGTTACACGCTTGTTAAAATCTGTGAAACAGTCCCCCAACCGCACCTGGTAGGTGATAGTACATCATCAAGGGCTACACACACACACACAGTAAAATATTTCTACACATGAAACAATGCTGGAATGGAAGCAGGAAAGGGGACGTATGTATATCATGAGAATCATAATGAAAAAGACAGGCTATCTTGTGGTCAACTGCATTTTTTTCTAGGAACTGCTTATGTGACTTACCAGGCTACATCCTAGTCCAGTCTTCAGACTCATGCAAGGATCTAGCTAGCTTTGTCTGTAAGAAGAGCTAATGGAGCGCCCTCTCACTTTATAATCTCACACACAAAAAACAAAGGAAGGTCAGATAAGGACAAATAATCTTGTTATGAAACAGGAAGTTTTGTAACCTTCACATCTGCCATGGCTGTTCTGCAAGAAGTCAGGGAGCTTTTGAACCCTACAGTTAATGAGCCTCGCTTTCGAGCTGACTTTGTAATTAATTGCACTCTCTCTCACCTCCTACCTCTTCTTGTGCAACAAAACCCCCGGATACTTCCTAGTTTACTGGGATGAAAAGGAAAGATTGGGGAAAGCTCTGAATGGCTTTTTAAGTGATTCCATATGGCTTTCCAGCTCCTGCCCTCGTCACGAGCTGGAAAGTGCTTCCAGTTTCCCAAATGTTCATTTATTTTTCGTAGACAATGTGGGACCCAGTTACTTCATCCATAAAGATCCGATTGGTGAAAAACAGAAAAATTGACTGCAAGAGCCCTACCTGATCCAGACCCAACTGCCTGGCTCAGACTCATCTCCTAACGTATCTGTTTCAGGGGACTAAAAAGGAGAATTTATATTTATATCTATTAACAGTTCTGCTCGTCAGATGCTCTTCAGGCATGTTTCTGAATTGGCTGATTTCTCTCTGTTCCGTCCAATAATGCTTTGTTGTTGTGATGCTGAGAATTAGGTGCTGGGGTGTTATGTGACACTGCAACACCCCTTGTTTTGTCCTTTAGAATTTTCTTGAGCTAGGATTATTGCTCTCTAGTAATTCGCACTACTATATAGGAAACCTGGCTTCCAGTCCAAGTCTCCTAGCCCCTGAGCTGGCAAGACACCTCAGCATTGGCTTAAGGTAAAAATTCACGTTCAGCAATAAACCATGAATCTTGTCACTACAGAACATCATTGCTGCTGCTGCGCATTCTTAAAAGGACACCCAATTCCAATGGAATATCAGCATTTTAGACCAGAAGAACCATAACTAGATACTTTATCAGATCTGAAGACCTTAAGATGGCTTCTGAAGAGACTTCAATGCAGTTAGACTGGAGCAAAAGAGATAATACATGACATTTTTTTCTGGTGTACCACATTTCACTGAATCTAATGGATTCATGTAGCCCAATACCACCATCTTTCATTTATGTATTTCTTTGTATAACGATGTACTTCCAAAACAGTGTACACACACAACAGGATTACTTTCCCCACCATGGGAAGGGCAGCCATAAATGCAACCCACTACCCAGCAATGCAACCCAACCCCTCAAGAGAGGAAGTGTAGAATAGTATGTGTTTGAGACTTCAGGCAGAAAAAAAAAATGGTGGCTGCGAGGTTGTATTAAAGTAAAGACAAATTGGGGGCAACATGGCCCTGTGAGAAAGCCACTTCATTAAACCTTGCTCCAAATTTATTCCTTGTGGATTTATGTTGACCTCAGCACAGTTACAGCAGAATGATTTTAGAATATTGCATTCTCTTTGAATTTCCATACCTTGCTTAGCAAACTTCCTTAAAAGAATGGTAGCAAGGTGCTTTACCAGCAGTTTTGGAGATTTACCTCCGATTCTGAGTTTCATGTAAATTCTCTAGAAATGGACCTACCAACTATGCCCACTCCATTGCCCTGATGTATCCACAGTAAGATTCTTTAGGGATGCAAAATGATTAGTAGATGTCAACAGATTTCCAAATTAAAGAAGAAAACAAAAAATATTGGGAATCTGACTTATAATACCAACAAAGAGAGAAGAATTACTGTATACAAGACCTCACCAAACTTCTCTCAGAAAACTCGCTATTAAGATGTGTTTTCTTTTCTGATTCCACTTGAAATCCTGCTATCCATATGTTACATGTCTTGATGAGTTGCATGTTAATTGTATTCTCGTGAATATAACATATGGAATCCCCCGCCTTTCTTGAAATATGAGAGCTCCCAGTGCAATATGTTTCTTTCATCTAATTAATTCTTTTATCTCTTTTCATGTCATGATGGCATTTCAGGAATAAATGTATTTTCTATCATCTATCATCTCATCAAGCACCCTGATGTCAGTGTTAATTGAGAAGAATGGGATGTCATAATGATATTGTAGTAATAAGTACCAGAGTGATGCTGTAGTATTATGTTTTTTTTCATTTGCTAAACAGACTCTGTGCTGGATATATTTTAAAGTCAATTTCTGTGTGAAGATAGTTCTAAATAGTCCATGCCATGTTTTGCAAGAATATAAGATCGTTAGCACCACTGACCATCTTCTGATCTACAGACCTACTCTAAATTCCTCCCTCAGGTTCAGGCACATCTGTCCTAAACTTCTGGATGATTTTGCAGTGTACTGTTTAACAGCTTTCACATACCACCCTACAGGTGGCTTCTTTTGAGTACTGGAGAAATTATTCCTATGTACACTGGATGTCATATTGGAAATGATTGGTTCTATAGCTTAATTTATATCTCCTCCATCCTTCCTGCCGTAAAATTAGGAATTGGGCTAAGTGTTGCCAACTCTTGTAATTTTTATAACAAGCCTTTCAATAGTTGATGTTTTCCATAAAGTGCCAGATGATGTACGCATGGGGTTATGCAAGATTCACATCTTTCTATTCTTTGTTTTAAATTTCTGTCTAGAAATTTTTTGAAAATGTGACCCAAGTACATCCTACAGGCTCAAAACCCAGAAAGCAAAAAGTACCCAAACTTATTTTTTAAAATAATCTTATGGGAAAATTTTTGATGGGGATGAGGGGTTAGCTAATTGTTTTATTTTTTTTATTTTTAACTTTAAAATGTTTGGGGTTCTCAATATTGTGAACTTTAACCTGGAATTTGCAGTAACTAAAACTAATGGGTGAAAGAAAATGCATCCTATGCTCTCCTTCCCTGTGTGCCCATGATATACTGTTTATGGGATATCTTACTTTTCTGACTGATACCATAGTTTTCTGACTGTCTGTAAAAGAATTTTGGAAGTTAAAGGAAAAATAGTAATGGTTTAAGTGCCACAAAGAACCTTTGATCTGTTGCCCTAACTGCTGTGTAACAAGCGGTGTATTCACAGGATTTCCATGAAGCGGTCTTGAAAGTGCTGGGGGATGAGGATGAAAACAAGAGGGAGGAGATGAAACTCAAGCAGGGCTTGAGTGAGATCCCTGAGATCTACAAACTACACCAGGAGATACTGGGAGAGCTAGAGGAAAGAGTCCTCAACTGGTAAGTGAGAGCACAGGAGAAGGCCTCTCTCTAAGCCAAGCACCCAGACTAATCTGATGCTTTCAGAAGCTGGGGCAAGCTTTATAGCTCCTTAACTCCACCCCCACAGAGCTTCAGCCAATCAGCAGTCACTTTCACTGACAGACCACTCTATCCCAGGGCTTCCACAAAATAGATTATAAATAACAGTAACAAGCCTGTATGCATGGTGCAGGCTGCACTCCTGCGCAGCTCTACTATAACAAATCAGAGTGAACAAATGAAAGGTTAAGAGGATAGCTACGATTGTTTCCATCTTCCATGGGAATGGTTGTAAAACAACGATGTTGAAAACAATTCTGTAAATGGTTATGCTAACTGTGCTATTAAGATGTGGGTTCCCAATCTTTCTAGCTGTCATTGGTGTTGCTGGACCCTAAAATAAAAGTATAGTGACAATCTGAACGTGTGCACTGACTTTAGTTTTCTAATATTAAACAGGCCCCTGAATCCCTAGCACCCTTGCCCGATCTGACAGTGCATTCTCTGATACTCCCAGGGCTGCTGGCCAGCCCTCTCCTGTATTCTCTATCATCCTGAAGTTCCTGAGACCACGGTTAGAGCCAGCCTCACAATCTGTTATCCTGACATCTCCATGGCCACTACTCAGTAGCAGCCCTGTGCCCTTTGTTACATGTAATTCCTATTTTGGCTAGCTCTCTCACAGATATTTTACCTTTGGTAAATACTTAAATTGTGTACCGGGGGAAGTGGGGGGCGGGCTGTGCACTGGCAGTACTGTAGTGTGGGGAAAGATGGGGAGCTAGCTATAAGTGAAGGGGATCTGAGGATGGAGCTGTTCTCCCACTAACGTCAGCGTGCAGAAAGCAAAGGTTCAGACTGGTAGAGCTGGAGAAATGTGAGTTACGTGAGCCCACATGAAGGCATTTTGCCCAGCATGTAAGCAGTGGTTGGTAGGTAGGGTTACAGGGAGGGGACTGGCCCCAAACAAGGGTCATTCTTCCACAGCCCATTTGATTGCCCAGACCTTCAGTAAAATGTTGCCCATTTCCTGAAAGGTAAACCCATGCCTTAGCTGAGTGCTCAGCATGTGCCTAGTGCAGGTACGGATGGAGCTGATGAATAGAATTTGTGTAACCAGAATGAAGTGTTACTTCAAGTGTTTTGTTACTTATTGGCTTGTACTTCTCTTTCTGTGCTTTTAGGGAGGAACACCAGAAAGTGGCCGATGTTTTTCTCTCAAGAGATTCGAGGTTCAGTCACCACACAGCATACATCATGCAGTTTGATAGGAATTTGGCATTGTTAGATGAAATCTGCCTTAAATCCTCCCAGCTGGCTACTGTTGTCCAGGAGTTTGAGGTGAGGCCCCGCTCACTTCTCTACTTGCATTAATTTATGGTTGCATGCACCGCATGGTTTTCTCAAAGATATTCCTGTCTGCAACGTCACCGGCCTTCAGACATGGCGTGAAGGAAGAATCTTAATGATCACTTGCAGAACACACTCTGGAGAGACACACGGAGTGAAATGTGTGTGTGTCGCGCACACAGGGGTAGATTTTCAGTTGTATATATGTGCATATGTATGTGAGTACGTTTGCCCAGGTGTGTATTGGGAATCCATCTCAGCCCCTTTTCTCTCCCCTTTCATTAATTAACATGTATAAAGCCCTCTGAAACTGTATAAATGTTATATATAATATAAACATCATTGCTTCTCTTCTCTCCCCTTGTCATTTTTCTTCTCCTCCTTCCCTTTAAAACTGCATTTCATTACGTTTTTAAAAGCCTCTCACTGATCCTTCTGCTCCTACCCCCTACTCGTCTGTCCATCCGGCTACCTTCTGAAGCCAGCACACCTCAGTAGTAACCAATAGGTCATGCCATGACAGGGCAGCACAAGCAGGAAAAAGGCATGCAAAAAAATCCACTGGCAAGACCAGAGAAATGTCAGAACTTCTAGGCACTCTTCCCATGCCTGCCACTCATTCATTCTGTCAACTTGGGTGAGTCATGCAACCTTTGTGGCCTTCTCCTGGCTTCACACAATTAACATACTGTGATAAGCATGATACAAGAATCGATACAGAATAGATTGAAAAACTCACCAAAACACAGATTATGAAGCCATAGTTACTGGCCACAAAATTTAGACTAATCACAAAACAGCCAGCTAACATGTTATCCTGTATCTTGACGGGGCTTTTCAATCAAGTTAAGTTAACCTGCCTGAGCGAATACAATTGAAAAAGATGCCCTTTTTGGCCCATCAATATAGGGCCTCTCTCTCATTTTCTCCATCTGTAAAAAAGGGAATAAACAACATTTAGGTGAGAGGGAGGCGGTGAGAATAAATTGGCTCCTATGCTTTAAAGGTTATTTAGAATGTCAGCTTCATGGAGTATGGATTGTGTCTTCCTCAGCAGCACGTCTGAAATTGAAATTTTAATAGTAATAAATCATTGCAACAGCCCTTTGAAAGTCAACATTTTCTAACCGATCCCTCACACTCACTGATGTAATTTCCTGTTCTGAGCAGTGGGGAGGTCTGGAATCTTGCACTTTACCGGGCAGAAACTTGGCAAATCCGGACATTTTATTGACGACCACTGTGCTCCTTATCAAGATTAACCAACCCACCATGTGCCTTCTTGTCTTCCTGATGCAATCAGAGGACTAAATCCTGTATGCAAAGAAGCCAGTGGGGCTGCTCCTATGAGTAAGATAAGCAGGATTTGGTCCTAGAATTGAAAAGAAAGTTTGTGCAGAAAAGCGGGTAACATTCCTATCTCATTCTTACAAATGTGAGCAGCTAAGATTTACTATCCTTCTAGTTCACCAGCCCAGAGTTTAGGTGCCCATGTTGATTGCACTGTGGGCTCCGGCTCACCTCCCTTTGACTTTACTGTAGGGTTGAAGGCATTCCACATCACCTAGAAGTCAGTCAGTACTTTGCAGGATTGGGCCCTTAATCCTCTTCAGGTTGTTTAGGGCATTAATTCAATTGTTTTCTTTGGAGTTTTCCATATAATTCTGGCTCTTCCCTTTGCCATCCCCTCAAATACTCCTAAAGGTAAAGGCAACACAATCTGAGAGATGTACCCTGGCTCCTGCTACGGAGCCAGGGATAAGGGTTCCTACATTCATGCTTTTCATTAGTGTGTTGCTTCACAGTTCAGCTACAATTGAAGTTAATAGGATTTTGATTTGAGTCATAAATCCAAGCCCAGGAGCATACTGCGCTTTTCCTATCCTGGGGCTTGTGTTTGCTCACAACTGTATAAAGAAAGGAGTAAATAATCATAAAATTAATTATGCATTTTAAAAAAGGAAGGAAGAGAGGTGAGGGTTTTTTCCCCCCCTGATTTTTCAGCTGGCACAGCTGTTTGTAGTTTTCACTGGTTTAATTACTAAGGGCCCATTTTTCAAAGAACGAGGCTGGGGTTGCAGTTGCAAAATAGATGCAAAAATATTTGCACCTCTCTGCAGCAACACCCCCAGGACCTTTCGTTACAGCACCGATGGTTCTCTGTCTTTCTTTATCTTGTTTCCTGCATCTTGGCCTGAACTATTTTGTGATGCTGAATATGAACGGTGCTACTGAATGATACGTTTTCTTATATTGGTTTTTTATAGTGATGAAGACTCAGCTCAAGGGCTGGATTCTCAGCTCCAATATATGATGCAGCGAGGTGGATAAATGGGGAACAAGTCAGTAGTGTTGGTGCATGGATTCACCTTGGCAGGTTTTCCAGGGGGTGTGCCAGGCATGTGAGGTCATAATCCAGGGCTCAGACTACAGAGCACTTATTGCTGTGTTTTTCCCCTTCTCTTGAGGACAGCAGAATCCTGGCGACAGCCCCCTCAGTGTGAAACACCAGTTTTTGAAAGTGGTGCAGCGCATATTCCAGTACCGTGTGCTACTCACAGGTCAGAAAAATTAAAGCACTTCTAAATCTGCTGCTGCAGAGACCCATCTTTCATGGGTCTCTTTTTCTGTGCTGGGGCTATATATGTAGATGGGGTTGAAGCAATGGGCTAAAAATCCCCAGAGACCAACAATCTGTTTGATAGATAATATAGAAAATATCATATATTAATAGAGATGGGCCTGAGTTAGAAATGTTTGATCTAAGTCTAGAGAGTGATTGAACCACACACTGGACAGGCCACTGGGGGCTAATGGCAGTTATGGGCATAGTGAAGGAAGAAAGCCCCCCTACAGAGAGTTTGCCAATGTATCACTGTAGTATGGGGGTGTGCAAAATCAGATGCTTGTAAGCTTTTTTCTGGCCTTACCCATATTCGTATCCATGAGTAAGGAAGGAAGAGACCCCAGACACTTGTTGCCAGTTTGATTTTACTTATGATGTCATTCATAGCTTAGCCCATATATGGGTCACCCTAGAGGCAACACCTCCAAATTCTGGAAAAATTCCAGTCTAAACTTTGCCATACCACAGCACCTCTCCTTACACTCCCCTCTACCTAGGGACATGTTTAGAATGCTCTTCTTTGTCCTCAAGAGTGTCCCATGAGGTTCAGGATCCTGGTCGGTGAACCCTCTCATCTTGCCCACTGCTAATCCACTCTATCAGGGCCGCAGCTTGAGAGAGGAGCGACCTTTCTGAAAGGGACAGGACCCAGCATCCTGTCATGAATATTCAGAGCACTGGGATTAAGATATTGGGACTCCCTAAAAGGGAACAGAAGTGAACTGGTTGGGGAGGGAGTGATGAAATTTAACAACATAACACAGTAGAAGTGGTGGCAAGACAGTGCATCAGATGATGTCACAGGAAGCCAGCAATCATTAGATGGAAAGATGGAAAACCATATTGGGTTTATGTATGTGGGTGGGTGGGGAAAGATGGGAGATACTGTCCCACACTTAAGTTGAGACGGAAGCAGTAAAACCCTTCCATACTCAACAGCTGAGAAAATGAAGGGCATATTAGAGGGGACTCCTATAAATGCAGCAGAACAAAGCGATTGTCTGAAATTTTATTCACAGCACAGATTAGCAGCAGTTTCATCTTGCTCCAAGCACATTGATCAAAGATGCAACTCATTTTGCACAGCTGTTTCTGCTTTTTTAGTAACAATGACACAAGTGAGCTCTGCTTGCCAGTAGCAGGATAGTTTGTCACTGAGTTGCTTCCCTCTCTGGGTGTATCTACACTAGGCAAGGGAGCCTTTCAAGGAACATCAGTTGTGTGTGATATTTAGCTTTGTCTTCCTAGAAGTTTAGTGCATTCACACAGCAACACTGCTGTGAGAGAATGGATTTGATGTGTCCTCACACACAGTGACCCTTACCACCACAGTATATTCTGGGACTCCAGGAGCATTTAATCCCATGGGGCCCAGCACTATTGTTGAGAGTTTCAGGGCAATTACCAAACACAAGGAACTGTACTGTGGGGCAAAGTTAGGAGAGCCAGCTGCAATGCTTGTGGCTTCCCATTCACTCTCATGAGAAACAACTGGAGATACCACTGGTTCACCCATACATCTGCAGCCAACTGGTATAACCAATGCTTGTAAATCACCTAGGATGGCATCTGTGAGCAGATACACCCTATTGCAAGCACAAAACATTCTAAACAATGGGTGACTGCAACAGTTCATCTAGTTTAGAGAAGTCCATGGATGTTAGCAGATACCTGTACTCACATGGTAGGATAGGCCGAGTTTGTAAAGGTACAGTCGTTCGATTTCTCTGCACAGAGTGAAAAATAAAACACACAGGTTCTTGTGTTCACAACTCTCTGTTTCTACCCAGAAAAGGAAGGGTATTTAATCTCAACACTGTACGACAGCCAAAAGGAGTTGCCCACGTCAGTTAAATGTCTTTAGCCAAGTGCAGAGCTTCCAGCTGGGAAAGGAAAACCTGAATAGTGCATGACAATGCAGCACAATACCACCCTGCCAGATTGTGCATTGAAAGGCACAATAGAAAACTCCTCTTAAACCTTCCAGAATCCAGTTTAAGAGATAAAGAAGGGCCTAGAAGAAACGACCTCACGTAAGTGAGAGAGACTGAAGATGGGGGATTTTCGTGATCCATGCTGCACTTTGGCATAAAGACCTGATTCTCAACTGTGAAATTCAGGGGCTTGCATTAATCGAAGAGCTACTTTAAAAGAGTAACTATTTTTTGGATTGGGATTTCATAAATAAAGGCACTCAAAGATACTATGGTGATGAGGGCACATGAGGATCTAGAGCGATAAATACCCTTACTCCCACGAGCAGCCCAACTGAAGCCAAGGGAACTACTTGCACAAGTAAAGGTGTGCAAGATTCGCCTTTATGTAAACTTCCTATTATATATAGTTTCCAAAACCTACTTTCAAATTTTAATTTAGCTCCAGTGATCATTACCCGTAATTCTCTATATCCAAAACACCGGAATGTCAAGAAATACCGAATTGTTCATGTAGCCTATTAATATAGGATTTCAGTAATTATATCTAGTCCCATGACTTCAAATGGGAAAATAGAAAACGTTCAGCAGAAGATCATTTATTAATTACATCATGTGGCACTCAGCAGCTTCTCTTGGCTGAGAAACAGGGAAACATTTTAGTTAGTTCCAGTTAGTGGGGACTTGCACTTGCCATGCTTTGCTTTGAATCTCAGATTTGAATGAACCCAAATATCAAAATAAAACCCTTTAAAAAAAGCCAGGTTCAAACTTGGAAGGAAATTAAATCTATCCAGACCTCTTTTTCTCTCCCATATATGTGATTTTATTAAAAAAGTAAAGGGTTATGGGACATAAAGGTTATGTGTTTCAGCTAATCAAATCAAATTCCTTGATTATCTGGGAATTTACTGGATGTTCTATATCTGATTGTTTCCTATAGATTACTTGAATAACCTTTGTCCTGACTCTGCAGAGTATGAAGACACACAAGGTAATTTCAAATAGAAGAGAAACTCTGTATTAATATTATAAATAGTTAGGGGTGAGATCTGTCCCCAGAATGTGTGAATGAAACCCAGACTGCCATGGCATAGGCCTGATCTGAGGTCTCATTGCTAATGTAGGGGAAATCGCCTCTCCAGTATAAACTCTTTGAGCGGAGATTCAACCTTTTTGTGTCTGTCCAGAGCCAAGCATACTAATTATTATTAATACAAAAACATGGTCCTCAACTCCCAAAGGTATCAGAGGAGGCTGTGTCCAAGCAGTCATAGCTTAGAATGACCAAACTATATGGTGAAAAAATCTGCTAAGAAAACCTGAAACATCTGGATACAAAATTGAGCGGTCTTTTTTTCACAGGAGAAAATATTAGCCAGAGTGATGCTGTGTTTGTTAGTATAGAGTGTCTGAGGTAGCATGGGCCTACCGGTAACTTTTCTCTGACACCAGTGTAAATCAGGACTAACTCCACTGGGGTCAATGGAGTTTACAGAAGTGTACACCTTCTGTAAGAAAGATCAGATTCAGGAACCATGAGCATGAAAGGCATGGTTAAAGCTGAATTCCGCCCCGTTTCCGTATTTCATGGGGACTGGTCTCTCTGACTAGAAGTTAACATTCAAATTCAGCTGCTGGTTGTCTCTGCGCATCAGAGACCTATAGTCACATAAACATGGAAACTTGACCCACCTTCTAACACTGTGAGGAAGAAGGAGGAGGCAACCTTTCAAAGCAGATTTGAGGTCAAGTGCAGGGCGAGTGAGAGGGAGGTCATACGGCTGCTGTCTGCGTCCTACCTCACCTCCTCAGCCTGTGAATAAATAAAGACAAGCATCAGCTACAGAACTGGGATTCAATCCCAGATTTCAAAAACTCATGAAGTTCTGAATTGTTTGGGCTCAGCACATTGGGGCTAACCGGAGAAATTTAATTCTGATCTAGATCTGGGGATTCTGGAAACAACCTCCACCTTCCCAAAATTCAAGGTGGATGAAAGGGTTGATTCATATCCAGCTCTAGAATAGAGAACAGAGCAATATTTCTGACGGTCCCTTCAGATTTTTACTGCATGTGCTTGGGAAATAGCGAGGTTAAATTTGGGGAATTTCTATAGCTCCAGCATGCAGAGCCTACACACACAAGCATAGCCCCAACTTTTTGGTTCATTCCTAGAGCTCAGCCACTAATAAATCCTAGTCCAGTCTTGGAGTATCCCTGCTGAGTCTGGTATTTCTAAAGCAAAGTGGGGTGGCCTGATGGGTTTATCTGAATGCCATTACTCATACTTGCCATTACCCACTATGCTTGTCTATGTTCCTTTATTCCTTGGGCTCTGAACAGCACACATGCACTTGAGAGACAGTGTATCAAAATCAACTTGACAAAATGAAGAACAAATGAGGTGCTCAGAACATATCAGAATATGGCCTTCTAGCTGTCTTAGAATAATCTTTGTGGTCTACTCCCCCTGAGGTTATTGGGAGAAGTATAAGACCACAAGAGGATCAAGGCTAATGTTATATTAATAAAAAAAAATTACTGCCCTCGGTCACATCTAGTGTGAATCTGAAGTTACTCAATGGAAATGAATCGGGTTACTCCTGAGTGACACTGTATGTAATTGAAAGCAGAACTTGGTCCACTATTTAAAGCACTAACCATAAGCTTAACTGTCATGCTTACAAAAAACTGCAGCTGGAAGATACGTCACCAGGTGATTTTCTGAAATTCCAAAGCATTTAAGTATGGTACCATGAGCTTTCCTGTTTGGGGCAAGATTGGCTCATAGTATCATAGCAAGAGGCAGACAAAGGAAGGAGAGAGGGGACCCCATGTGGAAAAAAAAGCCAGACTGTTTGGGATCCTAGTTATAAAGGGCAGCTTTCCCCTGTAGGTGCCAAAGAGGCTTAGCCAACGCATTGCTTTAAAAGATGTATTTATAAAAAGGTGGGATACTGGTTGCTTTTCCTAGCATCTCATGTGCTATTTGCCTTTCTCTGTTGCTTCACTCCTCAGCTGCCTTACTCATTGTCTCTGAAGTTACAGACCGAGCCAACGACAGCATGCAGCAAGGGGTGAGTCCTGCCATGTCATGTGATTTGATGAGTGGCACTGTCTTCTCTGTGAGTTTGCTGAGGACCATGTGTCATCCCACTGTACTGCCCAAAAAACCTACATCCGTGTGCTCCGGATCTAGGCTACAGTGGTTAAATTCTGCTCTTGTTTATACTGGAGTAAATCCAGAGTAACTCCACTGACTTCAGTAGTTTGCAAGATGTAAGTCAGTACATAATTCAGCCCAAAGCCTTTGTTTTCTCTTTAGACGTGGGGTTGTTAATATTGTACACTGAGGAATGAGGCAGTGGGACGTTGGAAATATCAGGGACTCTACCTCCATTCTGGGATGTAAGTCAGGTATGTAATCTTAGCTGAAGATATCATAGGCTGGATCCTGCTCCCACTGATGTTAACAGCCTTGATCCTGGGTTAACGACCATGGATCCTGGGTACGTCTTCAGCTTACTAGCCTTCTCTGAAGCCCATGCTTTGCTGTCTTCATTACTATTGTTCCCTGCACTAGCTGGATTCATGCTAGTTTGACTAGCTTGTACTGTGTAGACGTTCCTTTATGCGGGTTTTAGGTTTTTACAGATGTGTAATTCCATTGATTTCAGAGGAGTTATTCCTGATGGATGGTTTTGATTACAATCCAGTAGCATGGACAAGATTTTCTAATATAGGGTCCTATTAGGTGAGCTGCCTACATATAGTCTGAGGTATCTTAAATAAAGAATCTGATCTTCAAAAGTGCTCAGCACCCACCTGATCCCACTGAGATCAATGTGAGTTACTAGTACTCGGTGGCTGGAGATTAGAGCCCCAAGATGTTAGCGAAGGTAAACTGCAGATACCTGTTCTTCTAGCCATTTGCTCAGAGAGCAAATCCTGTTTCCATGTAAGTCAGCAGGAATTTTGCCACTGGCATTTGTAAGAAGCAGTATCAAGTTCAGAATATAGGAAGTACTGGGCTTGATACTGATCTTACATATATTGGTACTACACCAATGGAACAAGTTCCGCTTGAGTTATTGAGAACTAGTATTTTCCAATCGGTTCCAGCGGAGTTCCTCCTGATTTCTATTGGCGTGACATCATGATCAGGGTCACTGTGGTTCTCTATGCTGCTTTATACCGGCCATTTTTATTTTATATAATTTTAACTGTGGCTCAATGTTATCCTTGAATTCTCAATCCCATTGACTTTAGCTAAAGTACAAGAGACAGAATTTAGCCCAAAGAGATAACTAAGAGCACCACACAGCTTTCTACAATGCCTTGAAACGTTGCCTTAGAAATACCTTCACAAAACAACATAAAATATTAATAATGTTATTTGTATAACAAATGTTCCTCCTCTCACCAAGGTACTCCACCTCTATGCTGACATTCAAATATGATAATAATTATTAATATAAATAATTCATAGATTTTGAAAGCCAGAATTCACCATCTGACTTTCTGCATACCTTTGCCTAAAATGAAGCATTTCTTTTAGGACACCTCTAACCTGAATTTAAAGACTTCAGGTGACAGGGAATGTATCACATCCCTGGGGAAGCTGTTCCAAAGCGTAATTATCCTCCCTCTAAGAATTCACATCTGATTTCCAGTTTGAACTTTGCTGACTTTAACTTCCAAGATCTTGTTATACCATTGTCTGCTACATTAAAGAACACTCTCGTACCAGATATTATCTGTAGGTAATTATATACTGCCATCAAATCACCTCTTACCCTTCTCTTCAATAAGCTAAATAATAATGATGATGATGAAGATGCCAAACATTCAAACTTCATAAAATGCACAAACCAAAAAATGTGCAAAATAGACAAACATCCTGGTATCAATATGTAAAAGAAAAGGAGAGTGATTTGAATTAAAGTATCGAACAAATGTTCTTGAAAAAGTGTTTATTTTCAGACAGGATATTAAAAGGCCATGATTTTAGAGGTGACAAAATGAATGAATTTAGGCAGAAGCTATGGGGCCTGAGGTCCACCCCTTTGGGGGTCTGCCGCAGTAACATACTTGTCACTGGTGACCTAGGATGCCTTGCCAGCATGGGGAATGAGAGCCTTTGGTAAAGAGTGGAATTCCAAGTGCTCAGCATTAATAGAGCCAGTCACTTGCTGTAGGACAGTTTTAAAACTGAAACCTTCATGCCTTGTTCAGAGGAAAAGTGGAAGCAGCTGTATACAGCAGATGAGTCCTTGGAGCCAAGAATGTCAGCTTTTGCTCACATCTGGGAAATGCTGTTGCTCGGGTTTGAAAGTCATGTCTCTGATACGTGTGCCAAGGCCATAAACACAGCCAGCATGTTGATGAACTGTTTTACAGCACAGATTTCAGTGACACTTCCCTCATGGGCAGAGACAGACAAGCCCTTGTGCTGCCATGACTTTTAATGTTCGTACGACAAAGGGACAGGTAGCAGCTAAAACTGTGCCTGTGTTACTAAATGGGAGAAAGCTGCCTTAACAAAGCTACTGTGAGCAGTAGTAAGGGAAGAGATTGAGGCTCTTATCCTGCTCCTCTTGAAGCCAGTATTAAAACCTCTGTAGGGATCAGGACCAGTCCCAACATTTTTTGCCATCTGACCCTAGCAAGTTTCTCCTTTCATGCAGAGATGGACTCCAGCCATGAAAGGTGGATCAGTAGTTTTCGGACCTAAGGTTTTGGTTTGCCCTGGTAAACTGCACCCTAGATAAGTTCCAAAGGGATTGCCTCAGGGTTAAACAGGGACTATGGATTTTTTTTCTCATTACAACAGGTGATTTGACCTCACCTTCCTCTATGTGCTGTTCCCCAATGTTTGAATTTTAACATCTATTTTGATTTGCTGTTACAGCCTGACCTGATCCTATGTCATACACTTCCCTGAATTTAATTTCCTCCCACTCTGTAAGTTCCCCATCTTCAAAGTGTCTGACGAAGTTGGATTTTCTCCCACGAAAGCTCATGCAATAAATAAATGTGTTAGTCTTTAAAAGTGCCACAGGACTCCTTGTTTGTTTTGCACCCTAGATAGTGGCCATTTGCAAAATTCAGATCTGAGTCTGGCTCAGTTTCTGAACACCCCAAAGTTGAGGGATGTTTGGATAGTGATTTTTGGTTTGAGACCGTTTCCACTCCTTTGTTTTCAAGTTTATTCCTCCTCCTTTGCCATCAGTCTGGAAGCAAATTTCTGTTACCCCGTAGT
>ML685770.1:11729935-11809465 GCA_007922175.1 Pelusios castaneus
GTTCCATGAGAGTCAAATTGCTGGTCAGTAAAAAGCTGTATTCCTTCTATCTTAACCCATGCACTTACAAACACACACGAATCTGCACCCCCTTCTTTTTATTCACAGATTATCAGTGCAAAACAGTTAACATGTGGCTCTAATTACAGAACAGACTCAACAGAGTCACTCAGAATACAGTATTAATAATGTGACACGTACCTGGATGAATTCCTAGACCAGAATTAAGACTTGGGATAGGAGGGAGAGTCCTGCTGGTACTTATTAACTCATCATACTGCACTTCCAACTGTGACAGGAGCAATGAATTATAGCCTATGTTTTCTATAGAACACCACGATTAATGTATTAGCTTTCTCTTAACACTATTCTAGCACCTTTTCCCCCGGCAACTTTTATCGCAGGATTTCAAAACACTTTACAAAAATTCATTAGCTCTACAGCATTCATGTGAGGTAGGAATATAATATTTGCATTTTAGACATGCACAAACAGAAGCACAACATAGTCCATTGTCACACAGTATTAGAGGCACCTATTGCTCTTAGAGCCATTCGGTGCTTTGAGATAAGAAAGGGATGTATTAACCTTTAAACCTCTACAGTCTGTTACAGGCCCTGAGGTGCTAACAGTTGTATATCATAGTAGCTGTTAACAACTGGTAAATTGTTGAGGAAATGTGTCCGCATAGACAAAACATTAATAACATCATTGCCGAATGGATACTGTAGTTCATGGGTCTGGACTGGATGGATGGGGTTTCTTACATCTGCAGTGCTATTTTGGTGGTGTTCTTTGACTGCTGGGTCCTACCTTGAAAAGGTGAATTGAATAGGGAGAATTTTTAGTATTGTTTAATGTGGCTTGAATGGGATGGGTCAGAGGATTGGTAATAGACTATGAAGTCTTTCACCTCTAGGTCATTCGTATGTCACTTGGCAGAGCGAGGATTAAAGGAATTATCTTCAGATGACTGACTTCCTCTGCAAAATTAGTTTGGTGCTTCTCAGTCCATTTCTATGTGGACAGATGTGCACATTTCAAAAATCAACATTGCAGCTGGCACCCACAAGAGAGAAGCTGAACAATAATTGGCCAGGGTCCAGGAGAATAAACTCCGCTCTCACTTTTAGAGAGAGTTTAATGGGCAACTGACTTGACTCACATTGGCAAGGAGGTACTGGGGAAGCAAGCACTGTCTGTTATGTGGATGGAAAGAGGACTTGGGTTTTGGAAGATGTCAGTCTGGCCCATTTCACCAAGGCTAACACTCCCTTTAATGAGGAAGACGACCTTTGCAAGCATTAAACATTCAGTGATTCCTTGATATTTCTTTTGAATGTTGTTTGTATGTTTCCATTTTCTGAGCTATGAATGATATTTTTAAGAGTGGCCTGCAAAATACCATCTGTTACTTCCCATGCTGCGAAAGGATATCTGAGGGTGGAGTAAGGCTTGAAAATACAATAACTGTACATTTTATTATGTCACCACACTGGGATCTTCATCTGGATGAGGTCTCTACATGCTTACATACTATAAATGTTTACTAACTAATAATTAGTCATTAATAACTAATAATTATAAATAAAGATCCTTTTCTTTTCTCACATTTCTGTTATGGTCAGATAAATAATACTGTGCCATTGGTCAGATAAACAGGTGCAATATTATTCATTAAAACACCATTTAAAATCATCTTAAAATAACAAAATGCACATATTGAATTGACTTCAGTTCTTTGCCCTGGGACAAGATCTGCTGTTGTAATTGCTGGCAAGCAATTATATCTGACACAAATGAGTGTTTAGCCTTTTAGTTAGTCATAATCACAAAGCTTACATGAAATACACGGAATAATTCTGTAGAGAAATTTAAATGTAGTTATTTTCAAATCTACAAATATACCTTTTTTATACCTATGCAAATACTGCATTTCTTTTAAAACTTAATTCCAAATATATTCACAATTTGATTCCAGGCCATTTTTGTTGATCAAAATGTTGTTCTTAATATTATCAAAAATGCCTTTTTTTTTCTGGGTGAAATAGAGAGATTTTGAGAGGTTTTATGTGTTTTCGGTGCAAAAGTGATGTTTGTTGAAATGAGAATTAAAATTTTAAAATATCAACAAGTTGATTTGTTTGGCTACAATTAGAAATGATTGTGCGTGAAAACAGAGTTGTATCCTTACACTTTTCAGGCTTGCAAGAAAAGAAAATACAATCCTTAGCTGGAATACATGGTTGTGAGTGTGTTGGTGGGATCTGGGCTGTTTCGTTTTGGAAAAATGGAGCTTTTCAGCTCTGCTTTAGTCTCACTTTAGGACTGTAACTTTTAACAGCAAGGTAAGCCCATTGCATTGGGCAGGACAAAAACAACCTATCGTGAGCTGTAGCACATCACGTCTTTGCTCACCACTGAGAAATGAGAAATATTTTCAGGATGCTCTGGAGATTCTGAAAGATAAGACTGCAGATTGTATAGTGAATAGTGCCTTCTGAATCTGTATGGACAAGATCATAGGCATGCCTACTTTACTCAACTCCTCTCTTTGTCAATGATCCTGATAAAATATAAAATGCACTGGAGTAGTCACTGAGGGATATACAAGTGATCCCAGTTATACCCAGGAAATCCCACTCACTCTGACCAAAATTAATAGAGGGCAGAAAAGCTGTCCATTGCCTACCATAGCAGAAAGCTGCAGCCAAGAGAGAAAAATTGTTAGACAATGGAGCATTTTCCCCTCTTTGCAGTGACCTGCATCAGGATGGCCCCAAGGCTGATGTCGGACCCTGTCGCTTACACAGAAATATAGCTGAAAATTTAGCCCCGAAACAACTAGTTTGGACAACATATTTTTAGACACCTGGCCTGAATGTATCCCAGTGAGGTCCCATTGCCTCCGCTGGGCAGACACTTTTGGTCTCTGACTGCAACAGTGTCCAGAAGAAACCCTGACAGAATCTCCTGCACTTGTCATCCAGATCTTTTGGTATCTCGGATTTCAACAGCATCCTCCGCCAAATAGAAAGAGGCCGGGGAGTATGAGGTGTCATCCTACGACAGAGGGGACCTGACATGCTGAGAGAGACTCTTTACCAAAGTTGTCAAAATAATGATAACAGTTAACTAAAACCTCTTCCCTTCCCCCACCACGAGTAGATGCTTCCTGATCTCATCCCTTCAATGGGAGTGTAGGTTTGGTTGGATTCACTGAATGCTAAACTGATACAATTTGCCAGACTCTTTGATTGTGTCTGTGCTGCTCAGGCCGGTTAAGCCATTAACGGTATCAGACTTTGCTAATGATCTTCCTGATCTCTGCAAGGCTTTTGAAAGGGAGGACTGACTTCATTAGATGCTCGCTAATTAACCTTGCAGACCTCTGGTACTAATCCATTAATCCTGAATCTAAATCCCATATAATCCTAGCAATGGTTTGAAAGATGTGCTTTCAATTACCCGTGTCACCTCTGAGAGCAGCAATTTGGTAAAAAGAGAGCAGTGTGTAGGCCGTGAGGGGGAACGTTGGGGAGTGAGGGGGTGGATAGTATACTTCACCTCCCTCTCCTGGCTTCCTGAAGGGAGAAAGTCACTGCAGAGCGTAGTGAATCAGTAATGGGCACTGTGGGTGGATAGAAAGTGTCACAGATCAGACAGACCAGCCATAGGAGGGAAAGCAGCTTAATGAAGCCCCACAAAACTGTTAGTCTCCAGCAGGGCTATTTGGGCATAAAATCCCATTTGGCCTAGCCCTGTTGGGGGGGTGCCTGTGTTGGATACAAGCTGCTTCATGTCAATGTTATCTCTTGGTCAGAGAAAGAAAATGCTAGGGTGGGGGTGAGGAGAGGGTACGTCCAGTTGTCTGAAGAACAACCATCATCTCACTTCCTAAACCCTTTTTCTCTCCCTCAGGAAAACCTGCAGAAGCTGGTACACATTGAGCACAGTGTCAGGGGGCAGAGCAACCTCCTCCAGCCAGGAAGGGTGAGTGCTGCCATCAGACCTTCTCTGATAAGGACATTGTTTTCAACCCGCTTTATTTCTCTCTGTGTGGATGGTGAGACTTCAGACCTCATGTCTACAGGTGTTGTTTACTGGGCCACTCCAATAAGAGTGGTTTATGTAAAAGCCCGTCACTCTGACAGCCTTGAAACAGACTGCCAAGGGTCTCTAGTTTGGCGTGACAGGAGCAGCCCCTATTTTCTAAGCAAAGTGGCAATCAGTTTTCCACGCTAGCTGTCCCCAGAGCTCACCCAGTACAGTGTATTTCGTTAGAGTCACCGTTTTTCTCTCTTAATATCCTTGTTTAAAGTTCTCAAGTGCTGGCAGGTACAGATTGGGAGCTCTGGAGTGTATTTGGCTGGGTGAAGAGCCTTGAGTGAGAGGAAATGACTCGTTTTCAGGATAGTTATTCTTCTCATTCCCTAGAAGTATTTTAATGCAATATATTATTTGTACGTGATATAGAAATAGAAATGTGCATCTGTTTCATAAACACACACACATCCAGTATCTAAATATCTCTTCACTAGCTTCCACAATCAATTCAAACTCCCTATCCTTACTTTCAAGCCTGCACAGTTAAGCTCCCAACCATCCCTCTGCTTACCATTCCTTCGCAAGCCCTACAAACACAAACCTCCCCTTCAATACAGCAATATCTTAAAACAAAACTTTTGTGTAACTCTCAAAACACACACACTATTAACCCGAGGCACCGTGATTCACCATTGTGGCGCTCACCTACTTTTTCCTTGTCCACAGGCGTGTTGTCGTTATCTTCTGTTAGATAATGTCTTAACATGGGGCCTGTTTTACCATCCCTGATTCATGAGATTTGCATGATTGAGCCCTTCAATTTCAAACTCTTCTGGAAGGGAACACTAGGTTGGATCCTAATCTCATTTCCAGTAGTGTAAATCTGTACTAATTCCCTCGATTTCAGCAGTTATTGGCTCTACTCCCACGTTACTGGCTATGTCTACCCTGGCAAGTTAGGTCGACTTAAGGAGGCTTAAGTCGACCTCACTTAGTCCCCATCCACACCAGGCTTTCATTAAGTCGACTTAAGAAATTCCTCAAGTCGACTTAATGAAAGCTTAAGTCAATTTAATAAGAACCGCCAGGTAGGTCGACCTAACCCTCCTTAGGTCGACCTCAGCACAGTGTGGACACTTAAGTCCACTTTGTTAAGTCGACCTAAGGGCAGTTAAGTCGACTTAACAAAGTGGACTAAGTCCACGTCCATGGACACCACTTTGTTAAGTCGACTTAATAAGGTCGACTTTAAGTCAACTTAAAGTTGACTTTATTAAGTCAACTTAACACAGTCGACCTAACTTTTTGTGGTGTAGACATACCACTGAGATTAGAAACTAGTCCATTGCCTTGACATGTGTGAGAAAGGCCATATGTATTTATGGTGCTGTATAAATAAATAAATAATGATAAGGGGAGGAGAGAGGTGGTTTTACACACACACAGTACATATATGATGTGTGTATGTGCATATATGCTGTAATTCTAATACTTTTGCAGTCCATGTTCAGCTGGTGTTTGTTGGTTCCTCCTCATTGTAGGAGAACATTTAAAAGGTATATATCCTTTTATCTGAGTCTGTTAAACGTTGGCTCCACTACCCTTCACTGAGTTATTGCTGTATAAACAGTTGATTAGCGGGGAAGTGAAGTGAGCAAGAAACTGCCCTGTCCCTGACAAATGTATAGTACTGGGATGAGAGTAAATGGTAAAGAGGCGCAACGCTGACACTTGGCTGACCCAGGACAGATGGGACCAAGCTGAATAATGAAGAGACCTTATTGTCACGAGGAGGATCCTCTCTAGCAAGGGTCTTTTTAACACACTCCCTTCACTTTGGGGGGTGTTCAGTGTTCACAGCAATGATACTGATGCCCCTGTTTCTTCTTTCAGGAGTTTCTTAAAGAGGGAACACTGATGAAAGTGTCCGGGAAAAACAGGCATCCTCGGCATTTGTTCTTGGTAAGGATATTGCATGGGGTTTTCACCTTTCTCATGTCATACCCTTGGTTTCCATGACTACTAAGGAAAGTGAATATGGCCCTAGACTACAGCTGAGCTTGTGCATCTTGGGGCTGTCAGCTGGTTTAATGGTTTAAATAGTAATGTAATGTTTTGGCACGTATAAATGAGTAAAAGATGTTGATGTCTAGGATATACTATTTGGGGGGAAGGGGGGCTCAGCACCTACACCTGGCACCAGAATTTCAAAAGAGTTCAGCACGATGAGAGTGGTTGTGTTGCAGACCTGCCAAGCCTCTCTGACTTTGGGCTAACAATTAACGAGTTTCTCTTCAGGGGAGTCTCCCAACTTTCCAGCCTGGCTTGTCTGCTCCAGTGTCTTGGCTCTCCAGCTAAAGAAAAAAGTTCCTCCTTTCAGGCTAGCCAAATCCACCCCCAGCCCCAAGCTGGGCACAGCCCCTTCTTTCTGGGGGCCTGTCTGTCTTTTGACTGAGGATGTCAGACACCCTTCAACCTATTCTTTGGGCTTTGCTGTCACCCCTCAGGCTCTCCCCTGAGTCTCTCCCTGCTCTCTACCAAGCACTGACTCTCAGGCATTCCTGCTAAGAATTTCCCTTCTCTCCCATTGGTTCTACACAAATTTCAGTCTCATCACCCCTCAGAAGGCCTGACTTAGCCACGCGATCTATCAGTGCCCTGATGGCTCATTTTTTCCGCTAAGTAGGATGAGCTAAGGGTGTCATGAGTGGCGCTGGACCCATCTCCTCTTAAAAGGCCACTTGCCCTGGGGGCTGAAAATCAGGTTCTAATTGCGGGATCTGAGCACTTAAAAATCTGCCACTGAAGTCTTCTGAAAATTTGGTCTCTGGTGTCTGACCAACAGAGAGGACCAGAAAGCTACAACTAACAGCAACTTCAAAAACATCTTTTGACTCAAGCAGTAGAGTTTTGTGGTTTGGAGCTCAGAGTGTCTAGTTATTATATCCGTTGTCTGTGGCATATTCTTTCTTTGTGGATACACAGTGTCTCTTCACATTTGGTTAGAGGAACTGCTGAATCTAATATCATTTCTAATGTGTTTTTGTTGTTGGTTTTTTAACATTCATGATTTTCCTTTTGCATTAGACAGTATTGCCTAGTGGCTAGAGCAGGGAAATAGGAGTCAAGACTCCTGGATTCTGTTCTCAGCTCTGCAGCTACTTCACTCCATAGGCAAATCACTATGCCTTTCTGCTCCTCATTTTCCCCATCTATACCATGGGATAATGATATTTACCTGCTTCCTAAGGGCTTGTGATGTTTAATTTATTGATATCTGAAAAGTTCTTTGAGATCCTCAAAAGAAATGTGCCATGGAAATACTGAGGAGTAGTAGTATTACAGTACTGTGTAATTTTCACTGGGGCAAACATGAAATAGAAAGAATATTTATATCAAAGTCATGCCACAGATTCTTCATATTTCCTCTTCTGATTATTTCATAGCTGTATGTAAAAGCTTCATTGCTTACTGCTCAGCCTCTCTGCCTGCTTCATCACAAGAGGTCAGATTGATTTTGTGGGGGACACTTCACTGCCTTGATGTTTCTTTGACGGCCTCATTGATTTCTGCAAAACTCTCTGCTCTCACTGACATAAACTTAGGTCAATCCTGAATGCGTTGGAGAACCTCACTCAGAAAGCACACGCTAGAGCAAAAGCCTGAGAAGTAATTTTATCTCCCAATTTACCCTAGAAATAAGTCAGATTAAAGTTGTGGTTAGAACATGCCATCAGAATGTTGTGTGTATGTGTGCAGTGGCTTCTATGTTTGTAGGTATGCATTGTGTAAGTCTCTGTTGAGTTTATTTGCGTTCTGTGAAAAAGGGTACGGGTCTAACATGGCTGTGTGTGTGGCATACACATGCATGTATTTTGTGTAAGTGTGCATATGTTGATGAATGCCTATTGTGTTTGTGTGTTTTGCAAGGCTACTGGAGCTGGCTGTCTTGTTGTAGGTCGAGGGTATTGTTGAATCTGGTGTTTCCTGGCAGGATGTTTGGTGTGTTTTGCTGGGCGCCTGTTTCCTGAGTCCAGTCTCTGTTTACACGGATGTTGGAGCCTCTCTGCAGAGAGCACAGAATGGGTTGCTGAAGCTGGCAGACCTCCTAATCGCCCCCCGACTACAGGACTCTTCGACTCTGACACTATCTCTTATCTCACACTTCCAAGAATTTCTCTACAAAAGCTGCTTGTGTTGGATGTGAGGTGGGGGGAGCCGCCATTGGCTATGAGATTTTGCTCCACACTCCAGACAACCAGGCTGGAGTTAAACAGGATTCTGATAAACACACCACCATCCCACCTTCGGGCTCAGTCTTGCATCTTTGAAGTTATTAGAAGTTTTATCGTTCATTAATTGGGAACAGAACAGGACCCCTAGAGAACAACCTTAGGCAATACATGAGTGGCAGGAGTTTCTCAAGAATAAATGCACTAGATGGCAGTGTGTAGGGGGTTCTCCACAGTAGCCTCTCTGGTTCAGTCCCACTCTGACAAACAGAGAAAAAGACCCCCTGGTTTGTGGTTACCAGTATTTACAAGGTGCACATGAATTCCCCACCACTTTACAGTGCCTTGCTTGGGCCAGCAGTCTCTGGGACCGTTCAGGAAAACAGACAGAGCCTTCACACTCCCTTCTGGTCTCTGCTCCGCCCCTTTTCCCATCTGGGCTGGCATATAAACCCTCCTGGATCAGCTGCTGCCCCTTGCCTAATCAAGCCTGGGCAACTGCTCAGCCTTCATAAGCTGAGAGCTGCCTCCCCGCAGGTAATCAGGCACCAGCCCAGCTAACCAGCTCAGCTGTCCTTAGCTATTTAGGTTGGAGTGACAGGGGGTTGCAACCCAGCACTTTGTTACGAGGTGCCAAAATGTTCATATTAGGGGTGAGTGAACTTGTTTGGCTTGATTTTGAATCCACTTGAAAATCATAGATTAGAAAATTTGCTGGGATGTCTGACATTATTCGGTTCACATCGCACTTAGAAGTGACTGGGATGAAAGGGACAGCAAGGGATGAGTTAGAGCAAAGGTGCCCAACTCACTTCCTTCTCAGCCAGGTCCCAGAAGAGTCACTCTTTCTGGAAATGTCTTCCTTGACTCTGACAGAGACAGAGAGTTGAGGGGCACAGAATGGAAATATTGGTTCTATCAATATCACCTAGGCAGTTCAAGAACCCCAGTCTTTTAAAACCCTCAATGATTTTTGGTATGTTGACTCCCCTTTCTCACACCCCTACAGTGCACTATGTATTGCCATGCAAACCTCCATGACAGTAGCATCCGTTGTGGATTGCCCAATCCCAAACTGTTGCCCAACTGACTAATAACTATTCAGAGCAGCCACTTTTCACAGGACTTTCTCTTTTCTGGAAGTCTTTATCCTTGTGGCCTGGCACTGCAGTGTTGAGGCTAGCTCACCAAAGAGGTCTATGAAACTCTCCTTCGCCTTATGTAAGTACTTCTGTTCATCCCAAGTCTTGAGAACAACTCACCCCACCAGTATGCAGGTGTCGTGAGGACCCCTGGATGTTCTGGCTCTTCACAAGCATGGCCAGAAAAGCCTTCACCTCCCAGCCTCAGATACCTAGCAAGTGGTTTTCAAAACTTAAATAGAAACCAAGTCAAGAGGAATTTTACCATTCCCATAAGTAGAAGGAACACAAGGACATGGAGAACTGTACTTTAAAATCCTTAGGACAATCAAACACTTGGCAGGAGTTTCTGGAAATCAAGCATGGTGAGACCTGAGCATTCATTCTGTCCTCCATTGTGAGAAAAGGCCTAGGAAATGGAGGCAGTAGCCAGGGACTTTCAAGTGGATTGGGGCAGTTTGATCTCTTCTATCACAATTCCCCTGGGATTCTTGAAGGTGCCAGAAGGTATTTCATTACCTTTCAGAAGCCACTACAAGAAGCTGTGCATACAGTGCTTAATTTGTGCCAGGGCTGAGCCCCGGCATCTCTGGGCTTGCCATATCAGTTATGAAAGTAAAAATTGCTTGAGCCCCATCACCTCTTTCATGATAAATTATGCTCTGTGTGCAGGGAACTGTGGGATAGGTATCCAATGGACAATGCAACTGCAGTGGTGTAGAACGGCACACACGTGGCACATGGAACAATGCTGCAACTAAAATAGCATGGCTGCTATGGACCACTGGACAGCTGGTACTAACACTAGTACTAGCCATTCATTTAGCCGCAGTTAATTCTCTAATTAGACACAGCCAGGAAAAGCAACAGGCAGGGCCTCTCTGCCTCTTTTACACTGCATCGCTTCCCGGCAAACAGTGACATATTCATCCTAATTTCATTGTGACGAGCCATCGCTAGAGGGCCCATATAAGAGATTGGAGCCACGTTTTCTCCTCTGGATGCAGGGTGGCAAAACAGAAGGAAAAACAAACCCCACCTCTAATGGGCAATTACAAAAGAAAGCCATCCTCAATGCTTAATAAAATCTTGGGATATTAATCAGAGCTGCCATGGCAACAGTATGTACTGGGGGTCACAAAAGAGTGACTTAGGGTTTTTTTTTAAATATTTTTTTTATAAATAAAATAATCGGGGGTTTGCAGCCAAGGAGGCACAGCAATGCATGCTGGGAACATCCTGTCCTGACTATGGTTTTTTATGAGCTAATTTTTTGTAGCTTAGTGCCCTTCATTAGCTGCCTTTTCTGAGGTTTGGAATGACCCTGAAGAACGTGGCACTGTGAACTGGCAAATGAGAGGATTGCTTTCTCTTCTAATCCAGTAATCTTTGAAAATTCAAGTCATGCTTTCACCCATCCCCTCTCTCTGGCTGAATCTCCAGGTGGAGATGAAAATATCAGAAGAGAATCAAGGCCATTTTCAGATGCTAATAAAAAAAACAAATCTATCCATTTTTTTCTTAAGCAGCTGCTGTAGTTCCAGCTGATATTAGCATCAATTAAAAAGCCTATGCCTCCAGTAAGATCAAGCAAATAATAGTTTATTTCAACTCCTTTTCAATGAAAAGTTTATGATATGTTAAGGGAGGTAGACCTGTCTGATCCCCACTTTCCAATAAGCTGTGATGAATTCCTTTTCATGACTATACACAACCCCGGTTAAACTGGGAATCATAATATGAGCAGTATAGCGCATCTGTCGCTGCACTGATTAGATGAATGTTAGCACAGAGGCTAATTTATGAAGCAATAAGTAAATGATATAAAAACTCCATGACAAGCTATTTGTCACCTAGTTCTATGGAAATTCTCTTGTGATGCTTTTAGAGGCGTAAACACATCACTTTAAAATAGAGAGACTGCAGCTTGAGACTTTTCTTCCTTCTCAGAATTATAATTTCAATGTAATAAAAATATTTTTCATCTGAGGATCTCAAAGAGCTTTACAAATACTAATGAATTAAGCCTCGCCACTGGGAAGTAGGCACCCCCATTTTAAAGACAGACAACTGAGGCACAGACCCTACTCAAAGTCAGACAGTGGCACCACCAAGAACAGAACAGAACAGAACCGAGAGGTGAAATCCTGACCCTAATGAAGTCAGGGGAGCTTTTCAATGGACTTTAGCATGGTCAGGATTTCACCCTATAAATCCTAACTTCCAGTTACCCTTCTCTAATCACTATAAACTATTCTGTCTTTGCAAGAAAGCTGAACTACAATTGCCTGAGAAAACATTCAGAAGGGTCCGTTTTTCATTTTTTTGGGTAAGGGTCATTTTTTCAGGAAGGGGGTCAGCAGGGATTCAATCCAGATCCATTGAGCCCAATAGAGATACACCAAGGATGGGTTTGTCCCTTTTTGAGTCAAGCTATTTTATAAACAAACCAGGCCTGTTCTAGGCATGAAGATGGAACTTTAAGTAGGAGATGGATTTTTCTCATAAATGGAGCAGACCTCTCACAGCCCTTTGGTATATATCAGATGCAGCGCAAGCATCTGGTGATAGGATGGTCTGTTGGGGTTAACACAACAAACACTGAAGTCATGTCACCCGTGGACCTTGGAAAACATCACAGTGGAGTTCTTGGCACCTTTCCCAAGATCACGGCAACTTATACCCACATTTCACTCTGTTTCACTGAAGGACTGCAGAGAATTGAAGCCCATCTGATGCTGTGGAATCCGGGCATGCCCACTCCTCCTTACATTTTATTTGCATTCTCAATGGGGAGATAGCACAACGTTGCTTACAGCTCAGTGTGAAGGATAATGCTTCCAATACTAGGGAATGGTGTCTCTGCTACCTCTCCCAAGCCAATCTTCACACTGTTCCTTCCTCTCATGCCCAGTCTCTCATGGTTTCTTGGATGGCAGAAGCCAAAGTTTCTCCAAGTTCTGAGGACTAAGTTGCATGTCCAATGATAAGAGCCCCAGAGCTGCTAGTTCAAAGGGGGTTAGCCAGGATTTGCAAAGGCTGACATGGTTCATTGAAATCATCTGTAGCTTTCTCCTTAATACAAACAGCCATTCCACCTGCACTGAGCACTTAACAATTAACAAAAGTCAGAAATGTGCCTGAACCAAAAATCCAGAATCCAAACACTTTGGATTGAGCTTTGTAGAAGTTTGGACCTGGACCTGAACTTTGTGGCTCTCTCCTGTCTTTAGTAACAGTTCGTGCAATTTGTTACGTCGCTAATGACTTTAGGTCTCCCTCCCGCCCACGAATAATGCTCAGGGTTGCAAGACATATTGCAAATTATTGATTTTGCTTTTCTTTTCGTACAGATGAATGATGTTCTGCTGTACACATATCCGCAGAAGGATGGCAAATATCGGCTGAAGAATACCTTGGCTGTGTCCGGCATGAGGGTAATGCTTAGTTCAGACCATAGCTTGGCATTACATTTTATTTGTGGCTTATCGGCTGCCATGTTAACATTTTGCCAGTTATGTCTCTTTTCCAGTTGACTGAAAGGAAAAGAGCATTTTATCTTGAGTTCCTTGCATGGTCCAGGAATTAAACAGAAAAATACGAAGTACACAAAAAAGAATATCAAAAAGGTTGCAGATTAGTCTAACTGCCTTAGTTGGGCTGGCAATGAATAAAGTGAAGAAAACTCCAAGTTACTATCTGTTCATTCACAGAAGCTAAAGATAGAAATAGATCCTCTCTGGTTTTTCTCATCTCCGTTTCCATATAATACTGACCAGGGTTTTAGCAAGTCTGGTTTTCAACCCTTGCACCTCCTAAAACTCACACTCTTATTTCATTCTGTTCTCCAGGAGCTTTCACATCCATCCCCTTCCACCTGTGACAACTTTATCCCAGAGAGCAATATGGTCTTATAAAAAAAAAATCAGGAAAAGGGAGAAGTAGAATGGGTACAGGGCAAGAAATATCTGGCAGTCTTTGTTTTAAATTTATGGCATGACTAAATAAAGAGACAAGGGCAGCCTGCTGGCCTGTTTCCGTGGTACAGAAAGAATTACCCACACCTCCTTTTTCGAGCCCTTCCTTCGAGGCAGAGTTTTGTTCCTCAAACACAAGAACCAAGATGCAGAGACCCAGAGGCCTTTCTCCTTGCATCTCTTTTCTCTGCTCCAGGGCCTGCCACCTGAGCTCTTTCAGCCTTTTATAGCAGTCCTCTGATCCCTTCCCCACTGGGCTTGATAAGTGAAGAGGGATGATTGGTCACAGGTCTCCTGACCCTTAAAGGGACAAAGAACCTTTACACCAAGGCTGAAAGGATTAGTTGGTGATTCCCTACATTTTCTGTATCCCAGTGGGACGACATCTGGCATGTTGGAGGCTGAGTTTGGAATCACGCTGGAGAGCTAGAGGTTGGGCATGGGTTCTGTAGCTGAGGTGGAATGAAAACAAGGTGTTTATCTATGGAAACAGTTGCGAGAAGGTGCCACAATTGAGAGAAAAGGCGGCACGGAGTGGGAACTTCTTGAGGTATCAGGACACCAAACCTGAACACCCCTTAAATTTTAGTTGTTTTAAATCTAAGCCCTAATACAGATTTTGTCCCCTATCTTTATAATGGGCCAAACCTAAACTCTGGTTCTATCTTTCTCCTGTACTCCAGACATCACCATAGCACCTATACATGGACTACCCCCAAATTGGCAATAATATGGACCAAAAATCAGTCTAACTGACCCTGCACCTCACAGTCACATTGTGCTAGGCTGTCCACTACCTTGTACTCAGCAGCCTCTTAGGAATTGGGAACACCATGAGTACCTGACTTGGGTGGCTAACATTCAAACTGTTGGAGCTCCACAGATCTCTGTGCACCGAGAGTTGTACCATGTATTGACCATAGATGGTTAACCCACTCCATCCTTCATGTAAATGTCATTTGTTTCTAGGTCAGCCGCCCAGTGACAGAAAAGGCGCAAAACGTCCTGAAGATTGAATATGCTGAACATTGCCTGACCCTGTCAGCAAGGTATTGTCCTGTACCAGCCATGGCACTGGGTGTTTATTTTAGCTACATCTCTGGACCAATCCAACCACTGTCCAAGACTTAATTAGTGTCTCACTATTTTTCAACTCCATTTCAATCCATGCCATTGTGACAGATAATGGTTGAGAGCTTGATTATATAAAGGGCATTCATTTAAACGTAAGGTTTATAAGATGTAACTAATTCAACACTTATAATGAGTAAATAGCTGGGATTCAGCACCTGATAAGATTTTGAGCAGAGTAGAAAATCTATTTCTAATAAGTCTGAGTCTTCTTCCTTCTTATTCTATAACTTTTTCCATGTCACACTGAGAATCTGGCTTTGTCTATCTCTCCTTTATAACCTCACTTGTCAGCTCACATCACTGGGGTTACCAAAAGGCTAATGAAAAATAATAATTAGCCAATACCATGCCATAGATTTAAAGGCATTTAATGGTACTTAAAGGATGGTTAAAATTGAAATTAAACTTTACCGACAATGTAATGAGGTCTTTTTGTTAAAAGGAATTTTCCTAATGAGTTTAGACAAAGTTGGTACTGAGCACTATCCGGGAGGGCTTTCTCTGTCTTGTGATCACACACTGATAGTAGCAAGAATTTGAGCATACTTTGTTTTTCTTGGTTTTAACTCCAAAGGCGTCCAGCAAATATGGTGCTTACAGAGCAGGGAAACAACAACGAAAAAGGGGAAACAGATGATTTTCAGATGCATTGTTTAAAATTAAAATAATTTAGTCCCTGTGACTGTTGATCATGCTGATGAGGTTACTGAAGCTTCAAGAACAGAAGTTCCCATCTCAAGTCTCCATCTACAGTATAGCTGGAAGCACAGCAGCCTTCCCCAAATGGCATAGAACCAAACTAATAGACGGAGGGGGGTTTCTTTTCCACACTCATTCAAATCTTAGTCCTTCTCTTACAAGGAACACCTGCCATCTACACCCAATACTCAGAACCTGGCTAAAGCCCTTGAATTTAGTACCTTTTAAACTAAGTAATAAGATGTTTGATGTTTTTATCATCAGCATTGGATGCCATCCAACCCCCAAGGGTTGATACTGTGCACCTGAGCTACCACTGTCAGCTAAAAAAGCAAGAGATATACAGGTTTCTGCAAGCAGGTGGTACCTATATAAAACCTAAGTAAGGGTAGGTCTACACTGCAACTTGCAAGGGCGGGAGAAGAATTGATTGCAGCACAGCTGGACGTATCCATGCTAGCTTTAATCTAGCTAGCTCACATGCTGATAGCTATGAAGCAGCTGTACAAGCCCACGCAGGACCCCAGGCACTCGTTCAGACGGCAAGCCTGTGTGGCCATGGTTATTAGTAAAAATGCATGTTGCAAACACACTTCCAATTGCTGTGTTGACATACCCTAAAAAAAGTCAAGTGGGAATGTTGTTGTTCAGTACAAAGATACAGAAAGGCTGCTGAGGCATTAAGATCAATAACAGAATCCTGTTCTAGGCTAAATTATGTTTTTATTAATAGTGACTTAGCCCACAGGCCAATGCACAAAAACCAAAAGTATATTACAATAAAAGTGAACCCATAATTATAAGAAATACAAAATACATGTCAATAAAGATTTAAAAAACCAAACCAATAAACCAGATATAATCTCAGTGCCTTTGTCCTTATTTTAGCAGCTGACTATGCAAATAGGGCAATCTCTTGGATCACTTGTACTTTGCGACTTCCTAATAAATACTCTGTTTTCTGAGAGGTCATAGAAAAAGGCATCCAGAGTAAAAACACAGAGGCTATGTCTACACTAGAAAAGTTAGGTCGACTTTGTGAAGTCGACTTAAAAAGATTGACTTTAAGTCGACTTAAATTTGACCTTAGTAAGTCGACTTAATAAAGTCGACTTAACTTTTCTAGTGTAGACATAGCTCCTTGTCGACCTTATTAAGTTGACCTAACGCTTTAAGTCAACTGAATAAGGTCAATTTAGGCGCTAATCCCTGTCCACACTGGTTTAAGTCGATCTAATAAGGTCAATTTAAGCGTTAAGTCGACCTAAAACTAGGTGTTATTAAGTTGACTTAACCTTTCCTTAAGTCAATTTAAGGAAATGCTTAAGTCGACATAAGGAAAGCCTAGTGTGGACGCGGTTTTGTTTAGGTCAATTTAAGCCTCCTTAAGTCAACATAACTTGTAAGTGTAGGTGCACTCAGAGAGCCTCTTTGACCTCAAGTGGCAATACAAAATATAGCACAATAAACAGCAAGGTAGGACTTCCACCTGCTCTGAGCTACATGGACAAAGGCAGTTGCTTTCTCAACGCCAGTATATCCACCTTCTAGGAAAGCCGTATGCATGGATTGGAGATGGAGAGCTGCAAGAGCCCTGCTTAACATGTTATTACACAAACTATCTACATGCCTTTTTAACAAAGGGAACCAAGGTGACATAGGAACAACTGCCATGTCTAATTGCTTGTTAATAGCCTCTATTCTCAATTTAATTAGGACTTTCACCATTTTGTATTTATATCAAATTGTTCCAAATTATTGAATATACTCTTAATCAATGAAATTACGTGAGAAAGTCCTACTAAGGTATTCCTCTAAGCATAACCTTGGCAAACACTGTGGGTGCATACTACAAATGCGAAGACAAATTAGGATTACCGTACTGCACTTTGACAGAATAAAATTTATGCCTGTCCTGCTCTATGTGCGGCTGGAGTATTATTTGAAAGACCAAGAATCTTCATGAGAAATCAGTTTTGAATGACTTCTAATCCCAGAGGATCATTCCATCCCCTTATTCCTGTACCAAACAAAATTTGAGCACATACCTTACCTATTCCAGGCCAGTTTCTGTGCTGCACAGAAATCCCCTGCTGTTGGTAACAGTGTAGTAACAATTGGACCTTCTACTTTCCATTTGAGTAAACTTAATATAAAAGTAAATGATGTGTCACCGTGGTGACTGACAGCTTTATTACAATGCTAGACCCAGAACCCTTTTCCTAGTGTGGCAATGCTGGAGTTTGTAGGCTGTGCACTCTGAGTTGTTCACAGCCTCTGGAACTTTAGCAAAAATTCCTTTGATCCTTCATACAAGCAGAGAGCTGTAATTGGGATCAGGTCAGCGCCAATTGACATAACTCATTTTACAAGCCTGCAGCCATGTGTTATCCTCACACTTAGGAACTATAACAATCTGTGATTATTACCTAGAGATGTTTAATGGAGTGAGGAGAAGGTGAAAAGGGCCTGTCGGAGATTAGGCTTTTATTGACAGATCATCCTTGATCAGCTGTCCTAGACAAAATGACTTTGATTCACAGCATAAAGTCAGCCATGCTTTATTTTATTTTTTTAAAGCCAAGTCTTGGTCCTCAAGAAGTTTGAATTTCGTGGCAAATGAGAGGTTGATAGAGCCGGCAGCAAATTTTCATTCACAATACTCTGATGAAAACTGCAAAATCAGCAACATCAAATTGTTTTGCAAATTTGTGTCAGTTTCACCAACTGGTTTATTTAAAAAAATTGATATGTTTTGATTTTTGTGCTTTGAAACCACGTTTTGTTTTTCAACTTCCTTTTTTTTTTTAAATGCAAACACTTAATAAATAGGTCAAACTGAAACATGTTTTAATTTTGTTTATTTACCCAACTCAAGAATTGACTTTTCAAAATTTCCAAGGAACTGACAAATCTATTATTTGCTCAGTTCAAGAAGTATGTTAGTGCCACTTCCATTAACCTTTTGGAGACGAAGGATGTAGCTATTGAGTCTTCATTTGGCTAGTACAGGGGTAGGCAACCCCCGGCACGTGAGCCAACAGTGGCACACGAGCCCATTCGGAGCAGCACTCGGCCTCCTCTGTGGTGCCACAGAAATTGCCACTCCTGCCACCACAAGACACTCCAAGTGGCTTCTTTCAGGGGCAGCTGCAGTGCGGGGGTCCCTGCCATGTCCATATCCCAGGCATATCATGTAAAGAAGCCGCCCAGAGCGGCTCCTCTCTGTGGTGTGCTGCTGCCAAAAGGAGTCACTCCAGGCAACTTCTTTCCATGGTGTGCCTGGGAATAGGGGTCCACAGGCACGCTGCCGAGAGGAGCCACTCCAGGTGGCTTCTTTCCACGAGTGGGCCATTGGCACCAGCTGAGGGTTGAGGAGGAGGGGCCGGCATAGGGGTCGGCAAAGGATGCCAACCGCTGGGCTAGTAGGTTGGGAAATATAGGCATTTTAGGCTTAATATGCTTTCCATTCAAATGAGTCTTATTTCCCCTGCATTAGAAGTGGAGTTTTGGAGGGAAGGGAGTGGAGTTGGCTTTCATTAGTGGAAGGATTGACTAAGACTGTAAATCTTGGCAATGAGGTGATGTACAGTATTGCAATCCTTTGTCATGCAGCAACTAATGCAAGACCTGTATTATACACCTGTCCTGGACCCTCTTTGTTCCACAGGGTTGTTGAATTTTACAGAGGCTGGTGTTCTCAGATGAATGCTTTCTCACAGGGTACAGGGATTCTAAGCCAGGGTCATTGATCAACTCATGCGTTCCCGTGTTTGTTTGTTTGTTTGGGGTTTTTTTTAAGATTATGAAAGACAAATTGTTCTTAGATGTCTTGTTTGTTGGCCTTCCTGTGCACAGTCAGAGGAAATCACAGCTCAGCAGCAGCTTCCATTGATGCCACTGCTAACTTTACAAGGAATGCTCCTGGGAAGACCTGTAATGTGAATGCCTAGTATAGCTTGTGGAACACTGAATGCTCTGACCTAAGTTCTCACTTGGGCTTTACATGGCCCCCAAAGTAACCAGAACATGGCATCATTTATGATGGAAAGTGAAAGTGCAGCATTACCTCACCCAAACTTGCATAGAAATGGCTTTTGGAAGTTAATTTGGTGCTTACAGGATTTAGAAAGTGTTCAAAGTGGGAAGTCGGAGTACAGACAGGATTCAGGGTGGATTCATGCGCACCGCTGCTGCATACTTTGGCACCGTGGTATTCTTCCCTGCACATGTGGGCATATGGGCACCTCAGACAAGAGGCTACTCCTTCTCAGCCTGAGATGGTGAACAATTTTGAGCCCTTGCAGGAAAACTAACAGAGGGAAAGTGGCTAGTGGGATAAATGGGATATTGTGTATGCAAGATAACAAACACTAAGCACTCGGCTTCATGCCTGTAACTAGCAGAATCTCTGCTCAGGACCTGGGAGATTGGCAGGAGTTGGACTGGCAGATAAATGCACTACTAGCCATTTTTGATGGTGCAAGGGTGACATCTAATGGCCATGATGGAGAATCCCAGGATTGCATTCTCTCTAGCGTCTCCATCCAGAACACAAGATTTCCCTAATAAAAGGTCACGTTGGCATCTTGCCAGGATCTTGAGAACTGTAACTAATTTGCCTGAAATGAAGAAAACTGAAGCCAGTCTTGTCTCTGATATGAGCTGCAGCCTCCAGCAATTACATGTTCCAGCATGTAATTCTTCTTGACCTAAACAGCCAACACAGATGTGAGAAGTATCAACATGCAATGGTTTACCTTGATCTGAGCAATGCAGGCAGAGGCTACATGCCCTGAAATTCAATTCTCTTGCTTGGCCAGCACAGAGATGAAAGAAGCAGCATTGCACACTGCCACAGATGGTTTAGGTTGGAATTTCCATATTGCAGTAATGGCCACATTGGAAAATCCATGGATCAGATATGGCATTTTGGCCATCCCAATCATGTTCATAATGGCCCTAACTAGGTATCAATCCAATCAGAAATATCAGAAATCCAACATTTAATTTGGTTCTTGGGCAAAGAATTCATAATTCAATGTCCTCGTGGGAGAAGCAAAATGTCAATAGATTGGAGCCTTCTCCCTTGATTGAGACGTTTCTTGATTCAGTCACTGCAGTTCATGGCATTGTGTTGCTGTATTTCATTCCACAGTTCATGTTCCGAAAGGGACGAATGGTATAGCTGCATCAGCAGAACCATTCCAGATGACGGGAAAGCTCACACTGCATCTACCTTTCACAACAGTATTGAGGTAAGAGTGAATCATGATATTGCCCAAGAGAATGCAAAGCCATCTGCATAGTTAGAAAAGGGAAAAGAAAAAGTCCCTAGTGGTAGAAAATTCTGATTATTTTTATGTAAATCACCATGCCAGGGCTAAATGACAAAGGTCACCACAGCACTTACCTTTAATACCGAGCCTGCTGAGGCTACTACTGGAATTTTAAGCATGTCACAGTTCCACTTCGTACTATGGATTTCATTTAAGTCAATAGGAGTTTTGCCGGAGTAACACAAGATTTAGCCCTGTACGGCTACCGTCTTAGATGCAATGAAAAAATAAGTGTATGCTTTGCAGGTGACTGTAGGGAAGCAAAACTAGCCATTGGGAGTGCTTTTGTCACAATTACATCACAAAGGCTCTAAAACCCTCACCAAAAGGACCTGATTGGGACCTGACAATCAGTTTATACAGGTGTAACTCCATTGACTTCAACAGAATTATTCCTGGTCTATACCTCTGTGAGAGGAGAATCAGACCCAGAAGAGATTTGATGTGACTGAATTCTTTTCCTTCTTCTTAGATGAGTCTTATTCTCTCCATAGCAAACCTACCTGGGTGGGGTTACAGACATGTGCAAATAATGGTAAAAAGCAAAGGAATTTTGCTGAATAATGAGAGAAAATAAGGGCCAGAATTGCATCCCATTAATTTAGAATGACTCCATTGTCTCCAGTGGAGATCTGGATCAAAATCATGGTCTGGGTTACAAGTGAAATGAGTTTGGTGATAGACAGTTCCTTCCACAGATCATAAAATCATCCCGAAAGGTAGTAGCCTGCACAAGTCAACTTGACCTTCATTCTAAGGTCAGTACACTGAGTGCCATGCAGTTTATGGTGGGAATAAGGGATTTTTTGATTGAGACCCAAAAACTATCTGCTCTTTTTGGATATTAAAATGTCCCTGGGTCTTGTAATAAGAATCTGAGTGTGCTCAGGTGTTCTTAGCCAAACTTACACCCTGATCCTAGATGCTCACCTAATATAAAGCAGTGTAGCTCCATTGACTTCAGTGGATCTGAGCCAATTTACACCAGCTGTGGCTGACTCATACTGTTATATCAAAAGCTGTGTGTCAGTTAGCTACAACCTTCCAGCCCAGAAATGGCTGCATCTCAGTGCTACTATGTGGGAAAAGTTTGTGGAACACTTTGAGATTCTTCAGGATGAAAGAGGAGTCCAAGAGTGAAATAACAGGGATTATGTGTCAAGAATGAGGTGGATTGGCTGAACTGGGGGAGGAGAAAGGTGAGCACACAGGTAAAAGTGGGAGTTGCATTAGTAGAAACGTGTGTACTTTGGATGTCTGGATATTTCTTCACTTTTTGTTTTAAGCTAAGGGAAAGGCTGGGAATATCCTTGGGTGAGAGGCCTCCGACCTTGGTACCCGTGTCCCATGTCATGATGTGCATGAACTGCGGCTGTGATTTTACCCTCACTCTGAGACGCCATCATTGCCATGCATGTGGGAAGGTAAACGGCTCGTGAATTCAGCTTCTTTCAGATTCTAACAGCAGGGAAAGCTTTTGGAATAAGCCTCTTGGGTACACTAATTGCAGCTGTACTGACTGGAGTGCAGTTGCACCTGTGCAGAGAGAGGAGAATCTGGATCCTCACGAGGGCTGCCTGGAGAGCTTTGCAAATGAGAATTAAGCAGACAAATTGTTAGTGACTTTGGCTGCCACAATATTAAGATTCTGCTGAGTGGCAAATTAATTCCTAATAGCTGGGGACTCAGCCAAATGAAAGGGTCATGGGACATACATTGCTGAGCAGAGCTTTCGAATGGGACGTGCTGGTGGCAATCAGACTAACAGTTTTCCAGTTACTGAGTTACATTTTAGACACAGAAAGCTCCAAAGCCTTGGGAATGCAGATGCACAAAGTTCCTAGTCTCTATGGCTATTGTTCTTAAATCACTTCACGAGTGAGACATAGGAATTGCCAGACTAGATCCAGATCAGTGATCCAGCTAATCCAGTACTCTGTCTCTGACAGTAACCAGCATCAGCTACTTCAGAGGAAAATACAAGAAACTTGCTCTTACTTGATAATCTGCCACCAGAGACCATTTCCTTCTAACCCCCACTAATTAGTAGTGGCTTGTGGCCTGAAGCATTGGGAATTTTTAGATCCTTTTCAATGGTCTTGGTTCTTCTGTTAATTTGTTTTGTTATAATTCTGGATATCCACATAAATCTCCAATCTTATTCTGAATCCAGTTTAGCTCTTAAACTCAGTGATAGTTTCTGGCACTGAGCTCCACAGCCTACTCATGTCTTGTGTGAAAAAGCATTTCTTTTCACCTATTTTACATTTGCCACCTTTCAATGTCAGTTAATGTTCCACTCTGCCCGTTTAATCTGGATCTTAATTTTAAATTCCCAATCCACTGAAAGACTAACCTGAGTTCAGTGATGCTTCAGTTTCTCAAACAAAATCCTTCTCTGCCATTGCCAGCAGAGTGGAAGTATGGCATGCCAATCCACTTCTGAAAACAATACTATTAACAGCATTATCAGTCCCAGTTTAGTGGTACCATAACCAGCATGAATTTTGGTATCAGGGAATGTATAATCCACATGGAGATTACCAAAAGAATATTGTGCAATTGTTGTTCATTTTTATATTATCGTAGCAGATAGGACACCCAATCATGGAGTAGGACTCCATTGTGCTAGGCGCTGTGTAAACACAGAACAAAAAGAATCTCTGCCCCAAAGAATTTATAATCTAATGATAAGACAAGATAGATCAGATGGATACAGACAAACAGGATGGGGTAAGGGGAGGTGGTATATTTATCAGTACGATAGACAATGGTCGTGCCAACCCAGCAGCCTAACTGTTAAGTTTTCTGTAAGCATCATGCCAATGGAGAATTTTAAGGTGGGAATTGAAGGATAACAATGAAATGGCAATTTAATATATTGAGCTAAATTCTGCTCTTGGTTATGATAGAAATCTAAAGTAATTACAGTTAAGTCAGTGGAGTTCTCTTTATTTATACTGGCTTAGTCAACAGCCAAATTCGACCCATTCTGCCTCCTTCCCTGCCAACCAGCACAGAGGATCTGTTTAGTAATGTGCACTAATGTGGGGGAAAGTACATGTATACATATCTATTTTTTCTGGGGCAGATTGTATGCCGAAACTGTTCAAGAAACAAGTATCCCCTAATGTACCTCAAAGACCGGCTAGCAAAAGTCTGTGACGGCTGCTACTCAGAATTGAGAAAAAGAGGTGAGTCCTCTTCATTCCTTGATGGGTTGAATGAAAATGCTACTTGCATATGAAGGTTCTGCTCCGCTATAGGGAATTTATCTTCAAACATCAATATGAGCTGTATTAAGTCATACAAATGCAAGGTCCAGGGAAATAGTATGCTGCATGAAGGCTGAGAAGCTTCTACACGTCTACTCTGGCAATTTAAGTCGACTTAAGGAGGCTTAAGACGACTTAAATTAAGCCACATCCACACTCAGCTTTCATTAAGTTGACTTAAGAAATTCCTTAAGTCGACTTAATGAAAGCTTAAGTCAACTTTGTTACTATCACTCATTAAGTCGACTTAACCCTTAAGTCGACTCCAGGACAGCGTGGACATGGAGTAACCCTTAAGTTGACTTTATTAAGTCGACTTAAGGGTGGTTAGGTCGACTTAACAAAGTGGACTAAGTCAACTTAAAGCTAAGTCAACTTAGTCCACTTTGTTAAGTCGACTTTAGTAAGGTCGATTTTAAGTCAACTTAAAGTCAAACCTTATTAAAGTTGACTTAAAGTCAACTTAACTTTTTTAGTGTAGACATAGCCTTAGTGAGTTGGAGTCTCAGGCTATGTCTACACTTGTTCAAATAAGTCAACTTTGCTAAGTCGACTTAACATGTCTACACTGTAAATTCAGGTCGACAAAGTCGACCTTGCCAAATCAACTTAGAGCGTCCACACTGGACGCCTAAGTCGACTTGTAGGGGCTAGGTGGACCTGGGAGTGGTGCATGGTGGGAAGGGGGGCACCCAAGAGGTGCCCCCCTTCCCCGGGCACCCCTCCAAAAGTGCTAGGGAGCTCAGCATCTTCCCCATTGTACCAGGGTTCATGGTTCATGGGGGCTGAGCAGGACAGGGACAGGGGCAGGGTACAGGAGTGGGGTGGGCTGGGCTGTGTCCTGCCCTGTGGGTGAGCATGCCAGGTTCTGGCTGTGCCAGGCACCCTGGGAGGAAGGTCAGTGGGGGAGCCCTGGGGACCCTTTAAGTCGACATAGGGCTATGCCATGTCTACACTGGCTTAAGTCGACTTAATACAGTCGACTTAACCAGTAAGTCGACGTAAAACTAGGTCTTATTAAGTCGACTTAAAATTGCCTTAAGTCGACTTAAGGAAACTGTAGTGTAGATGCAGAGTAAATTCAGTCGACTTAAGCCTGCTTAAGTCGACTTAATTTACAAGTGTAGGCGCCCCCTCAAATTCTTCCTGTGACTTTTTGATGCCCTACTAAAATAAGCAAGAGTAGCACAGCACTGACCCTATCAGCGAGGTCCGAGCCAAGTGACAACTAAAGGCTGTACTGATTCGGGGCTGTGCTCTATTCAGATCTTCCAGGTGACATGTATTGTCACAGGTGACTCCGAGGTTTGTAATTCAGGTGATGGCACTGACTGCAGTGCTAGTGTTCCTGTTGATAGGGTATAGAGCTTGTTGATAGAGCATAGCCTGGAGATGGAGTAAATAGTCTCCTGTGCTCAGAACACAGAAGAGGGAAGTTCAGGCTTGAAAGAACTTCCCCGAAAGGAAACTTTTTTTTTTGCCATGGAGGTGGTAGTGCACAGATGTACTGCTGGCAGGTCATTAAATGTCAGGACACAATATAATTGTATTTCTTGTCATCTTTCACACAAAGAGTATCCCAGATGTGTTTGCAGGGAATGCTTCCACCCTAGAATGCCATAAAGTCCACGGACTTGCAATTCTGTTAACCAGACTTACAGGAGAGTTTGACGGAAAATAGCTAAAGGAAGATTAAGCAAGATTAGGCATCGTATTTTCTTGTCCCTATTGCATTAGCCTGGAGTTTAACATCTCTGGTCATAGACTTAACCCAAATGTATGTACCAGTTAATCCATTCTTTTCCATTCCCCATTTCTCCTAATATTATAGAGCGGCCAGTAAGCATGAGCTTCCCTCCAACTTCATCCAGGTTTTCAGGCAGTGCCTTCTCCTCCGTCTTCCACAACATTCACTACTCATCCTTCAAGAAACAAAAGAAGATCCCTTCTGCTCTTATGGAGGTAGGACCAAGGCTGCCTGCGAAAAAGCAAGGAAACCAGCCTTAGGGGACTGTGTATTGGCACTACACCAGCTTTCAACCTGTGTTTCTAATGTGTTCTGTATGCTGTGGATCAGCCTGCGGTCTAGACTCTAGATCCTCTGTATCATGAGGTTACCTTTTACTCAGTGGAATAGGATGGAATACAAAACATTTCAAGATCTGATGCTATCACTATACTTTCTGCTTCCTATTAAGACCAGCTCGGCTGACCATTTAACCTGCATTTCCCCCCAAATTTAAGTTAAATCTTGAAGTTTCCATCAACCCCAGAAACTGTTTAAAGGGCAGATAACAAGCTCAGGAGAAGCATCAGAGTAACTGGTTACAGAAGTCTCTAGCTTCAATGCAGATGTTTGGTATTGATAAGAAGTCACAGAGTAACAGCTGGATGGCAAAGACCTTACTCCAGCCCTTCTTGCTGTTGTGGCCCCATTGGTTTCAGTGGAACGAAGTTCCATTTAGTGGTCGTTAGAGGGCTACAAGCTAGCCCTTTGAAAGAAACTGGTGAATGCAGCTGTTCTATTGTGTTACCTGTAGGTCACAATGGCCTATCTAAAACAAATGGGTGAAATGCTGACTCCATTGAAGTTAATGGCAAAACTCCTATTGATTTCATTGGGGACAGGATTTCACCCAAATGTATTTCTGGAACAAAGCACCAGATTCAAAATCTAAGTACATTGATATCCTCTGACTACCCATGCTGTCTACCCACCTAAACATTTAGGGCCCTATCCTGAAAATTTAACTTCACTTACCTGACTGCAGTGAGAATACAATCTGACCCTTCTACTGGACATGTAGTTATCCTCTATGAAAGAGGGGGAACAAAACACAGGACTCTCCTAACTTTGTCTGTTATGAGTTGAAACAGAGATAAATGTACCACTACGTAAAACATTCATGGAAGATCCGGTACTGCATAAACCAACATGATTACAAAAGGTTAAGCAAAGTTAGAGCAGTAACATTTTAGCTCCAGATAGTGAGGAAAAAATAGCGATTGCCTCTTTAACCACAAGGCGGCAGCATATGTTTATTAGAATGAAGCTTTTCTACAACAATCTTGATTCCAAAGTCAGTCCTAGGTGCCTTACACATGGTCTGGACTGTCTCATGCTCAAACCTGCTACAATATAATATTATACATATAGTTAATTCCCCCATTGTGTCTTTGTTATCAAAGGCTGATTTTTCAAGTCCCTTTCCCCCAGTTGCTTCTTTACTTTTATTCAGATATCAGTCTTGTGCATTATTATAATTAATATATACTATGTTGCAATTATATAGCACCTTTCACCCATGGATCGCAAGGATCTTTACAAACACTAATGAATGAAACAGCAACATACTTCCCCTTCCTCCAGGGAGACAATTATTTACTCTCCTTTCCTCAGTATTATTATTTCACAGGTGAAACTGAGGCATGGTGAGGTGGCTCACCCAAGTTCACACCCCAAATCCATTTTAAAGACAATAGAATCCAGTTCCCCTCTGCTTTAGCCACAACACCATCCTTCTCTTTTTGAAAACACACCTTTGAAATTATAACAGCAAGGCAAGGAAAAGGGACAAATCCAATTCTTCAAATGAGAAAAGAATTTGGCCTAAGATACTCTAAAAGTTCTTATGTAGAATAGCATCTTTATATTTACATTTTTCTCAGATTTATACCATCTCTGTGTTTTTTACTTGCTGCTTGGTTACATTATTAAGGAAACAGGCATATCCGTGTAGCTTTTTTAAAAATTGACCTTGTTTATAGTATGCTTCCTGCTTTGAAAGGGAAGCGCATGTGGCGTCATGAATCCCTTGATTATTCACTGTGCAGGTGGCAGCTTCAGGAGAAGGATCTTCTATCAGTGGCTATCTCAACAGATGTAAGAAAGGCAAAAGGCACTGGAAGAAGCTCTGGTTTGTTATCAAAGGCAAAGTCCTCTACACCTACACAGCAAATGAGGTACTGATGTGACAGAATTTCCCAGTCCTGTTCTCAAGTTCATCTTCTCACTCCTTACATGTGAAAAATGCGATTTGAGGGGTGTGTCTACTGGTTTTTGTCTAGTCATTCTTTGGAAATAACTTGTGTTGATGCAGCACCTCAACATGTTATGGCATCCCACGAAGCTGGAAGTTGGCCTGGACTTCCAGTCACATCCCTTGCCTTGCCCTGGCTGGGCTGTTTTCTAAATTCCTATTCCTCACTACATTTGTTACATTTCATGCTGATTGTGAATGCTCAGTTACAAGAGGCCTGGTTTCATTTACCAAGAAGTTATTGCCAATCAAAAGAAAGACTTAAAATCTTCTGACTTTTCTCTAGTGCAGTGTCCCTATGTTGTGAGAGAGTAGCTGAGAACTCCAATTGTTACATAAATAAAAGCACTTTCTAAAGAAAGATCCCAAACTTTGTCCGATCAAAATGGCAACTTTCCAGGAGCTAGAGGACTGCCCCGATTTCACAGGAGTAGATTGGATATGCCTATGGGGTAGATTGCAGCTATGAACTGGACATTCAGGTGGCTTTGATTAACAGGAAAGCATATTGATCTGAGTGGCCTCTGCATATTGATCTGAGTGGCCTCTCCCTTTTCCTGTGAAAAGGAAAGGTGGCCATGAGCTGCACCACCATTGTAGAGAAAGATGCAAGGGCTGTATCTGACTGACGGGCTCCATACCTGGCTGAAACAGCCACTTTTGCTAAATGAAGAAAGACACAGAGCTCACCTCACAAGCAACTGTACTAATACTGCCTGACATTTTAAATCTTCAAAGTGTATTGCAAACATTAGCTATTTAAACTTCTTATCATGCACAAGTGGTAGGGAAGTATCTCCACTTATAAATAGGTGACACTGAGGCATCAAGAGGTTGCACTGCATGACTCGATGAGCATCACAAACCAAATCAGGGGAGATCAAGGACTAGAACTGTGGTCATGTCGACACCTCGTCTGTTTTACCTGTTGGCCTAGATTTCCAGTCAGTGGTTAAAGTAAAACACCTTGAGCCTGATTTTCAGTGGTGCTGGGCAAGTGTAGCTCCCACTGACTTCAGTTGGTGCTGTTTGAGTTTAGAAAAATCAGCCCAAGAACCAAATCCTGCCCCTCTTGGATTGCATCACTCCACTAACATTAAAGGGATGCACGTGCTGTTAGTGATGACCCCTCTTGAGATGTCAAAGAGCAGTGGGTGCTTAACCACAGTGTATGCTTCAGGCTTTGGCTATATAATTATCCTAACAGAGATAAAATAATGTAAAAAGACAAAAGACAAGAACCCAGTATTACCTAAATAGAGGTATAGGGACCAACTGCAGCCATCAGTAACAGTTAAACTGCAATTCAATTAAAGCTTATTGTTTTTCTTTATTCTACTTGTACAGTGAACTCTCTGGCAAGCACAATTCATGGATGTTTCTTGGGAGTAAATTAACAATGAATTGTATTACCAGCTCATAAATTTTAAAGTGGTGTCATTAGAAGGAAGCCTGCTGCATGAGACAGTGAACTCTTTTTTTAAAAAACTGCTGTGGTTGTGTGGGAGGGGGCTAGATGCCACCAACCATACGTGTGGTACTCGGTAAATAATTGCTTAGGGAACTGGTAACGCGATACAGACTTTCATCTCTATTGCCTTTGGTACAAACCTAGCCAGAAGTTAATTATAAATAGGTATTGATCCCATCAGTTCTTAGAGGTCTATAGTTTGGTGATATAAAGTCTGATCCACTCTACAAAAGCCATCATCTTGGCTAATACTAAACTGGAGCCTCTCGAGTCAAAGAGGACAGAATGGACCTGGAGATTTCTATCCCAGCAGTGGTTCTTTGAGTTGAGGGTTTTGGTAGCAACATGTGAGGGATGCTTGATCTACTCCTGCCCAGGCCGAATTTACTAACTGGACAGCAGAATTCTCCAGAATGGTCAACCCAGTACCAGAGCATTCATCTTTATTACAGTACTATTATTGCAGCAGCTTCCAGCAGCTCTTTCAAGTTGGACTCTGAAAAGACATCCCTTTCCACAAATAGACTGCAGCCCATTTGAAAGTGCTCCTTTTGAAGTCTGTTTCTCCTTCTGCATTCATTTTTAGGATAAAGTTGCCACAGAGAGTCTGCCTTTGTTGGGCTTCACAGTTGCCCCAGAAAAGGAAGAAGAAAGTACAGATGCAGTTTTCCATCTTTACCACAAGCAAACCTTGTTTTATAGCTTCCGTGCAGAGGATGACAATTCAGCACAGAGGTACTGTGCATGGAATCGCTCACCTACATACTAACCCATGAATGAGTATCAAGTATAAGCAGCTCTTCACCCCCTTCATTTTGAACTCAGTTACAGATAAGAGTTCTGAATATGCTAATTAGAGCCAATTATAATACAATTTATGCTTTAATACCATCCAGGCAAGGTAGAAATTACTCCATCTTGGCAAGATAGAAATTTTACTTTTCTGTATAGTGCAACTGCAGAAGTACAGCAAAACATACAAGGAGTCCTGTGGCACTTTTAAAGACTAATAAATGTATCACATGAGCTTGTGGGGCTCATGTAAAAAATAAGTGTCTTTAAAAGTACCACAAGAGTCCTTGTTTGCTTTACTGAATTAGACTGACACAGCTACCCCTTTTAAACTTGCAGAAGTTCAGATTCATAAATCCACATGTCGCAATCTGTCAAATATGATCAATGTAAGAAGGGTGGTTTATATGAATCCTCTATTTGATAGTTTGATCTTTAATGAACATTTTCTAGACTTCACATGCTTTGTTATTAATGCTCCATGATAAAAATCATGGACTTATAAAATTATGCCTTAAAATGTGCACACAAGGAAGTGGGTAGTTATGACGGTTTGTTTCTCCTCCCCCACTCCCATGGTCTCATCTCTCCCTAGCCCCCCCATTCAGATAGTTCATCTAATTTTCCCAAGATTATACAATAAATCAGTGGCAAAGCCAAGATTGGAACCTAGGAATTCTGGTTTCCAGGACCCTGCTCCAATCACCAACCTAAATTTCCTCTTTAGACAGAGCTATTATATGCAATTCAATCTTCTTCGAGCCCTGTGTTCTTTAATATATGTATTGGCTTGAGTCTCAAAATAAAATCTGGCTCCTCTACTTTTTTCTTTTACAGGTGGATTGAAGCCATGGAAGAAGCAACCATATTATAGCAGTAATCAATCAAGTGGACTTGGAATAAACTTTCAGACACTTCTACATTCCCAACAACCCCTTTCTGTTTCAAGAAGCTGAGTAGTATATTTCAAACCACCTGGCTATACCCACTGGATGTGGACTGTTTCCAGATTGCTAACTTTCTTTTGCTTCCTTCCTTAAACATCCATTTTTTTAATTTTTTTTTTCACAAGGGGAAACTTTAAAATAGGGAATATATTTATGGTCCTCTCTGTCTGTGCAAATTCAACCTGCACAATAATCCACTCCCATAATCCCACCATAAATTAAGTTTTTATATCAAGACAAGAAATTGATATAAATTGTTTCTGAATTCAGATGGAAGTACTGGCTAGCAGTAAGTAACAGGTTCAGTTTTATGTACTCTCGAGAACAATCAACTTTCTTTTTTTGGTTTTGGTATTTACAATGAAATAAGAAACAATGCAGTAAACCACAAATTCTCATTTAAAGCACTTTATTGTTTTATTGAACTACAGCTTCTTTTTTTGTTGTTCTGTTTTCCAACAAGCTCTGTGGACTGATTTATCACCAGTCCATTAACACATGCCAGCATGAAGTTGCGCACTGAATGTTAAATTGCTTCCACAGAGTATGAATGAATACATGCAATGTGCTACATATGATCTGCCAGTACACCAATGACTAGGATCCAGGGCACACACTTACCAACAATTTATAGTTTTACATAAATCTCTGTATAATTTATTTTTTAAGTTTCATTTCTTACCACTCCAGTACTTTAAATGCACTACAACAGCTCTCCAAACGACATGTTGAATACTGTTTTCCCCTGCAGACTGTGTCAGACTGAAATCCAAAGGATATTTAATTTATTGTAAACCTGGAGTTTTCATTTGACACTGGTCTACTTATTAGTGTTAGATTATTTAAGTATCTGATAGAATATCTTTTTAAAAGCCCCCTGGTTTTAGCTTTGATGACTTATAAATAAACAAGAGTGGAGAAAAAGTAATGTTACAATAACTGCAGTAAAATGATTTAATGTCATATACTTGTAATGCTAGGCTGAGAAACAGAATGGTAGTTATATAGTCAAAAGTAGATCTTCACATAAAATACAACTCAAGGATTTACTTACATTAAAATGGGTTTTCAGGGGGAAATGTTTATATTCCTAGCATTTTAAAATATATTTTTCCCTCAGTAATTGGCATCAAACCCCAAATATCTGCTTCAAATGGTGACTGGTTAGAACTGTCCATATTTTTTAAAAGTTTACAAGATGTATTCAAGTGAAACTAGTCAGTTTTATTTGTCATTTGAAAAAACAATTACAAGTTAAAAATCAAATATGAACCAAATCTACAAGTGAAATCCAGTTGTGTCGTTTTGGTGAGACATCTCAGTCTCTGACACAAAGTTGCCTCAAGTACAGACAGTCGTATGCTAGGAGTAATTAATTATAAAAGTAATAACTTTTGAATTATCTTAAAAGTGGGTAAAATCCAATATTAACTCTGTACATTGTATGTTACAACCATGGCCTTTCTTCCATTAAACTGTAAATGGTTTTTTAATTTTTTTCCCTTTAAAAAAAATCATTTGTTGGATTTGCACTGACAAAAACAAAGAATGTTAAATACAAAGTATAACAGATGTAAATCACTAACCATGTTTTCAAACAAAACAAAACTGCACTACAGATAAACAACAGTATTATGAACATTTAGGTGCTGACAATTATGCTGAGATCCTCAAAAGGCATTTAGACTCCTAACTCTGCCAATGAAATCAGTTGATCCCACTGAAATCAATGGGAGTTATGTCCCTAAGTACCTTAGGGGATCTGGGCCTTATGACTGTTGTATGAAGTTTTCAGTAACAGGCAGGAAATGAGTACATGAAAATATTTTGTTGTAAAAAAAAAAAAAATACAGTGCTATTAAACTTCTTGTTTTAAGTAATGTGGAAAAATAAAAAAACGCAACATACAATTCCACTTTCACAGGTTTTTCCTTTACATTGTAACTTTCTTCCTTATTTTGACCTTAGCATTTCACTCACTGCTCCTATGGTTTTAACTAGCACTTACTCTGAGGCTGTCGTGCCCAAATCTCTAAGAATGGGAATCTCCAGTACCCCAAATTTTGAAAAGGAGAAAACGAAGGATGGTCCAATAGTTAGGATGTTGGTTAGTACACGGGAGAATTGGGTTCAAGTCTCCTCTTCACTATAGACTTCCTGTGTAACCTTGGGTGAGTTCCACAGCCTCTAACTCCATTTGCCATCTGTAAATTGGGGTTTACAGCACTTTCCTATCTCACAGGGGTGTTGCAAAGATAAGCACATTAAAGATTGTGCAGCGTTCACACACTATCGTAAGAGAGGACAAATAAGTACATAAGATAGGACAGCTCAGCTCCAGGACAGCATTGCTGCTGGGGAACCAGGAAAAGGGAGGCCATCACAAGAGCCAAATTTTTCAAAAGTGACAGTGATTTTGGGTGCCTGTGAAGCTAGAGGGAATGGTTAAAAAAACATTCATATGAAACAGTAGAGTGATGTTTGTTTTGTGTGGTTGGTTTTGGTGGGTGAGGGGAAGGGTCTAGATGTTCCACAATAATTGAGTTTATTTTAGTATAGCAACCAACCATATGTTGCGGTGTGATTTTTGGAAGAATAATTTTATAGCCGACATCAACTCCTTTTCATCATACTCGCAATTCACCCGAACAGATTTTATGAACTGCACTGTTTGACAAGGTGTCTTAATTCTCAACTGTAACCCTTTTGAGCTCTGTATCTAACACTGAAAAACCAAGCCAGTCAGTATTAGTAGTACCCTTTATAGAACTGATAAGGTTTATTCCATTTTATGTTAGGCATCCAAATTCATGCAAATTAGTACAACTTTCCAGTGGACTATAATTAAAGGGGACATAGGAGAGTGTATAGCATATAGTCTATATTAGCATACGAAGGATCATAAGAACATGAGAGATTAGAACTACACACACCATGGTTCCTGAACTACTGATGAAGAGGATACAACATTTAGTGATGGGAAGACAAGCTTGACTGGGCACTGTGTGAACAGTCCATATACTACCTAACACACAGTAGTTTGACTTCTAACTAGAGCTTTAACCATTTTTCCCCCTTAAAATAGGCAATTTTATCATAGTCAAAACGTTTCATGGAGACAAACTGAGTACATTTTGAACAAGATTTCTTAGGCCTAGAGTAAACTCTCCAGTCACTGCTAGACAAAGACCTGAATTAAAAACAAAAAACAAAATTGACTTTTGACACAATGCTGTTGCATAAAAACATTTAAGAGGTTTTGTTTCTGTTCCACTGCAAAATTAAAACAAGTTTCAAGGCCTCAAAAGGGATCAAGAAAAGGAAGTGGTGGTTCCAGCCAACTTTCTAATATTGCCACTTAACTATGTGATTTGGGAATGAGCCTTTTCAAAAAACCAGATTTTGTAGCCCCTTTCAAAATGTGGTGAGTCAGTGTTGGATCTATATTCTGTAATGAAGATTCCTTTAAGCTCTTTATTCATGCGATACATTTGTCCAGTATTTTCCAGGATTATTTCTTCTTTTACCTTTATGTCCTTTCCTCTATCTTGTTAACATTCAGAGACCACCGTATTTTTTACAATCCTAAATGTCATGATCATAGATCTACAGGAGATATACATGCAGACGCAACAATCTTTTTCTAGCAAAAGAGGTTTTTTTTCAATATGCTACCAGACCATCAAGATCACAAATTAATTTGTGAAGTTGTCCCAGCCACTAATATATAAATTACGTAGGGCAGATTCATGGAAATTATAGACAAATATCTTTTTTTGAGTCTATTCAAACAGTACTATTGGTGTAATGAAGAGGGAAAAGCAGTCAACTATTCCCAAAATTATTAGGAAATTGGTGAGATTGCTAAAAAGTTCCATGCTGACATCAGCATTCCCCAGTTCTTTCTAGTATGTCAAAACAGGCTGATGCATTCAAGTCTGATCCTTACTATGAAATTTGTGAGCTAGATGTGCAGGATGAAGTTTCCATTTAATATTAATGGAAACATTTCAAGGAAAATTTCAGCACTGCATTCTATTCTGACCGTGTCTGTGACTGAGAGCACAAAAATGAGATTGGTTTTGTTATCCCAGCAACAGGTGAAGTACAGATCATAGGTGGAGTTGGCAGCAATGTCTGTATGAAAGGTTGTCTAAAACTTCTCATTATAAGAGCCTGTTTTCAGTTATTTTGAGTTTTGCCAAACAAGCCATTTAGGCTGACATTTTCCAAAATGAGCACTCAACTCATTCTAAAAAAATTTTTTTTTTAAATGTTTCAAGAAAAATTCTGCGAAAGAGGCCAAGGAAAATTCTTATTTTGCCATATTAAATAATCATCACAACCACCTCGCTGAGGAGCCACTTTAGCATCAGGCATAAGAAATGAAAGGATTTCCCATGTTCCTCTTGCAGATGCCAATGCAGCATGATGGAAAAGAAAGAATTCTAACTCAAATGAAGAATGGGAAACACCACGGAGCAGGCAGTAAGGATATGCTAAGGGACATGTAGGCTGCAAGAATAAGACAGGAGTAAGGGGAACAGGAACAGAAGGGCCCCTATAGTCAGTAGAACATCTGCCCCTTCAGGCCGTGAACAGAACTCAGGATTGCTGTAGATAAAATTCCTCTGCTGTCAACAAATATCTTTGAAACCCACTGGCAAAATGTATGTGCCATGCATCTCTACAGGCTTGCACACATAAAAGAGAATAGCCTACCACCACTGTTACTTCAATTACCAGAAGTCTATGCTGTGGCTTTAAAGATTCCAAACTTGCTGGTGACCCATACAGAGATTAATATGGTTCCACCTAATAGAATTTTTTTTCCTTTTCCAAGGACAAGATAATTAACATTAAAAGACTACAGTTAGACACTAAGAAGCCAGGAAGTATCTGTATTAAAGTTGACTGTGAAGCCAAAATTCAGCCTACTATGAAAATTTATTATGGTCTCTTTATATGATCACATACTACTTTTTCCAAGGAACTCTCACTTCACTCAGCACACAAGATGACTGATGTTTAGGATAAGAATAAAAAATACTTAATAGCTGCCCATTCAATTAGCATCCTAGTTTTCAGACTATGGGTCACAGACCCTCGGGTGTCCACAGACTAAGATTTCCAAAGGAGTCTGCACCACCAGTTGAAATTTTATACAGATCCACAAATGAAAAATGGTTGAAAACTAATGAATTAACACAATCTATCCTGTGTACTGATGAAGTAAGGATCCTATGGGAAAAAAAATCATGCAACAAAAGATTATGATAATGCATATGCACAAAGGGGTCAGTTTAAGTTTGCAGCATATCCCTGATTCCTTTGACAACTATTGTCATAAAGTTAACATACCAATCAGCCATTTTTAATTTTACAAAGACTTCCTAAAATCTATTCCTATAGAATTGGTTGACACAAGAGGTAGTATGTCCAGTTTCAAAGCATTGGCTAAAAGTTGTTCCTGTCATTGACTAGCCAACTGGGGTGTATAATGGCTATCAATTTACTTTTGACTTGAGATGTTACTGCAGAAGTGCAGTTCAACTAAGAAGAAACAATGGGCAAGAGTGGAACATTATCAATGAGATTTTATAAAATATAGGACTCAGTACTGCATAGGACATTTGGCAGAAAGTCATTATGTTCTGAGGACACATATAAAGCACATAGACTGGCAGTCATACAGCTGCAATATTAGATTATTTTTCCTAATTACTGACAAATTCTGAGGAGATTTTTCTTTCAACAGTCTCTAGCTCTAAGCATTCTACTATATGATATGGCTATGAAGTACTCTAATGTAACTGAATTGTCAGATCATCTTCCTTCAACCATTAGGTTTTCAGAAATGGTTCAGCTCCTGCTATATACCACTTTAAAAAAAAAAAAAAAAAAAAAGGAAAACTTAAGGCAACCAACAATGGTCTCAAGTAGCAAAAAACAATCAATCTCTATGAGGTCTTTAACATACCAGTGTCCAATAGAGACAAAACATAGCATCTGTAGAATTTCACATTTCACTACAACTTATTTCCAACTTCACAAGTTCTATTGGTTCAAGAAATTTAGCTGCACTCGGATATCGTACTGCTACTTTTCTAAAATATTTTATGCAAGACAACATTCAATTAGTTTCTATTTCATTTTCTTTCAATTGACTGTCCAGAACATATTCTATATCTTCAAACTTGGTTTAATATAACATATAATTTTCACAGTAAGTTTATTACATATTTATTTCCAATACCAGTCTCATAATATTTATGATTCACAGAAGTGCTTTAAAGATGTGTCTTGATCTGCATGCCTTCAATCAATATTAGCTCATTCAATCATGTACAAAATTCAAAGCTAAATGAGAATTTGCTTTAACACATGAACCCACAGACATCCTCCCACCCTGACCTAAGGATTTAAAACTGAAATAAAAATAAATAAAATGCATGTATACTCAATTTTATAAGACAAAGATGAAAAATTCCTATGACTATTGACAATAAAAAATTAGACTTTTAAAAAAATACCTGCTCTATTTAATTTTATGACCTCCTATGTTGCCACAACTGCACATCTTAACAGGTGATGCACTCAGCCACATGTGCTTAGGCTGAGTGATGCAACCAACCAAGTTCCAAAGGGGGTAGCCGTGTTAGGCTAGTTCAGCAAAACAAACAAGGAGTCCTGAGGCACTTTTAAAGACTAACAAATTTATTTATCACATGAGCTTTCATGCGAGAAATGTAATTGTTGGGTCACAGGCATAAATGATTTTTTTCAACTGGATCCTGAGAAAAAGTTTGAAAACCAGCTAGCTTTAGTCTAGGGCAATGGAGTCTGTCTACTTGTTCTGCAATCACAACTCTAACTGCTGGGTGGCCACCACTGGATAAAGCACAAATCTTTAGAGGAGCATCCACACTGGCTTTTCCTAACACAAAACCCATCTGAAGTTCAGAGCAATCTTTCAACTCCAAGTAGAAGAGTACATAAACCTTATGGGTCAGAGGGTCAACCATGACTCCCCACAGTAGCCGTCTGGGATGGAGGTTTCCTCCTCACAGCAAAACAATACAAGTTGGGAGACACATTCCAAAAGGGTAGCAGTGTTAGTCTAGGTCAGCAAAACAAACCAGGAGTCCTGTGGCACTTTTAAAGACTAACAAATTTGTTACTCTTTAAAAGTGCCACAGGAGGGCTTGTTTGGTTGGGAGAGTGTGTGTCCACGTCTAGGCCAAGCCACACCACCACTCAGGGCAGGGGTTTTCAATCTCTTTTTCTCAAGACCCAGCTGAAAAAAAAAATAATAATCATTTATGCCCAGACACAACAACTACATCTTTGAGGCGAGGGGGTGAGGGTCTGTGACTCAGTACTGGGTCCCCACCCGAGCACTGAACACCAATTTAGGGGAAAGGAAGGGGTCGGTTCAATGTTCCCCGCCCAGCAACCGCACAAATGAGGGACCCACACAGCCTCCCCCTATCTGAGCCGCCTCCCCAGGAGCACATGTGCGACGGACGCATCACCCCATTCCCCCAGCAGGGCCGGGCGCGCGGAAACCGCCCATTCCGCACCCGCGGCTGGCCGAACGTTCGCGTACGAGCGTTCCATCCAGCAGGCGCGCAGGTAGCCCCTCCCTCCCCGCCGCCGTCCCCCAGCCCCGCCCCGCCGGAGGATGGAGGAGGGGGCCGTGGCCGGCGTGGGGCTGGGAAGAGGAAGCAGGGAAACGCTCCCAGGCGGCCGCGGCGGCGGGCGGGGTCACGAACTCTGACCTTTCACAGGGGCACGGCCCCAAACCAAAACAACCCCCTCCCCCCATAACAAACACCAGCCCCCCCCCGCCGCATTCTCGGGGCCGCCGCCCGGCACCTCTGCCCGACAGGTCCGGGTCACGTTTGCCGCCAGATCCTGAGGTAAACTCTTTTTCTAACTACCCCCAGCGGGCCGCTCGGACGGAGCCGGGCCGGGCCGCGCCGCCCCCGGGGGAGGGATTCGGTTGAACCGCCGCTCTAGGGCGGCCGCCGGCGCTAGCTCTGGCGAGGCTCACAGCTGGGCTGAGGGAGTCCGGCCCGCCTAGATGCCGAGCCGCGCCGGGAGAAGGGCCCGGCCGCAGCGCCGCGGAGCCCCAGTCACACACAGGGAAGATGGAGTCTGAGCGGGCGGAGGCGGCGGCTTGAACCCGACCCTTTTACCTTTGCCACCGGGAGGGCGGAGGGGAGGGGGCGGTGGGTACTTTGCATACGGGGCCGGGACGGCCGCCATCTTACCGGCCGCTCCCCCTCAGCTAGGGCCGAGCCCTTCAGAGCCCGACAGAGCGCACACCGCAGGAGAGGGGGGGTCTAATGGCGGCGGCTCGTCTGGGACTTGGCCCTCAGCCAGCACCGCCATCTTGTGTTTTTTTCTCCGCGTCCCGCGAGTGTTTTTCCTCGGAGGCGGGAGGCGGGCCAAGTGGGCTAATGGGCACCCGCGTTAGCCAATCCGCATGCCGCTCTGGGGGTGGGGCGGGCAGTTTGCCTCTAAATGCGCCGATTGGTTGGGAGAGGAGGCGGGAAAGGGAGGGGCGTGGCTTCTCTGCGTGCAAGGCGGAGTTGGGGCGCGCGCGCTGGGCGGTTTAGCTGCGGGGGCGTGGGAAAGGCTGGCGGAGAGCGAGGCGCCCGTTGGTCTAGGGGGCGCACGAGCCCCGCGAGTCGCGACCAATTGGAAGAGAGCAGGCGTCAGTGCTGGCGTTGCTTGGGGAGAAAGGCTCTTGACTTGCTTTGGTGCATGGTTCCCCTGCGCCCGCTGTGTCGTACTCAGTGCTGGACCGCAGCGAAGTGCCTAGTCCTGCGATGTGTGTTAGCCAGGGGGACAGCTTCTGCAGAAGCCAGCGCTGATGGGGTAGCGTTGGCTCCTGGCTCTGATCCTATTTTCCTAGTTGCTCCCTCCGAGTCCTGCACCACCAGCTGGCATCGGATGCTTTTTTGCGCCCTGCCATAAATTACCCAATGCCCGGAACAACTGTTCAAGTAGGGGCTGTAATCAGGGCCGGCCCAAGGGTTTTGGTGCCCTAGGCAAACTATGCCTTTGGTGCTGTCCCGTCCCCCCATCCAAATATAGAGAAAAATGATAATCTATTAATATATATTTTTTAAATAGAGAAAAAGATTCACTTACATGTAACACCCCTTAAAGCCTGGTGCCCTAGGCAACCACCTAGTTCGTTCATATGGTTGGGCCTGCTCTGACTGTAATCTTGATCTCCAGTGTAGCAGAGGAGAACCATGATGAGCTGCCCTACCTCCTGGATATTTTGTGACTTGAGAATCATGTTTGATGCATCATTTTCCTTGGGACCTTAAAGGGTCAGAGATCAGCTGAGTCCAGCAGTGCTGAAGTGAGAAAGCTTTGCCTTCAACCAGTATAATAAATGGAGTATTTCACCTCAGAGGTTGCCCAGATTGAGTTTGTGATTGATTTCTTTGGATATTAAAGATTTTGTAGCATTTTTAGTAGAATAAATTTTACACAAGTGTCTTGACCAAGCCTATGTTCCTTGCTGTGCAATTAATTGGCTGTTATCTTCCAACTCAACCAGACAGGCTGCATTACAGTAGTGGTGTACATCTTAGAATATATCCAAACCAAGAACTGAGGGTGGGGCCCCTAACAGTACATAAGCATTTTGCAAAGCACATGTGGACTTGTGACAAAGAAAGGTGCCACACAACTGTTGACCATGGATAGATACATCTACACTGCAGTGATAGATACGATGGGATTGATTGTGTTGTGTAGATCCACTCGATCAATGGGAGATGGGCTTTCTGGTCAACACAATTAGTCCATCTCTCTGAAAGGAGTACGATTGTATCGACAGGAGGGTGAACCTTGTTGATGTAGCACCATGAAGACACTGTGCTACGTTAGTGTAAATACGTTGATAGAAGATATGCAAGCTACATTATGTATCTCCCATTGACAGCCGCCTCTATAGACTTGCTTAGTTTTATAAGAATAGAAAGGAAAGGGGTAAGGTATGAGCTACCCTTTATAAAAGCTAAATAAAACAAATCATCAAGAACTCTGTATATTGAATAAAGTACATCAGGCACCAGGAATCTCCACAATATGATTTAAAAAAACTAATTAGGAAAAAAAGATTGCATCCCTTGAAATACAAGCCCAGGGGTTCTTTAAGAGAATTTTTGTTGCTGACCAGAGTGTTTGGTATACAGGTCACCTTTGTTACAAAACTGAAACACAAATATGATGAACACGTACTAATATCTGTTCTTCCTGAGCTAAAGAAATGCATAAAACCAAAGAAGAAAAAAGATATGAATCATGGGAGGGCCACAAACAACAAACTGCCTATAAGCAAGAATGTTAAATGACCTGATGAAAATGTATCATAAACTTGCATATACAAGTTGAATGGCCTGGAAAAAAATGGAACTTGAAAACAATGCTTAAAAATGCAATATGGCTTTAACAGAAAAACCTGTCTTATTGCTGGCTTTGTTTTGTTTTATGTCAAGTACTCTGTCATATTGGTATATGGAAATCATTATTTGCATGTGCAGTTTACCACATATGATTCTAATTATACAAAGCTAAGGTTTTTGACAGTTTGTTTTTCAGTAATGTCATTTGTTTATTAAATAGTATTTACTCCATAAAGATTTTTTTCCTTTGTGTTGGATACATTCATTTTTCTGATAGAGTTTTGATACATGTGATCACATTTTTGGTGTCAATGTGCAAATTGTTTTAAATATGACTTTCTGGTTCCCTATAAAATAATACAGCACAGTATATGGAGATGAGAAATTATTATCCCCATTTAACTGTCTGCTTCTACAATGCCCCAAACTACACTATGAAAACTTTTGTGTCAGGTGGCAGGATCCACATGGCAATTTAGATGCATAGGTTAGCGTGCTGTAGATTTACACCCGTACTTGCCAGGCATAAGTCTTCATATAGATGGATTCTAAGTGTGGGTTCTGGAACTGGACTTAATGATGTTAAATAATTTACCAGGGGTCACGCAATGCCAATGCCAGGATTATGATGCAGGAGTGCCCACATCTCAGATGTATGTTCAATTACTAGATAATCCTGTCTGGTTCAGAAATATAGTTTTCCAACTGCACATAACCTAAAGATGTTTTTTAAAGGAAAGTCACAGGAAGACTGACATTCAAAAATCAATTATTTCTGAAAATCTGCAACTTTTTAGTAGCTAGGTAATTACAGTTGCATGTATTCATTACCAGATGCAAGTACCATGCATATGGCTGTGTAAATACTTAGGTTTCTATGTGTGGGCACAAGTCAGGGATTTGTACTCATGTATATGCTAAACACCCATTTGTACATGCGCAAATATAATATATTGAGAGACAGAATAGTGGCAGGGCACTGAACTGGAACTCAGCAGTTCTGGGTTCTATTCTTAGCTCTGCTGTTGGCATGTAGGGTGACTTGGGGCAAGTCACTTCACCTCTTGCTCCATGCCTCTGTTTCCCATCTGTAAAATGGGGTAATGATACCATCTTTGCTTTGAGCTCATTGATTTAAAAGTGCTATATAAAAACTAGGTATTATTATTTTATTGTTACTGAAACTCAGTGTCTGCCAGAAAGTGACAATCGTAAACATCTTCAGTGTGCTGGCAAAGCAGGTATATCTTAAATCTTCTTTTTCTCTGATTTTTTTCTGATGGAAGACCCTGTGCCATTATTTTTTAAACTTTTTTTTTTGATAAACCATTAAAGATTCTCTTATAGAAAAGTTTCTGATGGAGAGTTCAGATTGATTAAAACTGACAGTAAGCTATGATTTATCTAACACTGAAACAATAATAAATGCTCTGTTCAAGTTGCAATATTTTCCTAAAGTAATGTTTTGAAAACATGTATCAGTACTAATGCCTTTTTAATACTTTTGTTTGAGATAACTCTATCAGGTTTTGCTAGACACTGCATGTTAGCAGCAGATTTTCAATGGAATATTGAGCAGTAATGTGTATATTGTGCCAATGTAGTGAGTGGAACATATTTCCAGATGTTCTTAATTGTACAGAAAAGCCTGAAATAAAACACTGGATCTAAACTCTATCTCCATAATGAGTTACACATAATCCCAGATGCAAATCTGATTTTTTTTTTAATTTGAAATTGAAGTTTAATTTAAAATTTCCTTTAGTTTTGGAATATGTAGATTTAGCATAGAGATTCTGTCCATTTTAGAGAAGGATTTGAGCTGCAAACTCTTATCCAAATCTAATTTTTATATCCAGAGTTTTGAGCTAAGCCTAGTTCAATGCAATACTTTTATTTGGTATGGAAGGAGTTCATATAAATGTGAATTTTTAAAGGTTCTTAGGAAAACCATATCATGTTTTTGCCAGTTAAGATAAAGATGATTAAAACTGTAGTCTTTATTTGTAGAAGTCAATATCAGCAAACATAAGTCTTAAGTTTGATCTCATTTAGTATTATCTGCCAGTGAAACAATTTTATATACAATCCTAGAGACTATCATTTCTAATTTTAAAAAAACCAAACAACATAACCAGCAGTGTAGTTCAGTTATACATAAGTTGAGAAATTAAGGTATGCACTGCTGAATATTAATAAATCAGTAAAACAAACAGAGTCCTGTGGCACTTTTAAAGACTAACAAATTCATTTATCGCATGAGCTTTCGTGGGAGAAAATCCCACTTCGTCGGACACTTGAAGATGGGGGGAAAATAAATACAGAGAAGTGTAATCCATACTACATTCAGTGATTCCATACATGTTTTAAGGTGTTTTATAGCTAGAGTACAATGGGAGAATATTTTGATGCCTATCTCGCCTCTCTGCTGCTGATGGCTTATGACAAGTGGAAAAGGAAAAAGAAGATCAGGCTTCAAAAGGATGTCTTGCATGACACCAGGGGTTCATGGATCCAAGCCAGGCCGAGGCTCATTGAGCTTCATTAAATAACATTGCCCTTTACCATACTTAAAAAAGTTCTGTTTTCTATAACTCTGCCTGCATGACTGCCAGCTGCATTACTTATTGCTAATGAAACAATAACAATATAAACACCTGAAATGATGTGATATGGCCAGGAAAGGAAAAAAGATGGTACTGAGGGAGAAACGTGTTTGCCTTTTAACTTTTGTTGTTTGACGTTATTTGCATTCAACTGTGGTTGCTGCCAAAACTGAATTTTTCTTCTTTTGCCTTTCTGGAGAATGTGCACTGACATTATGTGAGCAAATCAGCAAGGGTCTTAAGCAGAGGGCTCTAATTTGACTAGCTAGCCACTTATGTTTCTTGGTGTAAGCACTTTCTCTAATAATCATTTTCACTTGTATACTAGTTTGCTTGCCTGCTGCAATTGTAGCAACGTGTTCTCTCCTTTGTTAGAAAGATAGTTCACCCCTCTGGCTAAGCCAGAAAACTTCACCCCTTCATGATAACAGAGGTCCAAAACCTTCAGACTCTTTCTTGGGTCACCATCCTCTATGGATTGTCTCTCCTCTTAAAGAATAACATTTCATCCAGTCTTACCCTGAGCCCTCCGTCCATGGCTTGTGTATGTTCTCTTTCCAAGATAAATCAGCAGTGCTGCCTGTTTGGTCCTTCAAACGGTTGCCCATGGCCTCCTTTGGCAAGATCCAGCTTTGGGCTCAGATTGCCACTGTTCCTTCATTCCCGTATTGAGATATAGCTGACTTTCTGAGTGTTTAGCCAGAGCAACATGCCCTCCTAAGGGTCCCTTACTCAGCTGTCTGGCTATCTTTATAGTTTCTTGGGCCCTGTCACCACCCTCTTCAAAAACCCACCCCATGCAATCCAAGGTCCTTTGGCTGGAGAGACCCGCAGCTCTTGCCCTTTCCTAGTTTCTCTTGCTCACTCTCAGTAGGGAGAGTCACATCCCTTTCCTATTCACTCCTTGTTCTGAGGAAAGGATTGCTTATATCTCATGACATTCTTTCCTGCCGTTCCTTGTTGTGACACCTACCACTGCCATCAGCCTTGGGAATTACAATCCCTTCTCCCCTGCCTACCTCCCCTTCCTCCCCAATTCCCAGGCTTCAGCTGAAACTGGGAACAGGGCCCATTTTTTTAAAAAGGCACCGGAGGTGCTAGCAAGACTTAACTTCAATACCAGGCAGTTTGGTTGAAACTGTAATAAAGAACAGAATTATCAGATATATACATGGACACAATGTATTGGAGAAGAGTCAACACAGCTTTTGCAATGGGAAATCATGCATCCCTAAGCTATTAGAATTATTTGAAGGGATCAACAAACATGATCCAGTGGATACAGTACATTTGAACTTTCAGAAAACTTTTGACAAGGTCCCTCACCAAAGACTCTTAAGTAAATTACGCAGTTGTGGATAAGAGGGAAGGTTTTCTCATGAATCAGTAATTGGTCAAAAGCTATGTTCCCTCTAAGCTGGGCATGTATGCTGCCACGCAGCGGCCATTACACACCCGCACACCCATCACAGACACCCGCGCAACCCGACCCCCACATCTCTTCTCCCCAGCCTGACTCTGCTTCTCTCTGCTTCTCTCCAGCCCAGTCCGACCTCGCGTCTCTCTCCAGGCCGACCTCCGCATCTCTCTTCTTCTCCCCAGGCCGACCCCTGCATCTCTCTTCTTCTCCCCAGCCCGACCCCCGCGTCTCTCCCCTTCTCTCCAGCCGGACCCCCCGCATTTTAAAATTTTAAGTTTATCCCCATTCATAGCACAAAAGACATTCGTGACCACATGGCAAAATACAGGTGACAAAAACTGTGAGGTGTAGAGGACGGGAGAGGCGAGATAGGCAGCAAGTGTCTTCATCTCACATTTTTTTAGTAAATTAATAAAACTACAGTATTTCAGTTTAACATTTCTATTAAAGTTCGAACAAAAGGACAACATCTATGCATTTCTTTTGAATTAAGGTGCTTAGGCATGCTGATGCTTCCCAGGCCAAAAAACTTGCCCATGCAGCACCATGCCTCACAAATTGCCACTAAACGAGTACCATAACTTGCTCAGCTGCATCATCAGAGTAGGGGGAACATTGGTCAAAAGATGGGAAACAAAGGGTAGGAATTAATGGTTAGTTTTCACAGTGGAGAGAGATAAATAGTAGGATTCCCCCAGTGATCTGTACTGAGGCTAATGCTGTTCAACATAATCATAAATGATCTGGAAAATGGATGAGCAGTGAGGTGGTTAAGTTTACAGATAATACAAAATGACTCAAAATAGTTGAGTCCAAAGCTGACTGCGAAGAGTTAGATCTCAGAAAACTGGATGATTAGATAAGAAAATAGCAGATTAAATTCAATGTTGATATATGCAAAGGAATGCACATTGGAAAACATAACCTCAACTATACATACAAAATGAGGGGGCCTAAATTAGCTGTTACCACTGAAGAAAGAGTGTGTCATTGGGAGTGTGTTAGAAAGGACAAACTTTGGTCGGCTATTTCAGCTAACCATTGTTAGAGCTAGCCAAAATGGTTCTGAATTTAGTTTGCTCATTCCTAAGATTACCACTGCACAATATTGAGATGCAACTGTTGCAAACAACTGTCATCTATAGAGTCTTGTGGCACTTTTAAAGACTAACAGATTTATTAATTGCATGAGCTTTCGTGGGAGAAAATCCCACTTCGTCAGATGCTTTGAAGATAGGAAAGTTACAGAGTGGGAGTCTTTAAAAGTGCCACAAGACTCTGTTGTCTTTCTACAATAGACTAACACGGCTACCCCTTTGGAATTTAACTGTCATCTATGTTATGTTAATGGGTCCCAATGCCCTCATGCAATCAACACATTTTCCTTTGGCTGCTGGACTTTTACATACACAATAAATACATTATTAAAATAACCTGTTATTATTTGGTTTGTTTTCTTCTCAACAGAAAATTATTTAAATCCCTCTCCACCCCCACCATCTATTTACAGCACAATCCTGCATGCTTGTCATCTTGGGAAGTTCCACTGGTAATATATAATTCAGCACATATTGTTTAACAATCTAACTCATAATAATTCTACAGTAAAATGATGTAACAACAATTTATAATTCCTAATATAAATACTGACATGCAGTTGCAGTAAGATATAGTGATATGTTCTATTGGGATAGTAATTAACTTGTCACCACTGTTCCACAAGAGTTTATAACTTGTCTGGCATCTACTTTGAGGCATTAAGCTGGTATACTTACCACAAAGAACCCACTGAAATTAAGGTCATGACTTTTTCTAGAAATTACTTAAGATGAAAAATCAGAAATGTTTATTTTCACCTCCCTATTTTGCATGCTGTGCCAGAGATTGTTGTTACTAGGAGAGAGAAAAATTGTTCTCTTTAAAATTATGGCAAGGGAGGTTTAGGTTGGACATTAGGAAAAAATTCCTAACTGTCAGAGTGATTAACCACTGGAATAAGTTGCCTAGGCAGGTTGTGGAATTTCCACCACTGGAAGTTTTTAAGAGCAGGTTAGACAAGCAGCTGTCAGGGATGGTTTAAGAGGGTACTTGGTCCTGCCATGAATGCAGGGGACTGAACTCAATGACCTCTTATGGTTCCTTCCAGTTTCTATGATTCTATGAGATTTTTACTACTCCTAGTCAATTTCACACTTGGCTAAGGTATAAGGTATGCAATGGTTGTCTGTGAAAACATGGTACAAAATGTTCCTGGACAACTGAAACATTTCTCTTCCTCCTTAAATATCCATTTGCCAAAGTATCCACCATTCCTCCAATTCCTTTGAAATTGTTGCCTGCAACTTAAAGCTCTGAGTGAATATTTTGACCTTTTGAATGGTTATTTAAGTTAGGGTTCGCAATTGTATTAGTAATAAAATGGGACTAAAAATGATTCCAGACAGGTGAAGAGTCTGCTTAATATGATTATTGCAAGAAAGAGAGGAATTGATTGTCTTAGCATTATCAAGCACAACAGTTTGCCAGAACATTGGCCAATGGCCATCATTGGCTTTCACTGGTATTTAACTTTATTAGAGCCAATCATGCAAAGTATTGAATATAATTGTTTATAAATAATTTGTTTCTCCCATTCAGTTTTCAGAGAGAGCCACAAAATATTTCTTAATTTAAAATATGAATGGAGAAACAAGACCATATTTTTATAATTTTTCTGGACATGTTTGCCTTCTGGGCATTATTCCCTTCTTTTTGTTTTACATCTTGTTTTTATTTGTGGGTTTGTCACAGAATTGATTTGCAGTGACATTAACCAGTCATAGAAAGTAACTCCTTTACACATGTTCCAAAAGGGTAACAGTGTTAATCTAGTTCAACAAAAAAACAAGTGCCACAGGACTTCTTGTTTGTTCTTCTTTATATACATTAGACAGTGTGATCTAAACCATTACCCTGCCACTGCAGAATTGTGACAAAGCCACAGGTGTTAATGGTAGCCTGGCAAAAATAGCTGAAATAAAAATTTCCCCAAGTACCTTTCTCTGGTAGCCATCTCCTTGTCCAGCACAAAACGACATAGAAACTGTTCATAAGTGTAATTAAGTGTAATTCCCCCCCCCGCCTTCAATAACTAGGAATTAATGAAAGCTTTTTTAGGAACTGTAAATTCCACACATAGGGCCAATTTGAACTTCAGTGCCAATCTCATTTTCAAAATGGAGATCTCTTAGCTGCCTGCTTTTAAATGGTGGAGTACAAATATTTTCATGGCTTGGTTTTATAAAGTACAAAAATATTTTTTGTTTGTAATTTTAGAAGATCTGTATCTTGAAATCAGTATTCCCACGTTTGCAGTGAATATATGCACTGCTTTTGTATTGTCAGATGTATTTGGCAGTGGTGTAAATTCACATAAAGCTGCATCACAAAATTAATTTTACTTAATAACAGTGACGAGAAGTCTAATTTTTCTTTGCCTGATGGAAGTTGCTGGCATCTTTCCAAACAGGTTCTCTAATGATCTTGCTTCACCATGGCAACCAATATGGAGGTGCTGGCTCAGCAGATAGTGGAGACACAGCAGGTGGCTGAGGTGAGTGACAGATGATATTACAAGTAGCTGGCACACTTGATTTTGAAAGAAAAAATATATTAGTGTTTTCCATTGTTTACAAATGATCAGAAATGAAGCAGAAGATAGTTACAGGACAGCAATTATTTACATATGAGAACATGTAAGAAATGTAGCTAATATTTGTTTCAGTTGCCTTACTTCATTCTAGTGGATTCCATATGAGATGTGTAAAACAGGAAATTCACCTGTGACCTGCATGGAAATTTGGTTCTTTTGCTTGTTTTATAATGCTTAGAATTTGAAATAAAAGTTACCAGAAGACCAATGTTTTTGAGTAAACAGTTTAATAAATAAAGGTTTTTTTAGTTGATGTGCCATTTTAAATTTTGAACCATGCTTCAGGTACCACCTATACTATAGTAAGAATCTTGTGAATCATAGTTTGGATTTTTGTCCCAAGCATACATGTATCAAACATAAAAACCATTTTAAGGTAACATTAAATAACAGCTGACTTATATTCACCATAGCTTGGATAGTTGAAGGTTAAATTGTGTAAATCAACTTTTCAGCATTGAAAATACCTTTTATCATGAAATGTATGATAATCGACGTGTTTCTTTTAGTTTGCTAATTTTAATCAGGCCTTTAACTATATAGGGTTTGTAGGGTTTTGGCTTAATAGCCTTCCAAGTTACTACAGCCTATCCTATAATTACATAATTAGGGGATTTTGTAAATGATGTGTACTCAAGAGCCTGTGACATCTCCATAGTCAAGCCACTTTAAAGACTTTAATTCATGGATCTCTGACCCAATGACCGGTAATTACACCTTGAAGATATTTACTTTGGTGGGTTAATGTGAGAGCCGCATATATGAGGTAAATCCACAGGCAAAAATGCTTTTGGGAATGGATTTGCAAATGCACTTTTTATATCCACTAACTTCTTTCTACAAAGAAATATTGATTTGTTCTTTTTCAAATATATTTATATGGCAGAAGGGCTGCAAAGTACAATAGAATCATTTTTAAGGACATTTGAAAGAACAAACTAAAATTTCACCTTGGAAACTGCCAAACAGAATTTTTTATTTTATTTTGCTCTTTCAGGTGTTTGTATAGCAAGTTTCAGCCCAGAATTAATTTGTACAAGCTAGTCCCAGTAGAGCCTGAAAAAAAAAAAAAAGAATTTGTAATGGAAATATAGGCAAACCCGTAACTATTTTGGTATGAATTGTGATGCTATAATCACATCTCAGGCACATAAAATATGTGACATTTGTAATTCCTCGTGCAGGAAATGCACCGTGGTAACATAGTGTGATGGTTGTATCTTGCCACTGGAGAGCTCGGTCCTTCCCAAGAGTGTGTGAAGCTTTGTGATTTCTTCCTGGCCGGTGGGTAACTAGGGCTTCATCTCTTTACACTATTAGATTCCTCCTTAAATTATATACTTGTCTGCTGCATAACACCATGATATTTTTGTTCATGGAAAAATATTTATAAAAAAAACAACATGGTCACCACATCTGTTAATTCTGAAGGAGACAGTGCTGCCTTTAAATCTTGAGCCATTTTTATTATAAATCATTGGCTTACCGCTACGTACCCTTCTACGTCAGATACATTTTCAATCCTGTTTAATAAATGACTAATATTTTTAAATACATTAGATCTATGTATTTATATTCATAGTATTTTCTTGGCAAGAAGGAAATGATTAATCAGTTTGGGGTAGTGTAAAAATTTAGTATTGGCCTTAAAAAATGAGAGCTTTCTTCATCAGCCAGTATTTCATCAAGGAAAATTGAATTGGGAGAAGGGAGATATACCCATTAATCATATACTGAATCCTAAGACATGAATTTTAAGTGGTCAGTTGTGAACAAGATAATGTAATGCAAATACCGGCATGTTTAGTAATATATACAGTAATTCTTCAAACTGATTGTTGTGTGTGTTGTACATGGGGTTACTGAGGACCAGGATGTCAAGAAACAAACATTAGGTGGTCCTATAAGGGTCAGCAGTACTGCATTTTTCTTTCCTGTGCAGTAATTTGTCAGGTTTTGTTTTCTCTCTGAATTATTGCTCCAGCATGGCCATTAATGACTACACCCCAATACTGTTTGGATTTTATGTATTCAGAATAATAGTGAAAACACAGAATCACTTCTTGTTTTAAGAATGTTTTTCTAAAGCCATTCCTGTGATGGTTTCATTTACTGAGTAATTTAAAAACAACAGAGTCCTGTGGCACTTTTAAAGACTAACAGATTTATCTATCGCATGAGCTTTTGTGGGAGAAAATCCCACTTCGTCAGCTTCAAAGCATCTGTTAGTCTTTAAAAGTGCCACAGGACTCTGCTGTTTTTCTACAATAGACTAACATGGCTACCTCTTTGGAAATTGAGTAATTTAAAGTTCACTGCTTATCTTTTTTCTTTTTCTTTTCTTTCTTTAGAGCTTATTATTGCTTGTTCCTTCTCTCCAACTTTCTACTTCCAGATGGATGGCATGACACTCTGTGTCATCACTCATACCTTGAGCTGTTATTCAGTTGGTTTTACTCAGAGTTTATCAACTTGGAGTACAGAGAACTGCTATGCCCAAGAAAGGAAATTTCAGCAGTTTTGCTTCACATTCTGAGTAGCTTTTGCAAACTATGATTTATGTTTTACCTTTCTTATATAAACTACTAACACTGCTTTTTTCAAGGTTTTAATCTTGTACTCTGAGTACACTCTTCACTAAGGTGTCCAATTGGTAGCTGAGGGAACACTTGAGGCTTCAGAACAGCCTTTGAGGGCAGCTCTGTTAGGAAGAAAATTTATATGACACTGTGTTTTCTTCAGTGTCCTGCAGTTTTTAAAATGAAGTGTTTGAATCAGGCCTCTCGCTCTGGATAGTAGGTAAAAGGCATTGCTTCCCTTTCTTTCTCTGCAGCCTCAGGAAAAACTCTGATGTGAGCAAGGAGAGCTATGAACAGTTGCTGATTTTGTCCCTTCTGCTGCCCAGGCCCCAAACCCATTTTGGGGGCAGCAATGCCCCTGTGGCAGTTAGCTCCTCCCCGGCTGCCGAGGCCCCTGCGGGGGAGGGAGAAGGGGACGCAGCCCACAAGGAAGCATTGCCGACTGCCATCAGCAGGATCCCGGGTGTGAGGCAGACAGCCGCAGCCTGGCTGCTGGCTCCCAGCTGGCAGGGGTGTGGCCACTTGAAAAGCTGGCCAGGGGTTGGGAACCCCTGAACTCCAGGTTGGCCACATGTTTGAGACCCCTAGTCTACAAGCAGTTACAGCTCCTTTATTCTTTTCTCCTGCCAGATTAAAGCTGCTCTAGTTGTGTCAACTGACTGTGGTCCCCAAGGACTGTCCACCAGCTTGGGATAGTTGAAATGCAGAATGTTTCCGCTACTGCCCCGACTTCTGTCAGGTGCTACAGAGTTGATGCCAGGTTAATCCCCAACTGGGGACTTGGAATTGGTTTCCCCTTCCTTCGTGAGAACTGAATGGTGCTAAGGAGGAGAAATGAGACAAAGAAGTTTCTCAAAGCTCTGACTGTGGCCCCTTGTCCTTCTTGAAATAATACGCTTAGTCTTTAAACTGAAAAAAATTGGACAGGGCTGCTATATAAAATGTTTCCTCCCAAATTTTCAAACACTGATTGTTAAATCATTTCTTCAGGTACATACTTGCTGTCTTGGATCAACAGACTAGGCCTGATTCTCCATTTTACTCCACCTTGTATCATTACTTAGACACCTGTGCAAAGTGAGGGCAAAAAGCAATCATTCTGACCTGATAACATTTTGCACTCGCTTTACCAAGGAGTAAGTGACTAGAGAAGGTGAAAGACAGCAATGAGTTAGGTCCTTTATTTGCAACTTGCCGTCATTGTTGCCCATTTCTTAGTTTCAAATACAGTTCTCAAGGAATTCTCGTGAGATGTTAAAATTTCTTAAGTTAGTTTTCACTTGCTGGACCCTAATCATACTCATTTAGCTTCTACAAGATTAATCACAAAACTTGCAGCCTTGGGAAATAGGGGCCAAGATTGTTTAAGCCACGTTTCTGCCCCCCTAATGCTGGAGTGCTGCAGGAGTTCATATGGCCCCTGATATAACTTAGACAGCCCTGAGAAGCTATCTAAATAGGTGATAACCAGTTCACAGTTTCCAGTAAGCATATAATCCACAGTTTCCTGTGGGTCCAGAATCCTTGCCACATTATGTTCTGCTGCCCCACTCTCTAGCACCGGTTAGATCTCCCACTAAGATACCTATCTACACTGGGGCTTGCAGCAGGGCCCTTGCAGGGCAGTGTCAACTGAGGAGATTCTCCTATAGCCAAATCTGGGACTTTGACATCCCTAGTGCAAAGGCTATAGGGGAAGGGAAAATTCCTTCAAAAGAGTGTTGTTGAAATTGTGATGCATCAGTTATTTGTTACAAGTAGATGATTTCCCAACTTGTTTCACACTTGCAAAAACATTTTATCAAGTAGACAGTACATTTTATTAAGGCCTATTATTAAATCAGGAGCTATATTGAATAACTAGAAAGAGATAGCTGGAGAATGAGGAGGGGCAGTGTCAGATTAAATATAAGAAGTAACAATTGTGGATATAGAACTTTATAAATATTCCAATTAAATATTAACTATAAGCTGTAAATTTTGTGACTGTAAATTTGTAAAATGTTTTAAATTTCTGTGGAACAGTTGGGTATATTTTGTTATTTATATATTATTCATTTTCCTTTAATTATTTCCTAATTTAACTTTTATATGAATCTCTTTTGCACTAATATTAATAGCTCACACCTAGAATATGACAAATTAAGATTGATCATTGTATTTAAGAAACACAGTTATTTTTTATCCTTAGTTATGCTTATAAAGCAACTGCTTTTCTCTTTAGATCAGAAAAACTAAATGGCATGAGCAAAAGTATCAGTAGAGATTACTATGAAAAAGTATGAACTCAAAAATCTATTAACTATATTTACTGTTGATTTATTCTTTCAACATATTTCTCAAATAATATTCATATAATCAATGTAGTTGCTTGCCTTTGCAATGACCTGACTGGTAATAACCTATAAAAATGGATTGAAGGTTCAGTTGATAAATATGGATATTTATAACTTTGGAAGATGAACCTTCATTCACAGTTGCAAGCTGAGATAAATATTTATCTAAATATATCTCTATATAGATACATGCACATAAAATTATGGGCAAGTCAGGTTGGTGAATTAGCGTGTGAACTAGGTATGCAACTGTGCAAATATGAAGAAATTTTGTTAATTTCAAGTGATGTCACAGTTATGAAATGAGTTTGAATCATCTAGGTTTCTGTTTATGTCAATTTGAATACAAGTAACTAGTCATTTCATAGATGACTGCTTTTCCTAGAAGTTTTCAAATATATTAAAGTGGTCAATTTTAGTTCCACATTCTAGTCATGTTCACCTTATATGGAAGTTCCTAGTGTGCAAGGGAGGGAAGAGAAACAAGAAAATCCTTTCTTTAGTATTTTACAGTCTGTATATTCTGTGCAGATCTGGCCACACCAGCTCAAAAAAGAATATTAGAATTGGAAAAGAGAAGGGCATCAAGATTATTTAGGGATATGAAACAGCTTCTCTATAAGGAGAGATTAAAAAGACTGGGTCTTTTCAGCTTGGAAAAATTGTCGACTAAGAGGGGATATGATAAAGTTCCATAAAATCTTAGCTGGTGTGGAGAAAGTGAATGAAGAAATATTATTTACTCCTTCACATAACACAGGAACTTGGGGTAACCCAATTAAATTAATAGGCAACTAGTTTAAAATTAATAAAAAGAAGTACTTCCACACAACACCCAGTCAACCTGTGGAACTCATTGCTAGGGGTGTTGTGGAGGCCAAAATTATAACAGAATTCAAAAGAGAATTAGATAAGTTCGTGGAGGATAGGTCCAGGATCATGAGCGATGCAACATCATGCTCTAAGTATCCTTATCTTGCATTTGCCAGAAGCTGGGAGCAGATGACAGGGGATGGGTCACTTGATGATTGCCTGTTCTGTTTGTTCCCTGAAGCACCTGGCATTGGCCACAGTTGGAAGACAGGATACTGAGCTAGTTTGACCATTGGTCTGATTCAATATGGCCGTTCTTAGATACCCGGTGAATTCAGTTTACGGACTCAAACTTTTAAATGGGGGAGGAGGAAATTACATAATTTAGTGCATCATCATACCAGTGTAGGATTATTCCTTATTTATACATTTAATAGTGAATTGTGCAGTCTAGATTTAAATGACAAAGGTGTCATGGTAAATTAAATAATCCTGAATGTGAAACTGTTTTTGGGTACTACATATGAAAAATTAAGGTAGTTGTTTCAGATATTTTAAATGTGATTCATGTTTTGAATACATTTAATGCTTGTCTGTATTCAAATAAGTCCTGAATAGCGGATACATTTGTTGTGGGCAATAGACTATAGGAGTATTTCTCATATTCCCAGACCATGACATTTTAACTCTCATCCTCCTTTCTTTTGTAAGAAAGGAATAACTGCCACACCCTGACATATTTGTTAGTTGGAGGCTGTTTATATAAGTTCTCTGTACAGAGGTTGGAGCACACATATAATCATGTCTTATAAAAATCATGTATGGCTTGCTACTCTAGCTGTCTATCAAAAAGAAAACAATATACTGACTAGTTCTGCTCAGAAAAATATTCTAAGTTGTGCTCAGTAAGCCTTTCATGTAGTAAAATATGTGCTTTTTGTCACTGTAACGTTTCTGTTATATTTCTTAGGCAGCTGTCAACTAGGACTATAAATGACATACACAGTTATGGAAAGAATTCACATTTTCAAAGAAGTTTGTTTTTTTTTTATGTTAAGATTATGAAGGAAGTTGTTTAGGGGGAAGGAGGCTTTTTCAAAAAGGCAGGACTACTATTGTGATCTGAACACAGTTAGACTTGGTTACACAGCTGGCTTTGAGGCATTTTGTCTTATACGGAAGAATGGTACCCACACAGTTGACATTTCAGACTTTTTTGCAAACATCCAAAATGGTCTTTTAAGTTATCTAAACCTATTCACCAGTGAACTCTATAATGGAGCAACTATTATATTATCATTCTTATGTGCTTACTTGCCTTTGTGAATCTTGTCTTTCGAACCTTGTAATAGTGGTCCTTCTAATTCGTTTGGTAACTAATATGACTGATAAGGCATTTCTGCGGTTGTGCAAAGCTTGAGATCAGTGGCAATAGCATTCTTGATTTACACTAGTAGGGGAGCAGAGTCTGGTTCAGTATTTGCAGTATTACTTTAAACGCATGTCTGTTTGTCCTCTCTCTCCATCTATTTTTGAGAACGAGTGAATTGTTTTCCCAATGATGTGTGCTTTATTTCCACTTCTTTGAAAATTAAATAACTTGTGTTTTGATTACCTTATCTACTACCTTAAAAGTGCACCTGCATTCCCAAATCGCTGTTTTTGGCATGTGAAGAGCAAGCAATATTTTGACAATATAGACAGCCATTTCCCAAATTGATTTGCTCGTTTGATACATTTCGTGCAGCTCCATATGTAACATTTAATAGCTAATTTGTATGTAACCCTGAACTTCAGTCTACAAATGATTGTGTCGAATTAGTGCTGGGAAAAGCTGTTGGCTTGCCAACCATAGTGACTGAAGCCCTCTGTTTATCTGCAGAGGTGAAGAGAGAAAGGTTCAAGTTGCCCTGCCAGGAACCTCAGCCCTGACTTCCTGTAAGAGTAGCAGGAGTAGGTCAGTCTCCATGGCCTAGAAAATTCGTGGCCTCTCTGAGTCTCCCAGTTATAACAAAGGGGGTAGTGAGTTTGTGTTGTGGGAGCACTAATTGAGACACCCACTGCCCTTACAGCCCAGCTCCTCTCATGGGGACCATGCAGTCATTAGATAAGAACAATTTGTAATCTGTATGAAGCTGGGTTGGATTCAAAATGGTGACCTCCAGTTGAAAGACGTCTGTCAGTCAGGCATAAATCTATGTAAACAGCACTTTCCTTAGAAGGTAAGGCCCAATTCAGCAAAGTATTTAAATATGTATCAGACTTTAAATACGTGAATAGTCCCATTGACTTTAATAGGACTACTTGCATGCATAAATTTAGACATGTATTTATATACCTTTCTGAATCAGGACATTGGTTTGTTGGCTAAATATTGCTGTTGGAGCTGGGCTGCAAATATTCACCTAAAATGAGTTGGCAGAGATTGTGCTATACATATTACCTATGATTTTTATTCTTTCCAAATAATGTTATACAGTACATACATTGTATTTTCAGTAATTCTCCACTGTTGTGAAAAGTACCTAATTTTAACAGTAAGCTCATTTCAATACTTAGGTTAGGAGTTCTTGAAGTTGAAATAAAATACTGGTGTTACTTAAAGTCAGCTAAATCATGTAGTTGTTACATAAGATTGTATAATAGAAATTCGCTGTAATGAAATTCATTGTCATACATTTTTTAAGGATTTCTGCTTTTTTCCCCCCAAGTAGTCAACATTATGAAGGCAAAAAACAAACAAACAAAAAGCCTCTTTTCAGAGATTACAAAATATACTTTTATTAATACTGTGTTGTTGCATTAATTTGCCAGATTTCACTGTAATCTGATCCAAATGTTTTGTCATGGAATTAAAATAATTAATCATAACTTTCTCATGTGTATTATGTATTTAGTGTATAAAGTCTTATGTGTAATAAGACTTGATTATATTACTACATATGTGAGGGGTTCATAGGAATTTAGAGAGGCCCATGTTCCTTTAAATACATTAGCTTAATGAACTGTAAAGATAAAGATGCTCCACAGGGAACATGGTGGTTTTCCTTTTCCATTTACTGATTTGAAAATAATTCAAGAGCTGGACAAACTCTTTTCTCATAGAATTCTCTTTTGCTGCCTTAAAATTCATGGAGAGGTAGCAATTTAGGGATGGAGGAAGAGAAATGGGGGAGAAATCTTTGAAATCTGGGTACATCTTTCCCAGATGAAATTAATCGTATTATTAGACAAACTGCTTCAGCAGCTGGCAAAACAGCAGGAACACGTCGATTCTGCTTCCTTGGTTACAGGGAGTGATAGTACACTTGACCTTCAGAGAAGCAGGGTCAAAGAGAGGGCATTTTAAACAATTCTGTCTGGTTTCAATGATTGGAATCTTCACTAATGGAACCTGGATGCAAAAGTCTTTGAATAGACTGTGAATGACCTCTGTTCTTGTTGGATTGTTTTGGCCTCAGAAGTTGGCTGAGGAAAAATGTAAATAAAGCCGCAGGAAGAATTTGACACTGTAAGTACTAGAGTCTATACAGAATGTAGCTAGCTGGGGAGCACCAGGAAGCAAACAATGCAAAGGTTATTGATGCAGATTTTCTGTCTTCTCTTGAAGTATGTACATTCAATAGTTTTGCATGAGGAAATCTGGTTTTGAAATGGCCTTTTATTTTAGCAAATGGATTAATTTCAGAGCAGTAGTTAGTTAAGATATGTAGCGATTACTTTTAAATACTTATTGATTAAACACATTTAAAATTTGATATGTTGATGTTTCTTACCACTTAAGGCCTGTATTGTTCATTTTGTCATCTACTGACAGACCTCTAATTAATTGATAATTTTTCTTTTAAAATGACAAAAATAAATCCTAGATTTTTTTAACTCATTTTCATTCTTTGCATAATATATTATACCTACCTTACTTAAAGTTGGTGGATTAGATTTTTGCTTATAGTTTGCACAGCTTCCTTTGTGATTGCTTTAAGCATGTGATACAACTTCCACAGTGTGTTATGTCTTTTGCATTGTAAATGTGAATAGCAAACGTTAGTTATGAGCCCCATCTCAGTAAACTTAATATCAAGCAAAACTGTATTTGTCTCAAATAAATATTCACAGATCTTTTTTATTGAGAATAATTCTCTCATATAAGATGAACTAATTCTACTTCTAGCCAAATATGATAGAAAATATTCTTATATAATAGCCAGAAGAAGAGAGCTGGACAATTTTTGATAGTAACATTATTTAAATCCATTCAAACAAGTTGTATTTTGTTAGTTATATTTTTTCAATTAAATATTTAAAACTTGTGCAGTTGCAGTTAATTGGTTAAGGTGGTAATACAGTATTTTCATATTATACATTCTAATCCTTTGTACATGTGTGGGAATGGTAAGAAGAGAAACTGAGTTTAAAGCAGGAAACAATTTCCTGGATTGTTTCTCAGTTTTACAATGTGATTATTTCAGAACTAACCCTCTGTGCTTCTGATTCTCTAGTACACGTGCTGTTCTTCTGTCAACTATTAACATTTCATTGAAATCAGTGGAATGGTAAGAGGTGTCTGGTATATTCAATAGCACAGCAAGTGTGTTCTGTCTAGATGCACCTGAAATGTTCAGCAGTTGTTAGGCATATAAAATGATGATTATTTCATATGGTTTCATGTAGATGAGTCTAAAGAACCTGTACATTAATAAGGGCATACAGAGAATCTTAAAACATTCAGGCAGCTATCAAATAGACAAAATATGCAATATATTAATTATTGATACAGCATATATTTTCTCAACGTAAGCTTATGAGACCAAATAATGTTTCATTTTTCAGGATAATAAATATTTTTCAGTTTCTGCAGAAAAATGAAAATGACACCTCAGTATTTGTGGTTCACCTAGTGTGACCAGTGTCCTGAATTTATAGGAACAGTACCAGTAGTGGGGGGGGGTTCTTATACAAGCACCTATTACCACCTACTCCTGGCCCAATTTTTCATACTTGCTATATAATCACCCTAAGTTCACAATATGCAGTGGTTCTCAAACTGCGGTCCACTGAGCCCTTACTGATGGATACCTGGCTGATCATATGCTTTCTCCTTGTTGTCATCTGTTGAATTTTATTTAAAATAAATTCTTATTAATGTTACTTTTTAATGTAAACAATCCCACAGGGGAATTATGTGATGACAGTGAGTAGATGAGGTGGTCTACATATTAAATAGGAGGACTGGTGGTCTATAAAACAATATTTCTGTGAAGATCTAATCCATACTGTACAAAGAACAGTGTTGTCCAATATGAAGTATTCTACAGATGTATTATTATTTGCATTACCCCAATACCTAGGAACTCTAGTTATGGACCAGGACCCCATTGTGCCAGGCTGTATACAAATACAGAACACAGACTGGCTCTGCCCCAAAGAGTTTACAGAGAAATTGTACTCTAGGTCCCGTTAACATGGTAACATTATTTCATGTATGCCTTTGCAAATTCCCATATTTAAGACAACAGTAGACTCCAGGTGCTTTTGTGACCTAGGGTAATTAAATGCTTCAAAAAGGATTAGCATTCCAAAGGCGAGGATGAAAGCCCTAACAGCTGAAAATTAGGTCTTTTATAATGTTTGGATCTCAGTTAATGACTTGGCACATAGGATAAGGCAATCACTGTTAAATTAAATATTCCAGTAGCCTTCTGATACTAATAATTAATTTTTTGGTAGCTCAGACGTCTTGTTTTCAGCAATAGGATGTACTGTATCTGCCAGTGACTGAGAGAGCCTACTAATTGCATTCCCCTACCACAAATTTCTCTTGTGCCATTGCATGTATGTGTGAAAGATAGTTATATGAAATACTGTCTTGCTCTTTCATGATTCAGTTTATTAGAGTTGACTTCCACAGTACACAGTATTCCTAACACTACAAGCACAGAAAGAGCAAAATTGCGTGATCATGGTTTTTATTTTAACAGCTTTGTCTGAGACATTATAAAATAATGTCTGACTTTGTTTAAATCATAAAGTATCTAAGATACTTCTTTATGTTAATCACAAAATGTCACAGAAGGTTAGGACTTTCTAAACAAACTTATTTTATGGCTTGGTCCATAGTTAATTGTTCTCCAACAATTCAAGCTTTAGTCAAAAGGTACTTCTGGAATTGCTTGGTAAAACTTGTAAATTTGCTGCTTTTGGTCTAGTCACCACATGAATGGAATACATTGATATATTTCAGTTTGGAAAATCAGTGGTTTTATCTCCACATAAGATCATTGGGTGAAATAATGAATCCAGAAATAATTCCAGAACTACAGAAATAGTGTTTAATTATTCTCTTGGGGATTTCCAGAAAAGAAATTGCACTTAGCATTGCTGATATGAAGCCATTAAGGTCAGTCATGCACTAGAAATAAAGGTTTACAGACTTTTATCACGAGAATGTAAATGTATATTTAGGGCTATTGAAGAAACCCCATAATTTATATAATTTTATTAGAAGAAGGGACTAACTTACATATGATTCTGATTTAATAAAGAAAACTGAAAATCTATGTGATAATGTCAGAAATCATTTAATATTGTGATAGACTTAACTAAGAATCCCAATCTTTTAATTCATGGAAATTAAAGAACATCTTATCAAAAGGGCAGAGTTGTGGCCAATTTGTGCCTCCTTGGTTTCAAAGAAATATGGTAGAAATTTGAATCTTCTGTAACCCTAATTATGTAAGTTAAGAATGAGTTGCTTATTATGGTTGACTATCTTATGTTTCTATGCCCTTTATTGCCTTAGTATCTAAGTTCCCTGTTTAATTTGTAGATTAAAAGAGATTTTTAAATACATTGTTCTTTTTTATCACCTGTAATAATAATCTACAGTATTAAATATTCAAATTATGTCCTATATATAAATTCTGTTGTCAGTAATTAATATTGTTATTGCTTCTTTTTAGTTTTATCATCTTTTTGTAGAAAAACTACCAATAAAGTATGTAACTGAAAAAAGTAACCATGTCACAGATTATTGATTAAACAGATTGTAATGACATCTCTGGAGCTACTACAGTCTACTGTGTAAATATTTATTAATTCATTAAAATGATATTACCTTCTCCTGAGAAAGCTGTGTAAATCTTTCATATGAAAGCAGTTGCCTCACAGCTACACTAAATCTATTTGGTAAAGATTTTTGAAGATTTTTTTTGTGGAATATATGTGGCCTGTTCGTGATAGACCAGTATATGATTTCCTAATCAAGTTATCACCATTATTTTACATTCTCTGACAATAGGCTGAGCATTTTTCTATATAACGGATAATTGATCTGCAAAATTTAAATATAAAATAGAGCCATTTTTAATGAGCGCAGCACAAATAAGCATAGGTAGAATTTGTGCTAAAAACAGCTGTAATTTAGAATTAAAGGGATATTTGAATTTTTTTATTTTAAAATATTTTAGCCTGAAAAAATTTACACTAAACAGGGGATTCAGTTCTGTAACTCTAACTCCATGTGCAAAAATTCCCATTAGGTTCAGATGACATCTTTTGTACGGAAGATTTGTAGGCCCAGTTCATATTTAGATATGAACAAGCTAAATAAGATTAAGTAAGGCAGTTTTTATAAGGTCAACTGGATCTTAGAACGGAAGCAAATCTTAGCAAAAACGGTTGGTTACTGAATGGCTTTGGAGATTAGTAATAGCATATAGCACCTTTTACCTGTAAGCTGATAATGACTGAAAGACATTACCATCAGATAGCCTCTTAGGGTATGTCTTCACTGACAGTGGCAAATTCACCGCCATCAGATCAATTCTTTGGGATTGATTGAGCAGAAGTGAATACCTGATCAATCAACCCAGAAGTCAATTTAATAAACCCACCTCTGGAAAATGAGTAAAGTTGTGCCAACAGGAACGCATTTCCCATGGGTGCAGCAAAGGGAAGACTCTGCAGTCAGTAGAAGTTAGGAAATCGACAGGAGATACGCAGGCTACTTTACATAGCTTGCATATCTCCCGTTGAATGCTACCGAATTTCCGGGTCACTGTAGACCAGGCCTCAGAGGCTTTTGTGAAATGCATTTGGAAGCCTTAGTTTGTTCCCTATTGGGCAGATATCTACCTCAAATAACCACAATGCAAATCAGTGTTAAGTGTTTCCTCTTGTTAGCAGTTGCATCAACAAAGATGAATATTGAATAGGAAATGGAGACTGAGCTTTCCTTTAGTGGTGGTCCCTCTCGGTTGAGGTTTAATCACAATTGTCTGGGTTGTATGTGAGCAAATTTGCATTGCTTGTGCTGTATCAATTCAGTTTTGCGGATATATAGAAATCTAGATTGTCAAACCAACATCTTCCATTCACTCTTCTGTTAAAACCATCATCTTCAAAAAAAATCTCCCCTGGGACATTCTGCTACCAACACTCTGAATCCTACATACCCTTTTGAAGGTCACAAAATTCCTAGAGTCTGATCACAGGTTATCCAGGATCTTACAGGGATGAAGGCAGCTGCTCTTCCTAAGCATCCATGGGGCTTTCTTCAGTCTCAAACAACTGTATTTAAAATGCATTTCTGTTATGAAAATTAATGGAAAAACAGCACTTGTTATGCAACAAATCTATTTCCTGAGTGTATTCAGAGTCATATCTGACAAAAATAGATTTATACTACATTTTATACCAGTTAGTCCTGTATGGCCACAGTGCAGATGTATATTTTAGAGGGAGATGGTATCTGTTTGTTTTTGCACACCAACAGCATTCTTAATTGAATTCCAATTGCAGCCCAAATTTTACCTTGTAAATTTTACATCTGTAAAACCCTCACTGAGGATAATGATAATTACACATGTGTAAGTAAGGAGAGAAATGGGCTGTCTAATATTAATTTTTGATGATGACAGCTGGGAAGATAAATTCAAGTCTGCAGCACTGATAGTTTGTAAAAATATCAGCTTTTTACACTTCAGTTGCTCATCTAAACACAACTGTTCTCTAAATAAATGTTTAAATAACACTCATTAAAGTTGAAAATTGCTCTCACACTTGCTTGGAAAATGAGTCTGCCACTTAACTCCAAGCAGGCTACATAGTTTAACTAAATATTACGAGAGACTTGACCAGATAAAATCAGCTAAATAAGAGGGTAAATGCTAATTTGGGCAAATTAGAAGCTTGTGGGCTGGATGGACGAATGGAATCTAAGGCAAAGGTTTTTCTCTTCTATCCCTAGCACTGGAGAGGGTGGCTTTAAAAGCATAGTCTAGTCGTGGATAAAGAAGTGGTAGGTCTAGTGTCCACTATATTATAACAGTACATGAAGTGAAATTTCTATCTGGTTATTTTCAGGTGCAGACTGTTCAGACATCATTATCTGAATCTCCAGTGATGACCAGCCCCTCTCAACGCATCCAGATTATCTCTACAGATTCTTCTGTAACCTCACCACAGCGCATTCAGGTAGAAATCTGTTAATTTAAATAACTCAGTCAGTGGGGTCCTTATTATGAAACCAAGCATCATCCAGTTATTGTCCACTTTTCTTTTTTGAAGTATATAGTGAGCTCTTGTTTTTAATAGACATCAGAGGGGTCCTTTCAGTGATTGGAATTCAAAATGAACTTCACAAATTGGAGAATTGGTGTGCATGCCACAAGATGAAATTCAAAAAAACAAGTACAAATTACTTCACTTTGGAAGGAAAAGTCAAATGCATAGCTAGAAAATGGGAAATAACCAGGTAGGAGGGCAGTACTGCTGAAAAAGATCTGGAGGTTATAGTGCATCACAAATTGAACATAAGCCAATAATGTGATGCATTTGCAAAAGAGGCAAATATCATTCTGGGAAGTATTTATAGGAGTGTTGTATGTAAGACATAGGAGGTAATTGTCCCATTCTACTCAACACTGGGGAGGCTCAGCTAGAACAGTGGTTCTCAACTTTTTATGGATCCTGACACGCTGCAGGACATACCAGCCCACCTCCACCAACCCGAATCCAGTCATCTCCCCGGCTCTCCGCCACACCCATACCGCTATATGGTGACACAGTAATGTGTCCTGACACAGTGATTGAGAACCACTGAACTAAGTATTATGTCCAGTTCTAAGTGCCACACTTTAGGAAAGAAGTGGACAAATTAGAGAGAATCTAGAGGAGAGCAACAAAACTGAAAAAAGGTTTAGAAAACCTGACCTGTTTGGATAGATTTAAAAAAAATGGAGATTGTTTAGTCTTGAGAAAAGAAGACTCCCAGGAGAGAGAGGTGGGAGGGACAGGGACAGGGAGGGACCTGATAACAGTTTTCAAATATATTAAGGGCTGTTGTAAAGAGGACTCTGACCACTTCCTCTCCACGGGTCCACTGAAGGTATGATAAGAAATGAGCTTTATCTGCAGCAAAGAAGATTTAGATTAGATATTAAGAAAAACTTCCTAAGTATAAGGGCATTTTTGATCTGGAATAGGATTCCAAGAGAGGCTGTGGAATCCCCATCTCTGGGAGTTTTTCAGAACAGATTAGACAGACATCTAATCTAGATCAGGGTGTGATCTACATTTTCTTGGTCCAGCCTCTCTTGTGGAGCAGAGAGATAGCTGAGGTACCTTGCAAAGCATAGCAGCCAGCACTGCATAGCATGAGAAGTTAAGCATTAGGGTTAGGATTTTACCTTTTAAGCTCCTTCAAATCTTTTCCTATTCCAATCATACATGTTCACTTTTAATTCTTTACATGAGGAAACTTTATGATTGTATCAGATTAGATTTTCTGCATGTGTGTATACCAGATATTAGCCTGATCAGACCTAGCTGTGTTCAATATATTACATATTTTTCACTTAGGTGAATAGGAGAACCTGGGTCCTTATACTTCATTGGTATACGTTTTACACGGTTTGGATCCCACATTACAGAGATCCCTTCTTGCCTTATTTAATATGATTTACCATAGTTCAGCTACCCCCTCACCTTCCATATCACCAATGCTGCCCATTCCACAAGCACTCTTTTCTGCAGAAGCCCCGTGTATTCATAAAGACCTGATCCCACTGCCTTGCACTTTGTGTCATCATTTACACCTACTTTGCACAAGTGTAAACGACTATGTAAGCTGCAAGGCAATGAAGGATCAGGGCCATTCTTAGGTAACAAGAGATAGTTCTGAGATAGAACCAAAGATTTTAAAATGTTAAATCATATTAAATCATTCAACATTTATTGCAGATTGTGACAGATCAGCAAACAGGACAGAAAATCCAGATAGTGACAGCAGTGGACTCATCAGTGTCTCCAAAGCAACAGTTTATCTTGACCAGTCCGGATGGAACTGGAACAGGAAAGGTGATATTGGCAACACCTGAGACATCTAATGCCAAACAACTTATCTTTACCACCACCGACAACATTGTGCCAGGCAGAATTCAGGTACATACAAACATTAAAACAGGTCATACATCTTCCATGGTTGATTTAAATGGATTTCATTATATAAAGCCCTAAACCACTGGAAGTTTCTATCGTTTTCTAAGAGCTAAACTTCCTGTATTCACATTTTTAAAAAGTTAAATAATCATTTCGTTCATTTCCATGGCTATCATTCCAGTTTATTTCCTAAAATGCCACCGTAAACGACCTAATGACAGTGTCTAAGCAAGCAGGCTGTTAGAGGTATCACATTTGTAACATTATTATAAGATAAACAAATAAGGAGTCCTGTGGCACTTTTAAAGAACAACAGATTTATTTATCGTATGAGCTTTCATGGGAGAAAATCCCACTTCATCAGACGCTTTGAAGATGGGGAATTTACAGAATGGGAGGAAATTAAATGCAGGGAAGTATATGACATAGGATTAGGTCAGGCTGTAACAGCAAATCAAAATAGTTAGTCTTTAAAAGTGCCACAGGACTCCTTGTTTGTTTCTCTTCAATAGACTAACACGGCTACCCCTTTGGAACATTATTATAAAACGATAATCTGAAAACTATAACACTTTATCTGGTCTCCTTTTACTGTTTTCTATGTCTCTCTCCTCTCCGCTCGTGCTTTCCACTGTGTTCAAGATCCATTGTTGTATGTTCATCTTGTTAAAGTCCTAAACCAACAAAGATTTAAGCAGATGCATAATTTGAGGCCTGGGAGTAGTTCCAATGACATCAATGGGCAAAGTTACTTAAGTCTTTGCATGCTCAAGGCCTTGCAATGTAAATTCTTTGGGGCAGAGACTGTCTTGACTCTATCTTTAAATGCGGTCCTGGTCATGATTCAGACATCTGGGCACTCCCATAGTGCAATTAATACAATAATAATCATAGATCAAGCTTTTTCTTCTAAAGTAGGAATTGTTTTTAAGCACCCATATCCACCTCTTTAAAATAGATATCTACTCCCTGTTGCTGTCAATATGATGGAACTATCATTTTATTTGACAATAAAAGTAGAAGAGTGATTAACATGGGAGATAACAATTGTTTTAAAGAGATTTTTAAAAGAATAGTCTATTGTAAATGACATTTCATGTTAAAATGCCTCAAAGCCAAAACTTGAATCATAATTTTATTTAACGTCTGCGTTTAATGGGATAATTTGGGCATTAAAAGACAGAAAGATCCACAAAAAGAAACAAAAATAACTTTGTTATATTCAGCACAGAAACAGTGCAAACATTGTACAAAAATAAACTATTACTAGGAATACTTAACAGGAGCTTTAAGGGAATATTTGGAGGTGAGAATTTGTTTCTTCACAATACTACAATGATCTATAATATAACATAATGCACTGATTTTATGCCTCGGTTAATAAAATCCAATAAAACTAAGCACTGTGCTAGTATGACCTGACTACCGTGTATGGTAGGAAGTTCAGTTTTTTTAAATGAATAAACATAATTAAGTAAGAGCTGTTTTTCAGAAGTGTTTTTAAAAAACAAAAAACTTTGTCAGTGTGATTAACTTTATCTGCATTCCATGCTGATACCATGAAAAAAATATCAGCTGGTTGAATGATGCTTCCTTCTTTTCACTTTCTCTTACTTTCCCCTTTTCTCTCTTCTCATTTTAAGGTTTAATTCTGCCCCTGATTTTTTGGCATGCAAAGGGTTAAGGATGTACTATTTTCATCCTGCATTTTAAATTGAGCAGAATTTTGCCCCTGATTTTTTGGCATGCAAAGGGTTAAGGATGTACTATTTTCATCCTGCATTTTAAATTGAGCAGAATTTTACATAACTACATTATTTAACTTTCTCTCATATAACACTCTGTCTTGCCAAGTATCCATTTGTATGTTAGCGTCATTGAATGTTATCCCCAAAGCTCTAAAAGGAGTGTGAATTAAAGAGAGCAATTGTGAGGTACCCAGAACATTGTGGACCAGGTCTTCTGCTAGTGTAAACCAGCATAGCTGTTTGAAGTCAAAAAAGCAAAGCTGAATTACACCAGCCAAGGATCTGGCCCTCTCTTTTCATATGAACTACAAAACTAGTGGATATATTTTGGTTTTACTGTCTAAAAGGAAGAGTAATAACTTTAAAAACAAAACTAGACAGGCCTATATCTTCAGAAGACTGTGTTCCCTTTTGTAAGCAAAATTTGTACCTTTTTCTTTTCTTTTCTTTTCTTTTTTGCACCTACACTTTATTGCAGGTATGAGTATTAGCCATTCAAATGACAATATTTGTTCTTGTGGTGAATTGCATTGTCCCATAGTGCTCTACCATATGTGAACTGGTCATAAGTTCAAATAGGATGAAGGGAGAGGAGCAAAAAAATCCCCAGATATAATTTTATAATATACAAGGACTTTTCACTGATTTAGTTTAATCCATTTTGGAAGTTGATTCAAATAAACTGGAAAAAGGCACTTGTATTCCAAAATAAAACAACCCAGTATAGACATTACAATTTAATTTCTTTATTCTTATACTCTTACAAGAGATATGAAGAAAGAACAACACTTTTATTTTGTAGACAAGCCCCGAATCTTTGAAGACTAAAACAGGTCTCTGCTTAAGAAGAGCCCCAATCAGGAAGAAATATATCAATTCTGGATCAGGCCTCTACCTAAATTAAACTCCCAAGCTGGACTCTGTCTTTGCAAACTGCAGCAGTCCTCTGCCTAAAACAGACTTCCAAACTGAACTCAGAGTAGAGACCTATTTTAAAAGGTATTTAGTGCTAGTGGGATTTACAGAAAATTGCATAAGCAGGGTAGATGCCAACTTCTATTGGAAGCACCTAACCTGCTTAGATACCAGCTTTAGTTTTGAAACCTTGACAGTGTCAAGAGTTAGCAATGCTAAGCCAATCGGCTGATCTTAAATATGAAATAACTTTAGTGCTCAATTTAATGTGGTGTATCAAAGCACCACCTCAACTCTTCTGGCATTTTCTTTTAGATTGTGACAGACTCTGCTTCAGTAGAACGTTTGTTGGGTAAAGCTGATGTCCAGCGGTCACAAGTAGTAGAGTATTGTGTTGTTTGTGGAGATAAAGCATCAGGTAAGCAAATACACTCTTGTAAGAGACATGTGAGTAGTAAAGATGGTGTGACAGTGGGAGGAAGTTGTGTTTATGCATAGTGAGAGTAGCACTTGACACTAAGATGCAAAGAGGATGAATGTATTGGCTGTCATCATCTATGGTTGGCATACTTGTAATTTGAACACAATCTTGAACAAGTGAGTTAAATGACAAAATACTGACCACAGTCGTGGCAAGCTGTGCTTGATATCATGATAGTTAAACCCTGCTTGAGCCAATACTAGTCTGAGTCCCAATATTGACTACCAGATATTCACTTTCAACCAGCTAGCTATAGTACAGGGTGAGGCATGTAAGTGTCCAGGAGCCAGCTGCTAGCTACACACTGGGTACAACTGATCCTAGTGGGGACTACATGATTGATTGCACTTCCTGGTTGCTGGAGGGGTGGAGCTACCTACTATTTAACCCATCAACAGAGCTCACTTGGTACTCCACCTATTCCATGTCTGCCGCTTGTTCCTGCTCAGCCCACTTTTGTGCCTGCTTCAACTGATGCCCTTTTCCATCCTTGACACTCTCGGCTTTGCTTCCTGACTACATTGTTGACTCACCCATTGTCTGTAGTATTTGACTTTTGATCCCTGGATCTGACCCTAAGCTCTGCACTTAACTGTGCCCTTCTGTACCCAGTAGTCCTGATCCTTGGCCCCGCTCTAACCCCAGCCCTGGATACCAACCTTTAGACCTGACCGCACACATCCTAGTCATGTCCCTGGGAGTAAGTTTGGGGTCTAGTGATCTTTCATTTCCTGGGCTAGCTTGACCTGAGAACACGGTATAGGGAGTTTGCTCTGCAACTAATAACATAGACTTTAGAAACTACCATGGCAAATCTGTGATCTGTCTAGTCCAGTTTCCAGTCTGTGACTATGGCCAATACCAATTGTTTCAAAAGACTGTGCAAGAAAGTCCATTATGGAATAGCCTTTGTAGGAGAAGAATCTTCCGAAAATCCATCATTTACTGACTGGCATATACCCTGACGCATGAAGATTTATCTTAGGTATGTAGGTAGCGATTCCTATACCTATTCCTGACACTTCATGTTATAAGACTCATTTTTAGTTGCTTATAACTTTACCAAACTTTAACCATTTGGGCTGAAATTTCCCATGCTGGGTATCTGCCTCAGAGTGAATTTTAAAAACAACAACAAAAACAGCTCATTTGTTTCTCAAAAATAAAGTTAGAAAAAATAGCTGTTGTGCCCATGTTAAAAAAACCCAAACTTACAACTGTTAATTGAGATACTCTAGTGCAGGGGTAATGCATGCCATGAAAATCAACATGACCAAATCTGTGTGATCAGCTTCTGAAAATCTCAACTCAGACTTGCTGCATAGTGACTTGTTAAAGTTTGGTAGCTAAATTCCATGAAGATTTTGTCTACACTGAGCATACTCCAGTCCAGGGGTGCAGGGGCTGAGCAGATCTTTCCCTGCAGTTGCTCATCCTGATATCCAGGAGTTACTGTGGCACCAGGCATTGGAATTGAGAGCCTGCTCTATATTGGTGCCTGCTCAGAAGGATGGAGGAGGAACAGCCTGAATGTAATTGCAAAGGGCTGAAGAGCTAGGCTTATGAGACATGGGGGGTAGAGACTACGATGAGGTGCTGAGGGGGAGTTGGAGGAGGAGTGAGGGCAGGGTGGGGAACTGTAATAGGGTGAGGGGCCAGGGAGGCAAGGGGAGAGATTGGGATAAGGACAAACTGAATGAAACAAGGGCTGAAGGGCCTAGAAAGTACACTCTTTTAGAACATGGAATAGAACCCAAGATTCCTGAGTCTTAGTGTTCATCTGCTGTCAGCAAATAGCTGTGAAACCTGCTAGCAAAATGTGTCCCATATCTCCTTCTTGGTAGCTAGCCAGCATAGAGGATGACAACCTACCCCTGCTATCAGCTAGTCTGTTATCTTACATAACAGAGATCTGTGCTCTGGATATAAAGGTTCTAACTTTGCTGAAAAACCATTTGGGAATCAATATGCTTCCATATTATGACGTTTCTCTTTTTCAGTTTGCTTTTTTTTTTTTTTTAAATTGCATTTAAAAAACCCACTACATTATAGAAAAGCATAAGGTTGCAAAGTCAAGCACCTCAAAAGTTAAGAAATGGCCTCCCAGTGTGCATTCATTATAATGCTGTCTTTTAAATAACATGATAAGCAATTTTTTTCCCTGCAGAATCCCTGTCTCATTCAGTGTCAGGTGCTCAAGAAATGAATCAGGGTTGGGTAGTGAAGAAGAGTTTTGTTGATAGGACCCTTGCCTCAATTGTTGCAGAAGTTGGAAGATTTATATTACATGAGGCCAGGGAATACAGGAAGATTAAAAATGGTTTTGTGGTTTAGGCAGTGAAATGACACCTTGGAGAACTGGATCCGATCCCCGCCTCTGCCAAAGACTTTTTATGTAATACTTAAACAAGATTTTTCCCATATGTCCACTAACTGTGCCTTCCTCAGGACCCAAATGGAGATCCAGGGGTCTGAAGTTCTGTGCACTTACGACTGCAACTAAAGTCAATTAAATCTGTGCTCAGAACAAATGAAGTGAGATAAAAAGCTAAGTTCTCTGAAAAATTAAGCTGTAGGAATTTCAAACTGGGCACCCAAAAATAGTATACATTTTAATGCCTCTCTACTTCACTGCTTCATTTGTAAACTTGGAATAAACTTGGTGTGCTGTAAAGATAAATTCAGTAATGTGTGTGAATCAGACATGCTACAGTAATGATCTCTATAGAAGAGCCTGCGAAGACATTAATTCGGTATTTAGTGCATGGTTTGGATGGTTTTTAGTTAATAAGGGCTGGGCCACACATCGAACAATAAGTATAAAACAGACTACTGAATGGCTGCTTGCTCAGTGAGCACTATACATCCAGTGCGCTGAATGAGGCAAGGGTCCTGGGGAAAAAGTAATATATGATGATGTAATTAAAGACAATATCATAATGCATACGCACAAGAGGTCAGAATTAATGTTGCCTGGGCAACCTTTATGCTGGAATTTCCGTGGCTTACAGCGTTAATGTTCTTTTAATGGTGTTTTTGCATGTAATATCCTTTATATATTTTGTATCCATTCTAATGCAACTGCATGTGACTTCATTAGCAATTATGTAGCTGCACTAAGAGCCTTCAAGAGAAACTCAATCCTGAGCTGGTGTGAGTGTTGTTATTATGCATATTCTTTGAGCATAGTGGGAAATGGTCTGATCCCCAACAATCTCTGGAAAAAACCCAAAATGAAACTGTGACATCAGACTAGACTAGTTCTTTCATCATCAATACCGGCACATATGAAGAATAACAGGGAAGATAAAATAAATCTAAAGTGTGATTTGTCAATAGGCTGTGCCCGCTATAAAAAAATATTGGTATTAAAAATATAAATAATTTCCTTGTCATAATCAAGCTGTTCCTTTTCCTTTAGGTCGTCACTATGGCGCTGTCAGTTGCGAGGGATGCAAAGGTTTCTTTAAAAGGAGTGTAAGGAAGAATTTGACCTACAGTTGTCGTAGCAACCAGGACTGTATCATCAATAAACATCATCGGAATCGTTGCCAGTTTTGTAGGCTAAAGAAATGCCTAGAGATGGGCATGAAAATGGAATGTGAGTGTTCATTGCCCAAAGTGATACAATATCTTCCAAGTAATAAATATGTAGATTGCTGGTACTGTTAAATATATTTTCAGTCCATGTGAAAAACCACATTCTTGGACATCTGCAATACTCCCTTGAATGCAAATCAGGAAGTATTTTTGTTACAGAATTTCTGTCATCCCAAATATCTACCTCTGATTTTCTTCTGTAAGCCTGTTCTTTGGTTCACTTTGGCAATAGAAGTTCAAGCTACAGCGGTGAATAGCTTTGAACACAATCTCTTATGTGTGGTATTATATCACATCCCGTAAGAAGGGATAGATAGAGCCTCATTGTAGTGCATTTTACAAATGCATTGCTTGTAGTTGGAGAATGACACTTCAAAAACAAACACGCAAACCTCATTCTAACCGTGTTCAAAAACTGCATTCCTTCCGCTTTACTGTCCTTCCTCTGATGTTGGAAGGTATCTGTTGTTCTTTGTTTTAACTTTTATGTTAATTAATAGCTATGTCAAGGCCACTTTATTGTCATTTTCTGCTTATTTTGCTTGAGATTCAATTCATATCCCTTTTAGAACCTTGAAAAATAATCCTTCCCCCCCCCAATACTTTGAAACTGGAGATATTTTTAATCCTGGAGAGATTTATTTAAGAGCCTATTAGCTCTTCTTAACTAGCCAGTGTGTGTACATTACCTTTAATCATTCACAGATCCACTGTCATTGAACACTCTTTTACAATATAGCTGTGCAAACATTTTCTTTCAGCTTACCTGCCCACCTATGAATTTTAAGTTTTAGCATTAATTTTATTTTGATAAAATATTTAAGAAATATCATTGGTTCTAAAATCTCCATATTCCTTTCCTCAAAAAATATAGTGTGAAAATGTGTCTTTCAGAATGTTTATCTTGGTTAAATGCAATGCAGTAGCAAGGTCTAATCCCACTCTGTATTTATTTATTTATTCTGATGTAGCGGTTCAGAGTGAAAGAAAGCCTTTTGATGTGCAACGGGAGAAACCAACCAATTGTGCAGCTTCAACTGAAAAAATCTATATCAGGAAAGATCTAAGAAGCCCTCTAATAGCAACTCCAACATTTGTAGCAGATAAAGATGGGGCCCGGTAAGTTTTTAGGTGTAAAATTAATCTGTTTAAGATGCCTTCAGGCTAGAGCTTTGGTGGAATCAAATTTGTAAACAATGGACTCCAGGGGATATAGAAACAGGCCCCAAAAGTATGGTCTCTTTTTAAATTCTAGAATGGTAGTTTCCTTCTTACATGATGATGGTCATTCTTTGAGGGTTCAGATATTTCCAAACAAATGGACATAGAAATATATTTGGATACAATAATAATGAATACTACAGGATACCCTAACATAAACAGAAAATAGCAATCTATAGTCCAGCGGAGGGCAACGAAAATGATTAGGGAGTTGGGGCACATGACTTGCGAGGAGAGACTGAAGGAACTGGGCGTAATTAGTCTGCAGAAGAGAAGGCTGAGAGGGATTTGATAGCAACCTTCAACTACCTGAAGGGGTGCTCCAAAGAAGAGGGAACTAGGCTATTCTCAGTAGTAAGAGAGAACAGAACAAGGAGCAATGGTTTCAAGTTGCAGCTGGGGAGGTCGAGGTTGGATATAAGGAAAATCTTTCTCAATAGGAGGGTGGTGAAGCATTGGAATGGGTTTCTTGGGGAGGTGGTGGAATCTCCATCTTTGGAAACATTTAAGGTCCGGTTAGACAAAACACTGGCTGGGATGATTTAGTGGGAGTGGTCCTGCTTTTAGCTGGGGGGTGGGGGGGTGGACTAGATGACCTCATAAGGTCCCTTCCAGCCCTATGATTCTATGAAAATCAAAAAGCTAATGAGATGGAAATCAGGTTGGGAAATCACCAGCACTTTATCAAAGGAAAGAAATATATTCATTTTCTGTGACACAATCACCAACCTTCCAGTTAAAGTGCAGTTTATTGCAAGACACTAACTATTTTTTGGAAATAGTTTTTCAGCAGAACCAAATTCTAATGGATAAATTCTCAGCATCACAAAATGGAAAGCCCAATAAGTAGTAATCCTCTTTATACTGAACCAAAATAAGTTACTATGTATTTTCTAATCAATACAAAATATTATTCACTCTTAGATTCTTTATATTTCTGAACAGATCAACAAGTCTTCTTGATCCAGGAATGCTTGTGAATATTCAGCAGCCATTGATACGGGATGATGGTACAGTCCTACTAGCTACAGACTCCAAGGTAATATCCTTTTCCTTTCATTTCAAAACTTTCATTTTATTTACTAAATTACAACTGTGCTTCTAGAAAGAAATCCTTCTCACCCCTTTGCAGTCATAAAAGGTCCTTACATCAGCCCACCAGTTGCAGTTTCACTGCTTGGGGTAGAGAGCAACAGGGATTGGAGAGGCCGCCACAGTGAAAAGGAGAATGGGTCAAGTGGCTCTGTGACTATGGGGATTTGCTCACTGATTATTGTTTCCTGAAGACAAAAATGGTCTGAGGAGGCTGCTGCAGGCAACCTTGAGGTTGTTCCTGTCTTTCTGTAACATGTAGTTTGAGGCCATAATGCCATATTATGCTACAGCAAGTCTTGTATTTTGGAAGAGATGGTATGGATGACTTGGAAGATTTCTTCCATTTCTAACTTGCCTGATTCAGAAGGACATATTTTTCTTCCAGATATAATTATGCGTGAATATAGGTTGTGGGGCACCATAAAAAACACACCAGGAATCAGGAGGAGAATTTAATGATCGCCCTTATGCCCAAATGTCAACTGCGGTTCTTCACTGTGGGTATTCAAGAGGAAGTGAGATCTATGTGGGAATAGAAGAAGGAGATAAAAAGAATCTAATAATTATGAAGGGATTACGTTACATACAACATTCCAACTAAATAATTGTGATGTATTAATACGGTTTCTTTCTTTGTAGGCTGAGACAAGTCAGGGAGCTTTAGGGACGCTGGCAAATGTTGTAACATCCCTTGCCAACCTCACTGAGTCAATTAATAACGGAGATACTTCTGAAATCCAACCAGAGGATCAATCTGCAAGTGAGATCACTCGGTATGCATTTATTTATTTGGAAGACAAACCTATATGTTATCTGCAGGTATCCCCATTCATTGAAATGTTGTGGCTTCTTGACACATGAGTAACGTAGACAATGACCTTTTTTAACTTACTATATGATTTCATTAGCTGTCCTGTTTGGCTGCTGCCATCAACCTGTATGTCTTCTACTCTCAAGAACTCTTTTTATGTTACAGTTTATAGATGCTCTCTCCTATTTAGTTATAAGTGCTGTACAATAAAGCAGGTCTGTATTTCCTATTTAATAAGTAACAAGAAAAGATAACTGGTTTGTGACAGCAGAAAATAACTTTCCTTCAGAAATGCTGAAAATCAGTAAGTTTTGTGTTATTTCAGTTTTTTACTTTGTATGTGTGTGTTTAGTGTTCGTGAAAGGAGGGAAATGATAGCTAAAGTGCTTTGTCAGATTTAATACAGAGGATGTACAAGTTTCTCCAACACAATTGTCATGAACCTCAGTCCTGCCTTTTAATATCTCCTGATTTATTCTTGAATTTTGACTAAGACAAGGTTGACAGTGTGATTTATAGTGTGGAAAAAATTGGGATTAGGTTGAGAGCAACAAATATTATCTTTCATGACAATCCAAAGCAGAATTTGAATTCCAGCTCTCCAAAGTTATCTTGATCTCTTATTTATTTCAAAATTAGGAAACAGCTCCATTTCTTTTGGTTTTTTTTCAAAAATGGTAATATGTAATGCTCATGTATAGAAACGGAAAAAACACTGACTTTTAAAGCAGTCTTATCCCACCTTTTCCATATAGGTTCCTAGGATTAGATTTTTAAAATTAAAAGCTATATTTAGGCTCCTAAATAAACTACCTGATTTTTAAAAAGTGCAGAGAACACCCAGGTGCCCTCTGCTAATGCCAACTTCATACTTTTAAATCTTGATCCCAAGGAATAAATAATTAACTTGTAAACAAATTGCTTGGAAAACAGTTGCACAACAGCATTATGAAATACCATAATGTGGATGTGAATATGAAATGGGTTTAGTTCTCTGTGAAGTCTACACTCCAGTCACTATGGAAGAGAAGTTGTGTGAAAGCCTTGAGGAACTGGTCACATTTCTGAGTTTTGTACTGACTTCCCTGCAGTTTCAATTAGAAAGAAACCTAGGGGCTGATCAAATGTATGCCATTCCCGTAACACCCCTAAGAGACCTTATGGCAGTGGAGGAGCCTTTTAATCAAACCACAGCCATTAAGGAGCTGGTGCAGGGCTTATGCTAGTAGATAATTCTCCTCTACAAGGGAATTTTCCATCAGACATTTATGGCCAGAATCTGGCCCCTGCATTCTGCCTGAGCAGTGCAAAAAACAGCGTACTGGATAATCTGGTCAGAATCTGTACCAAAAAAGTTTCTGTCTTTTAGATGGAAAAACTTTTAGTGTTTGATTTGCCCTCTCTTCCAAATTTGTTAATAGATATAAGGATAAATGCTTGTGTTGTTTATTCGTTTATTTGCAGAGCATTTGATACTTTGGCTAAAGCACTTAATACCACAGATGGCACAGTAGCTCAGAACTTGGTGGATGGGATAGATCCTACAGGAGGAGGGAATATTCATGTAATCAGCAGAGATCAATCAACACCAATCATTGAAGTGGAAGGACCCCTACTTACAGACACACATGTCACATTTAAGGTGGGTGCTTCCTAAATTATCTTTCTGGCGAAGACATAACACGGAATGATTTTAGTATTGTATTTTTCTTCTATCATTGTATTTTGCCATAGCCAGTATTGTCTACTCTAGCATAGTAGCTTTTGTTGTGATGGACATAATAAAAGATTTCCACATTTCCATTGCACTCTGCATCTATATGTGCTCTCTTATAGGGACCTTTCATTTGACAGTGGGATGATTTTATATATGTGATTTTACAATATGTAAGAGATCTTACATATTGAACTGTTGTAAATCACTTTTAGTGTTAAATATAACAAATGAATAATATCAAATGTGTAATTCATATACATGGTTACTAAAAATTATTTTGAACTCTAACATTGGCTGTTTAAGGCACCCTCACATCAAGGATATTAGAAATACGGGCCTTTTTTTAAGGATTACTACTACATTCTTGCTGCTCCTGATTTGGAGAACTGTTGTGGAATTGCAGAAGGGATTGCGCTTTGAAGCAGCTGTATCTTCAAGTGAATTTGAGCAAGCTCATGTTTGAGAGAGATTGTACGAGAGAAACCAATAAGGATGTTCCTTCTTGCTCTCATCCAAGTGCATTTACTTTAAACAGATAAAAATCATCAAGATAGTGAAATAAGCAGTGTATATGAAACCTAATCTGTGCACTTAAATAAGTTGTGTTTTTTGCAAGTGTAGATTCATATGGCATGACTTTGCAATCTTAGTACAGTTTTTCAATAATTTGTAATTTTAAAGAATTGCATTTAGTTTAAGGTATGATTCCCATCAATTCTATAATAATTGTGTTGCTAATGATGCTGAATGGAGCAATGAAAATTCAGTTATAAGTGTTTTGAATTAATACTAAAGTTCTTTTGAAGTAATCATCCATTAGTTTTCCATCTTATTCCTATTTTCACACTTCCTTGTTCCCAGCCTTACTCTTACAACTGCTTATGTGCTGAAGTTTTACTTACCTAACTCCACAATAACTTACAACTTTCAGCAAAAGACTCTGAATGCAGATTGCATATTTTTATTCCAGTTTATTTCACTAATAATAAACACTACACTATACTGTACTCTTATTTCTCTGCAGCTAACAATGCCTACTCCAATGCCAGAGTACCTTAATGTACACTACATCTGTGAGTCAGCATCACGACTGCTTTTCCTCTCCATGCACTGGGCTAGATCCATCCCTGCTTTTCAAGCTCTTGGGTGAGTGGATATTTGTCAATTAAGTATTAAACTGAACATTTTCCAACTGTATTGTTTTAAAAAAGATGCAGCTGATTAAACAATTTATAATGAATTGTTTAAAATGCATTGAGACGCTATAGAATATTTTTCTATCTTTTGAAGAATATGAAAAACAAGATGACAGTGGTGGTGATAACAATGATAAGAAAGCTTAGCATTATAGTAGGTAATGAGGCTGCGTCGTCAAATGGAGTCAAAAGCAAGTGACAAATTTTTAGAGATATAACTTGGCCACTCTAAATAGCAATATCTCCATTTTACAGACAACAGAGTCCTGTGGCACTTTTAAAGACTAACAGATTTATTTATCGCATGAGCTTTCGTGGGAGAAAATCCCACTTC
>ML685770.1:11809865-11963093 GCA_007922175.1 Pelusios castaneus
AGTTGAGAATCTATAAAAAATCAAATGTATCTAAAAGATTACATTAACTTTTCTAAAGGGGTAGCCATGTTAGTCTAGTTCAGCAAAACAAACAAGAATTTCTGTGGAAGTTTTAAAGATTAACAAATTTATTTACTGCATGAACTTTCCTGGGAGAGATCCCACTTCATTTTTCAATTTTCAAGCGTCTGACAAAGTGGGATTTCTCCCACGAAAGCTTATGTGATAAATAAATTTGTTAATCTGTAAAAGTGCCAGAAGACTCCTTGTTTGATTAACTTTTCTGTAAACTGCTCTTAAGAGTTCCAAGGGACACCACTACAGGGCTGTCCCTGGCAGTGAAGAAGCAGAACAGGAGTTCAGAAAACTTAGAATGGCACTGGAGTGTGATGATAGAGGGTTTTAGCACAAGGGATCTTCCATGTCCAATGGATTTCTCAAGATATGGGCTGAAAAACCCTGTCCACCCAGCAGAAGAATTCAAAGGAAGCACTGCAGAGTGCAAATCACAGCGCTTTCCTGCCACCCTAGAATTTCATTAGTATTTTCCTTTGCCAGAGGTGATGAAACATTTCCCCCAGTCACAAGCTGGTTACAGATACACTTTTAAAATAGTTGTTGACCATCACTGCACAATTATTACTGTATACCAGACTAAAAAAATAGAAATATTTCATAATTAATTAAAGACTTTGTCACAAAGTTATATCAAAAAAAGCTCAAAACAAGCTGACTTCTGTCATCCTTAAGAAGATATGTATCTTTTTTGATTCTGGTTAACCTATTAATATTTATCTCTAGAATGGAAGATGAGCTGGTGGGAGGATTATGCAAATCAGTATGATTGATTTGGTAACTTTTTCTTGTTTTTATAAATGAGGAAATTATTTTCTCTGTAGGGGAAAAAAATCAATAGTAACAGCCTGAAGTCTGTAAATACAGTTTATCTTTGCTTGCAGAAAAAAAAGAAATCAGATGTATATGTAGTCAGCAAATTACAGAATTGACATGTCATGCTAGCAAGGATTAGTACCAAGATGAAGGTACAAAGAAAAATACATTATAAAATCTACATATAACTGAGTAAACACAAAACTTACTTTTAGTTTCAAGGTGATAATTGAAGGAAATAGTCACAGTTAAGGATAGGCAAACCTCAAATTATTTCCTCTTGTTAATAATCGTTTGTCTTGGAAGGGCTCTTCCATGGTGCGGGGAACCTTTTGATACAGTAGCACTGATGTAATTACACTGTTTATGTGAGGACAACACACAGAGGGGTCAGAATTCTGAGGGCTACGTACTGTGTGTACTCTACATTGGCCCCCAGTACATCCCAGGGTTTTGTGGGAGTAATGGAAGAGCAAAGCCAAAGGATCTTTGACTGTGTTCCCTGGACAGTCTGTTCCCCTTCCTTCCCTCACATCAAGGAGAAGAATACAGAAGCTACAGAGGTCAACTTCAGTTGCAGCTTTGAAGTGGCTGTTCTAATATATGCCAGGAGCTACTCCTGTCACCGGTCAATTCAGAAATTAGGCAGTAAAACGTTGTATTAAAGCCACTTTTCCCACTCCTCTCCTTGGGCTGTGCCTCTGTGGCTGTCTCTTGGAAGACCAGCACAGAATCTTTCACATGATTTTTAAATTCTGTCCATTTAATTTCTTAATAAATAAAATGACAGCCATAGTGTATAAGCTGTCAACAGGTGCACTATGTCATATCTTCTAAAATTTCCCGCGCAATACATTTCAGTTATCAACAATGGGGGGTTTTTTCAAGGTTTTTTGGTTGATTTGGCAGGTGGTGGGTTTTGTTTGGAATAAGGAGAAAATCAGTTATTACCAATATTTACTGATTAAAAATGTAATCCTTTCCAACCTAATAATCAAATGGGCAGATCCACCCCTCAAACAAGCCCTCAGAACAAAACAGAACTGGTGGTGTTCTGCTGCACAGGGAGAAAGGCATGATGTGAAAAGGCCATGGAAGAGGGCTTAGAAATCCTGCATTCCCTGAAGAGTGTGTCCTTCAAGTTTTCTTTGCAGCTTGTGGATTAGTGGAACTGGCAAATCCACAGGTTATGTATGCCCTGTAAGGCAATAGGTTGGAAGGTATAGCAGTTGCAGGGGCTACTGAAGCCATAAAGTGGCATTACCATTTCATAATCTGAATGAAAATTCCATCTTCACTCCAGACCTCCTCAGTCTGTAGCTTGATTATTTGGGATTTGCACAAAGAGGATTTGGCCCCATATAATATAATGTTACTCCAAGGCATTAAAGTAAGGGAATCAATTTAAGTTATTTATTATTTTGAAATGGTTAAGAGAAAACACTGAATATTTATATAAGAAAATGATGACTGCTGTAAGCATTCTGGAAAAGTCTAGAATTCCAGCTGTTTTCCCTGTGTACTTTTGCATTAATGTTTCCTGTGTATTAAAAATATTAAAATGTAGTAGCACTTTTTTATCAAGGTTTGGCGATGCACTCTGAATAATCAAAACATGAACGTTTATATATCTTAGAAATTTGGATTATATTTTCATTCTTGTTTTCAAGACATTATTCAAAAATGTCTAATTTTTTTTCTTTTCAACTTTTTATTGTGGTTGCAGAAAATATATAAAGTAATCATAAATTACATCAAAAATCCAACTTAAGGCACACAGGGCTAAGCAAATCTATACAGCCATTAGCAGTACAGATGAAGGTAAAAATATTTAAGTTATAATGATATGAAATATAAGTATTAGAGGTCATGCATAGAGTAAAGTTCTTTTAATTTGTGTTTTTTCAGGTGAAAAATTAGATATATTGTAAGTTTCTTGATCTGATTTATCTCTGTGAAATTGATGAATGCATCCAGATATCTGTTTAATGTAATCTCATGTCTTTATCATATTTATTTAATTGGCCTACAAATATGCAGTCGGGGAAGGAGGAAAAGGAAAAATGTTCCTCATTTTCTTATCAAAGTAGGAGTCCTTTCTTCCCTTTGTAGATAATACTTTCTGAAACACAGTGCCTCTCATATATCTCTTCTTAAGGCTAAACTAAATCTAGAGAACTCTAAAAAATTCATAATTCGTGTAGCATTTTCCCAGTAAATGTTTTTAAACAGAAAGGAAATGAGGTCAACACAAGGGACATAGTAATCTGAAAGGCTGAGGCACCAACCTGTGTGTAACGGAGTTAATTCTACTCTGCAAGAGGAAAAAGGGTACATACCACAGTGAATAAACAGTTTGTTTCTAAAGGAACAGATATGGGAAAAGTTGGTACAGTCATATTGCAGTAGCCTTTCATTTCTGGACAACCAGACTGACTACTGATTGGGTCACAAATTACAATAAGGTAGTTCAGTAATATGCATCTAATTCCACAATTTTGCCCACCTCCCCAGAACTCCTGTTTAATTTATAGCATCATTCAGTACATTTGGCACTGCTAAGGAGAGGCCTATCATTGGAATAACATGAGTGTTGCAGGTTAGGCTTTAGATATATTGGCAGAGCGTTGTGGAAGATAGTGCATTATGTTTGCCAGTAATATGCCTGACTCCAGTTTATTAGATCCTTGATCCTCACTTCCATAAGCATTAATTCATCCACCATATATTTTATAAAAAAGGTTTATAGTACAATTCTGAATGGTTTAAAATTTCATTTGATCTATTCCTTTAAAGGGGAGGGGTGTTGGTTTCGTTAATTTTTCAAATGTATTGGAACTCTCTTAAGAGAGTGTGTAATGTCTGTTGTAGATAAGCTTTCCGGAGACAGAATAAAGCAAGTCATGGAACACATCTGGAAACTTCAGGAGTTCTGTAACAGCATGGCCAAGCTTGATATTGATGGATATGAATATGCATACCTTAAAGCTATAGTCCTCTTTAGCCCTGGTAAGGCATTTGGCAACCATTATAATGACCTTCCCATGTATTTCTAACTGCCATTCAGATGCTGAATTCACAAAACATTAATCTTTTGGCACCAGGAGATTTTAAAAAGAATTAAATAACCAGTGATGAAGAGACTGTTTTATTGAGCTAGTCATAAAATATCTCACAGCATCATAAAACTTCCTCAATAACCCCTTTTAAAAATAACTTTTGGGGCATCAAATGTAATTGATTTAAGGCTCCAGAAGTTCAGCTTATTTTATACATACTTACATATATTTAATGACCAGGTTCTTGGTCCCCCCACCCCCACCCCTTCCCAAGATACTTTGTAATACTCTGGAAGTACAAAGAAGCATAAAAGCTGCTATAATAGTGCAGCTGGGGATTTTTGGTGTAAGGGGATCCCTGAGTAGCATAAAACTAATGTGGCTAGCTCTGTGCTACCCATTTCCAACCCCTTTTCTGTGCAGGGTTCATGCCAGATGACTGGGAATTTTCATTTAATGTGGAATATAATTAATGGTAACAATGGTATGGAGAAATATATCCTTTGCTGTAAGTGACTGAAAGGAATTTGTTTGAATGTTAACAGTCTTTTATTAAAATAGTCACCAAGAGGAGGTAGAAGTTGCAAATGTGAGCTGAAAATCTACTGTGGTTTAGAATAGATATATCTTTCAATAAACACAATATCTTGCCATGCACCCACCAATTTGTTAACAAGCACAATTAGCATAACAGCCACTAACTAAAAAATGCAGTGGACATTGTGGATGAGATCTGTGGATTTCATCGGAGAGGACACCTTTATCAGGGGCATATCAAAATACAAAATAATAATCAGGCACAGGATAAACATGTTTCTGAGACATTGAAAGGGTAGATACTGCTGACCAGCTGAGTGAGAGGGAAGCTATCTCTTAGAAATGTAGAGTATTTACTTTTATTTCCCTTGTAACTAATTCTAACATATCTACCTTACTGAGTTTTATAAAGTATTCAGACTAGGGATGTCATGCAAGCCTTTTCTTTTGCTTTAATTTTTTTTCTGTCTACTCATAATAAATCTTGTTTTAATTAAATTAATTTAGGATCTTGGACTGTTGATTTGGGGAATTTCTCACAGACAGTGCCTTGAGTTTTTCTCTAGTAATAGAAATAATAATACATAGCTCTTATGTAGTGCTTTCCATCCGCAGAGCTAAATGCTCTTTACAAGGAGGTAGGTTTCATTATCCCCATTTTACAGATGTGGAAATTGAACCACAGAGAAATGAAGAAACTTGCCCAAGGTCACCTAGCAGGCTGTTGGCAGAGTTGAAATAGAAGCCAGGTCCCCTGAGTCATAGTCCAGGCTCTGTCCACTAGGCGAGTGGTTTTCAAACCATGGGTCGAGACCAGTACTGGGTCGTAGACCCTCAGGTCCTGGGTTGTGGTGCGCCCTGCTGCCGCTGTGGAAAAACTGAAATGTAGTGGTCAAAGATGTAATTGTTGGGTTGTGGGCATAAATTATTTTTTTTCAACTGGGTTCTGAGGAAAAAAGTTGAAAACCACTGCACTGGGCCACAGTGTAAGATGTGCTTCTATTTGATGTGGGAGGAGAAAAACTCCAAGCACTGGCCTGACCCAGTCCCTCTCAAGGGAGACCAAGAAGGGACACAGTACTTGTGGCCCTATGAGCTTACCACTATAAAAGTTTGGGCTTAGCCACACCTATGGCTTTTTCTGCCCTTGTGATCATTTGACTGCTCAGTGAGGCGCCAAAAGCCTCTGGAACTGAGGCTTCACGCAAACTGATGAAAGTGAAGTCAAAAAAATTTGAAAGCAAGAGATTGGTTACTTTGCCTAGTGAGTTCAAACAACCAAGGGAAAAAAAATTATATCTCTTTCTAAATCCATGGTACACCCACATTTTGAATCATGCAGATCCAGTCTCCCCTTATCAAAAAAGCTATATTGGAATTGGAAAAGGTACAGAAAAAGGCAACTAAAACGATTAAGGGGATGGAACAGCTTCCATATGAAGAAAGATTTATAAGGCTGGTACTTTTCATCTTGAAAAAGAGATGACTAAGTGGGATATGATAGAGGCCTATAAAATCATGACTGGTGTGGAGAAAGTAAATAAGGTGTGTTATAAAGGCCACGACTTTAACAGTTCCAAAAAGAACTACATAAGTTCATGCAGGATATGTCCATCAGTGGCTATTAGCCAGGCTTGGCAGGGATGCAAAACCGTGCTTTGAAGTGACCCTAATCTATATGCCAAAAGGTGGGACTAGGTGACAGGATAGATCACTTGATGATGACCTGTTCTGTTCATTCCCTCCGAAGCACCTGGCATTGGCCACTGTCAGTATGGCCATTCTTATGAAAAGTAAGTGCACTACTCTAAAGCCAGGTATCGAATTTTGGACACATTGTGTCTGTCAACATTAGTTTACAAATAATTCGTTTAATAACGTATCTACTAATGTCTTTTAAAATAATGTCCAGCATCTCAGAATGATTTATTGAGATTTAGTGAGATACTCCGTACTGCAGCTAACATATCAAGCATGGTCACCCAAGAGGAAGATTTGAATGAAATTAAATGGATGGTTCTTTGTAACTACACATATTTTATTTTATGGTAAAACCATAGACATTTGGAAATATTTTCTTTCTTTAGATCACCCTGGTCTGACGAGTTCAAGCCAAATAGAAAAATTCCAGGAGAAGGCACAGATGGAGTTACAGGACTATGTCCAAAAAACCTATCCGGAAGATACTTATAGGTATATATTATTGGTACCATGAATAATTTTGTGAGCAATGGTTGCAGTTTAATGACATAAGAAGGTAGTCAAATTTAGTTCTGTGAGGACTCAGGTAAAAGATTGAGGTCCTCATTTGCACATTTATAAAAGCAGACAGGTTTAATTTAAACAGGGCAAGAAACAGGATTGACTGCATGCATTTTTTTTATTTTATAGAGATTGGTGTAGATGTGTTGGAGGAAGTATTGGGAAGATTCATATTATTTTTGAGTTAGAAGAGCCAAATGGAGTCTGAGATCATAAAGGAACTGAAGCAATTCCTGCCCTTTTCAGTTTTAAAGACCATCAATATATCTCGTTTTATTGTTAGAGGGCTCTACTGTGATGCACTTTAAATAATTTAATCAAGAAACTCATTTTGATTTTTGCCATGTAATCCTGCCATTTAAACATAGATACTACCAGAATTACTGTGTATTAAAACTGCTTTAAAAATAGAGGTGGTATAAGGTTAGCTTCTGCATATTTGTATATTTTAGTCACCATCTTTATATACTAACAAAACAGAAGTGTGGGGGGGGGAGACTGGAATAAAAGGAACAGATCCCTGAGAATCCCCCTTTCTTGTTAGATATTTCTGCTTCCTTTTTATATATACTCGGTCCCACCTTGCTATCTGTTTTGTCATTAACAAGTTGCTAGGCAATCAAGAGTGATGCTGTATAGGTTATTTAAACTAATTAAGCATTTTGCTCTTAAAAATATGAACATGTCCTTATTACTCGGTACGATACATTGTCTTTAGCCATGAACACATGCAAAGCTAAGAATTTCAAAGACAGTTTAAAGAACTGTGCATTTTTCATTTCACTTGTAAAGTGGAAGAATAACCGTGGACATTCTTTCCACAGTAGTTAAATTAACATAAATTGCCTTTTTTCTCCCTCGGGAGTTACTTTAATAATAAAAGCAGACCCAGCTCTTTAGCAGCACAGCAGTTTAGCTTTATTTTCATTATACCGTTTTATAATCTCCTGAACTTCTTTTACAGGCTAGCCCGGATTCTAGTTCGCCTGCCAGCACTTAGACTGATGAGTTCTAGCATTACAGAGGAACTTTTTTTTACTGGCCTCATCGGAAATGTTCCAATTGACAGCATAATCCCATACATCCTCAAAATGGAAACAGCAGAGTATAATGGTCAAATAACTGGCACGTCTGTATAGTGGGAACAGTGCATCTTGATGGATCAAAGTAATTTTAGCAAAACCAGTAACACAATTGAGAGAGAAGTTTTTAAAAAAATGACATTTTGGTATGTACAAATATTTCCAACATGTTACCTGTTTCCTACCAGACTGCTCCTTGTCTATTTATCTCCAGTGACAAAGTATAAACAGCTATTAAAACACCTACAAGGACTCTTTTCTGTCACAAGGAGTGTTTTGATGCCTTTCATTCAAAAGGCTATTGATTACTGAACATACTTTTAAAATGCTTTGTATTTAGAAATTATCAGTGGGCAAAAATAGAGTTTTATTATGTCAGAGATTAGTATCAAAAATTGCTAAAAGAAGAACAGTATGTAAATATTTAAATTTTTCCTTGGAATTAATATCTAATAATTACCAGGGCATAATGATAGCACTTTCTAAGCACTTGTCAAAGTTATGAGCAGGGCAAATGGAAAAATGCGTATGTTTTTAGTCAAAATGCCAGTCATTTCTGTGAAGGCTACAGGAGACAATCATTTATACTACAAAACAACTGCTGTTAATAATGTTATGCGTTTAATAGTAAAGCGGAAATTGAAAGCAAATTTCTGCTCTGTTAGCAGTAAGTGCTGCTAAATTAGTGAAAATGTGGTTTATGTGATATAAGCAAAATGACTAGAGCATAATTATCAGCATTAATACAGTCTACAGAAATTGTCCAAACTGGAGCACAGAACACCAGTTTCTCACCCTAGACATAATAAACATTCAGATTCATTAAAGTTTCAATTCCAGCCTGGCATGGATATTTACACAGTCATGATAGATGCTATTCCAACAGGATGCCATTTGGTTTGGGTGGAAATCAGTCATTAACTGGCAGGGAAGCAATCTTTTCAACTAGAGCCATGCACTCCTCTCTGTGTGTAAACTTTTTATATTTGCAAATTCATTCCTTCAGTCCGTGGCTCTGCATGACCCTTACCAGTGCTTTTATTGTATAAAAGAAAGAGGTGCTGGTACTTGGCCAGGGACCTGGGGCTGCTGCCAGAGGTAACAGTAGCCAGGGCCTTATCTCTGTGAGAAAAAGGAGCCGGTACTCAGTACCCCTGAGTACCATCACAAAAAAAAGGTGCCGGTATTTAGTACCCGTGAGTACCATCACGCAAAAAAAGCCCTGACCCTCACCATCCTAGGAGCCAAAGGAAATGACTGTGACTTCTTTAGAACCCATAATGCTGCTGTCAGCTACAGCGATAAGTGCAGAACATGAGGATATCTTCCTTCCCCAGGGACCGAGCACCCTTTCTTTGCAGTGCTAACTGCCCCCTTTTGCTCCAGTTCCTAAACTGGAATATTAGCTGGGTTTATATTCATTCATGTGCAATTACAGTTAATGACTGATCGTTTGGAGTTAGAATTGTACCTACCTTTGTTTTTATCTTGGATGGTAACCTATCCAGTTGTTTTCTATGGTTGACCCGTTCCTGCTAATATTGCATTTATTTTAGTATAACTTATTCATGTTAACACTGAATATTTTAAATGATCAAAATTCATAAAAATGCATTTTTGTCAGAAGAGTTATACCTTTATTAAGCTGATTCTTACTTATTATATACATTCATTAATTACTTTAATGACGTTACATGCCAGTGTCATTTTCTACTTGCATACTTGTGTGTGACAAAAATATAATGAATGAATTCAGCACTTTTTGTTTCTGGCATTGGCATTGATTTAGATGGGCATTGCAGCAGGATTAGTTTTTGTCTTTTAAAGGACTGAGCTATATATAGCTAAAGGACTTTGACCAACTCCAGATGAGCCGTGTCTTGCTTGGTACAATTCACACTTATTGTAAGGCTTTCATTTATAACACTCATTCTGACAAATAAGACTGTGTTATTTTAGCTGCTCTGTATATTAAACTCAATTACCATCAGCATCTTTATAATGTTGGTTCTCAAGAAGAGTGATCGAGACAGAGTGCAGTCGTAAGACAGACATTTGAGGTATTGCGCCATCTTCTACCTGGGCTTTTCTGATAGTAAATGAAGTTGTCATTTCTTCAAAAGTGGCAAAAGGTCCTAAATTTTGAGCATCCTTAGGCCAACTGGAGTGCAGAATTAAGCCTCAGCTGTTACATTACAGCATCCCTGCTTGTAGGATTGTGTCAGCACTTCTGATATAAAACCTCTGGTTTAAGGGTTCATTCCTGGCCTTAGAAATTAGTTGTGGCCTGAATTTTAACATACAAGGTACTTGCCTTAGAAACAAAATTTCAAAGAAAAGATCTGGCCATTTTTGTGCAAAAGTGAATATTATGGATTTACTTTTTAGCTCATTTGTTTCAAAACTATATAATGCACGTTGAAATACTTTGAGAGGCATAATTGCAAAAGATTAGCAAGTGATAATTTAATTATTTATAATATTTAGTAACAATCATTCAACAGAGCCAAGTAAGCATTGTAGTAGAGAAGTATGAAATATTCATAAACAAAAAGTATACTACACTACTGGAATCAAAGTTTTTCCAAATTTTATTATAAACTTGAAATCATTTTCATGAAAATGTTGTTTGGATATATATATTTCTCAAGTGAAAAGGTCTCATTTGCTAGTAAAGATGAGCCCAGATCTGAGTAAAATTGGCTCCCCCGTTGACAACTTGCCAGAATTTGTGGTACTTTTAAATTGTGCTGTTTGAAAAAAGAAAACCTACCTAAAACTAAGCTGTGATGCAAAATCACAAGGAACTGAAAAAATTTATGCAAGAAATTTCATAAATCAAAAATGGTTAATTGCACACAGCTCTGTTCACCTGTATAGGATGCATGCTACAAATAGAAGTATACTGTTCATACCTTGTTCTGCAAATAGTTCCAATACTTCAGTGAGACTTTATATAGAGAAAAATGCTAGTCAGTGGGAGTATGGGTATTGACTTGAGCCCACACATCGGGTTTATTTTTAAAAGCATTAATGCATTTAATGGCTAGCGTGACGTAGTTCCATAATTACACTTTTATTTTAATACCCCTAAATTATCACCTTTAAACCGTGAAGGCTCTCTTCATGAGGTATCACTGGCATGGTTTGTCAGATCCAAGCTAACCCAGGCAGCATTCCATTAAAAAAAAAATTGTTTTCTGTGATCAGATGTTGTTTTGAGTCTAAGATGAACAGTTTAGATTGTAGAAATTTGGACAGCAGGTGGCAAATCCCGCAGTTTAGATGATATTCAGTATCTTAGCTATTTTGAATACAATTACAGATAATAAGATAGGTCTGGATAATAAGCTTCATGCTTCTAGTTTACCTGCAGCTCACAAGTAGAACTGAACCAAGGAATTGATGTGCTGTAAAGAGAGATGCTGTAAAAGATGCACTTAAAATACTATTGTTCTATAAAATTATGGGCCAAACTCCAGCATGGTGGGTGTGACTTTTTTATACCAAGCCATGAAACCACCTTAACTGGCTCCAGAAGGACCACCCTAATGTAAGGGTGATCTACTAGAAGCATAGAGCTGATTTAGGAGTTCTTGTGCCATTTCACCCACCTCTTGCTGGGATAACAAGGGAAAAAGGCATTGCTGGGGACAGTGGAGCAAGACCACATTGCTTCTGCGCTATGCTAATGACTGGCATTGTTTTAGGGTCCTTTTGGCCATTGTGACACTCATGCAGGTTTAACTTAGCACAGGGGGAATGGCCAGCACAGAGCAGCTCCCAATATCATAGGAGAACAAAGGTGAACTTTCAGTCATCTTTGCATGCCATTGAAGTGTGGCTGCTACATAGGAGCTGATCGCATGTTTTGACATACTAATTTCCTTGCCTATGTTACTAATAATGCATCTGATAACTAAAACTGAAATCATATTTCAAACAAATTACTTTCTGCCCTTTATGGGGTTTTTTATGTACTTTTTCTATTTCTTACGGATTGGACAATAAGAATAGATTAGTCTGGTTCACTTTGGTTTCTAGACAGTTTCATTTTAAGTTTCCTCTGTCCAAACACAAAGCTGTGCTTTTGTATTGTAAATATGGATTGGAAATATTTTTCTTTTTTTTTTCTTTTCAAACAATGACAACAGAATTATTGGAAATATTTGTGTTGGTTTGAAGTTTGGTTTAAAACTTACTTTTACAAACCTGATTGTACGGCTAGATTTGACCTGACAAATTAGGAGGCAAAATACCATAGCCTGATAGTGATTCCAGAAAATCTTGCATCCAGCTAAAGTTCCTGCCTCAAATTAACATATTTTCAAAACCTTTTAAAGTCTCATGCTGCTTTTAAAATTAAAGATTTTTAAACTCAGTAGAAGTGTCCTGGTGAATTGAGCCTGACCATCTTTGAATAACAGTAGGATTTCGTTCATACAAAAACTGAAATCTGTTGGAATGCAGCGTGTGATAATAGTCAGTAACTCCCAAGTCTGTTGACCATCAGGGTATGCTCTGAGGCCTGCTTATTTTTCCCATTCTTTCTAGAAAGATATGGGTGTGGAGTTAGTAGGTGAGTATAAAGGAATGGTTTTTGACAGTTATGAAAGGTTTATTTGGGTAAGCAACCTTTAGTCTATTTTTCTAACATTTCTAATTGTTTCTACTCTATCTGCTCCTAAAGCAAATGGGCATATTATAAAAATCTAAATAAAAGCAATTCTACTTAGTCACACTGATTGGTCAATCTGCAATCAGGACTAAGATTACATTGTTTTCCTTTCACTTACACTATTTGTACATTAGAAATTACCCTTGGAAGATTCTGGTGCAAACCTGGAGGAAAGAGAAGGAGAATCAGATCCCAAATCTTTCAAATGGGGCACACAGACCCAGATTGTGACTCACTTTAAAACTGTTACAATGGGGACAGTGTTTAGATTATAAGGGCCTCATGCATCAGAAAGGTAACTGCTGGCCAATTGAAGTTTTGTGTAGTCACAGAGGCCAATACTCATCATTGACCTACAGTCCCCTCACCCTTTCTTTCCTGACATAAATGGGCCATGGGGCAGGCATAAACCCCAGCAGCGAACAGAATTGACTCAAGGGGTATTCTGGGCCAGGAATAGAGCTGGGTTTGCCCTGCCTCCCATAGAAGCCTTTGGGTGTTCTGGGGTATATTTGGGTAGGAGGAGGCATGGCCAGAGCACTCCTTCACGCTGATGATTTCCCAATATTGCAAAACTCATAAAGATCCTGAGCTGCAGCAGGGGCCAGCCAATCTCTGGCCTGTCCTCATCATGGCATGTTTCTTCCTTGGTAGAGGCTGTGTAGTGTTGAAAACGGCACCCTTTTCATTACCATGTGTAGCAGATGGCATTACTGAGATGATGCTGGGAGACACTGAACGGTCTCAGAATATTCTTCCACCTCCTCCATGGGTGGGAATGAGGATTGGGATCTTTTCCCTGACTGACTGACCATTAGTTAATCAGGGAAGAATTTTAAAAGCACGACCTAGCTGAAAGAGCCAACTAGCAATGCCGCTGTGAATGGATTTCAGTCAGGAAAGGAGAGGGCGATGCTGTCAGGCTAAAGATTCCTCTCTAGCAAGTGATGATCAGGAAAACCCTTCTGCAATAGCAACCGGACTGGGCCCCAATCCACATGCGAACCTTTTAACAAACTACTCTCAGAACGGAGGGGACATCACATTTAAGGCATGACGGTCATAAACAAGAAATGAACAGATATCATACTTCCTGCTATGGCATCAGCTGCTCATTGCTGCTGTTGTGGGATGGCTGCACAGACACAGGGAGACATCCAAAGCATAGCAATACTTCTCCGAGGCTTAAAATGCAGATTTATCAGTCAGTACTTGCAGGCTCAAATCTCCCTAGAAGTAGAAGATTTTCTTTTTAATTTTGCTTTTATTGTCCTTAATTTGAAATCTCTCTGTTCTCTTCCACTTCTGATTTGGAAAACAGAAGAAGGGGGTGTGGGTTGTTTTTTCCTTCCTCCACCCGTACCCCTGCGAAAGCAGAGAGATGAGGAGAAAAGTAACAAGTACTCTCAGGTACCTCTCAGAATCTAGCTCCAGGATTGCCCCAGGCCAGCAGAATAGCAGCAGCCCCATAGCGCTCATGGTTAGCTCCCTATGTAAGCATAGACTTGAATAGCAGCAGCCCCATAGCGCTCATGGTTAGCTCCCCATGTAAGCATAGACTTACTGCAACACTATCAGAGAATGTCTTTGAACCCGTTCCTCCTTTAATTCTGAAGTTGCTTTGTCATTTTAGAAGTATCTTTTATAGTACTGTCAAGCCCCTTAGAAATAAAGCTATGCTCTTTGCTTAACTAAGGATGCCCTCCCCTGATCCCCCTTGTTAGCCTGTGTGATCCAAACACACCTTGATGGTCATCAGTATTAAATGTGAAATTAGTCTTAATGAACATGGAAGTTAACTACCCATACAAAATTTTTTAGAAGTAGTCACATATATCGGAACTGGGAAGCGTCATCGGCTAGAATTGCCTTATTGAAGCGCTCTTTGTGAAATCTGCACTGTACATAGCATGGAAAATATCCATGCCACTATATCAGAGTGTTGCATATTGCCCAATGTCTAACTTACTCTTTGGGTTATATGACGGCTTTGAAAATGACTTACTGTGATCTTTAAATCCATGCTGTTCCTCTCCCCTCCCCCCTTTTTAAAAATACTTTTCTAATATTTCTTTGTACTTTCCATCATGTATTTCTGCATGTTTAGTACTGGACTCACTCACCTCGCTAATACATATATACATAGTTGTATGTGTGTATGAATGTGTTTATATCTACTTGTCACTATATTATGTACAGTGTATAGAAAGTGTATGTATATATATACAGATATGTAGACATATATTCACACATTTTATACGTTAAAAGAAAGCTCGTGATTGAGTTGCTAATAGGGGGGTTCCTAGTGTTCATTTCTTAGTCCAAACTCAACTTAAACAGATGAATCTCCATTACTTCATTAGAGTTCGACCTGTTTCTAAACCTGTTGGCTCTTCAATGCTTTTCCAAAAAAAAATCGTCATTCACATTATTTTCTCAGCCTTTTCTCAGGACTAGTAGAAACCATTCAGCAGAGAGTTAGTAGAATCTACAATTCCCAAGAGAAAATATGAAATAAAAGAAGGCAGTAAATATTCCCATATATTCTTGATAGACACAGAGGGGCTTTTTCTAGCCTTCCGAGAGAGGTCTATTAGTAAAATTTTGAAGTGTTTTCTTTGTCTCCAGTAGTGGCTAATTAGAAGAAAGGTTGCCGACCTTTGAACTATACTTCACAAACTAAAGTAAAAAGCACAATTCAGTGCATGGTGCAGTAAATGTCATTTTTAAAATCTTCAATAATTGTACCATAATCATCATGTCATAGAGCTAAGGCCAGACAGGATCATCGACTCTGTATCACAGGCTAAGACCACACAGCAACAACCAAAATTAGACCAGAGTTTTATTGATTCTGTGCCACAAGCCAAGAATAGAAAAGGCTGAGGTGCGCTAGAGGCCACTGGGATGGCAGGGAAATGGTTAAGGAAAATGTACCCAGATAATCCTGACAAGTCACCTGCATCCACATGCTGCAGAGGGAGGCATAGAAAGTCAAAGGATGCGGCCAGTGTGCCCTGAGGAAAAATTCCTTGCTGACCCCACGTATAGCAATCAAGCAGACCCTGAGCATGTGAGCAAGAACCAGCGAGCCGAGCCCCTGAAACAGAGACTGTTCAGTGTCACCTCCGATCCCTGACCAATATCCCATCTCCAACCATGTTCATCCCGGATGTTTCAGAGGAAAGATGTTAAAAAAACCCACCCAGAATCCATTTGGGGAGGGAATCCCTTCCTGACCCCTGCCGTTGGCCAGCTAAAACCCTGAAGCATGAGCTCTTAGGAACATAGGACATAAACTAGAAATGAGTCCCAGAGCTGCTGAGTCCTGCCCTTACCATTAGAACCAATCCTGTCATACAGCTGCCCTCAAAAATTTGTCCAGCTTTCGCTTAAAACTAAAAGAAGCTCTTTGCCCTCACAAGTGCTATTGGTGGTTTCAGAACCTCACTCCTCTGATGGTTAGGGTTAGGGCGGCTAGAAACTTCCTTCTAATTTCCTGCTTGAATTTGTTCATAGCTAGTTTATGACCATATTTTCCTGTGCCAGCATTATTCTTGAACTTAAATAGATCTTCACCAGCGCACTCCATCCCAGTATTAATCACCATAATGTATTTATGGAGAATAATCTTTTTGCTAGACTAAACAGGCTAAACTTTTCCGGTCTTCTGTCATAAGATAGGCCCTCCATTTCCCTGGTCATTCTAGTAACTCTCTTCTGCGCCTGTTCGTTTGAATTAGTCATTTTTTTTAACATAGATCTCGCGAATTGTATACATTATTCCAAATGGGGTCTTACCAGTGCCTTGTACAACAGCAAATGCCTCACCTGATACATCCTAGGATTGCATTTGCCTTTTGCGCGGCCACATAACATCCGTGGCTCAGAGTCATTCTGTGATCAATCCACACACCCATGTCTCCTCCAATTCCTGTCACTTCCAACTGCTGAGCCCCCAGCTTGTTGCAGAAATTATTATTAGTTCCCTAAGTGTATAACCTTGCTCTTTGTTCTATTGAATTTCACCCCATTTTTGTCACTCCAGTCTTCCAGGTCATCCAGATGTTCCTGTATAATATTCCATCCCTCCTCTATATTGACAATGCCTCCCAACTTTGTGGTATAAACATTTCAGGTTTTTTGTAATGCTCAGTATGCTATCCTACTTATTTATAGGGAGATTTAAATAAGAGCAAGCCCCAGATTTAGACTATACTCCTCTGCATGATATTCTTTGTTTCTATCAAAGGCCTAGAAAGGAGTGCTGAAAAGGTCCCTTCATGTGCTCTGTTGCTGCAGAAATAGAGATCAGTGGCAACTAGAATGAAGGAGGGATAAGGCAGAAGTATGCAAGGGAAAGACTTGTCCATCTGACCATTGTCCAACCATTTTAAAGGTTGTTTTTTTCAATATGTTAAAAAAATAAAACTTTCAGTTAGCTGTGCAAGTAATATCCAGTTGTGGAAATTAAGTGCCCAGAAAACTGCACAATTATCTTGTTACTGATAAAGACATGAAAGGTGCTCAGAACTCCTCTCCCACAAAGAATTTCTGAAATTCATTTTTTTCCTGAGGTTGATGTAGTTATATTTGCCAAAGCTTTTTGCATAAATTATGCAAGGTAGTTGAAAGGAAAATTAACAAAGTCTACTGACCTTTCGGTAACTTAAGTGGATAAAATATTCTCTCTTGGAATAATTTTGTACATAACGTGGGCCCAAATCTTTCAACACTCCATATACTCAACTCCCATTGCTATCTGAAGGCAAGGGGAACACCTCAGATGTGTAAGCTTTTATAGGATCAGGGCCTTGATTGTACAGTCTTTGGAGTGAATACTAAGAGTGTGTTCCTTTTTGCCATGCTGTTTAATAAATATATGTAGACTTTGTTTCAAATACTGACTTTGTGAAACATCCATCTTTTTAACATTTCAAGCCCAATTTCTGAGGCCTTCTGCAGATAAAAGTTCCATTTAAATCAATGGGAGCATTTCTTGCATGAGCTGGCTCTTCCTTTGATGTCATGACAATCATACCATTTGAACAGTCTTGCTTTTCTGCTAAAAATAAAATGGAAACCCTACCCTGTTTAAATGCTTTTTTATTTCAATAAGATTTTTCAAGGTTAAGGAACAGACTGAGGTACTGATCAGCAAAACAGCCATTTCAAAGAATAACAATTGAACTGTGAATTTAAAAAATACTGCCCATATTCTAAAACTGAAGGGTTATGGGACTCCCAAGTTTGAATTGGTTCTCTTTTGAAAGACAAAATGTGCTTAAATATAAATATGGATGAAATATGTACTGAATTAAACTGCAGGAACTATGGGATATGAAATCAGCATTCTGTATTTATCACAGGTAGCCAAATTCTGAGACGCACTTAGCAACTTCAGATCTTATTGCAGGTGCTCTGCACCTCTCAGTAATTGACTCATTGCACATAAATATTTGTTCCTAGAACATCTATTATGGTAAAGCAGGCAGAGATTAATTTTATTTTAGAATTTGGATTAAAAAATGGGAATTAATAGATTTCATGTTAGAGGCGGGGGTACCTTTTAGAAAAGTATGTTATTTATGAACTATATTGGATTTTGTCATGCATGGAATTAAGTTCAAGTTCTGAAATATTTTTCTATAATCTATCTGTTCTCCAAGATATATTGTAAGCTAGTTTTCAAACATTTTTATAACTGAAAAACTGCACATTTCTCATTGTTTAATAGTTGTATGTATTTGGCATACCTATGAGCTCTGAGCTCTTACAAAAACACCCAACTGTTATAAAAGGAATTGTCTACTATAGTTCCTTGGGTTATTTTTTGTAACCCCCTGTTACTTATATCATTACATTTTAATTTCAGGTTCAAAACCTGTTAAAGCTGTTGTTTTCTCACATCATCTTTGTGAAATCAGCTTTGTATATGTGATGGCATTTAAAAATAATAGCATGGGTTTTTTAATCTGAATTTTATATCTAATCAATGTCTTCAGTCATGAAGAGAAATTTGCATTGTTGTGTTTGTATATAGAGTATTGCAGTGCATGAATTAGCTTATGCATTTTATTAAATGCTATTTAAATGTGGCATTCTATTGTTGTGGCTTAATACTACTACCTAAATGAGGTTTATACTATTAAAGTGAATTGCAAACTTAACTGTAGCTTTGATTTTTATAATTGCTTCATTTTCTTCCTGAATGGCAGGTGACCATTTCACAGCCTGGCTAAAGTTACAATTTTACCTGCTTTCCTGTTGCCACACTATCTGGATTGGTTCAGGCTCTATCTATGAAAGACCCATAATGCTGATTGATATGGGGAAGTCAATAACCTCCTTAGTTGAAGGCAGCTGACCAGCCATTTATAAATTGGTTCTCAATGTCAGGTGGTTCTCGATGACTTTTCTCTGCTTATACAAACCCCTAATAGCATCAGTAGCTACAAATCCCATCTTTTCTCTTACACTAGTCAAGAGATTGTTTTCTTTCCTTAGAGATAGATCTAGCCATAGTCATCTATCTGTTCCTTTATTATTCACAGCTAGAATGCTACAATCCACAATAGCTGGAGCTACCACTGAGGGCAACTCAGAAGTTTCAGTTTGTACAAAATGCTGCTGCTGCTTTTATGTATAGTCTGTGCTCCACTCTTCACTAATTAGCAACCCACACTCTAGTCTCTTTATCCAGAGTGCTTGAGGGTCTAAGTTCCCATAATTTCTTATACTGAACTGGAATTTTTCAGCTGTCTGGCCCAGGGATAAAGCTCAAGGAAGCAGGGATCAGGACATGCTCAGAATCATGTCTTGCTAGAAATAGACTGGAGCCCAAGTTTGGCCACATTTGCCCATAATAAACTTGTTCATCTCAGCTTTCCCCTGCAGGCCCTGGAGTCTCTGCATACTTAGCCTAAGGCAGGGTTTTCCCAGCTCTGTTTTCCACAGTTAACAATTCAGTGCTGGTCAGAATTAGGGAGTATACACTCAACTGGTGAAATTACAGTTACTTTAAATAAACCATGTAACAGGAACACATACTCTATTACCATGGAAGTGCTTGTAATCATACATGTAGTGCAGTCACTAAAGGCAAAGATTAGAGCTTTCCTATGTGTATTCAACAGTAGCTGGCACCAAGGAAACACTCCTGAATCAGGCTATTTATTCTCAAGTTAGTATTGTGTAAAAGTAACCTTGAATAAAATCCCTTTCCACACCACTTTTGACTGTTAAAAACTACTAGATGTTAGTAATAGTTTGAAATTGTTAGATAAAAAGTGCTACATAAATGCAAAATGTATTATGAAAAAGTAGTTCACAACTACAGGCAAGGTAAGCAAGTGGAAAAACAGGCACAGCGTGGCTATGATTTCCACACTTCATACACAGCAAATAACACAGAGAGGAACTGAATCCAGGAGTCCTGACTACCCGTAGCGGCTCCAATCACAGTTTACTGCCCCATAAACAAGTGGGTTAACTATCTACATGCATAACCTGACTTCAGCCACCTCTTACTGATTCAGGCTGTTGGCTTCTAAAACGGTCTTGCAGTTTGTGGTTTTTCACTGCTTCTAGTCACCTTTCTTCCTCCACCAATAGTAATTACTTAACCCACACAACCGTACTAGATTAAAATCAGTACTGCCAATTCCAGTTTTCCCAAAATCATAAATTCAGATGCATGCACACACGCACAGTTCAAAACTCGTGTTTAAAATAGTAAAATTTGGGCTCTTTATTTGCCATCTGATTTCTGGGCCTTTAGATCAGTGGTTTTCAAATAAAGGGTCAGGACTCAGGACTAGGTCCCAGACCCTCAGGTGCTGGGTTGTGGCGGCACCACCTGCTGCTGATGCTAAAAGACTAGACTGCATTGCTCAAAGATGTAATTGCTGGGTCCGTAAATGATTCTTTTCAACAGGGTCCCAAAGAAAAAAGTTTGAAAACCACTGCTTTAGAGGCACACACAGGCTTGTCTGCACACCCAAGAGGCTAAAAGCGTATTTTAAAAGAGAGAGAGAGAGAGAGAGATTGGGAAACCAAAGAAAGAAACAGAGCTGACATCTCATGGGATCTCTGGATTCCAGCAGCTGGGACACTCTCCTGACCCTGTACCAGCCATGCCGCCTAATGCTTCTCCCACCCCCCCTTTTCAAGGCAATTTCCTGCAGAGGTCATTCAGCGGAGCCCCCCCGGTGCCCTGCCCACGCACGGCGGCTGGAAGTGGCCGCACTCCCTGCAGGAGGCGCACGGGGGGACTCAGGCTGCATCTGCGCCTCCCCTGCTCCCCCAGCCCCGCTGGTTCCTTCTTCCCGGCCCCGGCCCCGGCCCCGGCCCCGGCCCCGGCCCTTTCCCTGCCCCGCCGGCACCACCCTCCCCTCCGCCCGCCTGCAAATGGCCCTAGGCGGGGCAGGAAGCGACGTCTCCCCGCAGTCTCTGCAGCGGGGCGGGGCGGGGCGCACGTGGGTTCCTGTCCCGGGCGGCTGGGCCCCGCGCGCCGCAGCCATGTCTATGAAGGGCCGGTTCCCCATCCGCAGGACCCTGCAGTACCTGAGCCAGGGCGAGATCATCTTCAAGAGCTCGGTGAAGGTGATGACCGTGAACTACAACATGAAGGGGGAGCGGAGCGAAGGGGCCCGGTGAGTGCAGCTGGGGGGGCTCCCGGGGCCGAGGGAGCAGCCCAGATCTGCTCCCGCTGCCCGCCCGCAGGGCTGTGAAGCTTTGCAGTGACCCCGGCTTTCTTTCCCCCCCAGGAAGTTTGTGTTTTTCAACATCCCTCAGGTTCAGTACAAAAACCCCTGGGTCCAGATCGTGATGTTTAAGAACATGACCCCGTCGCCCTTTCTCAAGTTCTATTTAGGTAAGTGCTCTTCTGGTGCAGCCCCCAGTTCGCTGAGCCCAGATTTTCCAACCATGGGTAGGGACCCAGGGCTGGGTCACCAGCCCCCTGCCGCCGCTGCCAAAAGATTGGAGTGCATTGCTCAAAGTGTCCTTGTTGGGTCACGGGCATCTTTTTTTTTTCAAGTGGGTCCTGAGGGAAAATAATCTGAAAACCACTGCCCTAAACCAACCAAACACGGAGTCCTGGGGCACTTTTAAAGACTAACATGTATTTATCGCATGAGCTTTCATGGGAGAAAATCCCACTTCGTCCCATGCTTGAAGATAAATAAATTGTTAGTCTTTAAAAGATGCCACAGGACTCGTTTGTTTTGCTGACCTAGAGTAACACAGCTCCCCCTTTGGAACTGCTCTGTACCAGTCTTTCTCAACCTTTTGTGGAGTGGGGATCACCTAACAGTATTAATTACTTTACACAGAACACCTGATGGAAGCATTCTGAAAAAAGCCAGTATATAGCGGCTGTAATGTTCATAATATCTGTTTAGTACATGTTCCTGCAAAAATTATTCAGGAAACTTAATTAAATACACTTATGAATATAATGTGTTTATTTCTAAAATATAGATACATAGGCATTATGCACACAAAATAGAAAATATTACTCAAGTTTTAATGGGAATTTTGGGCCTGCATGTTCAAACAAGTTAGTTTATTTTTGGAGTAAGTTTTTTCAAAGAAAATTTTACTGTGGAAGTTCTGTCCAAGCAATTTGGATGCCAGTGGTAAATTTAAAATGCCCCTGATGCAACAAAGTGGTGACTGATCCCCCACATGCCCCTGGAAACTTTGCTGCAGCTGGGCCATTCTAAATCTTCCAGGCATGCTTGTCTCACTGTGGTGCTCCTTATACCCTCCCTGTTCAGCCCCCTCATGCCAACAGGGACGGGCGGTGTTGGATGTGGAACACCTTTACTAGGTCCACAGAGCACTGGTGTGCCACGGAAAACCAACTGAGAAACATTGCTCTATACTCACTCTGAGTCTCAGGGAGTGCCCTAGATCTAGGCAGAAATACTGCTAAGGATTTAGATTGGGTAACTTCAATCTGGCCCTTGAAAGGGGCTGATAGGGCACAAGCTTCACAAGACCCAGTAATTTGATAGGGTGCCTAACAGATTTGCAGGCTCACCCGTTCTGCTCCTATTTCTGAGACACTCTCTAGTCTTCCCTGTTGACAGCAGGTCAGCATCACTCGTTTAAGCTGTAGTGTTATGGTTCATCGCTGCACCATAGGAGCAGTGAGCGACAAGAGTGATCCTGATAAAAGCTCTGCAGTGCACATATGATGTAGCCCGAAGACCTTCCTGGCGGTATTTGCTGGTCAATAACAGGATGTGGGGTCGATGAATTGTGGCTATGGCTTGCCACATAGCTTTCAGGTCAAGCAATCCATGTCTAGGGAGCCACAGTGCATTGGATTGGGACTTGGAGGGGCTGGTTCTGTTCCTGCTGTGTTAGGTGATCTTAACCACTGTGCCTGCTTCCCCGTCGGGAAAAAGGGAAATTTACCTCCCAACTCCCTTTCCGAAGATGCCTTGAAGAGCTGCCTACAAAATAAATGTTACTGACCTTGGAGCCGGTAGCGCAGTTCGGGGTTGCCTGTGACTACCCTGCCATTTACTCCCTCTCCTGCCAAAGAGCAGACTTCTTGCCAGTCACTTATTGAGCCCTATTCTGTCCCCCTTTCCTCTGCAGAGAGTGGTGAGCAAGTCTTGGTCGATGTGGAAGATAAAAGCAACAAGGAGATAGTGGAGCACGTTAAAAAAATCTTGGGTAAAAGCGAGTAAGTAATCGTACTTCGCACAGTGAGGAGCCCTGCGCTCAGAACTGTAAAATGTCGGTGCTGGTGGGTTGAGGTTGGACAAGGCCTCTACACCCAGGAGGTTTAGACGAAAGGGGACTGACCGCCCCCCAGGGCTGAGGAAAGGGCTATTGCCAAAGTTGCTTCACTCTAAGTGAATGGGAATTCTTTCAATCTAAGTCAGTCCTAGGGAGAGTAATGGTTGCTACTCGCCATTACTATTTGGGATGTTGCCCTGTGAAATGTTATTTTGGTCTATGAAAAATGCAGCACAAGTGTTGTTTTTAGGCAGCAGGGGAGAGGGTGGAGAAGGAATACAGCCTTTCTAGTCGCTAATCGTGTTTCTTGTTGCAGGGCAACATTGCAGAGAGAAGAGGAAGAGAAAAAGAGGAAGGCTCATCCTGCAACTTTTGGACCCAAAAAATATCACCTGCGTGAATGTATGTGTGAAATCGAAGGCCAGATTCCCTGCCCTGGCCTCATACCGCTTCCAAAAGAGATGACAGGCAAACATCAAAGTGCCATGAAGCAAGAGGCCACATCCTGATTTGACAGCTAATGCAGTTCTGCAGTTGCAGCTTGGTGGAGGATGTGAGGTGCTTCAGTAATGGGGCAAACTTCAGTCCCCCACCCCCCCAGAAACCTGGTCCATGATATCAGATGAAAGTCCCTGTTTACAGGATTTCACAGATGGAGGGACCTATTACTGTTTGTCACTCAGACAACTGGAAGAAAATATTTAAAATAAACTTTAAAAAATTGCAACTTGTTCTGTTCTGCCATAGATTTTCCTGCATAGCCATGTTTTCAGTCTTGCATCCAGTTGCTTATCCATGAAAGGGAGGGCCCTCGCTCAAGTTCATTTACCTTTAATCAAAGATTGACGCTGCCGTGTAAGTACTGTAACTGTAGGGGGTTATGCCCCAATACTTCTGCATCAATTTCCCCACATGTAAAATGCCAATGCTATTACTAGAGAGGATTGGGTGAGAACTTAAATGTTTGAAAGGGAATAGTTCCACCAAAAAGCCAGATGGGTAATGCGGATGAGAGAGACACTCCCGAAATGTAAAGGACAAGGACTAGTGGAACAGATTGCAAATTCTACTGAAGGAAACCAGGTTATACTGAAGTCAAGGAATCTTGCAAACCAGTCATGAGAGCTGACTGCCCCATCTGTTCTTCCTGCTGCCCCCGTGCAATGAAGGGTACTGTATTTACTGAGTGAATAGTTGCCTTCTGATGGATTTTCAAATTTTAGTTAAATTGGATGCATGTGGGGGCAAAAGGGGAGTGTATCTTGGCTTGCTTCAGACAAGTACATCACTGCTCAGGGTTGAGATAGGAATTATTTTGTCATCTGCTGGCTAAGATCCTACATGTTTAAGGCAGAGGTATTCACTGGCTAGGTGGAGGACACAGTCTTTTCTGAGGGGTCTGGTTAAGCTGGGCTTAGGTGTTGTCAGCAACAGCGTTAGAAGAAGGGAAATGCAGAGTAATACAGGCCACATGAGAAGATTAAACCTGTTCCATGAGCTGTCTCCTACTGAAAACTAGATCAAGAACTAGGCCTAGGCTGAACCAGGCTGCCTTCACCACACTCCCGTCCTGCGTGAGCCAGAAGCAAGAGTGAATTTTGGTTTAAACAAGTGAGGAAGTGGAAGAATCACTCTGCAGAAAACTCAGTTAAAGTGAGACTAGTCAGGACACAACCGAAAAGGGAAGCTTAAAGTGAAGCTGCTCAAAGCAGCTTTATATGCCCCCAAAACAAAGGAGTAAACTCACCTGTTACTGCCCCTGTAAGATCCTGTTTGGATCGAGACTCCATTTCCCACACACCAAAATAAACATGTTACTTTATTTCTTTACAAAGTTTGAGTAGAGTAGTGCATGCAAGTTTAACAAACGTCACGGCTAGTTATTTAACTTAATAGGTTGTCTTCATTCTGCTTTACAATCTCGGCAGCCGTCCACACATGGGTAGGTAGATAAGTCTTTCACTTGGAGATGGCCTTTACTGTTCTAGGTTATCCTATTTAACATGAATTGAGCTCATGAGGTACACGAGCATGTTATCTGCTTGTAAAAATACATTGTTACATGTACAATACATAGACTTTAGTGTATTAGACTGTAAAACGCAAACAAGGCAGGATATTTGCAACAAGGGAACATTTTCTCCCAATGTAAAAAGCTGAAGTCACTGAACCATTTTTAAGTTGAGCACGATGAATTTTGACTTGCAGCCAGTTTTGTTGGGTGCAGGAAGTTTTGCCTTAAAATAACTGCTTAATTGTTATGCTTTTAAAATGTAAACAATTCCATGCCTTAGCTAATCTCAGAGCCACAGGGACATGCAATGCACCTGCCTTAATAAATCTGGCACTAGCACCATTTGGGCATTTTTCAAGAAGTGCTGTGATGCACCTATTCACTACCTGAGGTTCATCACATTTCTGCAAAGCACTGAGTCCCGCTGGATTTTACCCCATGGACAGCACAGATAAAGGGTTCAATAAGCTCTGATTAGAGAGAGTCTTAGGGCATTAATATTCAAGGATCTTTTAAATCATACACGCTGCAAATGCTTAGTTTGCACTGTAATAGCAAGGGCTAGATGCTACTAGCCATTTAATAAGGACATGTTATCTTCCATCTGTGACTGCTTTAAATCACAACTAATTTATCTAATTACTATTTAAATTCACTCAAGGAAAACGTATAAATTTATGGGAAGCCATACTTACTCCCTGTTCTCTGATTTTTGTACAGAGTGAAACAAAGCTTAAAGATCCTACTCTGATTTTCAGGCAGTAACGTTATTTATGGCTCGTAAAAATATCACGAGGCACAAGTAACTTATTTAGGCAAAACTAAAAACATTTTCTTTCATCTAAAATTATACACGCAGTTAGGCCAAAACTTTCAGACATGGGGGCATAAAGTTCAGCACCTAAATCTAGATCTAGGAAATAAAAGTGGCTTGATGTTTTCAGAGATGCAGACTCATGCATCTTCCACTGAAGCAAATTCTGGTACTGAAATCAAGATTTAAGTGACTGACTGTGAGAACTCGTACTTCAAAAGTGATAGTCTTCATTCATGTGGATCCTAAAAAGCGCATAGTTGGGGTGTAAAACACATCCATCCTTCTTATACAAGGCAGTCAAGTTTGAGTCATTGATGTATTTTCACATTCCTTTTAAAGAAGGTGAATCAAGTAGTAAACTGACCTACTGAAGGGCATTATTACATAGCCACAAACCATGTCTTCCAGTTCAGTGGTTCTTCAGCTTTTCCACTGCAATTGAGATTTCTGTTCCCTAAGTGATATATAAAGAGGATTCCAGTCTCACAAATAACACACATGATTATTCTGTCACCCAGAGTGTACAAAGGAATGTGCAAGTTCCAAAAAGTAACTAGGAACTGGAGGATTTCCCTAATATTTTATTTTGCAGTGGTGCTACCACTTTCTTCCTGGAAAGAGGGGTCTGGGGGGTTAGAACAATTCACCTCTGAACACAGTTCAGACCCCTCTCTACTGTGCAATAGTGACAGCTTAAAAACAAAATCACTTATGGGGAAAATGAAATGGCAGCATCAAGACTTTGTTTATAAAAAATTCCCAAACATACCTATGCAATCAGAGTTATCAAATTTGTTTTTAAATCCCTAAAATCCCTTTATGTATTTCCATTGCACAAACTGAGCTGGAGCTATTATATTCTGCAGCTCATAGAATTATAGCAGCCTGCTTTTTAACAGCACTTTCTTGTAGCACAATAAGGCAGTTAATAAACTAGCCTGTAACAATTCACACAACATCGTTTTCAGGGGATACACAAAACAATTAGAAAATGTTGGTTTCTTATTAATAAAAATCCAGTTTTAAAGGCTGACCTACAATATTGCAACAAAACCAAATGAAGGGGGAAAGATGGCAGACTAAAGTCTACAGCATCAGTTCTTTTTGATTCATCTTTTTCCTTATTTGAATTTTGCCCAGAAATAAGCATCTGATGAAAATCAACAATTCAAAAAATGTGGCAAATGTGACAAACTAATTTAAAGTTTGCATTAAACATGTTTGATAATAATAGCATTAAGATCCTCACTTTTATGCTCCAAATCTGAATAGTAGTGGAAACACCTACGTGAAAGTACATAGAACAAAATTCAAGATTCTGCTCATCATTTCCTCTTGTAACCTGTCCTCCTTATTTTTAAAAATTCTAACTGCTCCTTCCTCCAGCGCTAACAGGGACTATAATTTTTATGTGGACATATTGCTTCCTCAGTTGCATTTCTCCTTCTGTTTTGCTAATGTGCGCTTCAGTTCCTTTAAATTCTCTGTCAGCACCTCCACCTCATCCATCCGCCCACTGTGCTTGGCATCAAAAATATAAGCCTTGATATTATCAATCTGTTGGAGAAGGAGTTCTTCTTCTATAACATCCTCTCCCAAGATCTCATTATCATCAACTTCAAAGGGATTGGTAGAAGACAACTCAAATGGATTACCAGAATTCTGATCATTCACAGACTTTTGAGATGGACTTCCATTCTCTTCAAAGGGATTTGGAGCACAAATGGTTGCCCCATTTGTTTGCTGATCTTCCTCATCATCTTCAAATGGATTATATTCTTTTTTACTACTATGCAGAGCTTTGGTGGACAAAGAAACCATCTGAGAAGTGTCTTCCGCAAATGTGGTAACAGGGCCTTCTTTTAATAGACCAGTATCTGCCTCTTCTTCAAAGGGATTTAGAAACATTGTCTGATTTTGGTCTGTCTCTTTGATGTATTGCGAGGCTTCTGTGGGTTTGATGGGGAAAAGTGAGTTCTCCTGAGTTACCTGTTGCTGGACAGCAGCTGGAGAAGGTGTTTTAGAACTTGGGCTGCTTTTGATCTGAGTGGTATCTAAGTCCAAAGCACGTGCTATCTGGTTTGGGTTTTCTTCGCCAGATTCATGCTGGTGCGGCTTCATTTCTCTGAAGTCTAGAGAACGTGTCCTTGAGTGTTGAAACATAGCTTTGTGTTGCTCCCTTTCCCACTCCTTCTCACGAAGGACCTGAAGCTGCTCCCTCTGCATCTCTTCCTCCTCTGCCTGCCTTTTAGAAAGCTCGATGGCTTTCAAAGTTTGCTGCTGATCATATTCATCTTGAAGCTGTCGCAGGTTCTCTTGCAACATACGGACCTCATCTAACCGATTAGCCGCCTTTGCTTGCTTAATAAAGGATGTGATATTGTCAATCTGCTGAAGAAGTGGGTCTCCTATTTCCTGTTGGCGAGATATGCTGGATGTAGGTAACCAACCTTCAGATTTCTTTACCGTGCCTCTTTTTGGATAAGATGCCTCGCCATTGGGTGCAGCTATGGATCTGGAAGACAAGTCTTTCTGCTTTTCCTCCAGTCTTCTCTGTGTTTCAAGTGTTGCCTAGCAGAAACAAGATTTAAAAGGAGACCCATCAGCTTAAACTCCCATTTTTGTCTGAAATTTCTGTACCTAGATAGTTAGAACACAAGATTACTATAACTGAAAGGAGTTAGCCCCTTTCTTAGTTACTTTGTGCACTGGATGGCATTTGAATCAAGTCCATTTTCCCCTTGCTTACAAAACTCCTCTAAACAAACTGGAGAGGAGAAGAAAACCCCTTTTTAGAAAATGCAATGTGCACTACTTAAAGGTTGATCAACCAGAAATGAAATATTTTAAAAGTAATCTTAAAAAACTCAAATTGACAATGTCCATTTAAGAGCTGGCCAACATACACAAGTCTCAAAAGGGAGGGTCACTGCACTGTTTTGTTCTGTGAATCAGATTATTTAATTTATAGGGGCAACAGATCAGGTTTTGAAACATTTCTACTACAAGAGGAGAAATATACAGGACACAAATAAGAGATTAATATGAAGAGGCTTGTCTTGGTGTCACCCTTGTGTTCCACGTTGACTGAACAGGACAAGACTCGGAGCCATAATTTAAAATCTACACGCGCGCGCACACGCACGGACACAAATCAGGTTGTTACAAACCTTCTGCCCTATAGTTATGCCTGCGGCAGTATTTGTATTATGCGGAATATGCTGCTCCTCAAACAGGGACAGCTTGTTAGTAAGGAGGGAGATGGGGTGGGGGTTAAAAATACCTCTTCCCACCCTTTAAAACAACCCAGAGTTCAGTGACAGGGTATTTGCAATGTTCAGAAGACAGCTACATGGAGATGCTTTTGGATTACATAACAATGTGCCTCTCAACTCACAACACGGGCACGTCCCGGAGAGAAGCGATCACTGCATTTCAGAAGGCGCCTGAGTTCATAACAATAACATTTTTCCTTGAGTTTATTGGTAGTTTCACAATCAGCCCAAATCCCACCAGACCTGCCTACGTAACCACTTTTCTGCTCCACATTAGATGAGTCTCATATGTAAGTGTACAACTGTCGTCCTCTTCACTGATGGCTCTGTGCACTTACTGAAAAAGTTGCCTGATGAGACCATGCAAAGAGCCGTCCTAATCTGATATGGCTCAAACAGACCAAGCCTGCCTCTGATACTCTTGTAATGGAAGATCACACGATATGAAAGGAGTCAAATATAGTGAACCATACAGAAACTGGATCACAATATATATTAAATCTTAGAACAGAGGACAAATGTGTCCTGGCAAAGTGAAATGCACCGAAGAATTCTCACTCCTCCCGACCCATACCCAGCCCCCTCTCAGCCAGTGACTCCATTCTCCCCCCAGGAGGCACTCTGGCTATGTCTACACTTGGCCAAATAAGTCGACTTAGCATGTCTACACTATAAAAATAAGTCGACTTAAAGTGGACCTTGCCAAATCGACTTAGAGCGTCCACACTAGACGCCTAAGTCGACTTGTAGGGGCTAGGTGGACCTGGGACTGGTCCATGGTGGCAGGGGGGGGCACCCCTACCAAAGTGCCCGGGGGCTCAGCATTTGCCCCATTGTATCCTGGTACAATGGGGGCTGAGCAGGACAGGGGCAGGGTATAGGAGTGGGGTGGGCAGTCAACTTAGGGCTGATCTGTGTCTACACTGGCTAAGTCGACTTAATAAAGTCGACTTAGCCAGTAAGTCGATTTTAAACTAGGTTTAATAAAGTCGACTTAAGCAGGCTTAAGTCGACTTAATTCACAAGTGTAGATGCACCCTTTGTCTCTCTCCAGGGACAACCACAACCCTCTTCCAGCGGGCTAGGTACAGTACTCCTGAGCAATTCTGTTCCAAAAAAATGAAGTCTGTGCACAATATTTTAAAACTCAGCCTATTTTATTTACCAATAAATCAATGTGGAAGCTCCAGCTGGGCAGTGGGGAGCAGAGGCCTCTGGCTGCACAGAGGTGGGAGATGACCTTGCAGTCCCTCCCATCCCCCTCTCCTGGACACACAGTCGGCAGTGAGGCCAGACCTGCCCCAGAAACATCCCGGGGCCCTCCCTGTCAGCTCCAGCTGCACCAAGACAGTAAACGATAGGGACAGAGTCTTGTGTGTATGCGTGGAGAGGTTCGAGTGGAGGATCCAGGTGTGGGGTGAGAGGGTGGCTCAGTGGGGGGGTCCAAATGCAAGGAGGAACCAGATGCACAGGGGCTAGTTGAAGGATTCTGGGTACAGGGGGAATGAGACTCTGCAGGGGAGGTCCAGCTGCTAGGAGCGTGGGTTTGGTGGGATAGAGGTCCAGGTGCAGGAGGGGTGGGACTCATTGCGACGGGTTGAGCACAAGTGACTCAGCAGAGGAGGTCTTGGACCGTGGGGTCAGTGGGGTGAGACTTCAGATGTGAAGGGCTCGAGAGGGAGGGAAAGCAGTCTGAATGTGGGAGTTGGGCAGACGGGGAAGGAGTTCCATGTACAGTGACCCCTTCCCCCACAGTTGAAGAGCAATGGGGGCAGGAAGGGGAGGGGCATGCACAGCAAACAGCCCTACCTGCTCTGTGCAGGGAAAAAGGAAGTCTCATCTTCCCCTGACCCCAGCCCAGCCGAGCCCCGTATCCCAAGCAGCCCCAGCCCCAACCTTTCCCACGCTTATTCACTTCTCTGCTAGCTGCACTGTGCACTTAAAATGACACAGCCACACTGCTGGAAATGGGCACGTGACCGCTATTGCCGCTTTTCTTTGTTTCCTCCTCATTTTTCTGTGGGGAAGCAAAGAAATCGGTGGGGGACATGAATTCTGCCTGTGTGCAGAGGCACAGAATTCCCAGGAGTAATACAGAAATAGGCCAGTTCCCGAAAGGCTAACGAGACACGAAGTTCAGTTACTCACGTATGCTGAAACACAGTGGAATACTAAATGAGTAACTACAGACATGTGAGCGACGGCAGGAAAACCCTGGGCTAAAGCCTAGACCAACATATTCACCTGTCTTTCCATGTACAGTTTTCTATCAATCTCCTGTTTTCTCTTCTCTTTCAGTTGTTCATACTGGTCTTTGGTTGGCAGGGACATCAGACCCAACAATTTTTCCTAGGGAGGAGCATAAGTAGTCAAATAATATGACTGACACACTGCAGGTGTTTAGCCTACTCAAGAACAAAAATTCTTTTAATAAAGTTAGGTGAGCTATGCCATGTTTCTCATCCTTCTGTACCACAAACCCATGTTCAGAAAAAAAGGCTCAGGTCTCTGAAAAGCGGCTCCTTAATCTTCATGAGAAAAACGAAAGTACATCTGGGGGAGAATGTATACTGTTCTGAAATACTCAGATGTGTGCTTCAGAGACAGACTGAGCTCTCCTCAGAACTAATGAAAGTCTCTGAAAACTTTAGTTTATGAAATAAAAGAATTAACTTCCTATGTATTGGTAATAAAATATTAATAAGCAAAAACTGGTGAAACCAGCTGTGCCAATTGTGTGGTTCAAGAAGGGCATTTAAACATGTTGCACAAGCATACAGTAGCTGGACCAATACATGTTATCTTCATTCCAAGGGGAAGCCTTAGACTGCAGAATATTCACCATTTAAATAGCCTTTTAAACCATTTAAATACTTCAACACGTAATTTGAGTTTAGCTAAGGGTCCAATCTTTGCTTTTGAAAAGAACATAGCACGAGAGTCACAGAAATGCAACTCATGCTCTGTTTACCTGTACGAAAAGGGTAGCTGAGTATCTAATCATTCTCTGCAGTTGTAGAGTTTTGGGATGAGGTTGGGGCTCTTCATTCAAGCCTAAAGTCAAAATCTTCTTACTGAATCAAAATATGCATACAAGTGAATTAGTATAAAAATAAGGGCCAAGAGAGAGAAAAATCTGAAACAAGATCGAGGTGTTAGAGACACAACCTACAGTCAGATAGCAGCATGATTTTTCTTAACATATTACTGCAAGTCACACATAAAATGACTGAAAATGTTTACAGAAAAATGCTGTTCCGTTTGCTTAATATATGGCTTCGGCAGCACTTTGTGTATTGTCATTTTCACTCTAGTTAGTTTCCCACATGAGTAAATCTCTCACACAACCAGAAGGCAAAAACCATTCTTACAATCAAGTGAGTTTGCCAAATCAGAAAATATTAATAGGGAGGACAAGAATACTACCTAGCTATTTAAACTTGTTTTTAAAATTGAGAATTAAATTGACTGTGTCCCTTTATGTAGCTAGAGATGCTGTGCGGTTGGTGGATTCACGATCTAGCATGATCGGTTTTTTGGTTTGTTTCTGAATAGTCTCACTCACTAAAAACTATTAGAAGAGATAATTTTTCGTTTTGTTATGTTTGATTAAATTAAGTATAATACATTTCGGTCTCATACATTGTCTCTAGTTTAGCCTATCTGCTAAACAGTTACAGAAATCTCTCTCAACAGTGTGTTTCTTACCTTAAAGCATCTATTAACTCGTACACTTTCTGCACCTCCACCCTCAAGTCATTAGCGTGTTCAAGATTGTAGGTTGTCTCCCCAGCACTAAAAGAAGAACACATCCTCATTTACACTAAGTTATGACCTGCCAACAATCTTGCTTTTTATATTTATTGAACAAAATACAAGTAAGGATTTGTAAGACTGAAGAGTCCTGCCATCCGTTTTCATACCTTGAACATGACGACAAATAAAAAGTGACCACATTATTCTAATAAATTTTATATCAAATGATCCAACACCGCACACATCTCAGACATTTCAAAGCATCTGCAAACTCACCAGAATCAGGGAAAGGATGAACCCTACAAATTCTGAGATATGCTTAATAAGTCGGGACATTTACATTTAGCTTCACTGATTGAGCTCGTACTTAATATTTTGCTATAATGAAGTCTCAAATAAGATACTGCCCATTTCCCCCCCTCTATACCTTGTACTAAAAAAGCAAACAGCTTTCTGGAAAGATGTGTGCAAACGCAAACAAGTCTCTTCTAATAATTAATCTCAAAAATCACTGTTCTTGCAACCTGTTTGACATTTCATTTAGCGATGGACATAGTACTACAGATTGTACTGCAGTATCGTACTATATCTCACTTCAATGATCCACACGCTTAAGAAATTTGGTCTCGCACCAATTTTCTGTACGGATGTAACAGCAAAGTGAGCTCTCATTCCTGAAACCCATTTTTTAAAATTACACTTAAATGTTTAGTACGTATTATTGGTATAAATAATTCCGTTTTTATCGCTCTGTTTGGAAGGTGCCTACAATATTTTGGGTTCTACTGCCATACAATTCAACAACAAAGCACAATTATACTTGCCAAAATAAACAAACCAGGCACACACAGTGATTTGGTGACCTTGATTTGTCAGAGCTTGTGAATTTATTTGTTAATTTGCAAAAATTCTAGGATCTGAACTGGTCTCACAGTAATTAGCATAAATTAGTGAGATTTTACTCTCTATTTTCCATGCAATATGTACCACCCGAGAATACAAATCTAGCCTTGTGATGAGTCCAAGCATGAGAAGATACACCATATAAGCCAATCTGAATGAGACAATATGTCCCAAGAGGAATCCCTGGAAGGGCCCATTAATATGATAAATTAATTCATTCCTCTTTTTGAATTTTTTAGTAGTAAGAGGAGGTTATAATATTATCACATTTTGTGGTTTCATACAGTCTTTCATCTGAGGATCCCAATGCTCTTCACGAAGACAATAGAGTAAAAAACCCCAAAGAATAACCTCCCATGTTGCAGCACAACCCCTACATGTTCACCCAGTTATCCTCAAAAGTGTCCAGAGCAGTTCAATAGACTGTACCAAATAACCAAATCATTGAAAGAGGAACCCTACTTAACACCCCATTTTACACCTTCACTGGAATGGTCTCACTGAATCCATCTGCTGTCCAGCTTCCTTCTCCTCCTCCAGAATCCAACTTAAACCTATTGATTTCAGCTCAGTTTCCAATGCCTTGTAAACAGAAAATGCACTGTCATCCCCTGAATCCTGAATGAAATAACTCATGCCTTAATACTGATCACACACAGTTTAAGCCTCCGCCTACACAGCAGAGGACCTCTTCCTTTGCCACCATAGCTTAGAGAGTCTCAGCGCTTTGGTATGCAATCTATTGCTTGTCTGCGGAGTACTATGCAGACTTCTGACTATACTAAGGTCAGTGGCTAAACTTCCTCTGACTTAAATAAGGCTAGAATTTCACTCATACTGCATGATAAACATCCCCCCGTTTAATGCCTCTCCCTACCACTCTCCTCCTTATTTCCACAGACATGTAATAGTTTAACACACCGCACACTGAAATAAGGTACCCAACTCTCTCTGCTTGCCTCCTGGATGAAATATTCATATTTCACGTCAGACATTTCAGACTGCCATCTGAAATCTTACCAGAATTAAGCCAGAGATGAAACCTGTCAACTTTAAGACATGCTTTAATAATTAGGACATTCACATTTACTAGCTTAGCTTCAGCCACTGAACTGTGTCTAATATCTGGCTATAAAAATCTCAGGGTCTAATATTTGGCTGTCCTAAAATCTTAACAGAGAATAGCGTGCCAGTTTTAATCACTATAGACTTTGTATTAAAAACAGCTTTTCAGGAGAAAAAAAAAATACATGTAAAAAAGTCACAAAGACTTACTTTAATGATTCTGCCATCTTTATGTATTCTGGAGCCTTCTGGTCAACCTTCTCCATGCAAAGTCGGAGTTTCTTGTTTAATCAATCAAGAAAATCAAGGTATTAAAATGCAATGCTCCTATATTTTTTACACACACACACACACACACACACACACACACACACACACACACACACACACACACACACAATTTGCATGGCCTAAAACTTTCACCTGACGCATATGTGCATGCACGTGAGTGTTCAGTGCTGATGAATGCTGTCAAATTGACTACCGAGGATAAACAGAGGACCTCACTGTCCTCACAAGAAATGCAGCATGTGCAGTAGCTTTCCTACACTGCCCCACCGCTGGATCAAATTTCAGGACCATTTCTAGGGATGATGGAGTACACTGGTCATCATGACCTCTTCAGTCCTTAGCCGCTCTGCTGAGACTGCCAACAAGAAGGCCAATTAGCGCTACCCATGGCATTCAGATATGTCAGAGGTAGGCAACCCCGCCACGTGTGCCGACGGGGGCACTCAAGCCCATTCGGAGCGGCACGCAGCACTGTCTCTGGCACCACAGAAATTTCCGCTCCTGCGACCGAAAGCCACCCCAGGCGGCTTCTTTTGGGGGCAGCTGGGGAAAGGGAGATTCCTGCCATGCCCATGTCCCAGGCATGTCATGTAAAGGAGCTGCGCGGGGTGGCTCCTCTCTACAGTGTGCAGCCACAGAAGGAGCCATTCCGGGCAGTTTCTTTCCGTGGTGTGCCTGGGGACACTGAGAGGAGCCGCTCCGGGTGACTTCTTTTCACAAGCGGCTCCTTTCAGCCTGGAAAGTGCCTCACCCCCAGTTGTGGCCACCACCGAATTTTTAGGCGGCCGCCAGCACCAGCTGATGGTCAGGGAAGAGGTGCTGACATAGGGGCTGGCAAAGGTTGCTGACTCAGGAACTGAACTAAAACCCATCAATACATTTCACAGATATGAAAGATCCATCTGATTATGACTTTCAGTCACTATTAGCTTCCACCAGGGCTTTTTTTGTGATGGTACTCAGGGGTACTGAGCACTGGCACCTTTCTTCCACAGCAGTGTGGCCCTGGCTCCTGCTGCTGCCAGCAACCCAGGCCCCTAGCCAAGTACCAGCACCTTTTTTATTTTATTTTTTTTTTTAAAACAAAAAAAGCACTGGCTTTGACTGTATTTGAACATACAACCTAGATGCAAAAGGCTCCAGTTATATCCTATTACTGATTTCCTGAGCCATTCTGTCCAACTGCCCTCCTGCCCCCAGACAAAAAACCAGTTAAAAACATCAAGACAGTTGCTGTGCGATCCATTAATGTGGGGCAGACACACAAATATGCAAATACACACTTCTTTTAAAATGCATTTTATGAGCAACCCTGAAGAAGACCAGAAGTTGGAAGTCAGCTCAGAATTATAATCTCCAAATGATTAGAGATAAAACAGGTCATAAAGTGAGATGCTTCTTTGTCAAGCTGGGGACAAGGAACCAATGATTACATTTACATCCCAGCCAGTGGAAAGAGAGACACTCTGTATTCCATTTTGCCAGACATGTGAACAACCAATGGGAAAGGCAGATGAAGAACAAGGCAGGTACCAAGAAGTGAGGATTACGTACATACACTTCCCTACCATCCACCACATGCATCTTAAGCAGGTAACAGGCTTCATTTTACCTCATAGAGTTTCACAATATCCGGTGTGAATTCTCTCTCATCAATCTGTTGCTCTCTTTTGAGTAGGGTATCTTTACAGTGCCCACAGCAGCGGATTCTGTCATCGTCCTTCTCATCCAGAACGGAGCTCATGCTGCTTACGCTGCTAATACTGCCCCGACGGGAGCTGGGAATACTGTTGGGTGAGGAGTTTGGACTAGTATGAGAGGCCAGGATCTCTTTGCTGGCACTGGTGAGTTTACCTGAAAGCCACACACAGAAACAAATGATTCTGTAAAACACAGAAGGCGGTGAATATTTCCAGTCTTCTAGGGAGGCCAAATCAATACATTTGTTCTATAAATTTCATAGAGGGAAAGACCTTGGTAGGGAGGCAGCACCTAACTATTGGGATGTCCAACATTCACTTTCTATAAGCAAGCGAAGGGGGCTAAGCAGACAGACAAGGTCCTTCTGTTTTAAGACTCACATATGCAATTATCAAGATTATTTTTATTTTAATAACTAGCCAGAGATAGAGCGCATCACAGCAACTATATGACACATGCCTGAAGACATCCAGGAGAATTAAAATGACATATATGATTCAAAACCAGTTCTGATCAAGTGATTTGTGAACTAATCCACATTTAATAAATAAAAGTGAGGACTGAATTTCTCTCACACTAGTGATAATGGGTCCATTACAGACTTGATAGCTGAATTCTTCATAGCACTATCCATCTGTCTTCTCCCATGGCTCTCTTAAACAGTCATTAGATCTAGCACAGCAGGGCTGCCACAACAATTTGCCTGGTTTAGTCAAAGCTATCAGGTGCTTCAGCTACTAGAAAGCAGCAAGGTATAGATGTCAGAGCACATCACTAAGAGCCAAGCGATCTGGATTCTAGATTAGTCCTCATCTCATTTGGGTCTAACGCTTATTTAGCCTCCAGTCAGGCTTCATCAGTTAATGTTTATAAAGCACTCTGAGCTCCTTAGATGAAAGATACTACAGGAAGGAAACATGCCAATATTAAAGAAATTCAACTGCACCACACTGGGAAATCCTGGCAGCTGAGAATGCCCACTGGAGAATCATAATGAAAACAGACGTAAAATGCTCTGATTGAAAAAACTGAACCCATTTAGTTGGTGTTTTCAAAGAGAGAAGGGCAGGAGTAACTCCCATCTGCCCACCGTACTCACTCGCCAACGGAAGACTGAGAAGCTCCAGACACTTCTTGCACATGATAGACCCACAAAGGCGGCAGTGGTGACGTCTATTCCGAATGCTGAACCTGTTGCCACAGTCTGGGCAGAATGGTACATCCTGATCATTGACCCAAGGCACAACAGACTTCTCTATAGCTGTTCATGGGGAAATCCACAAAAAAAACCCCAGAATTGAACAATGAAAAAATCCATTCGTCGGCAGGTGTGAAAAATCAGCAAAGTTAATTTGATATAAGCTTGTACCAACCTCTTATTTTAGTTGACTCCGTATTGGTTCTGTCAAATGACGTAAGCTGACAAACGGTAAAGGACACACAGTGGAGTTAATCAGGTCTATTGCATGCTTATCATATGATATTTACAAACCTCAAGAATGGCATTTTTAACAGCTGGGGCCGCTTAGGCTTCATAGCATTGTCTTATGTACTATAAAGGTAATCTGTTCTTCACAGCAACCTCCCTGTTCTTGCCCCACTGTTGCTGTAGAAATAATGGGAAAGCAGTACATGACACACCTAAGTTACATGCCTGACTTGAGGAGCTCATTCCAAGTTCACCATATCTAAGATTGTTTACAATATCTTGTGCATTCTTCCTACCGCACCCATCACCACTGGAGCTATAAAAAGATACAAGTAAACTAGCGCTATAAGATAGAGTCCACAACAGAATATTAATAATAGAGGATTAGGTGTGAAAATATGAAGCAGACGGCATCAGGGAAGAGCTTGGCACTACAAAACGAGGGAAAAAATAGTAGGAGAAGACGGGGTGTTTGCCGCACAGAAAAGTATAAGTTCTTAGAAGTATAAGGGGCAACATAGAAGAGGGGCAAGTTCCAAAGGGGCAGAGAAGAGGGGCAGTAACTCAAATTGAAAACGGAACTCTTGGTACAGGAGCAGGGCAGGCACAGGATACAGAAGAAAATGAGAGCCAAAAACAATAATGTATGGGAGATAAAATATTTATGGTTAAACCTCTAACACTTCTGAAACAGTATGGGCATTATACAAATTGTGCACATTTCAGGTGCAAACAGAGATCCAGGCTTCTATACATTCACATGAACAATTAATTAGTAACCAATTTACCTTCTCTAACCTGATTATTAATTTATTGACTTCAACAACATAATGATCAATTCTGGCTGCTCGGTGTTTCTTGAAATCAGAAAGGTGGCTCCTCATGGCACCTGGTGAGAAAAGACAGATTAAGAAAGTACCTTGTAAATGTCAGTTTAAAGGAAACTTTAATCTCTGTTCACTGTTTGCTCCTCACATTCAAATGGAATTTTAAAGACATGCTGAAACCCTGTATTTTAACAGCACTGCTTTGAATATAAATGTAGATTAAACCTCTGATCTTCAGGCTGGCTTTAGTGATAAACAGAGCACTTTATTTTTACCACTTAAATTACAAGCTTTACTTTAAAGACAGCTTACTAAATTTATTATTTAGCTTACTAAATTTATTATTTTTCAAGAGTTAGTTACTTTTCATTTACTGACTACCACTGCAATTGGGAACAAAACTGTTAAATGGATACTAATGATGTATGCAACTGCAATTCCTCCCTTCAGGTTTCTAATTTCCTTTTTTCCCTTTAAGGATTTTAAAATCTGACTGCCAAATACGTAACAGAGACCAACTTTGCATAATCACTTCAAGAAATGTACAATTCAACACAGATCAAGATGTTTCTTTACTGCTGGCTCATATTTTATTCTCAGAGATATGGACAAATCATGAAATAATGACTTTTTCCCCTGTAATATTACTGATGGAACAAGAAATCAATGTTGAGGTTATGCTACAAATATTTGTTTATAAATATGTAATACTATCTATCTCCTCACACTAGTGCAAGCCAATAACCACATAAATAATATAGGTGTCTCTGAAGACAAAAATTCCTTATGCCTTGCTGCTGAAATAGTAAAACAGTCAAAGGCCTAACTAAAGAATACAATATACCATGAAGCTCACCAAATTTAAGCTCTGGCAGACCTAAGGGACCGAGTTCCAGAGGTGTAGATCTGCCACAAATCCTGTGGGATTTCACCTCAGTCCCCAACTACAAGTGTGCCCTGGGAGCTATACCCGTAACGATGGGATACAGGGGTAAGAGGCAATCTCCAGTAGAAGTAGATATGGGTCCAAACAAGACACCCTTGAACTTTAAACTAGTCGTCTTATGGGCCTGAACTTTCCCAAGCAGGCCTGGCTCTAACAATGCACACTCTTCACCTCCCTCAAGCTCAAATTCAAGCTAGATAGAAATATTGAGACACACTGAACTTGAATCCATTCTTTGTGCCTCAGGACGTAAAGTAACGTATCTACTTTCTAAATTACCCAATAGCCAGAGTACAACTTAATAAAGCAATAAAACAAGACATCACCACTCTACACAGTAGACCAAATTCTATGTAGACTTACTATTTGTGCAGCAAAACTGAAGACAGTTGAATTGTATTGAGTGTAAATTAATAGAAAATCTGTCCCACTACCTATGGCTTTCCTTTCTTACCTAGTTCTTGGGGCTCCCACATGTATGGATCTACTCCACCATAGCTGAAGGATTCATATCGCTCCTGAGCCCCGGTATCAGTTCGGTCATCCCCATCTCGTTTCAATAGCTTCTCCTTTGCTCTTCTGGCCTTTTGGACTAGATCTGAAAAACAGATCAAACACTAAGCGGTCAGTCCCTGAACATGTGTCATTTGAAGCCACTATAAACTTCCTCTGCTAACTCAGCACAACCCAATACCTTTTAAAACAAAATTAATGATAGTTTTGCTCCATCATAAGAATAGGCTAGCCTGCTGTATAGACTTACAAAACTTCCCTGAACATATGTCACATAGTAGTGATGCTGAACATAAGATACTTTTGTATCCACAGCTCCTGTTGACAAATCAGAGTTACAGGGACTTGGCACCGGCACCAGTGGTTTTACAACAGAAAATTATGCAAAGAAAATTAAAATCATGAACTGTTGACAGGCATCACTGAAGAGGCCCAATCCTGAAAGGTGGTGCACCTCTTGCAAGTGCTGAGCACTTCTCAATTCCCAGTGATTTTACTTTCACTCTTCAGGACTGAGTCAAGAGAGGGAACCTTGTCCAGAGCCAACTTATTGTCCCAATCCTAAAGAAAATTACAAAATAATGATCAGCAAATGCCTTATTTCCTTCATCAAACATTATAAAGGCAGCTACTAGAACTATTTTACTGCAATACCTTTGTTTTTGAATGCTCCAATTACAAACAATATTGTTTTGCAGAGCGTTTACATTCTGTGTCATTTCACAAAAGAATACACAAGCTAACTGAAAAAGACATTTAGAAATATTGCAATAATGAATATTTTTTAAACAATAATCCATTCCAGCAGACTAACCCACATGAAATGAATATTACTGAGATGGGGGCATTGTCTAGTGGACCAAACAAAGGACTTGGCAAGTGATACTCATGAGTTTTCATCCCTGTTGCAATACTCACCCACAGGGCTTTTTTTGTGGTGATACTCAGGGGTACTGAGCACCGGCACCTTTTTTCCCCACAGCAATGAGGCCCCGGCTCCTGCCACCACCATCAGCGGTCCCAGGCCGAGTACCGGCACCTTTTCTTTTTTCAAAAAAAAGCACTGCTCACCCCTGAGTTATTGGCCAAGGCATTTTAGTATTCCGTTTCCGATTCCCCCCCCCCTCTGAGATATGGAAATACTTACCTACCCACTCATGAGGATGTTAGGAGAATTAATCAGCTGAAGGCAAAGAATCTGAAGTTGAAAAGCACTGCAAATATTATGATAATATTGGTCAAATTCCCTTACTTGGCTCAACCTGGTGGGAATATTAATGTGCCAGTTAAAGCACATCCAAATTATCACCAGCTGACAGGAATACAGTATTTTTTAAAGCAATTTGTGAAATGAAAATACTAGACAAAATACTAGATATGAGAACATTTTGAACACGTAGCACAGGTCTGATTCATTTAGCAGCCATTAGAGGACAGGTAAGCAGCCTGTTACGAAGGAGGTACTTGTTTACAAGCATCAGCTCACATCTGTAGTGAGCTGGCTCCAGCCCCTCCCAGGTATACTACTTTAAACACATTTAAATGTCATGTTTATCCATCAGCTAGGTAGCAGGAATTAGATTTAGCCCTTCTAAAGTACTTTGCTTCCAAAGATCTCAAAGCACTTTACAGAACCATTAAGATTCATAACACCTATAGGTTGAGGTTACAAATATGATTAGCTCTGTTTGACGGATGGTGAAACGAAGGCACAGAGGATTCGTTTCACATAGGTTCACAGAGTCAGTAGCAGAATTAGGAACACAGTTTCCTCTAGACATGCTTCATTTCTAATATTACTGAAGTGTGTCACCAAATCCAACATAAAGCTCTTGGGAACCACTAAGAGCACGTGCCACAAATCAGGGCAGCTGCTAGAGGCGCTATATTGTTTTTAAGACAACTTTTGATAGGCAGGAGCCAACCTTAACTTCCAGCACTTCCTATGCTGCAGGAAGAGCTAGCGTCACTGATGTAACCGATTAAAGAAGAAAAACATTACTATGGATACAAGACAGATGGGCATTAGTAGCAATTCTATAATTATGGTGGCGTTGATACTTTCACTTAAAATTAGGACTAAAATCTCTGTTTCACATTTTACTGATGAGACATTCTGCAATTTATCACTATTACTGTTCATTAAAAATGAACTTTTCTAGGACAGTTGCTGGATAGAATACTTGCTGACTATACAGTTAGAGAAAACTAAGAAATTAGAGTTTTGAATTTTAGCCTCAAGGGTTCGGTTGTCTTGGTTTTTGCTGTTTTGTTTGCAGGCAGCAGAGAGGAGAAGTCGCTCATTCTAGCGGCCCCGCCCCTTTAAACTCCACACCACACGTCTGCACTAGCACATCTTCAGCTACGTCTATACTGACAGAGGCTCATTCGCCGCGATCTTCCGCGTTCAACTGAGCAGCCTATTAAGACACGCTCAATCGAACACGGAACCAAAGCTCTAACTCCAGCCCGTAACTGAAGTAGAGCTATGCTGAGCAGACACCTTTTCCGGTCGGTTTAGCGCAGTGTGTAAGGGGTAGTTAGGAAATCGATGGGAGATACGCAAGGCATTTTACGTACCTTGCATATTTCCCGTCAACTGCCACCAAAGAGCACGGCAAGTATAGATTAGGGCTTAGAGTCAGGCCACTTTTGAAATTTAAAAACGTACACAAAATAAAGATTTCCCTTGATTGAGACATCCGGAATAATTTAAGTATCAGCCAGAGTCAACATGTGACTAATATTAATGTTTAGAAGACATCCAAAAAGTGTATTTTTCCTTAGTGACTCACAACTCTTTATAGCTCTTTTAAAGAATAGCATACTAAATAGGGGGCACTTTTTAAATGCTGGAAGCAGGTCAGTACCAATAAAGTACCATATACTAAATTAGGATTTGTATTACCAAAGCCCTAGGAACCTAGTCATGGACCAGGACCCTTCATGCTAGGTGCTGAACAATCACATTACCAACTTGGCCTTCGCTACTTTGATACCTTCATAGAGAGACAACCCAAATCTGCACGTGGAAAGAAGGAGGACAGGAAACCTGGGGAGATTATTTTATTCAAGGAACTGGAGTCAAAGGGTTCTAATACGATAAATTCAACAGTTTTGATTCTTGAATGCATTTGTTAACAGGAGTATTAAACAGTTGCAGTACGAGTTAGCACCAGAAGTTCCTCAACTCAGTGACTCTACGGCCATTATTGATGTCCTTGTCTGAGAAGGGAGAGAAATTTAGTTTCTCTTTGGCCAGATTTAACTTTCAGACCATGGATTTAGTAGCTTCACCATTGGCATTACTGATTTACAACACCCTACATAAACAACCTTGATTGACATCACCTATGTAAATAGCCTATCTTTGTGACATTTGTTTAACAGCCTTTGTGAAAGGCTTTCCAGTCTTGGTCTGTGGAAAAACATTTCTATTTATTGACAAGCTAATGTCTGCAGTTTCTAAAGAATATTGTAGGATACAAATTTGTCACACACGACATGCAGTAGGTGAAAGGTGAAGAGTGATCTTATAATGCAAGGGTCGGCAACCCGCGGCTCCGGAGCCGCATGCGGCTCTTCAGCCCCCCTGTTGTGGCTCCCTTCGGCCTTGTTCCCTCTAAGCGCAGACTCCTGCTGCGGCCGGGCTGGGGAGATTCAAATCTCCCGCCCTGAGCATGTTCAGACAGAGCGTGCTCAGGGTGGGAGCGGCCTGGCCCAGAAGCGGCTCTGCCGGCCGTCCCTGCAGCTCCGAGCCTCCGGCCAGGTAAGGGGGCTGGGAAGGGGCTGGAGGGAGGCCTGGAGAGGGGTGGGGGGGACAAGGAGAGTGGCTGGGTTAGAGGCCTAGAGAGGGGTGGAGAGTCTCAGGTGCCAGGGTCTGCTCTGCCCTGCCGGGGCGGCCAGAGGCCTCGGCTTCTTTATTTCTTTCCTTTCTCTTCCTTTCCCTCCTTTCTCTTCCTTTCCCTCCTTTCCCTTCCCTGCCCTCCTTTCTCTTCCCTGCCTTCCTTTTTTTTCTTTTTCTCTTTGTCTTCCTTCCTTTCTTTCTCTTACTTTTTTCTTTTTCTCCTCCTTCCTTCTTTTTTCTCTCTCCCTTCTTTTTTAAAAAGCTTTTTAAAAATTAATTTTAAATAAAAACCTTTCTAAAAATTGAATTTCAATTCAAAATTCATTCCAATTCAATTAATTAAACAAATAATAGTTTATAAGCTGTGTTATGTTTTGCGGCTCCAGACTACTTTTCTTTAGTGGAAGAGGGGGCAAAATGGCTCTTTTCATAGTAAAGGTTGCTGACCCCTGTTATAATGCATTTCAATAGTTGCTGTATCTACTAAAGGTAGAATAACAATATGATTGCAGATACTGTCATTTGTCATAAAAAGTTTAACATGCACATTGTGTCGTTGCATACATGCAAATTGGAGATCTGTTATACTTTTCCTCAAAGTTACCAGTTACCCACATCATCTCAATTAAAAAGTTTTTATGCCATCCAGTGAACAGTGAAATCTAATAGATCACAAACCCTTTACACAGGCCTCAACAAATATACCATGATGACCAGTTTTAGTAGCCTGTCTCCTAGTTCCACTGCAGAAATGTAATGGAGGAGTACCCTCTAGCAACCAAAAGTAAAACTGTTGGTGCCTAGCTGTGAGCCAATTTTGTCCACCCCTGCCATCAAAAGAAGAGCAATCTGCATGTGATGCTAATACATTTTCACTGCTTAACCAATAACAACCTGCTCTCTTTGTTTTAGACAACTCTTCTCTGGAACACTACAAATGGAACAGTTTTCTGAAAGGTATTTTGTTTGTTCGATCTCACGTTTTGTATCCTCCAACATGATGAACTAGGGTCTTACAATGTTTAGTAGCACAGGGCTAATATTGTTTATTTATTTGGCTTTCGACACAGTTCTTTTTATGTTACAGAATAAGAAAGCTTGCTTATGCTGTAGTTTCATTTAAAGATCTGTACTGTACAAAAGCAATCAAACCTTTTAGGGCCAACAAACTTTCATATGTGAGAAAGTGCTTCTGCTGAATGTCACCCACCCCAGCATCAAGTCTATCCAGAAGATCACAAACTTTTTATGAGGGAGACCACATCTTAGAGATCCAGATTGTGATATCCTCACTTGCACCGAGCAGCACATCCTCAGGCAGCCTCGACTCCAGTGGAGCTACTTGTGGTGTAAGAAGCTATTAAACGTGAGTAAGGATTTCACAATCTGGTTCAGAGATTTTTTCTTGTGGACTATTTTTCCTTTCAGTCATGATGGCATAGACCCATCTCCTCCACTCATTTCCAACTGCATAAACCATCTCTCCTCTCATTCCTGAGCTCACAGGTATGTGCACACCGCAATTAAATACGCACAGCTGGCCCATCCCAGCCCACTCAGGCTCGTGGGGTTCGGGTTACAGGGCTGTTTAATTGCCATGTAAAGTTCCAGGCACAGGCTGGAGCCTAGGCATTAGGTTTGTGCAATTTAATAGCCTTGCAGCCCAAGCCAGCTGACACGGGCCAGCCATGGGGTTTTAATTGCAGTATAGACATACCCATAACGTCCTTATGCTAGTGAACGCAATTGATTATAGGGAAAAGTAATACTAGGTAAGCATTTAAATGTATTTTATTGAAATTTAGCAGCTTAAAGGCAAGGAGAGTTAGCACCATGTGATTAGTCTATTCTCCAGGACCACCAGTGAACACAGCACAATTAGTGAAGCTCTGCTTCTGCATTAACAATGGAGCAAACCTTGTTACACTAAGAATAAAGGCATGGTACTCAGCTTGTAAAGTAAAGCATATGCCACAAAACAGCTCATACAAGAGTACACATTTGGGTGCTGATCCTGCCAGGTTTTGAACGCCCACAACCTTTTCTGGAAGTTGATGGTGTTAATATCTTGCACTTCAGTATGTTGTTTATGTAACAATTCTAAACACTGCATATTGGCTAAGAAAATGAATCAAAATATAGACCTGGTTGGGACTTTGAAAATGGGACAAAACAAAGAAATGCGAGTCTCTCATCACTATCAGAGACAAAGTTCTTTCACACCCACTTCAACTCTCCCCCCCCCCCAATGAAAACAAACAAGTTTAAATCTAAAAAAAAAGTCACAGTACATTAACAAAGACCCATGTAAAAGCATATGTAAATAATCGTCTTATCCACCTGCAATTATGGCACTTTCAACTCAGCAAGAAATCTCATAGAAATATTTCTGACATGCAGTTTGAACACTACCCCCCCACTTAATATAAAAGCAATTTTGTTGTTTTCTATGCTAGAGTGAGTTTTACTGGATATGGCTTGACATGAATACCTATGACAAAGTAGGCAGATTAAAACAACATCCTTAAAAAATGCAAGTTAAAGAAAAAATTGAAAGAGTCAGGGTATTATATTTTATATTAACAGGACACTACTGATATAGCAGAACCCAAAATTTAGGAGTTTAGCTTAAAAACAAAAATCATGTAGGAGAGCTAACAAAATCGAACAGAAGATTGGATTCTTTCCCCCGATGAAAAGAATACTGTTGTTTTGGCTTAAATATTCCAGGGTGGTGCTTGCAATTCTGATACTACAACATTGTGCTAATGCAGAACAGCAAAATTGACTAGTCTACTTTCATTGACCACAATGCGTGAATAGCTAAAAGCAAATAGGCAGCTGAAGTGGTGAAAAGTAAATTAATTAGATTTATAAAACTGAATATTAGTAATCTAATATGGTCTAAGATTAACACAAGCAATCAGTGTTTATAAATAAAAAGACTGTCTGAGTATATAGCTTTAAATCTTAAAGTGTCCTTTTAAGGGGGAATGGTCCATTATTGTTAAAAATGATAAAAATTCAAGCTTAAGGAAAAACAATTAAGCGACTTCCAGGACACCAAATGTGTTTCTGCACATTTTACCCTATATGTAAAATGAAAATGTACATGAACAAAAAGCTAAGAACAGAATCTTTTATTATCACAAAAACGGAAAGTATGATAATCTGTACAGCACAGAAATCATGTACAAGTATAGTCAAGCACACAGCAATTAAAGGGTGTAATTGTCACGTGCAAAGCATCCACATTCTAGACAACTGACAAATCCAGTCTATTTGTGAAATTAGGCCCAGGGAAGTTACAAGGATAAATGCTATTAATTCTAAGACTACAAATCCTCCGTATACTGAGAACTCTCACAAAAGTGAAAAGCTAGCATTTTTAACTTGAGTATATAAAATAAGGCATCTGAAAATCAAGCCACGTGAGGCAACCAAGACAGAAAACTTTGGTTGAAGCTTTCTGTCAGAAATTGAACAGTAATTATTCTTTGACCTAAATCCATTTACACCTAAACCAACCCCCCTCCTAACTCATTTTACTCAGTATTGTAGGGAAGTGAAACTGAAATGCTTTTAGGAGTCTGTAGTGCAACTTAAACATTTTTCACTATATGGAATTTTATACAGCAGAGGTTAAGCAAGAGACAATTCTTACTTCTGAGCTGTCCTTTGACATCTCTGTCGTCACTTGAGTGTTCTTCTTCATAGTGAGCCTGAAGCTGATAGAAAGACTGCAGATCCTTCAGGCATAGTGGGCAAAGGAAGCCCTCTCTCACCTCCACGGGATCGTCAAATGGAGGCGGGTAGCTTGACGCCATGGCACTCTGTTCACTCGTGGGAAAGTGCTGTCCCCCAGAGTCTTAGCAACAGTGGAATAGCAATACACTATTCAGCAGCATGATGTCTGATGAAACAACTGAGCTAATGAGGAAAAAGTGGCATTGTCCCTCGTAGCATGTGCAAAACAGCACCCTGAAAGAGATCCACAGAGCAGCTTTAGACAGAATGAACAATTTAACTCAGTTACTCTCGCTGATCTTTTAATGATTCAGTATTATCCTGTAACACTGCTCCACAAAGGACTGAAGGAACTAAATCACTACTTCACCTCGTCATATCACACACCACACAGGACCCTGAAGTATTTAGCGGCTAAATATTGCTTCCTTCAAGCAATATTTTACGTGCCTCTCCCTTAACTTCTCTTAGAAGGTGTTAACATACAAGTTTCTCATAAGCTCCTTCACTCAGGGAACAAAATTTATATGAAGAATGATAAGGACTCTCAAAGGAAATAAAATTGTGTGATCATGGCCAGATTGACCCAGAACGCTTGGGATGCTGGGAGTATTCCCAATACATGGTTTTAGCAGTACCTATCTTCAATAAAGGGAGAAGGGAGGATCCGGGGAACTACAAACCAATCAGCCTCAGCTCAATCCCTGGAAAAATCATGGAGCAGGTCCTCAAAGAAGCCATTCTGAAACACTTGGAAGAAAATAGAGTGATCAGGAACAGTCAGCATGGATTCACCAAGGGCAAATCGTGCCTGACCAACCTGATTGCCTTCTATGATGAGATGACTAGATTCGTGGATTCGGGAAGAGCCATCGACATGTATACCTCGACTTTAGCAAGGCTTTTGATACAGTTTCCCACAGCATTCTCGTCGGCAAGTTAAGTAAGTATGGGTTGGATGAATGGACCGTAAGGTGGACAGAAAACTGACTAGATGATGGGATAGATAGCACGCTCAGTAAGTTCGCAGATGACACCAAGCTGAGGGGAATGGTAGACATGCTGGAGGGCAAGGACAGGATTCAGGGAGACCTAAACAAATTGGAACATTACACCAAAAGAAATCTTATGAAGTTCAACAAGGACAAGTACAAAGTCCTGCACTTAGGATGGAGAAATCCCATATATTGCTACAGGCTGGGGACCAATCGGCTAAGTAGCAGCACTGTAGAAAAGGACCTGGGGGTTATGGTGGATGGGAAGCTGGATGTGAGCCAACAGTGTGTCCTTGTTGCCAAAAAGGTCAATGGCATATTAGGCTGCATCAGTAGGAGTGTTGTCAGCAGATCGAGGGATGTGATTATTCCCCTCTATTCAGCACTGGTGAGGCCACATCTGGAATACTGTGTCCAGTTTTGGGCTCCCCACTACAGAAAGGATGTGGACAAATTAGAAAGAGTCCAGAGGGCAACAAAAATTATTAGGGGGTTGGAGCACATGATTTACAAGAAGAGACTGAAGGAACTAGGCTTATTTAGTCTGCAGAAGAGAAGTCTAAGGGGGGATTTGATAGCAACCTTCAACTACTTGAAGGGGTGCTCCAAAGAGCAGGGAGCTAGGCTGTTCTCAGTAGTAACAGAGGACAGAACAAGGAGCAATAGTTTCAAGTTGCAGCTGGGGAAGTCAAGGTTGGATATTAGGAAAACTTTCTCACTAGGAGGGTGGTGAAGCATTGGAATGGGTTACCTAGGGAGATGGTGGAATCGCCATCTTTGGAAACATTTAAGGTCCAGTTCGACAAAACCCTGGCTGGGATGATTTAGTGGGAGTGGTCCTGCTTTTAGCAGGCAGTTGGACTACATGACCTCATGAGATCCCTTCCAGCCCTAAGATTCTATGATTCTAAGTGTGACAGAGAGTGGTTTCTACAATAAGGTAGATAAATCTTAATGATTTAAATAAAACCTTATTGAACTAAGTTTAATACTTTTGGGATCTAATTATTAAAAATGGAATTGTTTATGTGATGTTATGATAGGATTATATGTAGGTGACTGACAAATGTAAACGCTGGGGAAATGTTAGGAACTTCAAAGAACAGTTTGGGACAATTCATGTACTTGGAAGGGCTTTTGAAGCCACGCCCTGGGGAGAAAAAAAACTCAGGCTACAGATTACCTTTTCCTGGGAACTGCCCACAGTGAAAGCAGAGAAGGGTTCACCATGAAAATGTCCCTTATCAGAAGCGAGAGAGACATGTCCCACCCAAGGAAGGTGACAGCCAGGGGAGCTGGGGCCTGAGCACTCTTCCTAGATCACAGAGGGAAAATCCAGGTGCAATTGCCCGGAACTGAGATGCCAAGCCAGCCAGGTGACTAAACAGCTGAGTAGGGCAGTGTGGGATCTTTACTATGGGGAAGAGTAGCTCAGGAAGGCAGGCACTCCTAACAGGTAGATTGGTTGAGAGGCTGCTGTGAGGAAAGAGGCAGATCTACTCCAACCTGCATTTGTAGTATAACTTCCTAGTCCGCTCCATCGTGTCTGAGAAAGGGCCGATCTGTTGTTCGTCATCTAATTGCAATGCCTTCCTACTGTGTCATTTAGTTTCTGTTTATGTCCCCACCTACACATTGCACCGTCCAAGGTAATTGTTACCTTACTAGCTGACTCCCTCTCGGCTGTTGGGATTTCTTTCCGATGCCCCCACCACCTCTCATCTCAGACACTCAGCTCTTAATACCTGACCAAGGTGCTTTATTATATCTATTGCCTCGCTTTTCTGCAGTGCCTCTCACTCCGGGAAAACCGTAGGGCTCCAAATGCCACTACAGGCTGGAAAGGCAGCCACCTCTAGGGCGGAGCACTCAACAGCGCACAGCAACACTGCCCCAGTGTGAAAGGAAGCGAGGAAGCCACGCCCAATGGAATGGGGGAGCATTTAAAGGGGCCTGCACCTACCCAGCTAGCACACCCCGACTGACACGAAACGCGCCGGGGGAATCTCCGCCCCAACTCACCGGGACCAGCCCTACCTACCGTTCCCCAGCGGCGGGGCGCTCCACGGAGCTCTCCCGGCCCGACAAAGGCAACAACGTCAGGTCCTCAGCGCCTCCCCGCAATGGTACCGCCCGCCAGCACCCCCCTCCCGTGGGCACAGTTGGGACGGGCCCGCCCGGAGCGGGGGGGAAGGTGCAGCGCTTCGGGGGCAGCCGTTACTCCCCACGCGGCGGCCCCGCCCACTCCCGCGAGCGAAGGGGGAAGGGAGCCCCCCGAACTGCCAGACAGGGGGCGCGAACCGGGCTCAGTCCCGCCTGACGGGGAGCCCAAATTGGCGGGACTCAGGGCCCACCCGAGCGGGTCTCACCTCGGCTCTCTGGTACGTACAGCAGACGAGCGCCGAGCCACCGATGGGAGGGGGAGGGGTGCACTCATCCGGGGCTGCAGGAAGGGAAGAAGCCTGGCCGAGGCGCCGCTGCTGAGCGTCGAATCATGGATCGAGGAGTGGGCGGGACCAATTGGCGGACGCTGGGGGTGGGCGGGGTAGGGAGGCTGGAAGGGGGAGGGAGAGAAGGGGGTACCTGGGCTGTGGGAGCTGCATTGCAACTCCCCTTCCTGGCTTTCAGCCCTCCCAGCCCCCAAACATATTATAAATGCATATTATATGTTTATATTATGATTTTTAGGACAATCTCTTAAGACTCATGGTATAAATCTATAATATACATTTATAATAGAATTAACTGATATATTTTGGCTGGTGGTTGTGTTCTGGTACCTGAGCTTTCTGTGCTCCTTTCTGCAATCAGGCAGGCTGGAGATTCACTTCTCTTGTAAAACAAACAAGGAGTTCTGGGGCACTTGTAAAAACTGACAAATGGATTTATAAATAAATAACATGTATAAAAACATTTGTTAGTCTTTAAAAGTGTCACAAACTCCTTCTTTGTTTTGCTGAACTACATTAACACGGCCACCCCTCTGGTACTTCTCTTGTAATCACTTCTCCTCCTGAGTTGGGGCAGTGGGTGAAACATATGCTACAAGGCTGGTGATAAAATTATGGGAGTTGGCAGCACTGTGTAGCTCCCTGGAGCAGGAGTATTAAGCAAAATAATAAATGTCATAACAGTGGAGATAAAATTGCAAGGGTTGGCAATACTGTGTCTTGCTCAGCTCTTTTCTGATTCGTTATTCTTTATCTCCACTGGCAGAGAACTGTGCTGTAGATCTGACATTCCTGGATTGCAACTGCTAATATACATGTGGAAAAATAGTATATCTATGATCAAGTAAATCTCTCTCTTATAGCTTTTAAGATCTATAGGACAAGGATTGTCTGCTACCTTGCACTTGTACAGTGCCATGCCTAATGGGGCCCCATTCTTGATTGACCCTATTGTAATAATCATGATTATTATTTTTCTGTTAACTACTGCCTCTTGAGAGGGTGGATTTACTACAACAAAGGAAAAACCCATTCTATCACGGGAGTAAGTGTCTACAGTAAAGCAGCATAGCTGCAGCATGGAGAAGTGTTACTGTACAGTGTCCTCTGTTACATGAATCTTTCAGTGGGGGCGGCTTGTGATAGTGGCCTTCAGGAACTATGTAGCAGTAGTATTTAAAGGGTGCCCTACTACTGGGAAGATGAGGAAGGAACTGGTCTCATCTCAGTGCCCAGGTATGATTGGAACCTGCACAATATCACACCACCCAAACCAGTGTCATTGCTGCAATCTGAAGACAGCTGCAGGCCCAGCTGGAGGCAATTATATACTTTCTGTTGGGGGATTGTAAGTACACACCTGGATGGCAATCAGAGGGCAAATGAGGTAATGGAGCAGTTACAAGTGAGAGGAACAGAAGGAGCACAATGGGTGGCTCAGAAGAGAAGGTCTGAGTTGGCAGTATCCTCATGCTATAAGCCTATTACATAATGATAGTTTGTTTAAAAAAAAAAAAAAAAAACGGGGGGGGGGGGGCAAAATACATATCTTGGTGCCAGGATAATATCCTAGTATATTTGTGACTGTGAGACTATGGGAGCTGGCTAGGCAATGGGGTATGGTGGGCAGTGATAGATGCCTATAAAACCTAGATCTAGATAGATCTTGCGTCACTTTTTGTGAAAAATACTATCTGGTTTCTTTTCCCACCTCACACTCTTCACCAAAAGAACGATTCACAGAAAAGTGAGAAGGAAAAAGTTCATATGTTAAGTCCACAGGAATAACTGCTATAAATGACCAAAGTAATTGAATTTTTAAATATCCACTTTCTTACTTGTATCCATTCCTTCTCACTTTCAAGTGATGAACTCTTGTCAAACAGCTATGAAAATGAATGCAGAATCCCAGTTGTGATCACATTCCTATTTAGCATGGAGGTGCAGTCTCAAAACCCATTTGCTCTGAAAAACAAAGAAGAGATTTTGATGGTACAGTAAAAGAAAGAATTGTCCGAGCCAGATGCTGTTCTTCCATGCTACTAGCAAATTTTATTTAAGTAATAAACTCTCTTAGCTGATTTTTAAAGGGGTATTTGGTGTGGGTTTTTTTGTTAAGCAGGCAAATGGATCAAAAAATCTTAAGAACCTGAATGGGTTTTTTAAATAATTTTATTGATTTTATTTTAAAACATAAGAAAAAGCCTCAGCCCATATAGAGTGGAAAAGAGGCAAATAGTACAGTAAATTGCAGCACTAAAATAAGATGTGCTAATTGGCTTAAATATAATGTAAAGAGGACATCCAACTTCACTGTTTATGTTTTGCATCCTGTTTCCCTGCTTATCTAGTTATCTAAGAATTTTAAAAAAGCTCTTTACTGATGTCTAGGGACCATGTGTAAGGAAAAGGAAGAAATTAAAAGAATGAAGATGAAAATGGAATCAATCTGGAGAACTCTTTAACTAGATTATTTGTCGTGCGACCATTGTATTATACAAAACACATTTGCGTCTTTCAGTCTCAGTAGCAAATAAATAAAATGTATCTATTTGAATTAGAAATATAATAGAGCCACCAAGCTGTGTGCATGCCTTACATCCCCTATTCTGCACTTATTTCTGTGCTGGTGGGCTCCATCTGTGCAGAGCTCGTTGAAGTCAATGGGACTCTTCCTGTGCAAATCCAGTTTCAGGATCAGGCCTCAATGAATAATTATCTGATCTTATTACTGTAACCTTTCTCACGCCAGTCCCTCTCCCAGACAGTTGTTTACTGACCTCACTTGTTGTCTCACATCTGTAGTTAGCATTTCCCAGCAAACAATGAGGTACATTCATCATGAGCCTGAACGCTTGCAGATTTGAGCTCTAAGGCTTTAGTCCTATAACTTGTTCTATGTGGCAGGGGTCAGTCTGTACTGATCAAATGACAGGCGTGTTAGATTGTAACATCTTTGGGGAGGGGATCATACCTTAACTTGTTTGTGTAAGATGCTGTAATGAGGTGTCTACTCTACACAGGGCAGATCTGGTACATTAGGATAATTAACCCGAGAGGCTGTACTTGGGGAAGAGTCAGTGATTGAAGGACTGATTTGATGGCCCCAGCTAAGGAGGAACATAAGGAACTGGTATATCAGCAGAAAGGCTATTATAGCAAGGAAGTCTGTAAATTAGAGAAGGAAGGAGGGAATCCAGGGAAAGAGGAAGATCCTGGGGGCCTGCCCCTGAAGGAAGGGCCTGGCTAAAAAGAGCAGAGTGGAGAAGAAAGCCTATGGGAGACAAATAGAAGGTAGCCCAGAAAGACAGCAGCAAGGTTGGGAAGTGAGCAGACTTTGATTGTATGTTCTAGGGTCTCTGGAGTAGCGGGCGTGTGGGCCTGGGTTCTGCTACCAGGTGCTAATAAAGTGTTGTCTGGGCAGCAGGTTTAGGGAAACAAACAAAGAGTCTTGTGCTACTTAAAAGTGCCACAAAACTCCTTTGTTTTGCTGAACTTGGCTAACACAGTACCCCTTTGGAACAGATTTAGTGAGACTCTATATTCCAGGAGAGGAACCACAAGAGTGGCTTGTCTGGAGGACGGGGTTATGAAGAGAGAGAGGACAACAGGGGAGAGACCGTAAGTGGAAGTGTCGAACTGGAAAGAGTTGATTCACAGAACAGTTGGGAGGAGGTGCCACTTGTGGTGAGTGTGTGTCCTGTGACAGGCATCTAACACACCTTGGGGGGTTAAAAAATAATTGTAAATATATATGTACTACAGCTTAGTAACAAAACATCATGAGAGGTAAATGATGGCCTTGCCACAGACAAGTGCCGCCCTGGAGTAAGCCAATGATGTGTGTGTTTGTGCTGGAGATAATTTGACCTAATAAGTAATATCTCGGTGAGGTAAATCATAGCTTCTATCTGCTTATTAAATATTCTAATGAAGTAGACTGAAAGGATTTGAGTATCACACTCCTCTGGGGAGTTTTTGGTATTCTCTGAATTTATCCTCTGCAGTACAAGGCATTTATGTGGCCACTATGACTCACTGAGTGAGGAAAGTAATGTTCCGTGTAAATGCAGTCACATTTTTCAGGAAGGCGCACACTATCAGACCAGAAATTTTTCGTTCCCACAGTCATGGCTATAAGGCACAGACCTTATTTAAGAAGAGAGTCTCTCTCTGAGGAGTTAATATAACTCTCATTAACATTGCTATGAAGCACTGACAAGCATGTGTACAAGAAATGGTAAATTCAAGGTGCAAGAATTTGGATCCAGAGTTGGCATTAGATGTCTGGTGGAGTTTGGATCTGACTCCTTGATCTCATAACTAGATGCTCAGAGAGGATTTGCTGTTGCCAAGTTTTTCATGGACAGGAACCAGGGCTTGGCAGTTCATAGCCCTGGCACCTCTAAACTTAACGCATCAGCTATAAATGTTTTTAAAAATTGCTTGACCACTAGCACCCCTTTCCTTACAAACTAAGCGCTGGCTGAGACATCCTTACTACGAATATCAAGAGACTAATATGCCAGCAATGGATGGTGCTCACCACAACTTCAAAGTTGTCTCTAAGCCTGTACTTTACGGGTAGCCTTTCATGGACGTAATATTGCTTATAGAGAGCTAAATAGCAAGAGATCATGGGCCAGATTTTCAGATGGAATGAATCAACATAGGTCCACTGTGGGCTGCACTGACTTACACCAATCTGGGAATCTGGCCTTCACTGTCCATTTTGGCTGCACTTTGGCTAGCTGTGTCTGGGACAATGACACTCTATCATGCTGAAGTGAATTTGAATTCCCACAGATACCAGTTGCATCATTCAGGCTCTTCATCTCCTGTCCCCAGAGTCCTTCATATTAATTGTGGCACCGTTTTCTTTTTCCCAGTGTGAGAAAATTAACTCTTTAATGGCTTGTGTCTTGTATGGCTGTACTGATGCTCAATTTGCTGTTTTTAAAGATATTGGAATAAACTCTGTAGGGTATGAATATTTGGCCACTTTCTGTGGGATGGCAGCAGAACTGTGTTATAGGCCCCATGTTGCTAACAGCTAATCTAATGCTGTGACATTCCCCTCCTGCAATGTGGACAGGTGTGCAGCTCTGCCACCCCACTTCTCCACTCCATGGCCCTGACTTGCTGTGTGAACACCAGCTCCTGGGTCAGCTCACGCCCAGCCACCTGTATGTAATCAGTCCCTAAACTAGTGGAAAAGCACTCTCACTAGCCACTCATGGCATGGTTCCTCAGTGAACACCCAGTTCCAGATGCAATCCTGGGAACTACTGGCTTGCAATGTCCATTGCACACCTACTTGGCACTGAAAGCTCATTTACACTTATCCATCAATTTAACAAAGAAACTGATGTGCACCAGCTTTGCTCTCAGGGAGGCCTTACATACTCTCATTCAATATTGCACTGCTTTAGCTAAAACAACCGTACGTTAATTGACCACAGTAAGATTTTAAGTGAATATATTTCAGACTAATATGAAATCAATTAATCATTCAGTCAAGGAGACAACCACACTCAAATACAAGAAAGTTGCATTTTAAACTAAGATCACTGTTGTAGTCTGTGTTCAGCTTACTCACAGCCACGCTCCCGCTGGGGATAGGTATCAGTCCTTGGTGTTGCATAGAACATGGGTTGGGAACCCCCGGCCAATCCGAGCAGCATGCAGCGCCACGCAGGCTCCCTCTACTGGCCCCACCCTCCAGCGCAGCCTGGGGTCACAACAGCTACGTTCCGTGGCTCCAGGCCCCTGCCGGCTGCACTTCTCCACTGGGGAGCGGGGCCTGCGGGGAAAAGAAGCCACGGTGCACGCAGCACTCCCACTTGGGAGCACGGCCAGCAGGGGACAGGAGCCCTGCACATGGGGGTGGGGTCAGCAGGGAGGAGTCCGTGGTCCTGCCCCCAGCACCTTTTGGCCCCACTCTGGCACCTGCTGAGGGTGCGGTGGGCGGGCCTGGCACAGGGGGGCGGGGAGGCCAGCAAAGGTTGCCGACCCCTGGGTTAGAAGTTGAAATGCAAGGAAGAGCCTCAGACAAAGGAGTCTCACTTTTAGCAAGTTTTCCTTGACCCCCGCCTGCCTCTTTGGGGTCGGGTGATTGTCCAAGTCCTGCAGTGAGTATGCTCTCTACCTCTTGAGCCAAGGTCTTAGGCTGCATTGTTCTTGTATGCATGGCTCTGCAGGGTGTAGAAATACAACTCTGTGTTTCAATTAGGGTTGGTCATGAGACAACAGAGTTTCATCTCGGTACACATGTACAATGTTCAGGAAACATGCTACCCTGACAGTAATGTAGTACATGCCATGAGCATTCCAAAAACTGCTTGCATGAAGTACTTTGCATTAGATAATACACAGTTACGCTGTAAGGGTGAACATGAATGATACACAGATCACGTTACAAGGGTGTACATGTGGTGCAGCATCTCATAAAAGCTCTATTGTAATAGCTTTAGTACACATAGAATGAGGCATATAGGTCGGGAGTTCTGTCTGCATGACACAGAAGCAATGGAGTAGAACATGAGATCAACCCTAAAGTCCTAGGTGGACACCAATTTTGTTTATCTGCTGTATTTATTCTATGGTATGAATATAGACGTCCCAGAATACTAGGGACTGTATCCTGAAGCTTGGCTGAGGAGCACTTGATATAAATTGGGAACATGGAGGGGCTAGGCATGTGTTGTATATCTGTTCGGGCCAGTGAAAGACTCCTCTCTTGTACAAAGAAATGACTCAAAATAACTGATCAAGGGAGGCTAGAATTTCTGGAAGGACTTAGAGTTATAGGAGGCTCGCCATCTGTCTGATCTGAACAACCTTTGAGTGAAGTTTGGGTATGAAAAGAAAAGGAGAGAAGGGTGAAAGAACTGGAGAATGTGGGAGAGATGGAGGAGAAGAGAGAAAATATTGAGGGCAGAACTGGGGGTGTTTTCTCTGGAATTAAATCAAAGCAAGTTATCAGGGGTAGCACTATAAACTAATAGAGGTATGTGCATGGAGGTAGGTGATGAAAATGCAGAGGCAGCCTATGATGATATGATGTGTGGTTGCCACCAGATGGTGTAATAGGCATATCTAACTTGCTGTGCAACTTAAGAGCATTTCACTAGAACGTGAAAAAGGGATAGGAGCCGTGTTAGTCTAGTTCAGCAAAGCAAACAAGGAGTCTTGTGGCACTTTTAAAGACTAGAAAATTTATTAAATTTGTTAGTCTTTAAAAGTGCCACAAGACTCCTTGTTCGTTTCACTACAAGGTGTTCTACTGAACCGTTAACATTAGCTTTCCTTCTTTCTTTGCATTTGTAGAGCATGTGAGATAACCTGGCTTGTCCAGTTAGAGCACAATACTCAAAATCATCCATGCAGTCCAGTCCTTTACAACTGGATTTTCCAGAGGATATGAAAATCAGTTAAAAGAGAGCAGCAAATGGCTTGTTTTAACTCTACCCTTCTCCAGTACTTCACCAACAGGTGAATCAACTGCTGGTATCTCCAGAGGTTTTGAAATGACTATTTTAAGAGGCTTGTTGTAAAAGGTAGCCATGATGGTGTGATTAAAAGTTAAAAATATTGTCGATTATTCGTGGGATTTTTCTAGTATCTATTATAAATGGTGGGAACTAATTACAGAGGTTTACAGTGGGCATGGTACAGGCAGAGGCGGCCTTTGGCTATTGGGGGCCCTAGGCGAGGGCCCATTGTGGGGCCTCTATATGCCCACAGGGGCCCCCCTCTGTGGCCCCAGCTCCTCATCCTTAGCTCCTTGCCACTGGCCCTGACCCCAGGGCCAGCTCCTCCTCCTCCTGCTGACTGAGGCAGATGTGGCTTCTGGGATAGGCAAAGCAGGTGACGGGACCCCTTACTGCTCGGGGCCCTAAGCGTGCGCCTGTTTCGCCTACCCCAAAAGCCGCCTCTGGGTACAGGTTAGGAAGAAAACGTATTGGCGAAGCCGTGTATGATACTTCGAAGTGGAATAGCTGAAGTATTGCTGATTAGCACTGTAACACATACCCAGCGTAGCCATGCACAGCAGCTATTTGCATCCCCTGCATAAACCAGAGTAATCTGTCTTCCACTTCTGCCAGCATCGGATTCACCCCAAGCATCCAAACCAAACCCCTCCTTTGGGAAGAAGCATGCCATGTCTCCTCGTCTGAAGTCAGATTTGCAAAGTAATGGTCTCGACTGTGGCTCACTGTGCAAAGCTCCAGTTTTTATGCTTTCCACCAGTATAACAGGGACTATGAGAGAACCTCTTCATAAATGAATCGATTTGAATTAGAGATTAAAAGCCACGCTGTCAGTCATTTTAGACAGAAATTTCTCTTCCTATGAGTTTTAAAATGAAAGTCTGCCAGCATGCATGTTACTGAACCTCTGTCCTGAGCTTGGAGTACTTCATCAAGTACTCAACTTCCTTTGCATGACTGTCTATTGATAGTGGGCTTGAACTGTGAAGTTTTATTAGGCTGGGAATGGTATGTATAACAGGCAGTATAAAATGGGTTGGCCAAATTCGGCTGTCATCTGGAAAGTGGTGTGTGTTAGACCCCCAGTGTAAATTATGGCTCTGTTTACTTGGGTAACTCTGGTGCAGTCAGTGGAGGTCGTTAGGGTTTACTCTCATGTAAATGAGACTAGAATTTTACTAACTTGCGTTACCGACTCTGTAACACCCCAGGGCTTTCGCTAGACCCAAGGGAGTGCTAGGCATGGTCTGCTCTGCAAAGTTTTGCTGGACATAAGTATGGTGTGTGTGCACATTAAATATGCCTAGCCACATACTTCTGTCTGCAAAGCCCGTTGGGTAAAAGCAACTATGCCTACGGAACAGACAAGGAGTCCTGTGGTACTTTTAAGGACTAACGCACTTATTTCCTTCTGGCCCAGCACCAGGCCTAGCTCCACCAGCATCTGCAAAGGCTCTGTAGATTAGAAAAACCCTAAAGGGAGGCGAAGTCAGGGGCACCAATTGAGTGGGACTGAACGGGCAAGCTTTTTGCCCACTTTGCACTTGCTCAAAGCAGGGGCATAGCCTGCTGGGCCGGGTTAGGCCACAGCACACCCCATTAGTACCAGGGCCCACCCAGGTGTGCATGCAGGCTGCTTTATTGTTTACAATCTGTTTTCTCTGATATTATGTATGTGCTTACTTGGAGAGCTTTCATTAAAGTATGAACATAACTTTCACTTCTCTGTGATCTTTTCCTTTCTTCCTCTTCTTGCAGTAGCTTCTGTCATAATCTCCCATATCAGCTTCGTCTTGACAAATTGGGCTTTGAGATTTAGAGCGAGTTTTAGTCTCACACCAGCAGCCCCACTTTGAGTCATAGCTGTGGTGCCCCAGGAGCAGGATGGAGAGAGAATTATGTGCTATTCCTGACTTGAGGTAAATTGCAAAGTGCCAATTCAGGTGTCCAATGACAGTTTGAGCATATTGCAAAAAATCTGTTGGCTTCCGATTAAGATCGGTCACGCCATTTAATATCTGACGTGTCGGGGGACTGTCTTGCCTATGCGGGGGGATTGAATGTAACCTTTAAGACCTCTCCATCTCTACCTCTTTTGACCTTTTATGTTCCATGTAAGCTGACAGCGTGGGCCACCTGATCAGCCATGGACAGACACTCAGTCAGCAAGTTTCTTCTTGAGATTTTTTTAGATTGCCATAGTTTTATCCAGAGAAACAAACCTGAACAGCTTTATGCAACCCAGAAATAAGCCTTCCACCCCAGTTCGAGTCACAGTGCCGCCCTGCAACTCCTAGGCAAAGAACCCTGCTTCCTTGGAGGCCTTTGACTTTTCACAGAGGTTTCCTATTTTCCCTTTGAGGGCTTGATCGCGCTGTCAGTCCCCAGTCCTCCTGCATAACTCATCACTGACATTGTCCTAGGCATAGCAAATACCATTCTTGCTGAGAAGAATGTGCAACCTCTAGCCTGCCACATTTTCTATTCTCTAAAAACAGGACTTTCTCTTTGCGTCCCCTGTGCACTGTCACTGTTTATAGTAGAGTTTGATTCAACTTCAGCACTTCTGGTCTGTGGTGCTGTCCCTGCTTGTCTGCTCTGGAGCAGTGAGCTATTACTTACTAGGGCGGTCTAACTATTACTTCAAAAGTGCAGTTGGCAATTAAATGTTCACTGAGTGAGTCACTGGCGGAGCCATGACTTCTAGCTTTGTTGATGTTTGCTCTTAAAAGCCTTGAGCTGATGAGTCATTTAAAAATAATAATAAAGGGTTTTGTTGGGACCGCATTGTCTCTACAAGCTGCTCAGCGCATGCTAATTATGATTTTACACGGAGGCTGAGCCTTTGTCTCAGCATTCTATGCGGGGGGGAAGGGGGCATGATTTGAAGGTTTAAAATATGTTGCGAGAGGTATTAATTACAGAGCTTGTCCCCGTTTCCCCGAGCCAAAAACCAAACCCATGCTGGAGAAATTGTAAAGGTTGCTGCTAGGGAATCAAACTCCCTCATGTGTCCGTAGTTGTGATGCTTTGGAAAGGTGAATCTTTAGTGGAATCGCTTAGCTCTGTGGCTCTGAATTTTAAACATTCCCATTCTAGCTGGAAATGTGACTTTGCATCACTGTGGTTCCAGCGAAGAGTCTGTGCACAAATGACCATCATGGACATAATCCAGTTCCCAGTGAAGACGATGGGAGTAGTTCAGCAGTCTTCAATGAGCATTGGCGTGAGTAATATAATTATTATTCCTAAAGTGCCACTGTTTGTACACAAATAAAACCCCTGGACAGTGACTTAAGGAATTCACAACTGGAAGCTCTGATCCTGCAAACACTAACTCAGAGAAGTACCTCTACACCTGTGAGTTCCTGGGGTCTGTCCACACTGCAAAGGAAAACCTAAGGCTCCATGTCTCAAAGATCTGGGCCACTTGACTCTGTCTTGTGGGACTCAAGCTATGAGGTCACTGTGGACATTAGGGCTGGAGCCTGGGCTCTGAACCTTGAGAGGAGGTGAGGGTTAGATTCTGGAGATCCTACTGGGGGGGTCATAGAGAGCGTGACCCCAAATAATTATTGGGGTTCAGTCCCATTGCTGATCATGGCACCACCTTCCATGGAGGTTGTTCACATCAGCTAATTAGCTCTGTGCTCTTCCCAGTGGCTTTGCACCATTTGCAAAGTTTATTTTTATAGTCCAGATAAAAACCACCATGAATGAGTGGATTTCTCTTCATCATCCCTTTAATTTAAGCAGAACACTCAGACAAGCTTTATTTTGCCTAGTGCCTCTCATGCAAATTGCATCCTCCAAACAGCTTTACAGAGTTTAATAATACAGCTTCTCACTTGTGTCTTAAATTCTTCCCTCCCTCTGCTGCTGTTCCTTATTTCACTTACGCTGTGTTTATGGATGAGATTGGGATAAGAAATGGTCTGGGACAGATAAGCTGTTCCAGGCTATTCATGAAAGGTTCTGGAGCCAACAGTGCCAACCATATGATCAGGGGCGTGAAGAAAAGGAGCCAGGTGGCGAACAGAGAGAAGATCTGTGTGAATTCCTAAAGCAAGTTCATTACTAAACACAATCACAGGTCCAGCCTTTGCAAGATATACAGTGATACAACATGGGCAATAGCTATACGTAGCATTGCGCTTCTTAACCCAGCAGAAGGGCATGCAGAGAAGAGACACGGTAGCACCAACTGAGTGACGCAAAGAGCTGAAAAGATAGTGATAGGCCATGTTTGTGCAGAGCAGTGCAAAAAAGACCTGAAACCAGCCCAAAGAGGTGGCTGAGGATTCCACAAGCATAAGCAAAACCTGGATTTGGAATAAAGTCAGCATTGCTGGCTTAGTTAGACTCTTCTGCTTCCATTACCCCAGAGCAGGGGATAAAGAAAGGGTGAGAGAGGCTCAGGGCCAGAGCAGGTACACCTGGCCAGCAGAACAGGCCTTAGGGGATTATTCTAAGTAGGGTAGGTTAGAACAGTTATTTTCCAAACCACGGGTCAGGGCCCAGGACTGGGTCGCGGCACTCCTGCTGCTGCCACAAAAAGACTGGAACACGTCGCTCAAAGATGGAATTTTTGGCTCATGGGCATAAATTATTCTTTTCAACTGGGCCCTGAGGAAAAAAGTTTGAAAACAACTGGGTTAGAGGAGCCCTAACTTGTGCTGGGGGCTGATTTTCCCCTCCAACTCCCGCCCCACAGCCCCGAGCCAGAACAGGGTGAAGGGAGTTATGAAGGTGGCTTATGGTCCCCTTTGGGCTTTTCTCCCCCATGTGCCCTGTACATGAGCTCAGTGCAGGTCAGACTTTTCCAGTACACTCCAGGCCAGGTTGGAGTATCGTGGTGAGTCAGTGAGATCTTGAACTGCTGTACCTGTTATAATTGATTATGTCTAAATAGACAACAGAGTCCAGTGGCACTTTTAAAGACTAACAGAATTATTTATCGCATGAGCTTTCGTGGGAGTGGGATTTTCTCCCACAAAAGCTCATGCGATAAATAAATCTGTTAGTCTTTAAAAGTGCCACTGGACTCTGTTGTCTTTCTACAATAAACTAACATGGCTACCCCTTTGGAATATTTCTAAATAGGTCAGCCATGGCTCAGAGATCCCCATTCCCTTTGAAAAGGCTCAGAAATCCTGCTAAAACTACGGCTGTGGAAAAACAAACACTGATCTCTAGCATCAGCTTCTCAAGAAGGCAGGAACGTTTCCTGATGTTCACACTGGCTCTGGTTTAGGACCCAAATTTAATGGCCACATTGGGCACTGAGCACTTTTAAAAATCTGGCCCTGCTTTAGGTGCCTAACTATGAGCTGGGCTCTCTTGGAAATATAATCCCAACTGGTGCTGGGCGCTGAGCACTAGACAATCTGATCCTTGGACATTCCTCTTCCAGTATTAACACAACGTGCCCGTGAGTACAAAGAGACTCATCTGCTTGTGTTGCAAGTTTCAGGAAATATTCTTACTTTCTTGATGGAGATCAGTGTTTGGTTTCCTAACACCATAGTTCTAGCAGGGTTTCTGAGCCTTTTGAAAGGGAATGGGGTTCGCTGAGCCATGGCTGACCTAATTTAGAAATGTGTACACAGCCATTCGAAATCTCACTGACCCTCCACTACCCTGCAATTACGCAAACGCATATGGAAGAGATAAATAATGTCCCAACTCTGCCTGCTGAGCTCTCTTCTCAGGCTTGCCTTGGTGTTTGGCACTCTCTAATGACACTTCCGTCTCTGTCCTACACATTCAGTTGTTCGTATTAAACACTGTCACTTGGAGGGATAGCCGGTTTGCAGTGTCATAGACTTCATGGGGCCAACAGGGTACAGTCAGACTTGCAGCCTTTCTGGGTGAAAATCTACATTTTCTGTCTTGTCAGAGAGTGTCCATCTGTAGTCAAATTCTAAAGGGGTAGCTGTGTTAATCTATTGTAGAAAGACAACAGAGTCCAGTGGCACTTTTAAAGACTAACAGATTTATTTATCGCATGAACTTTTGTGGGAGAAAATCCCACTTTGTCGTTCAGGGTAAACTGTATTTGTGATCTCTCTCCAGTCATGCGGTAGGGCTACAGTTCCAGCTGGAGGTATGAATTCCAGCCAGAAGAGGGGGAGACTCACACTTGGCCACTAGCTCCCTTTAGTTTTAGTTCTGATTGAAGGTTTAGTGGCATGAGCAGCAGGAGGACTAGCTCCTTCAATACGTATCCATCTGCCACATGAGGCATGTTCTTGAGGAGCCACGCCCCCACACACTGCCACAGCTCTCCCATGTTTAGTGCACTAATTTAATCAGAACTAGCCCAGGTATATCTCCTGAGCTGGAATGTACACCTCTCACTTGATGTGTAGACGCACCCAAGCATTCTCCTTGGTAATTCTTGCCAGCAACCAGCCCAGCACCTGCACTTCTGTGAGTAGAATCCCATGATTCATCCCAATTTTCACTGGACTACCAGGTTAAAGCATCCCTAGTTTACGAACCCAGTGACGCTTGATCTCTGCTTTAGAAGCTGTTCCAGAGCTTTTCAGGGGCCTAGCGCTGGAACAGATGATGTTGTGGAAAGAGCTGGTCAAAATAATTTGAAAAATTTTCTATTGAAAAATGCTATTTTGTGGCAGGGTCTCCCACCTCCCAAGTCAGCGCACTAACAGGCTATCAGCTATTCTGGAGTGTCTCAGTCTCTTGTTTGTTCATGACAAAATTCTAAAGGTTTTGTGTTTGTGCCGATTGGAACAGAAACAAATTTCGAAACCTCAGTATTTGTTTGCAAAATGGAGTAGTCGTTTTCCAGGCAGCCCTAGTTGTGGTGAACGATTGAGGTGCATTATCAGAACCGTGTGAAGGAAGATTTCTTAACATTTCATTCTATGAACAATTATGTCTGGCTCCATTCAGTGCTAACAGCCCTTCATTTTCAGCATTACCAAGTTCATGCCAATTATTTAAAACTAAAAAGTCACAAAAGATGTGCTAAGCTTGATTTAATGTAAAACATTGTCAGCTCAGATTTAGACTAAAATTTAGATTCTCACCTCACCCAAAACAAGCTTTTAGGAAACCTAATGCTGACAGGAACAATGCCTTTTTAAAAAGGAAATCTAATGGACGTGGGTGGTTGGTTGTTTTTAAAAAACAAACCATCCCCCTGACAGTGCTGAGAACCAGAAATAAAAATCAGGCATAGAAAAAAAGTGAAACTGATTTTGCTGATGTTCAGTGATTCATATGAAAGAAAAGTGCAAAACCAAAAAAGTATCCAGAATTACAAGTAAGCTGGATTTTTAATATCTTTGGCTACGTCTCCACTGGCAGTTTAAGTCAACTTAAGGAGGCTTAAGTCGACTTAAATAAAGCCGCGTCCACACCAGGCTTTCATTAAGTCGATTTAAGAAATTCCTTAAGTCGACTTAATAAGAGCCACCCATTAGGTCAACTTAAGCCTGCTTAGGTCAACCTAACCTTTCTTTAAATCGACCTAAGCCCAGTGTGGATGTTTAAGTCCACTTTGTTAAGTTGACTTAAGGGTGGTTAGGTCCACTTTTGTTAAATCGACTTAATAAGATCGACTTAAAGACCTTATTAAGTCGACTTAACAAAATCAACCTAACTTTTCCTAGTATAGACATAGCCTTTAACATTTAATGATCTCTAGTGCTGTTAACAATATAGGTGAAGTATTGTGTCTGATGTCTGACCGTGCCCTCTTATTTTCATTAGCACCTTAAGCTGAACTTCTTGTAGCCGTGCATGAATAACTTTCACTAGCAGATGGAGAACAAGCAAGGAGTCCTGTGGCACTTTTAAAAACTAACGAATTTGAAGATGGGGAACTTACAGAATGGGAGGAAATTAAGTGCAGGGAAATGTACAACACAGGATCAGGTCATCCCATTCTGTAAGGTTCCCATCTTCAAAGCGTCTGATGAAGTGGGATTTTCTCCCACAAAAACTCATGCGAAAAATAAACTTGTTAGTCTTTAAAAGTGCCACAGACTCCTTGTTTGTTTTGCTGACCTAGACTAACATGGCTACTCCTTTGGAACTTAACAGCTGGAGAGTTTCCCTAAGGCCCTCCGCTGCTGTGGTATATCAGTCTGGTTTTTTCCTTTGGTTTCTTGCATGCTTTTCCTTCAGCTCTCTTGGAGTAGATTCACGAGGATCTACATCTTGTGAGCCTCTGTTTTATTTGTTGTGGTGCAATGCTTATCCATTCCTGAAATTATGACACTCATTCTTCCTCGTTTTCTTTATTTTGCATTTTTACACATGGTGATGGTCACAAAGTTTTCCCAGGTTTTAAAAAGACTGATTAACTACCAGGAAATGATACATGGAATAATGAATGTGGAAGTGTCTTTAAACTAATTTCTTTCTTGCATTACAAAATGAGAAATACCTGCTTTAAAAGGCATCTTATGCAGAAAATGTGCCAAGAGATGTTGAAGAGTACAAGATGTACCCATCTATCTGCTTTGAGGATTTACTCACCAGTTGCTAATTAGAAAGTCCATTGCCAGTAATTGATGCCTGCCGGTCATTACAGGCATATAACAGGACAAATTATCTCCAAAGATGCAAATTGCTTGGTTGACCACTCTGCATGTGAGTCGCTTGGGAACTTCTAACTTCAGTGAAACTTGCCAAGATTATTTCTTTCTCTCCAGGGTAACAAACCCATATGGCAACATCAACTTGTCTAAGCAGCTAAGTTCTCTGAGGGGAGGAGAGGAGGGAGGAAGCTACATATTCTGAATCCTCTGGAAAGGAACACTATGATATAGGATGGAAGTCTTGTATTGAAATATTTTGGTTAATCATGTAGGATAAAGCTGCTTCTGAAAAACAAGTTTCAAAAACCAAATTCATGCACTCTATTGACAACAGTGCTGCTTCTTTTAATGTAGGTATGACCTCAGCATCATTTGATAAATGTTTATTGACCAACCAAATCAATGGATCCAGAGGTAAGAGCAGGGAACATAGTCAGAGCGCCTCGTTTCTGTTCTTGACTCTGTTGCTGATGCCCTGTGTGAGGTAGGGCGACTTGCACAATGTTCCTTTTTTTAAAATTGCTAAAAACCTAGGCTGGTGCCCATTGCCACCCAGTCTGCACGTCACCACAAACGCACCTACAAATATTATAGTTACCTGTGCGACTCACTGCTTAGACCAGTGTTTCTCAACCGGTGTTCAGTGGAACACTGTGCTCCGCAGACATAGTGCAGGTGTTCCGTGACCCACTCCGACCCCTCCCCATTGGGGGGCTGAGTGGAGAGGAGAAAGGAGCAATTTAATGCCCTAGCCACAGCAAAGCTTCCAGGTACACGGCAGATGTTGATGCACACCTGGAAGCTTTGCTGTGGCTAGGGCATTTATCTCCTGCCACTGTTACCAGCTTTTCTCGAGAATGTTTCGATCAGGTGTTCCACGTAAAGTAATTAATACCTTTAGGTGTTCCCTGGTCCACTAAAGGTTGAGAAACACTGGTTTAGACACCGAATGGGATATTTGTGTGTGTGTGTGTGTGTGTGTGTGTGTGTGTACATATGCATAATATGTGTATGCAATAGCAGTAACGGGGTCAGATTCAAATCCCAGTTACACCATATAACTGGGTACTTAAGCACAAAGCATTATTTTCCAAGCATTAAAGAACTGATGAATTACCATGTCTCTTGTCATTGGCATGAGCGGGTATCTATGGATCAAGATATTGCCATGTTGGCAGATTCAGCTAAGTTTGGAGGTTCAATCTGTCCATGTACCAAAGATATAAAATTCCTTATGTCACACAGAACTAACCTGACTCGGACTAAAACTTCTTTGTACAAAGCTCAGACTCCGATAACCAAAGTTCACCCTGCAGCTGTGTAAAAGGATGCTGGTGAGTTTATTCCGAATGAATTTTTTATTCTAACACACAAGTAGAAGGTTTAAAAAAGGATTCTATCTTTTTTTCTAAAGATCAGCCTTCCACTTCAGTAGCAAAATAGTTCTGTTTACAAACATTAGGAACCACCGGGATGCAAGATGTCATTTCCTAGAAAAATATTTTTTCACATTCATTTAAACTCAGGAGGCTGTGGATATTTTTCACATTATTAATTTGCATTTGCACAACCATAAAGGACATCCAAAGTTGCGACGGGATTGATTATTTATATTTATTGTTCATGGCAAATAAACACCTTGCAGAATCTGAAGACCACATGAAGTGAAAACACTTTTTTACGAGGAGGGTGAGAAAATTAGAACAACAAAATCCCCTTATCGAGAAAAGAATACCTGCTTGCTGCAATTTAAAATGTTGCTGTCTAATAAAGGGACCGTATCAATTTCAAATCCCAGGACTGTAGATGGTTTGTTTAGGAGACCCTACTGTGTGTTCACACACAGCTCTCTTCTCCACTTGCTATTGAATTGGTACATAACACATTAACTGTCTTTGTTCTGTTTTTCCTAAAGGAAACATTGCCTGGTGTTGAGCCAATTGTTTGAAGGCAAGGTGTAAAGCTAACCATCCAGTCTGTTACAGTGGCACATAGTCTCTCTCGGCCAAGCAGTTAACGTTTATTATCCAAACAGGTTGAAGTGCATGAGGGTACATGTTTCACTAATGTATCGTTTAAAAATAAAACACTGTTAAATTTCATTCTGAAATCACTTCATAAATTACTTTTCTCTCTCCCTCTGTAAATTCACTTGCTGATTACATGTTTCTTCTTATGGAAGTGAAATTATTCCACTACATCGTCCAATATCCTGAACACACACAACAGGGCTCTTTTAGTCCTCAGGAAATAGAATTGATCATTTTAGGCCCTGATCCTGTAAGATACTGAGCACTTTCCATTTCCATGATGGTGGGAATTGAAGGCAGGAATAGGCCCATTGGCCCTGATTCAGCAAGGTGTTTAAGCACATTCCTAACTTTTAAGTTCCATTGATATCAGTAGGAACATATACGTGCCTAAGTACCTTACTGAATTAGGACCTTAGTCCTCAAGGACGTTGGTGTTTCCTTTCTAAGGAGTTACTTACACAGCATGTCAGCAGCAGGGAGTCAGAGGGGAACGAATAAACTTTAAGAGGTCTGGCAGGTCATTCTGAATCAAATGTGAATGATGCTCAATGCAATCACTTTGTCTCACTCCTCGGCCCCCACCTCACTTTCCCAAACAAACCTCCTCCCAGGATGCTGCCGCTTCTCTTCTACTCTGCCCCTGTTGACGTTATCTAGCAACTCTAGCAATAAACTGCCTTTGCTACAGTTGAAGGAATCCTGGGCATCACATGGGGCATCATGATCTGGGCTTTCAGAGCCGATGTATCTCTTTCCAGGGTGCTGGCGCTTGTTGTAAATCAGATACCTCTTGCCTGGATGTTGTCTTTTGGCTAATTCATTCAGATAGGCCAGTTGGGTGCTAGGGATATCATTATACTGGTCCCACAGTGACCTTCTACCTGGATGCTGCCTCTTCTGCAGCTCCATGTAACTGTCAAGGTCGTCATCTTCCTCTCTCTTCCCTGGATGCTGTCTCTTCTGAGTTTCTCCATAAAACACTTCTTCCTCATCCTCCCTTTTCCCAGGGTGCTGCCTCTTCTCTAGGTCACTTGGGATCCTCTTCCCAGGGTGTTGTCTTTTGGAAAACCAGAGTGGCAGTGGGGCACTTGGTTCTGTCCAAGGAAATGACCAAGGTTAATGAACTTTTGTGATGATCATTATTCAGCTGGAAGCTGAAAAATGAGCTCCCTGAGTTAGGTTTATTACAGTTCTACAGGGAGCAGAGAGCCATATTCCTTCCCCAGTCACACCACTATAACCCTAGAATAACTCTGTAGATTTGATGGGGTTACTCTGCATGGTGTGGCCAAGTGCAGATTGTCTTATGATCATTTCAGAAAAGAGGGCTTGAAGGAAAAAAGTCCAGTCTGTAAAAGAATTGGGAGGGAATCCAATGATAGGGCCCAACATGCTACTCCAGAGCATTGCTCCTTAGCAATCTGGGAAAGGGGACAGCTGTAGCGTCCAGCCAGGGGCTAGCAAATTCATGCAGGAAAGTTTAGGTGGGGGGAGGTTCTGAGCTGCAGTGTCTGGAGGTGGGCAGAAGCTGCATGTCAAGGGAGGTGATAGGGCTGAGAAGCAGGTACAGGCAGGGGTGTAAAGAATATCTTGAAAGTTTGAGGAGTCAGTGTGAATAGTTCTCATGAGTTTTTTGCAATATTTGTAGCTTTTCTTAAAGCCCCAGCTCCTGGATTCACGTGACTACCTGACAATCTCAGCTTTCATTTAAAAAAGAACTCTAAGCTTCTAGGAAGGTCGGGGGTGGGCTTTCTGGAGCCAAGTCCCCTCTTCCTTTGCTTCCAGTGGCTGGGTCTACGTACACCTTTTCTTGTACAAGCTCCCCATCAAGGTCAGTTTCTACTGCTTTGCTGATTGGAGCAAAGTATCTGAGCAGTCTCGGCAGTCCTAGCCATGGAAATTTAACACATTGCAGTCAGACGAGGATGGTGAGCGGTAAGCTGCAGCAGGCAGACAGCTAGGAGCCAAAGAGGCTAGCAGGGAGTAGCTGAGAGTATTCACCTGATTTTTAACATTAGCCCTGGGAGGCAAATACCCCCTGGACTTCCCCTTAGAGTTGTCCCTGCAGGAATTTTCTCTACAGGCAGGTTATTCCATTATAGGGATTCTATTATTCCCCCTCTGAAACATCTTCTACAGGATGTCAGACTCGATGGTGTATTCGTCTGATCTGGTGCAGTAATTCCCAGGCTGGTGAATTTCCCTAAGAGAAAACCTCTTCGTGTCACATGTGGCCTCTTCCCACCACCACCCTTTATTTATTATTCACAGAAAAGAAAAATAGACCCCAGGAACCAACCGCAAATACCAGTGAAATTAATGATCTCCATCAAAGTAATGTGCTAACAGTACCAGCATTACATCTACCTTTATTAGTCTCTTCCTCCTCTTCTGCTTTCTTGAGGATAGATCTCAAGATGATGCTTTCTGCTCTTTGCAGGATATCATCAAAATGGCTTCTGTCTCCACTCTCATTTGCCTCTGGACTGGACTGCCCCAGATTGACACAGACACTGGACAGAGTCAGGGAAAGCAGCAGCAACCGGACCAATGTCATTGTAAGAGAGAAGTTCCTGCACCTTTCAGGGGACAGTAAATGACAGGGGAGGGAAATGGAACAAAACCAGCAACAATTACAACGTCCCCAGTAACTTGGGGAAAAGCATGGGTAAAAACAATCCATTCAAGCACTCTGCGCTGTCGCAGAGACTGGAGTCCCGTGGAAATGATTTCCTGTCCCTTTTAATTTTCTGACAGATCTCTTGTTTTATTTGAATTCCCCCAAAGAATCTGTAAATTCAAGTGGTGTTGAGGGCTAGTTCACATTCTGTATTGAACACAATACTTGTGTCTTAAATGCCATACAAATATTTCTGAATTCCAATGACATTTTTAGCACTTTTAATATCTTTTGATCAGCGACTAGAGTAATTTTCCCTTTTGAAACTGCTGGTATATTGTTTCATGTTTCTCTCTCACACACCCACTCCTGCCCTGAAGACTGCTTTCATTAAATCACTTCCTCTTTTAAAGGACTGCTTTAAAATAATTCCAGGATTTGCAGCAGCAGTTTTGTTCCAGCTTTTGTTAGAAATTGACTTTAAATAGGCAACTGAGTTTTGCCTCTCCTGCATACACACGAAACAGATTTCTGTGTGTGTAATGCATCGTAATATATTTGTTTGCTCTTCAGCTCAGGTTTGGAAAGCACCTACTACTTTTGGGGTGCCAATCCAAGTCAAAGAATAATATCACATTTTACAACTCGAATGCATAAAAATATCTACATTTGTTCTGGTGGGTCTATAATATTTGTGCACAGCTATCATACTTTATCTAAGTGCTGATTACTGATGTACCCAGCAGTCAAGATCATTTTTGAAAGGTATGTGACCGTTCATTCTATTTAGCTTCACATCCCTAGCATGCATCTTCAGTAAAAGGAACACACCCTCTACTAAAAGGCTTTGCAAGACAACACATCAATTTCAAAACAGAAAACAAGTGTTACCTCTCTTAACAGCAGGTGTCTTACCCTCTGATAAAATCCTTGAAGAATAAGCCTGACATCAGCATGCTGAGGAATGCTACACTGTCCAGTACCATCTTAAGAAGAAAAGTTAAAGTGGGCATCTTAAACGTTTATAAATTACCTGGATTATTTTTGGTTGATCTTTCTCCCAAGAGAATCTTCCGTTCACTCCTTCACTAAAAGCATTTGCACATATGAGCTTCAAAATTGCCCTTCTTTACTACAGACAATTGCAGTATCCAATAGAACTGGTGCTAAGTTCTCTCTGGCTGGCTAGTGCCTCCCTACTTATATTGTGCCGCCTCTGGACCTATTATGCAAATAGCTGTGAGCTAATTTAGTTGATGTAGCTCCCCCCCCTTCCCTTCCCCCCATTGATGTCAGAGATCTGAGTTTTGGACGCACTTTGGAACTCTTGACAGTTGATTTGCCAGCCCCCTTGTATTAGGGGGCTAACTCCAGATGCTACTATTTTTTCATCCCCTAAGGGGATGATACTGAATCTTACGCAGCACAGAAAGGAGCTGCTTTTATTTTCCCCCCTGCTTAAAATGAGCAGCTCATATTCCTCATATTAAGCAGCAGCGCAGACTAAAGGCAAAGAGACAGGTAATTTACCAAGCTGAGGAACCAAAACAGTGAGAGGTTTGGGGTTGGGGAAGGAACACAGAGGGCTAGAGTCATACCTGCTGAGCATCTGACACAATAGCGTGACTACAAAAACTTCTTTGACTTCTAATTCCGTATTTTCTTAGAACAGCTATTCATAAACAAGAGATGAGAATTTATGGGGCGTAGCAATGGTTATGAAAATGCTACCTGAACCACTATTATTAGAACTACTAGTAATTCCTCTCCATAAAGATTGTCTGCCTATTTTTAAATATTTCCACATCACAGTGGTCAAAATGTACCAGACATCCAAAGCTGGAAAGTTTACAAAGTGTATTCAAAATTAAGAACAAAAATATGAAGTCTCAAAAATAAGTTAAAGAAACTCTCTTAGAACCTGATTTATTTTATTTTATTTTATTTTGTAAAGAGGTCAGATAGAAAGGTATTGGTATTGCTAACTTTTTTCCTCCTAAAGTTTTTAATCCTAGCCCCAACAAATAAGCTCAGTAATATTAAGAATTGACTCTAAAACACACAGCTAATTAAGTCCCAGTAGGGTTCAAATACAGGGCTAGATCTTTCAAAGTCCTTATTTCAAAGGGGTAGCCGTGTTAGTCTATTGTAGAAAGACAACAGAGTCTTGCGGCACTTTTAAAGACTAACAGATTTATTAATCGCATGAGCTTTCGTGGGAGAAAATCCCACTTCGTCAGACGCTTTGAAGATAGGAAAGTTACAGAGTGGGAGGAAATTAAATGCAGGGGAGTGTATGACATAGCATCAGGTCAGGCTGTAACAGCAAATCAAAGTAGGTGTTAGGATTCAAAACACTGGGGAACAGCACATAGAGGAGGGGGGAGGTCAATTCACTTGATGTAATGCGAGAAAAATCCATAGTCCCTGTTCAACCCCAAGGCAACTGAGTCAAATTTGCATATAAGTTCGAGCTCTGCAGACTCTCTTTGAAGCTGTGATTTGTTATTCATCTGTGTCAACACAGCTATTAACAAGTCGTTAAGGGAGTGAGCAGGGAGGTTGAAGTGTTCCCCTACAGGTTTTTCAGTATTGCAGTTTCTGATGTCAGATTTGTGTCCATTGATTCTTTGGCGCAGAGACTGTCCTGTCTGTCCAATATATAAGGCAGAGGGGCATTTCTGGCACATGATGGCATAAATCACATTGGTGGATGAGCAGGTGAACGAACCCTTGATGGAGTAGGTGGCATGATTAGGCCCTGTGATGGTGTCATCAGTGTAGATATGAGGGCAAAGTTGGCAGCGTGGTCTGCTGCAGGGCTGTGTTCCTGCTTTAGTGTTTCTGCTCTGTGATCTGTAGTTGCTGGTAAGTATCCTTTTAAGATTAGGGGGCTGTCTGAAAGCAAGGAGAGGTCTGTCTCCCAAGGCTTGAGAGAGTGAGGGATCATCTTGTAAAATAGGCTGTAGATTTTTGATGATGTGTTGAAGAGGTCTGGCTTGGGGGTTGTAGGTGACGACCAGTGGTGTTCTGTTGTTGTTTTTCATGGGCTTCTCCTGCAGTAGTTGACTTCTGGGTACCCGTCTGGCTCTGTCAATTTGTTTCTTCACTTCTGTGGGTTTGTACTGTAGTTTTAAGAATGCCTGGTAGAGATCCTGAAGGTGTCTGTCTCTGTCTAAAGGGTCAGAGCAAATGCGGTTATATCTTAGGGCTTGACTGTACACAATGGATCGTGTGGTGTGTCGAGGATGGAAGCTCGAGGGATGTAGGTAACTATACCGATCAGTAGGTTTGCGGTATAGGGAGGTCTTTATGTGCCCATCGCTAATTTGCACTGTAGTGTCCAGAAAGTGGATCTCTTGTGTGGAGTGTTCCAGGCTAAGTTTGATTGTGTTGTGGAAATTGTTGAAATCTCTGTGGAATTCTTCAAGGGCATCTTTACCATGGGTCCAGATGATGAAGATGTCATCAATATAGCGTAGGTAAAGTAGGGGTGCTTTGGGATGAGACGTGAGGAAACGTTGTTCTAAATCGGCCATAAAGATGTTGGCATATTGTGGGGCCATGCGGGTACCCATGGCAGTGCCACTGACTTGTCCTTATTTGTATGAGTAATCTTTACTGAGAGTAGTGGTCCTGTTGACATCAGTGGGGTTTCTCATATGAGTAAGAATTGCTCACAGGAGTAACAGGATTTTTCAGGATTTGACTGAAAGCTTAATTTAATTTTTTTTAAAATGAAGGGATGCAACCAAGCAAAACAAGCGTTCTTTCAAATCCCCATTTATTAACCCATTCTTATCACAAACCCAGAATGAGCCTTGCCTGCTCTTCTCTTCTCTTCTCTTTGTCAAAGAGTTCAGGGAGGTGGTTTTTCTTGGTAGTAATTGCTGACAAACCAGCAGCCAGATCACTGTGGATGCTACTGCCCCTTTCCTGCATAATGGCACTAGCACTTAGTTACTCTCCAGGGTGCTATGCTGAAACCTGGATCAGAAGACAAACAAGGAGTCCTGGGGCATTTTTAAAGACAAACAAATTTATTTATCGCATGAGCTTTCATGGGAGAAAATCCCACTTCATCAGATGCTTTGAAGATGGAGAACTTACAGAATGGGAGGAAAATAAATGCAGGGGAATATAAGACATAGGATCAGGTCAGGTTGTAACAGCAAATCAAAGCGGATGTTAAGGTTCAAACACTGGGGAACAGCATATAGAGGAAAGTGAGGTCAAATTATCTGTTGTAATGAGAGAAAGACCCGTAGTCCCTGTTTAACCCTGAGGCAATGGAGTCAAATTTACATATGAATTACAGTTTTGCAGTTTCTCTTTGAAGCTGCAATTTGTTATTCATTTGTTTGAACACAGCTATTAACAAGTCATCAAGGGAGGGAGCAGGAGATTGAAGTGTTCCCCTATTGGTTTTTGAATGTTGTGATTTCTAATGTCAGATTTGTGTCCATTTATTCTTTTATGCGGAGGCTGTCCTGTTTGTCTAATGTATTAGGCAGAGAGGCATTTCTGGCACATAATGGCATAAATCACATTGGTGGATGAGCAGGTGAAAGAACCCTTGATGGAGTAACTAGTTTGATTAGGTCCTGTGATGGTGTCTTTTGTGCAGATATGTGGGCAAAGTTGACAACATAGTCTGTTGCAGGGATATGTCTGCTTTAATGTTTCTGTTGTTTGATCTGTAGTTGCTGGTGAGTATCCGTTTAAGGTTGGGGGGCTGTTTGTAAACAGGGAGAGGTCTGTCTCCCAAGGTTTGAGAGAGTGAGGGATTGTCTTGTAGAATAGGCTGTAGATCCTTGATGATGTGCTGTAGAGGTCTGACTTGGGGGTTGTAGGTGATGACTAATGGCGCTCTGTTGTTTTCTTTCTTGGGCTTCTCCTGTAGTAGTTGACTTCTGGGGTTCCATCTTCAAAGCGTCTGACAAAATGGGATTTTCTCCCACGAAAGCTCATGCAATAAATAAATGTGTTAGTCTTTAAAAGTGCCACAGGACTCCTTGTTTGTTTTGCTGAACTAGACTAACACGGCTACCCCTTTTGAACAGGATCAGAAGATACTTTGGGCATTCTGTAACAATGCACTGGTCTTGAATCTATATCAGATATGTGCACCTGGTCCTGATCTTTCCCTATACATTTGTATATGTTGCTACTCCAGCTAACTGCATACTGACTACTCTGCAAATGGAGCTCACCTGGCACATCATCTGTGATATACATTGGGACTTGAAAATCCCTGGTGCACAGGCTGGTCCATGACGTGGTAACACAGTTGTTCTGGTTTCACTGTTTTCTGACTTTGCATTTAGGAGAGGAAAGACACCATTTGTATGTGAATCATTAATGGGAAAAACTCAATAGCATTTGAATATGGATGAGGCCAATAGATTTCTATGGAAATTACCGTAAAGCCCATTGCATTTAATAGAAAAGGATAACTTTCCCTATCGCTTTCATTCAGAATTTTCTATTCAAAGCTAAATGATGGGTTATAACTATCCATCACATTTCCTGGGAATGGAATCCTGGCTTCACTGAAGTGATTTCCGTGGATCCAGAATGTCACCCTAGGACTCTTCCATGAGAGATCGCAGTCACCAGTTGAATTTTACCTCACTAACTAAAGCTATCTTCAGCAATGAAGGAGAACGCATCATATGCAGTCATGTCACTGGAAATCTGAGTCTAATCCCAATCTCATTGACACCACTGCGCATTTGGAGTAACTGCACTAAGATCTCTGGATTTAAACAGTTTTGTCAAGAATTTTTTCTATTACAGTGAGCATTTTTTTCTTTTATTGAGATCAAAATCCTTCGTTCGGCACTCTGAGCAATGATAAAAAAGATGCCTTATGAGCAAAACCATTCATAGATTGGGGATGACAGAATCTCCATAAAGCTCTAAGAATCTGTCAACATTATTTGCAACATAACAGACAACTTGACCCAAGATCTACAGGGTCAATATTGCAAAGAAATTAGATTCAAGTACCAGCCAACTACTTCACTGTAGCGGGGCAGTAATATTTCTTAGCCCAACTAAATAGGCACTCCATCAAAAACAGGAGAAACTCCAGCACAACCAGACTTCATGTGGCAAATGATTTTTAGAGAAGTGTAGGAGCTTTGCATAAATCCGCAGACTGCTGTGTTAGGTTTTTATGTGCCTTCAGTTATTTCAGAGAGCTGCTTGTTAACAAGCAATAAGCATCTAATAAGGTATAGCTTAGATGCAAGTTCACTCTACCAGAAACCTGATCCAAAGCCCATAGAAGTCAATGAGAGGCCTTGGCCAGTATCCTAACAGCGGGGAACGACATACACAGCTGGAGAATCTAGGCCATGTCCTCTAGTGGTGTAAGTTGGTGTAGCTCCCTTGAAGTCAATGACACTTGTGCAGGTTTGCACCAGCTGAAGATCTGAGCTCAAAAATCTCCTCCTCTTATTCCCTCAGTTCAGCGGTTGGTCACAAAGAACCTGACTATCCCTTCTTTTTCTAGGGCTGCACTACCATTATGTGGACCATTACACATCTCCTAACCATGCAGCTAGGATAGCAGAACCACCTATCTATTCATTCACTTGCCAGACTCCAAATCTCCCACTCTCGAACCCTGTGGTGGAGATCACTGCAGGTGAGCACGGCAGCGAGCTAGTACTGTGATGGATGCACTATAAATACCATTGACAGTCGTGTTTCCCAGGGGCTATGGAGACCTCACCATAACTTTTCTGCATCCATCTCCTGAACATGCAGCAGCCCAGTATTTAGCCCTGGGAAAGTACAGAAGATAAAACACTACCTATTGTTAGAGAGGCCCTATAGTATTTTTTTCTCCATTGCTACAGTCAGCCAGGAAAGGGAGCTACTGAAAAAACTCCATGATTCGCCACATAAGGTAGGAAATTAATAGAGCAGAACCTTGGGGGTTTGTGTCCCATGAGCTGGGGCTGGGAATAGGGCATCTGAGTTTGCTAGCTTGAAAAGGGCTAAAAGAGTGGGGAAGAAAGCATGAAAATAATATTAAGAAAGACTAGAAAAGGAAAGATCAGAAACCTAAATGACCTAGAACAGAGCAGATGATGGTGAGCCCCCAGCAACACCGGCACAATCAATAAAACAGTCTCTGGATTCAAATACGTGTCTGTGGATTATAAGGTTCAGCATGAAGTGTATCAATTCCATACCCAACATGGTATAGTGCATATCCTTTAGTCATCCAGTCCACGTCCCCACTATAGTACTTAATCCTCATTTAACGAGCCATGGGCCGAGACCTGCCTAATAGGAGTAAGAAGTGCCAGCTCAACTCTGCTCGGTCCCAGGGTGAGGGAAGCTTACATTACAGTTTGGAAAGGGGAGGAGCAGGAGCAACGTGGGTCCATGCTGGGCCAGTCATCCCAGAAGCATTAGAACTGCCTCAAACACACAACTTCTGGGAAGAGTTGCCAGCATGTAGCCCTTCCTGCCCTGTAGGCAGTGGCTAAAAGCTACAGCCACAGTTTGCATTAACTCACTTTACTTTGGGGGGGGGATTCCCTGCTTGAGGGGATATTTGAGACATTTTCAGATTCATCTAGCTGAGGATACTCACACATACCACTGAAATCCACATGTCCAAAGAGCTTCCACAAACACTCGTGCATGCAGGGCAGATTACCTCTAGACAAGCTCATTTGGTATTAAAAATCTGTTCTCACACAAATATGTTTCATCCTAGGGCTCAATAGACTCTCTTTTGTTCACTTAAGATGCAGCTGATCAACATCGTGTATCCCTTGGCTGTGTGGAGCTGATGTGGTGGCTAAGAGAGGAGCTTTCGGAGCTACCGAAGGCTGTAATTTTGATGTTTATGGCTCCATGGCCATACGACTAAGATTATGCCATGTATCTTCCATGGGCAGCACCATCTGGCATTGAAACGTTCCGACTGTCTGCTAGAAGAGAACTCAGTGCTTGGCACAGATCTGTCGTCTTTTGCAAGGTAGCTCCATCCCCAGAGAAAGCTCTGATCTGGGCTGTAAATGCACTATTCGGTGTTACGTTCTGGAGGATCTGTTCACCCACTCTGTAGCCAGTGCTGTCACCTACGCGTCTGGTTCCTCCATTTGTGTATCAGATTACATACATCTTCATCAAAACTATACGGCCCCTGGGAAGATAAATGGGCTGGTTTCTCCACTGTCATGCTCTTTGTGCGGTCATTTGCACTAGCACAAAATAAATGCAAAGTGAGTATAAAAGACCATCAGTGCAAACGGTCGTGACTCACACTACTTTGTACAGGGGTAAATGATTACATAAGGTGCAGGACAATGAAGAATCAGGCCCAATGTTTTTATACCCTGTCTCCCATTTGTGTGCTGGCCAGAACCAAAACAGCAAGAGCTCCTGTGATACCAGTATGGAATTAAAGAAGTAATTTTACTGAGCAGTAAACTAAAAAGGGCACTGCAGTGGGAGGGGAAATTGCATTTGTTTCACACCGGTCTTTACAAAAATAAAGTATAACAGCTGTGTTGTTAAAGATTCAACTGACCTGCTGGCTTCTAGAAAGGAATTCCTGATAAGTCACCGAAGCCAATCATGCCTTCCAAATTAAAAAGATGCGGCTGTTTTTGACATGTGCCTGTAAACTTCAGTAATTCTGAATGGAGTCCTAATCTCACCTTGTTGGGTTTTTTTTCCCCCCCTTCAGTTCATCACCATTTCTAAATCACTTTATTCTGGTTATCCAGCCCTGAAAGGCCTTCAAAAGCAAATACACTCTGATATTTCAAAGTAGTGATTACCTGCTATATTCTTTTTTAGCACAACTTTGCAAGCAGATTTGTTGCCCTTAACCAAGGAAAATGTTAAGTGCCGAGGCCACGTCCTCAGCTGCTGTAAAGCACCAACTGGAAATCAGTGGAGTTATGATGACTTACCCCAGCTGAGGATCTGATCTAGGAGCCTTACTTTCTGTATGAAGGTTTGTTTATAGCATAGAAGTTGATGAATGATTATATTTTTGCAGCACTTGAGGCATCAGGCCACAGCCCAGCCCTCCTTTCCTGGACTTCATATTTCCCAGACATTTTAATGTGTTCCTGCCTTCCTAATAACCTTCATCAGGTTGTCTTTCCCGCTGGCTTGGGCAATGGGATATGTCAGGCAGACTTTGTAATCTACAAAGTCACTAGAAGAGTGTGCTAGATAGCAACAAGAGGGGTTCCATAGAGGGGTAGCCCTGTTAGTCTAGTTCAGCAAAACAAACAAGGAGTCCTGTGGCTCATTTAAAGACTAACACATTTATTTATCGCATGAACTTTCATGGGAGAAAATCCCACTTCATCAGACGCTTGAAAATGGGATGCTCCCCTCCTCTCTGACCGAATGCACGGAGTGCTGATGTGGCAGCCGTCTGCCATCCCCAGGGAGCTGCAGTTGCAGGTTCAATCTCAGAGCTCACAAAATCCAGCAAGGAGGGGCTGTGACCTAATATGCTCACACTGCAGTGGGGCAGTGTGTGCCACGTACCATTAAAGAGTGCAGTGTGACCAATGGAATACAGAGAAGATGGCGGGAATCCTTCCCTCACACCTGGCTACAGATGCAAGCGGGTGCAGGATTCATGCTGAGCGAATGGCAGCCTACAGAAGTGCCCTGACATGTCGGCGAGGTTAGAGGATGGACAGTTCCAGCAGTCAAGGATTGTAGGAGGCAAGGATGCCCGTTTTCTCCTGTGAATGCCCTTTATGCCTTGTTGGGAGGGGCATAGCACTGCTACACTCACGCTGCACTGTCAAGAATCCCCTTAGCCGAGGCGACTCCTCGGGGGCTGGTTACGCTAGCTTTCTGACCTATCTTCCCTCTAAGCAATCCTTACAAGCTCTGATGGCTCACATTGAATCCAAACAATCCTTACAAGCTCTGATGGCTCACATTGAATCCCACTGTAGTGTAATTGTCACGGCTCCTTGCAGAAGAACAAAAGCCAGCAGAAGTCCTAACCCTGACATCTTTCAGTGGCGGCCTCACTCTTCAGAGATGATGGGAATGATGCAACCTAATTCAATAGCTGCCTGCCTGAGAGTTGTGTGGTTTTGCAAACATGAAAGTGTCCAAGCTTAATATCTTGAATTCCTTGAAACTAATAGGAAACCCCTTGAGAAACTTAATATAGGGAGAGAGGAGATATTCTGGCTTGGCTAATGAATAGAACTGGTACTGAATGAGTTGAGGGCATTAATTTATGAGCAGGGAAGCTCTTAATAGAATTACTGAGCAAATTCCACATGGAGTACAAACAAATCCCCTTAACAGTTGACATCCATAAAGAGCAGAGCAGACTATTGTATTTGGAAGCCAGGAAAAATTTCCATGCAGTTCAGAACTGCATTTATTTATACACCTTTCAGCAACATGTCACTTATATCAGCTAAACTGATTTACAGTTTAATGAGAAAGCAAAACCAAGGCATTATGACATTAATCCCACATATCAGTTCCCTGACAGACTTTTCAATACTAAACAGCATATTATGAAGTCAGCACTTGACAGGATTAATTGTATACTTAAGAGTCAGTTTAACTCACAGTTTGTTCCTTCTGAGGTAGCTGTGGTCCAGAATTAAAGATCTCAGTGGATCTCACTGTAATGTTTCTTTATTCTGTAATTAACTTGGCCATGTTTATGCAAGGTCATTTATATAGGATTCCAGGAAAATGGGGCTGTGCCTGCTCCACAAAGAGGGAAGATGGTCATCTCCAAAAAGGACCTCCTTATTAGCTTGCATGGCAGAATAGCTTGTCTTCTACCAGCCATCCAGCATGTTTTGAACCACGCGGTGTCCCCTAGTGAAATAGATAAGCTGGAACCCAATACTACTGGGCACTAAAAGCAACAGCTGTCCAGCTGTATGACTCATCACTGCTGTTAATGACGGTACAGCAGCAGCCAAGAGATCTTTATTCAGCTCTAAACAGAGAATTAGTCATAGAAAAAAGCAAATTCCAAGAGTTCAGTATGCCTTGTAAAGAAGTTGCTGCTGAGCTGTTGATAACTCATGATGCAGGAAGGAAGCTGAATTATGCAGAGATTTGATTTATAAATGATAGAAAAGGCAGGTTCCCAGTTTGCTTTTAAGTAGCAAACAGGTAGGATTTTCTGATGCAGACTGTTTGCTCATACCTTGTCTCAGGCAAGTCTGGGTTGGCGTATTAGATGTCACTATTTCCCTTAAACAGTGCACTCCATACACGAGTAGCATATTAACTCATTTCTTTTGTGTGACTTTAAATCACTTAGATGGATTATTTTTTCCTTGTTGCTGACACACCCTAATTATCCTGGCAGAGCTCAGAGGATGGGAGCAGAGAGGAGAAAATAGCAGCAGATTTAATGTTTGGAAAAAATTATTTGAAAATACTGAGTGGCGTTTTCAAAAGCACCTAGCCTGGACTGAATGCTGCTCCCTTAATATTAACAGTGAAACTATATTGCCTTTAGTGGAGCATCTGATCCAAAAGTGAATGTTTTTGAAAATTTCACCTTGTGTTCCCTGGGTAGATGCTTCCCCAAATGGTGCTGGGTGTGAGGAAAGTTCAGGATACACTTGAATATCTTGAAACACTGTGTCCAGCTTTTTTTTGTTTTAAATCTCCCTGGAATGCTAAAGAGGTTTTGGTGTGGTTCCACACTTCATTACAAGTCAGCTGATGAGAAAGTAAGGACTCCAAAGAAGTGTGCTTGAGAAACTGAGTAAAGGAGGTCAGGGTAGGGCCTTCAGATCTTTTCACGATTGACTGTAGAATGACTTCCTCTTGAAAATTTCCAGAGGGGTTGCCATGTTAGTCTGTGTACAGCAAACACAACGAGAGTCCTGTGGCACCTTAAAGACTTGCATCTGCCAAAGTGGGTTGGAGCCCACAAAAGTTTGTGCCCAAAGAAATTTGTTAGTCTTTAAGGGGCCACAGGACTCTTGTTTTTTCTTGAAAATTGGATAGCTTGTCCATGGCAGCTTTTTAAATTTTAAATTAGAGAATCATTTGTTTGTTGCTGTCAACTGCTATTAATTTGTACAGATCATTCAAAATAGTGCCATGAGCTCTTGCTAAATGATGTAGTTTAAATGGGTTTTGCTGTTTCCGTTGCTCTATGCATTTAGGTCTGGTTATCCACATGGATCCAAGAAGAAAGAGAAACAGGGCTGTGAGAGAACCAGACAAGCAGGTCAGCTGCCCTTATGCCTGAATACATAAATAGCAGTAAATAAGCTAAATCTGGCTTTAAGTAAAGAAATTGTAAGCAGAAGGTCATATTTACAAAGGGGTCTCAAATGGGGTCCAGTTCTGAAGGCATAGGTTGTTTGTTTTTCCAAGGTACTAATGAGATCTGTTGACGTGGTTGAACTCTTCACAGTGAATAACATTTATTACAAATATAACCCCTTTCTATGATTAGTCCATGAAATGATCCTGAATTTCTTTAGATAGATTTGAATGATATGGCCCAATCCTTTTCTGACGGTTTGCTTTGATTATTCATCAGTCATGGCCCATGCTGTGAGACACACCACCCTCAGCTGATCATTAATTGCCATGAATATTGTTGTTCATTTGTATTGCAGAAATGCTGGAAGACCCCAGTCAGAGATCAGAACCCTATTGTGTTATGTGCGGTAAAACAAGGACAGCCCGTGCCTGGGAGCATTCACAATCTAGTATCATGACAGGAGGCAACAAGTGAAAGAAACAGACAGGCAGGCAAGTGAGATGAGAAGGTAATGGTAAACCTCTAAGTGTGTCATTTCAGAGGTCTCAGCTGTGCCAGATCACCACTAGTCTCATCTGTCCTACATGGAATTATTTCATAGTCATTAGAACAGAGGAAAGTTTTAAGGAGGGGTCTGAAGTTTGATAGCGAGTTCTTCCCATCCATAAGGAAAGCCATGGGGGAAAGCACAAAGGTGCTTGTTGAAGAAGTGAACAAGCCAGGTGACTGAGGCTGCTACAGTTGGCAGAACGAAGGTAGCTTTTTGCTCTCTGTTAGGATATTTGATACATTTAATGTAGGTTCACCATGAACAGAGTTACACACTTTCCAGGATGAGTTTTCAAGCAATAACCATTTGTATTATAATATACAAAACTATCAAGATTTGTGAGCATTTTAATGAATTCCATCCAGGTGGCTGCCTGGGTATCTAATCTATCTACCTCTCTGGCTGCTATTCATTTAATATTTGATCATGGGTCTACTCTACAATAGCAAATAATATAGATATGCAAATGGAGAGTCTCAAACTCGAATTTTATTGGCAAAATGTTTGCGCACCAGTATCTATTTTGTTTTACTATTTGATCACTTTTAAATAAGTTATGTATCTAACCACCTGAACTATAGGTACAACAAAGTAGTTAGATGTTTATATAATTTGTGCCCATAGTTAATGGCACTCACATAACTAGAAGTAGTTTTAAAAGAGAACCCTCAGCTGTTATAAGACTGAGGAATGGGGCTTTTAGTTGTCTGGGAAGAGATCCACCTTACATATTGCTAAGAACATAAGCAATAATAGTACAGTGTTGACACATGCATATACAAAATGTGTCTGTAAGGAGGCTTTTAGCAGAAGAGGTTCACTGGGTCTTTCTATTAGAACATTCCCTTCTCTGAGGGGTTGAGTTAATTATCTGGCTAATATGATCAGAGTTTTCACATGAAGTAGTTCATTTAGAACAGCTCTCAAGCTTCTCATTCCCTGTAATTTGGATGAAGGTCACCACACTACAAAGAGACTCGGGGACTTTAACAAACCTAGTCCTTTGTCCAGGTAAGGCACAGTTTTTCCCTGAATTGCTATATGCATAATGACAGGCCCTTTGTGTCACATACATCCACATCATCATTTCCTGAGGCTTAATAATAAAAATAGGTTTCTTCCACTGCCTTCACTGGTGGCTCTTATGTGGGGGGCAATAAAATGAACTAAGAAGCTATGTTAACCAAGCTCCTATTTAAGCCTCTTTCCATCAGTCAAATATTGGACATCCCACCCAACTGTCTGACCCACTGAGAGGGGGAAGGTGGGCGTGTGATCAGCAAGGCACGCTGAGGAGACCATGAGTTCAGGAATGTGTTTGTTATTGGGTTTTTAGAAACGTGTAGTAATGACTGCTATGATATATCTGTGGCCTCCTGGGAACTTCACAGCTATCACTGTGAAATGCACACAGAGCTGCATTGTGAGAAGCTGTTTTTATTTTAAAAACTTCAGCTACCAAATGAAATGCATTGACAGTCTAGGGCTGAACTCTGGCTTTTCCTTTCAAATATCTGTGGGAGATGGAAGAGGGAGCAAAGCCATAGCAGCTGAAGAGGATTCCTTAAGGCATCAAGCGCATGTCTACCCATTTTAATCCCTGCTTCCATTGGCAGGGCCCCGGGACATGGGCTTCTCTTCTGGTCGCAATGTTCACAAGTAACTGAATATAAAGATAGAGTTAAAGGCTGCAGAAGAGTAGTCTGCTGATGCAAACTTGTGCAGCTGTCTAACTGTCAAAAGCCCTGAGCTGGGATGCAATGGTCACTTGCTTACTACAGAAGCTGGGCATCCCGAGTGCTACGTTCTCTTCCCATTTCTCCCAATGACTTAACTCTGTCGCTTTGGACAACACATGATGGGCAAATCCAACTGTCACTGAAGTCAATGGGAGCCTTCTCATCAATGTTAATGGAAGATTAGAGCAGGCCTGTAAGCAGGGGCAGATTACAGCACAGGCCAACGGGGCCCGTGCCCAGGGGCCCACCACAATGTGGGGGCCCTCTACCCTGCTGGCACTGGGGGGGGAGTGGGCTGGGCCAGCCCAGAGGCCAGGCTCTGCGCTCCCGCCCCACCCTGCCCCTGGGCCGTCTGCTCTGCCCCCAGGGCTGGGGCAGGCCAGCTGCATCCTGGCTGGTCAGCCCCAGTTGGCCCTGTCACTCCCAGGGGCCAACCAGCCAGGCCGCCTCTGGCCCCAGTCCTCCCTTCCCCCCAGCCCTGGCCTGCCTACGCCAGGGCCCTAGGCTGGTGGGCGGGCTGGGGACCCAGGCGGGGGGACCAACCAGTGGTGAAGGCTCAGGGGCCCTGTGGCCTCTGACCCACCTCTGCCTGTAAGCTCCCTGAGTTTTGTGTTCTCGCTCTGTAAAAGAATAGTTAGACCTATCTGGAGTTTTTATGATGTCAATGTCTGGCTCAGAAGTGCTTTGAAATCTTTGGATGGGAAGTGCAAAGCATCATTAATTGTTGTTATTTCCAAGGTAGTGGGTGTACGTGTATCAGAAGCACAGAGGGTCTGGGCTTCAGGTTTGATTTAAGAAGAGTGCAAAGAAAACATTTATATTTGATTATGGAATCATAGAATCATAGAATAATAGGGTTGGAAGGGACCTCACGAGGTCATCTAGTCCAACCCCCTGCTAAAAAGCAGGACCACTCCCCCTAAATCACCCCAGCCAGGGTTTTGTCTAACCGAGCCTTAAAAATCTCCAAAGTTGGAGATTCTACCACCTCCCTAGATAGCCCATTCCAATGCTTCACCACCCTCCTAGTGAGAAAGTTTTTCCTAATATCCAACCTTGACCTCCCCAGCTGTAATTTGAAACCATTGCTCCTTGTTCTGTCCTCTGTTACCCTCGAGAACAGCCTAGCTCCCTCCTCTTTGGAGCAACCCTTCAAGTAGTTGAAGGTTGCTATCAAATCTCCCCTCAGTCTTCTCTTCTGTAGACTAAATAAGCCTAGTTCCTTCAGTCCAGTTCAGCTTTCATCTCACTGTTTCTGAATTGTACGGTAATCTTGGCTTAGGAGGAATAGTGTGGATGGCTTCAGGGAGTTATGCTTAATCCAACATGATTCTTGTTATGAATAAAACAGAACAGAATACCATTGCTGATGGATTTCCATTGGCAGTTTAGTGACCCAGATAGTTAAACCTGGGTCCTTTAAGTGAGCTCCAGTTACAGTAACTATTTAGTTCTCAAAGCACATGTTGACAAGTCAATAAGTCATCATGGGGGAGTCTCTGTTCCCCAAACACATTGTAAGTACTACCTTACTTCAAAAACAGTCTTCTTGGGACTACTCACTGATCCACAGGGACTAGAAACAAAGATGGATAATTGACATTATCATGGAGAATCTTCCAAATCTATAGGCTTTAACCACTCTCTTCCTAGTCATCTTTGATTAGAGCAGATTGCTATAAAACATGTTTCTTGACCCCTGAGAACACCATGTTGCGTACTTTCTTTCACATTACATCCCTTCCCAGTGCCTTATTGGGCATCAAATTTAGATTCTCATTCACAGTTCAATGCAAACTAAAATCAAGTACCTGGGAATTCTAGAAAGGCCTCCAGGCAAGTTGTTCAACTTTAAATTTCTGTACCTCCCAATGAAAAATATAACATGACATTTTTGCATTTTGAGAGAAAATGCCTCATCAGTAACAGGAAGTTGATAGACTGTTTTTAAAATCTTTTCGGAAGCTCTCACCAATAATCTGTGATTGTTTCTGAGCCCTTCCTTATTTAAGTCGAATAAGTGGAGCACAAATCTTATTGCATGGGAAAATTATGGAAATGCAGTGCATCACCTAATAAACAGGTGATGTTAGTACTTCATTAGCACCACCACATATGTGTTTTTGTCATTTGAATAAAAAATTATCTCTGAGCCAACATCAGAGTAAATTTTACTGCCCTTCCAGGATTGCTTGTATTTCTTTTGTTGAAAAGCAATAATTCCATCTTCACTAGAATCATTTTAGTTTGGTGTGGGGGCCAGTTCTGAATCAAACATATTCTTTATATCAAAGCTTTGCATAGATGGAAAAAAGTCTTTCAGGGAAGCTGCCGGAGGAAATCTGGGTTTTCTATTTCCTTCTCCTTTCATTGATTAGAAAAGATTATCTATCGTTTAAGACTCAATCCAATTTCTGTGGAGGAGGCTAAAGATAAATGCTGAATAATCTGTTCATTTACTGGACACTATCCCCACACCCCTAATCTTTTCTTTTAAACTACTGTGTGACTCAGGACCCATACTGGCTTCTAGAAACGTAGTCTGATATACATGCTGGTTAGCTGCAGAACCCATTGCTGCCCTGGAAAGTGCACTGAAATTTGGAATTCTTACCACTATATCAAGTCAGAAAGAAGTCTACTTCCTTCGTCATTCTTTAAGGAGGAAAAGCAGTACATGTCCTTTACATGTTGGGTTCACAAAGCTGAAGAGGTTTTGAGAGGAGGATTGTGTGGTAGAAAGAGTAGAGCAAAGGTCTAGGAGGACGATCTTCAGTGCTTCTAGGGGTCACGGCTGAAGCCAGTGAGGTGGTTAGGTTATTATAAAGGGATGATAGGGTACAACAATAGGAGTTCACATCCCTCCAAAAAATTTTCAAGTGACTTCATCTCCATAAAGGAGAAGTGAAGAATGGATACATCTCTTCTCCAGTGCCAGACATTTCAGCTGAAGCTGGGTACCAAAACTTCAAAACCATCTCTCATTTTCCCTTTCTTAATGACTTCTCATTACTCCAAGTTTTCTACCCTTCTTTCGCTCTGAGTAATTCATCTCAGGGCTTGGCATTTACACTCGAAGAGTTGCAGACTGTTCTCAGGGCTCTGTTCAACACACACACTCTGGTTTGGTATCTTTTTAGTAAACTGAACACTGTATTCCAGTTGCTGCCTCGGGGACTGTTACCTCCCTGCTCAGTGCTGTGGCTTTCTGTGACTCTAAAGTCAGGTGGCTGTTTGGCCACCATGTTGCCCAGCAAATTTACTGGCCTCAATTTTGGATTTTGCTTGGCTCCATTAGGTCTCACCTGGTCTGATGACGCACTGAAATGTGGTGCTCCAGCATTCCCTGGCTGTTTTAGCTTTTCCCCCACGTCGTCAAAAATTGGCAGAATGGCTCTATACAGGCCTTGCCCATAATCTCAATGGAGGGGCATGAGAGGATTGTAGCTGGGTGAAGTGAAAGGCCTTAGGGGCAGTGTAGTCTAGAAGATAGTGCACTGATTACAAGCCACAATAGGTTCTAGTCCTAGCTCAGCCAGCGAACTACTTGTGTTACCCTGGGCAAGTCACTTCCCAGCTCTGTGCCTCAGTTTCTCCACCTACAAGTTGGGGGTAATAACATTGCCTTCCTTTGCAAAGCACTGATGAAAAGCGCTATATAAAAGTTAAGCATTCTTCTTATTATTTGAGCATGACCAGAGTCCCTTGTCCTCTGGCTATTCTGGGTCAGCTGCCCCCTGCCTGAAAGCTTTCAAGTACTACCAATGGTCAGGAACACGTTGGTTTTATATTTCTCTCAAAAGCAGCTGCTGAAAACATAATTAAAATGAAATGCAAAAATACTCCAGATGTTTCACCCACCAAGTCAGATGAGCTGTTTATTTCCTTACAAATGTCAGCTGGCAACATAGCCCAGGAGATTAAGCAACCAGATTATCTCCAAAGATACTCAGGTGATATAATTTTTCATTCAAGGCTACGCTGATTGAAAAAGACAGTTGTGATGCATGATTTCCCATCCACGCACTGAACCGAGATTCTGTTACGCACAATTCAGAAATAATAAGGCAAATATCTCAGAGCTAGCTGCGGATGCGGTATAACCTGTTAGAAAAACTCCAGCTGGAGAGAAGTGTGTGTGTGGCCCTCTGTCTATTAAACATATTATGGTTTCTGTGGTCAGCAGGGGAGAGGGTAACATTCAAAACTAGTAACAATGTTATGCAAGACTTGTACTGTTCAAATAGCTGTGAGGAGACTTAGTCAGAGGGTTACAGTCTGGAAGAGTCACCCAGGTAATCCCTGCACAAGACACTGGACCTTTGCCCTGTATAATGATGCTAATACCTTTAGGGCCCCATTGTTAGAAATACTTTTTACTCTTATCATTATTAGTTTCCATCCCAGATGTGGAAAAACAGACCAACTCTTTGTTCTCTCACAGATAGTCAAGGGGTTGAGGGAGTTTGCTGACCCAATTTATCTTTGTTTTGTAGACCTGGAGAAGGCTTATGACCATGTTGAGGGCTGGATTAAGGGGCCCGGGCCCCACCCCCCACCATGGTGGCCAGACTGTGGGCAGGATGTGGCAGCGCTTGGACATGCCAGCCCCAGGGCCCCCCGGCAGACCTGCCAGCCATGAGGGGCCGTGGCCCAGCTGGTTGGTGCTTGTGGGGCCAGGGCCCTGGGGCCAGGGACTGCAGCACTCCTCCCCTGCCACCGGGCTGGCTGATGTGTGCAGCAGAGCTCCCATGGGTGGGGCGGGGCAGGCTGGAATGAAGTGCGGCCTCAGGGCCTGGAGTGCCGTCAGGCTGGGGCCCCCAGGGGCCTGGCAGAAGACACCTACCTGGCCAACCTGAGTTGGGAAGGCCAAGCCAGTGCTGTGCTGGCCTGAGCAAGGCTGGATTTTTGGGGTGCTGTGGGGCCCCCCTTTAGGCTGGGGCCCAGGGCTACAGCCCCTGCCTTAATCCAGCTATGGCTACTTTCCTCTCCTGTTGTGCTGTGGGAGTGTGAGGTGCCAGCGCCTCTGTAGCATGCCTTCTATTCCCAGAGGGAATGTTGTGTCCGCACACTTGGCATTAAGTCAAGTTTGTTCCAGGTGGGCGTTGGATTCTAGCAAGGGTCCCCACTCCTGTTCGTGATCTTCATGGACAGGATATGAAGGCACAGATGAGCTGGGGACTATATGTGGTACAGGGACCTGGAGGGGCATCTCTGCTGTTTGCAAGATGATGGCACTGTCCTCCTCACATCTGCAGACCGTGATCTCCGACGTGCACTCGAATGCTTCACTGCTGAGTGTGAAGCAGTTGGGATGAGAAGTTGCACCTCCAGTTCAGAGATCATGGTTCTTTCCAGGAATAAAGTGGAGTGTTCTTCCAGGTGAAGGGGGAGGAGCTGCCCTTAGTGGAAGAGTTTAAGTACCTAGGGATCTTGTTCACAAGTGATGGTGAGCGGGAGAACAACTGGTATATTGGTGTGGCAGTGGCAGAGATGCAAGCGCTGTACCTATCTGTGGGGGTGAAGTGGGAGCTAAGTTTATATCCCCATCCTCGCCTAGGGCCATGAACTTTGGGTAAAGACTGAAAGGACAAGATCACAGTTACATGTGGTGGAAATGAGGTTTCTCTGCATGGGAGCTGGGCTGACTGTCCGCTGTAGGGGGAGGAGCTAAGATATTCAGGAAAGCTACTAATCTTCTGGATCAAGAGTCAGCGGAGGTGGCTTGTGCAACTGATAAGGATGCCCCCTGTTGGCTTCCTTTCAAATTATACTTGGTACATCCCACTGGGGGGAGGCCTCAAGGACATGATAGATGGATTATATCTCCTGGCGGGCCTGGAAATCTCCCAGGAAGAGCTGGAACCTCTTGCGGAAGAAAGGGAGGTCTGGTCTTCCATATTCTCCATGCTGCTCCACCAGGAAAAGCAGCATAAAGAAAAAGAAGAAGAGGAATGGAACTACTATCCAGGTCTTCTGAGTTTACAGACCTATGCTCTAGCCACCAGACCACACGGCCTATCACAGTTTTCTATAAGCAGTATTGTGCTAAAACATGGCATTATCTAGCTCCCTATCTGTGAAGATTGTAATCTTCTGCATTTGTAGTGTTGCTGAGAGCTGTTAAATGGCAGCTCCAGTTTATCGGTGGGCATAGGCAGTCTCATACAGTTGTTAAATCACCTTGGGATCCTATTAAATGTACCATATTATTAATATGGTATTTTATGCACCCTCAGCTCCTTTCACACATTACTTCCCCCACTAAATGGGAGCTGAGCTCTGTTATACTGAATGAGACAAATCCTGCTCTCATGTACATTGGCTTCTGTAGAACTAATTTATGGTAGCCAGGTGGAAAAATAAGTGTACATTAAAAATGCCAAGCTGCGCTATCTTAGTGCTATGGCAAGTTCCAAAGGGAGAGCTGTGTTAGTCTAGTTCAGCAAAACAAACAAGGAGTCCTGTGGCACTTTAACAAACTTGTTAGTCTTTAAAAGTGCCACAGGACTCCTTGTTTGTTAGTGCTATGGAAATCTCCCCCTAACTGGAGACCTGGAAAATGGCTGAACTTGCTATATTCTTCTGTTTTGCTGGGTATCTGAAACTGGAGGTTGCAAAAGATATTTGTTTATTTTCACTTCTCTGCTACGTAAAAGTATCTTAATCTTCTTGCTTACATCTGTGCTTCATACTTACTAAGATAAACCGATGACTCATGATGTGACTGCCTGGTCCATTTCATATATTATCTTTGCTGTGAAATGAAAAAACATCCCCATGAAGTTTATTTCCATTCATAACAGAAACTTTCTCTATAATATTGCTGAGAAAAATGCTAGATGGTTTCGTGATGCTGAGAGGCGTCTGAAATAAACCTGAGCTCACAAAGAGAACTCATTTCGGCAGAGTAGATTTTGAGTGCTAATAAGTCCCACCTCATTCAAATTGTCACCAGTAATGTTCAGGAATGCAGGAGTCCAAATCCCTCACTGAGCTCCACTGACTTCAAGCATGAGTCAGAGATAAAGCTGAGGTAATAGTTCTGTGCAGTTACACTAGGAAGGATTTTGGCTTAAAGATTTTACCATTAAAATAAAGATAAGGAGACAATGACATGAATGGGTGAAGAATCAGGGGCTGGAGAAACACTCAGAAGCATTTTCTTTACTTATTAACCTCTGGTTCAGAAATACTCTGTTAACAGTTTTTGTTCCAAGCTGATATCTGAGTGGAAGTGCTAAGGTAAATCCTCCATCCAGCTGGATCATTTGTCTGGTGTAGCCCTCAGGAGACTGTGAGAGGCTAACAGAGCTGACCGGACTCCTCTCAGGTGATCATGGTCAACAATGCTGTAAGCAGGTACAGCTCCCAGAGAAATCAATGGGTATGGCATTGGCTTAGTGCTAAATTTGGCCCAGAGTATATGTCTGATACTTCCAGGAAAAAAGAACTGAGAAATTAGGAACCAGAGGCCAGAACTGCAGCTGGGTAAATTAACACATATGTGTAAATCAGCTTCACACCATCTGGAGATCTGTCTCACAGGTGTTTGTCTTTCTTTCAGCTCCCAGCGTTTTTTCTTTTTCTCATTTATTTCTCTGAAGCAGCTTGGTTGTGAGTCTCCTGGTTGGTGTAGGCAGCGACCTTATTCCTTTTTCTAGAGGTTTTAAGGAACTGCATGCCAGAGAGATGCTTGGGGAAAGAATAAGGGCTAAAGTGTCTATCCTCATTAGAGAAAATTATATTTGGATTCTGGACAAGGAGCAGCAGTAACCCTGAAAGCTTCAAAGTCCTTCAACGGGCACAGAAAGCTTGTTTTTGGAGGAAGACTTGTCTGGTGGTCAGTAAGTTGCTTGCACCCAGGGCTTATCTATTGGCAGCTTATACTTACCCTGTAGCTTGGATGAAAAGACAATCGGAGGCACACTCACTGAGACCGTGAGCAAGGGCCGGGGGAGAAAAAGGCAGATTCTCTCAGCTGTTCAGTGAACAAGAATTGCTATTATCCTCTCAGGGCTGGTCTACACTAGAAAACTCGAGTGACCCAGCTCTACCACTCAGAGTGAAGAATCTACAGCCTTGAATGATGTAATTAAGTGGATCTAAGATCCTGTGTAACCCAGTGAAAGGTGGACAGAAGAATTCATCCATCCATCCATCAGCTACCACTCGTCACAGAGGTTGGTTTACTACAGTGTTCACAATTTCTCAGTTTGTGGAGGGAAAGCTTCAGACAAGGAAATTTTACAACTGTGTTTTGATTGGTCTGTGTTTACTTTCTTGAACTGAAAAACTTTGTGGGTTTTGAAGAGCTTTAGGAAGCTCTACCCAAGAAGAGCAGGACCTGGACATTGTCTTTTGTTTCTATGGTTTCCTTAATTATAAACTTGGCAGATATAGATGCAAGCTGCTGATAAGGTTACACTGTACTCCCAAATCTTTCCCCAAAGACGGGGGTCTTTTCTCACTGTGTTTGCTGTTCCCTCTTTCACACACGTTGACACAAAATATCTCTCTAGAGGATCAAGGAGTTGTGATTACTCAGATATTCAGTGCATCTTGCACTGAAGTTTCCTCTTTAAAAGATTTTATGCCATGGGCTGGATGCCATATCCTCTATACTTGGATACCAGAAGAAAAGATGCCTTATATAAACTTTAGATATAGATTGGAGACTGATTTTGTTAGTCGATAGATCAGAATATTCCATTTGTTCTCAGCTTGATCTCAACAAGCAGGTAGTTTTAAATGTGTTGAACTTGTGTGCATATAACTGAACCCTTAAACTTCTCTCTTGAATCTAATATCAGCCAGAATGTGCATTATCAATAAACTAAACCTTTCTGCCAGCTCTGTAACAAACGGCAAGTCACATCATACTAACCACGTGGGAGGTTTGACAAATGAAACGCCCCATTGCCTATCTCAAGACTCAATTGTGCCCTTTCCATTCAAGCTGCCAGAAAAGCAACCCCTCCAACTATTCTTTGCACTCATCCCCCACCACCACCATTTTAGCTTTGAACTCAGTGCCTGGCTACAAAGACTCTATTAGCCACTCATACAGTACTGAGAGACTCAGCTGAATAAATAGTATTCCCATTCCACTTTCAATTTGCCAATGGAGAGTGGGAAGCTTTTTTTTCTTTGTTCAGAGCCGAATGGAGGGAGCACACCAAGAGACACTGTGCCTTTGTGGAATCAGATTAAATATTGTTACTCTTTTGATTAGAGTCACAGTATAAGAGAAGTCTAGAGGAAGAGAATTTAGCACTGATAAAGAAGCAGTTTCAAAAACTCGAGGAAATCCGAGCATCTTCTATGTTACTTTCAGAGAATACGGGAAATGCAGTCAAACTACCTGTTTTCAGTTTAGATAAAGGACCCTGTTCTCTTCTCACTTGACACCAGTCTTGCATCATTGTAACTTCACTGACTAAATTACATGGAGTATTTGAGCCCTACTTTTGCGCGAGCCTGTCCCAGAATATCTGTTAAAATCCATGGTCCTTTAAAGCTGAGAGCTAAATGTGCAGAGCACCAGACTAGCAGCAAGCGTCTGATCCACAGGAAACCACAGATAAAGAGCTATAGTTCAGGCACTGTTGTTTTACCTGTGAGAAAAACTGTCTGTCTGGTTCTAGACCAGGGGTCAGCAACCCAAAAGATAAGAAGGGCCATTTTTTGAAAGTCCTTTAATAATCTAGTGTTTTGAGAGCTGCAATGGGTGTAGCTTCCTGATGGAGGGTGGGGGGAGGTAGGAGCTGGGCCAGGACACCTGCTGCAGGGTCCCCTGGTGGGAAAGGAGGGGGGGAACCCGGAACCAGAAGCAGGCCCCCCTGCGGGATCTCCTGGTGGTGGTGGATAGGCCAGAGCCTGGCGGGGGCTGCCCGCAGGATCCCCTGGTGATAGGAGGCGGGGCCCGGAGCCACGAGCAGGCCACCCTTAGGGTCCTTCAATGGCAATGGGGAGCTCAGAGCCTGGAGCCACAAGGGGGCAGCCAAAGAGCCGCCTGTGGCTCCGGAGCCAGAGGTTGCAGACCCCTGAACTAGACCTATATAATAAAGCTACAGTCGAGCTTTGAGCCTGTTTATTTCGTAATCCCTTAAATACAAAATTCTACACTACAGGCATGATCAGGGAGCCCTAAGTTTGGGGAAGGGTTGTGAACATGGTGCTCAACATGCACTGGGTGGATGGCCTGGGAGAGGGACCAGGGAAAGTCCAAGTGTGGGTCTTCCCAGAGTAGTCCTGCAAAGGGCAGTTAGATTATAGAATCCACAAGGGACGGGGCTGCAGAAAGCAGGAGATGAGAGACTACATGAGTCCCCGGTGGGGGAACAGGCCAGTGTCAGCAGAATCCAGCCCAGCATGGCTGGGGATCTGGATCTAGCCCACTAGATGGCAGAAAGAGCCCACTCCGGCCCTGGCTGAGGACCTGAGGCCGGCGGCGGCAGCTGGATCAGGCCCTGGCCGCCCGATCGGGCTCCGGCTGCATTGGGTCCAGGGGAAGGGACCCTGGCCCTGAGCCTTTTCTTGGGGTAGCAACTCCCCTGCATACAGCCTCATACCCCTACCATTGCTTTTCTGGGAGACAGGGCTCCCTTGCTACATGAGTGCAGGGGTAGATTGCTTTTCTGGGGACAATAAGTAGGCCCCTGGGTGAAACGCATGACTCTCCTCTGTAGAATGGTATCCCAGGCTGCTGTGTGGTGGAGGAGCCATTGTGGGTGGGGTATATGTCCCAGCGTGCCTAGAGCCTGGATTCCTTAGCCTAGCTCTGCTGGGAGGGCCCTGCTATAGTATGTGCCTCGCAGGTTACAACTCTTCTTTATACGTAAATAGTGGCTCATCTACCAGACTGACTAGCCACAGTTATGTGGAACCTCAGAACAGGGCTATTGGGGCTGCTTCTCCTCCCACTCACACCGCCGTACGTTGGGAATAAAGCTGGTGCCATCACTGAGGTTTCACTGATATAAAACCAGTGCCAGAAAAGAATCAGACTCACTCTCTTGCTAGTGGAGACCTATGGCCCAGTTCTGCAGTCCTGGTACAGTTCAGATTGCAGCAGGTCCCGTTCATGGTGCTCAACGCGAGTTGCAGGAGTGGGTCCGGATCAAGGCTGTTTAAAATAGCGCTGGTTTCTGGTAGTTCTGGTGTTCATGTTGCCCCCTCTGCCTGCACATCTCCCTATATCAGAATAAGGGCAAAATGCCTATAAAATCAAATGCCAAATGTTTCTTCTGGCCTCAGCCTTATTTCCTTGCTATAACTATTTTTCCAGGTGGTTTCTTATCCGATTACCATGGTGGTGGACGCAAACATATTCATCCATCATATCGTAAAAGCACAACATATCATTTACATGAAATGAATAATTATTGCATGTTATTAATCAGGCCGAGATAGACGCTGGCATCAGGTCCTTTGGTTTTTCACATCACTCTAATCAATCTTATTTGCTTGAGAGTTTGGATGCCTTAGAATTTAAATAACAGCGAACTTGAGAGGATGTTCTTCAAAATATGTTACTCAGCAGGAAGCAGAATAGCATCGGGCAGATATTGTCACTTTGGAATCTGACGTGGTGGTGTGACTTGCTGTGATTTAACAGAAACTCTTCAGAGAGGTTGAGCCCGTGAACAGATCGCTGGCAACTTCCCTTCTGCTGCTCACACCAGACGGAAACCATGTTGAGCATCTACATACAGTGCTCTGATTAATCAGGGCTCAGGGCTGACCTCAGCTACACTCCCTGCAGGACGAGAAAAGGGGTGAAAGGAACTCCCTCGTTACCCTGGGAGGGCCACCTGCCTCGCTAGTGGAAAAGTGACTAACGCCAAACTAGAGTGACTCCATCACTGACGTCTGTGAGCATTGGATCTTCCAACAACGAATAAAGTACTCAAAGACAAATAGGAAAGGTGGGAGTCATAGAACCATAGGTTCAAAGGGAAGGCAAGGGTCGTCTAATCTAGCCCCCTGTCAAGAGGCAGAATTTATTGTGTCTAAACTATCTAAGACATGGCATTCTCAGAGCCAAGACAGAACAACTTTTCTCCATTTTTATGGCAGCCTTTCAAGTATTTGAAGACCACTATCATGTCCCACCTTTATCTCATCTTTTCCTAACTAATCATACCCAGTTTCTTCAGCTTTCGCTCATGTGGTTTGCACAGGATGGCCATTCTTTCGTCTTCAGTTACTTGGTGTCCATTACAAAGTAACTACCTAGCAATTGAGTGAGTATGTGCATTTTACAAGGAGAAAAAAGAAAACAATGGAGAGGTGATGTCAATAAATTATTCATCTTATTAAAAAGTTTGTTTGTTATTATCAGTAATAACAAAAACACACAAACCAGACAACAGGGTAGGGACTCCTGACAAACCTATTATGCAGGCAGTAAGAAATAAACTATTATGTTCACCCAAATGGGCAGAATTAAATTTGAGTTGATCTGTGAGCAATGATTAAGATGCAAATAATATCCTGACAAACTCTGCATAATGAATGCATGAAATCAGGCCTGACACACTGGAACATTTGAAATATGTTTCTCTTATGGAGGTTGCCTTAGCGCAGAACAATGCTACATTTTTAATCAGACTGTTTGAAATGCGACATGGGTTTCATTACCCAGGGAAAGTCTTTAGCAATTTGTGTGCTGCATTATGATGCAACTTCTGTATGGACGAAAGTTGATGCACATTAATGCCCAATAGGTTCATTACCACCACTAGACTTGTAATGAATGCTATCTGAATGCTTAATGACTGTATACTTAATATTTTACTTGGAGTGCTTTCAAAATAAATATGTTTAGCATAGATATAAGAGGGGAGATGGTCTTAGCTTGGGTGTAATACTTGGGCTCAAATAGGGTTTTTTCATCTCAAAACACTTAATCGATGTTGAAAAATAAAGCTTCCCAAGACCCCAGTGAGGGAGCTAAGAACTATTATCTGGTTCACAGATGAGAAAAATAAGGCAAAGGAGAGGTGAATTGACTTGCCCTTCCTCACATCAACTCTCTTAGGTATTGCAGGTTGACAGTTAACCAGGCTTATTTGAAGCTATGTTGCCTTTTTTACTACTATTTCTAGCCTTTTCCTTTCTGTGACCTAAGTGGAATGTATAGGTGTGTCATTGTGACCAGAGATCTTGATTTTTCATTCACATGGTGATATTGAGAAATATTACCAAAGTCTCGTTTAACTTCTGAATTTCCTTGATAACCACATGTTAAAATTTCAGTACTCCCAAATCCAGAAAATCACATTAAGTACTATTTTCTTTCTTGGTATTATGACATTCTTAATATGATGCTGCCTGAAAATCTGTCATGTAATATGACATTTAGACTTCTTAAGAGAACTGGGGAAGAATTTTGACAAATGAGAACTCACTGTAACGCTTAAAAGATCTGTGGCATTTCATATTGCAGGAGCAAGAAACAGATAATCTGTTGCATCCTCCAAGATTTCAAAGCAGGGATTTTTGGGAGTATCTGACAAACTAGTCTATCTCTCTTTTTTGTCATTAGCCTGTTTTATTATATACTGTACTCGTTTGTCAGCAGGCACAAAATTTTAATGCACTTACAACCTTCTGAAGAGCAGAGTTTCCTCTAACAGTCAGAAGTGAAAATGGAAATCTTATCGCAAACCTAGCGGGTGGTACAACCGTTACTTCTTAATAGCCTAAAGAAGAATTCACATCTGACCATACCTCCAAATTATAGATACCATCATGTGCACACAGGCTAGATTGGTACTTTTCTACTTCTTTAAAAAACAGTTTTCTGACATCTGAATACTTGTGGGTTTTTTCCTCCTATCCTGCCGTCTTAGTTTTCCACAAATGTCAGTTTCAGTGTTGAGCCTCCAAAAAAGCCAGAGATGGTAATTTATCTTTCTTTGAATTATTTCCAGGCACAACATAACTGGCATCTCTATTACTTGAAATTGTAGTGTGTCTCCCTCGCATCATACCTCAGTTCAATTGAAATATCTTCAGTTTCACCTAATAAACCCTACATTCTATTCCCTTCTTTTCAGCAGGCTGTTGACATCCTGCTCTCAATGTGGCGGGTGTTTCCTAAATTTCAGTAGTGTTTGGACAAGATAATCGAGTTTGTTATTTCAGACAGATTCTTTGTAAAATTGTGTCTTAAACATTCAGCTACTTTTTATTAGACTGTTAACCAGGTTTCGCAATGCTGCCCCGGCCTCCCTAAGATCAATGTGTTATTTGTTTATCTGAGAGACTGATGCGCAGAAGAGGTTGGATTGTTTGGGTTTTGGTTTTTGTTTTTAAATTGTCCCCATTTACAAATATCAAATATGTCTTTATTTGGGATTTGATGGAGGAAATGGTGCGACTCATATTACAACAAAGACTTGTGATTTGCAGCAGCTCTTTAAAAACAGTGAGGGGTAATGCCGTCAAATCCAACCAAGTGAAAAGATGATTGCTGGACCACTATAGAAACACTCCCAGCTGACTCTTCCAGTAGCCAGTGGTTCACCCACATAATCAGGCCCTCTGCAGGGCAGTTCTGGGGCATCATTTCCTAAAGTCTCCCACATTTCGTATTTGTGCATTTGATTTTTCCCTCCTAAGTGTAATGTTTTGCACTTGTCTTTATTGAATATCATCTTGTTCATTTCCGACCAATTCAAGGGTACTTTGAATTCTAATGATGGCCTCCAAAGTGCTTGTGTAAGTAACTCCTATGCCTTCTTGAGGGCTATCTTTTTAAGAGACCTGTTGAGGCTGGGTTACTATTGCTGGGGCAGGTCTAGCTGTCCAGAGCCAGAAATTTCTAATAGGGTGTGGTAGCTGTGAGCATGCTCCACAAGGTTTCCTGCTGCTTCTGTGGTGGTCAGATCTCATAAGAGCAGCAACCAAGAGTTGCATGAAAGGAGCCCAAGAGCTGAACATGTGACTGGGAGAAGCTGAGCCAGGAGTGGACAGCAAGATGTTTTCTGGAGGGGTAGCCGTGTTAGTCTGTGTACAGCAAAAAACAACGAGAGTCCTGTGGCACCTTACAGACTAACAGATTTTCTTTGGCATAAGCTTTCGTGGGCTATAACCCACTTCGTCAGATGCAAGATGTTTTCTCCGTACTCTGGAGCCTTTTGCAGCAGAGTTTCTGCATGTGTGTATGTGACTGAATGCTGGTTAATCAGTGAGCTGACTGGGTGATGCTGGTTCCAGAAGAGAAAGAAAAGGACCCTACATGGCTTCCTGCTGAAGATTCCTGCAACCAAAGAAGAGGATAGCTGCTTCTTTCAACTCAAGCCTTTGGACTTGGTAAACAGAGACTGTAGCTAAGATTTAGGTGAACTCCACCTAAATTTTGGGAACTCTTGAGTGTCTTTCTCACAGTGTTTCTGTGGGGACTGTTCTGTTTAATTTCATTTTGTTTTCTTGTTTATGTGTTGTGGAGGATAAAGCTGTGAAGAGGTGAATGTAGTTTACCGAATAGCCATAATATTTTATAAATAGATGGTAGTTATTATGTTTTCTTATTTATTACCTTAGTCATTCATAAAGTTCATTATGTTTGTTTTTAGTAGTATTTTAATATGAAGAGGGTAATTGGGAACAGTCCCTTAAAGTCCCTTAAAGACTTGAGTCCCTTAAAGACTGAATCCTGGGTCTCCAGCTGCATCTCTATAGGAGTTGGGATGTATTTCTTTAAGGCACTGGAGAAGGGCAGTTAAATGAATTCTAGGCCACCCGAAGGTTACACTTGCAAACCCTCCCAGTTTGTTGTCACCTGCAAATTTGATGAGAACACACTCCATTCCGTTAGCCAAGTCATGAATGAAAATATAGAATAGTACAAGACTCAGGACTGACCCTGGCAAAACTCCACTAGACCTAAGGGGCTATGAGAGGAGCTGAGAGACCCACAATCTCCTGGGCTCCCTGTGGCTGCCTGCCGCCACTCCCTGGTCCCTGCTGGGAACCAGACTGCAGCTTCCATGTTCCACCTGGTCCTGATTCTCAACCAGGAACCAGGCTGACAACAGCCTGTGGCTTGCAGGGTCTCAGCTTGCAGCTGGGAGTCAGGAACCAGCTGCCTTGGGCTTGCAGCGGCTGGGGTGAGACCTGCCACGAATGGATCAGTGACATTGACAAGAATGACAGCCTCTCCACTACTGTAAGGGGAAGGAGCGTCTATACTGACGCTGCGCTGCGCTGCCCAGTTATGCTGAGAAAATCCCTATGCTTCTCGTGGAAGTGGATTGTTGTTTTGAAAAAAATGGCACTTTTGTAAGCAGGGGATGAATGCAGCGTGTACCACAGCACTCTTTTGTTTGAAAAAAAGCTGACTTTTGTTTACAAAACTCTCTAGTGCAGACCAGGCTTAAGTAAAGGTGTCTCTGCTTGCAAGAGCAGGAACTGGGATCCTGGTTGCAGAGTGGGAAGCTGGAAGCAGAAAGCCAGCAGAAGGAGTTGTAAGCGTAACCCTGAAAGGAAGCAGAGGGACCAAGCTTCTTGGGCACAGAGCTGGCTGGAGTGGCAGACTGGGGGATTTCTGAATAAGGAAACTACCTACTCTTTATTGCTACTGTGTTCAGGGGAACAGAACTTTGTGTACATTTTTTGTATATAAATAAGATTACATCAAGAATAAACCTGGTTAATAGCACCAATTTCCTATCTTAATGGAAAAAAGATAGCAAAAGCACAAAGAACACAGGCCATACTTACAGGCTGGGGAACTTGATTCTGTTTGGTTTATTTTTATTAATATGATGCCCACAATATTCTAGATGATTTACAGAGGAATTGAGAGAGATGGCCCCGTCCTGAAGAGCTGACAGTCAAGGTAGTGAGGGATTTTCTCCACATCCAACAGTGTGAATTCAAGGCCATTAGACACTGTGAAGAACAAGTCATTGAACAGGAGTCTGCAGGCCCTGGTATCCATAAATCCTCCTATTCAAGAGACAATGAGAGAGTGAAACAGAGCTCCAAATAATTGGCCGTGTAATGCTGAAAATGGGATCTAAGGTGGATCTAGCACTGTATCCAGATGTGTGGATTCTGGCTCCAGAGCTGAAGTTTGTTGCTCAGACTGGTGTCTGCTGCCTCAGACACAAGGGCAGGGCTCTTGGGGAACAGTACGGCAAACGCCTCCTAGCAGCAGCAGGGCTGTGGAATCAGAAGGTACTCTTGTGTGGAAGAGCAAGGGGTTTAACAAGGACAAACCATGCCAGCTCTGAACAGCCAGTAGGGTGAAAACCCTTCATTCTTCATGAATACCTCTTCTGGAACCCCACCATCATCTGTACACAGTCCAGGGAGAAGGGCAAGAAGAAGAGATACTGATACCAGGGAGGCCTCCCTTTCTACACAAACAAAGCGGACTGGAGAACCTGTTACCCTATTCTGCCCTAAGGACTGACTTTTCCATTCCCACAGTAGAGTCTGTCACATACCTCAATAATGAAACCAATTGCAGGCATCAATTCTCCTGGTCGAAGGAAAAATGAGAAACAATGAGAATTTTCGTGTAGTTATGATTGAAAATAATAGGTTATCGAACCAGCTCTGGTTTAAATGGCAGACACTACAGGTGACCTCAGCAATCAATTCCCCAGCTGCGTTAGAAAAAAAACCAGTACTCAAAGAAGCAAAGAGCTTCGTAGAGTCATCCAGTTACATAGCCGATGTCATTAAAGGCAGGGGTGCCTGAGTCACACACATCAGATTTCTATATTAAGTATCAGACTCCAGGCCTACAGGGCTATCTTTTCCAATTCATGCCTCTGAGCTGCCTGCAGTCCCTTAATCTCATTTCATTTGGTCTGATTTTCTCTATGTGCGTTGCTATGGATGGGCCTCAAGTGACTTATCCAGCTTGAAGTAGAGATGGCAGGGAAACTCAGAAACAACTTTCATTGCTTTAATATGCTCAGATAGACGTTCAAAAAAACTGAAACTGTTTATGTTCCTTTTTGCTGTGCAGAACGTTTTTTCAAACACAAGGCAACAGCTAGCACCATTAAGTGAACAATACAGGCTGCAGATGATAGAGAGGAGGCATGGGTCAGCTGAAATTAATGAGACATAATTAAAAAAGCTAACAAAAATAGAGTTTGCAAGCTGTGAATTAACAGAAATATTTAGCACACTCCTAATGTTGATATTATTACCCCAGTAGCACTTTATGATTCTAATCATGTATATAGGTCCCATGGAGCTAGGCGCTATACAGACAAGTATCTCAGAGGTAGACCCTGCCCAAGAAAGCTAACAAGCTGGGATGACCAACAAACAGGACAGAGATCATGAAAACAACAGAAACTGCTGTGTTTACATAAGCTAGCTGTCGTGGGGGGCTCTGTAGTCCACTGGTTAAAGTATAATTTGATGGGCCCCGGAACCTTCCTAATCTCCGGGCCAACTTCCCATATTGTCTGGGCCCCCTTCGTGCATGTGTGGGCCCCAGCCCAAGGTAGGCATTTGCAACCACTTCTCAGTACCACATGCATCGGGATCGCTCCATAAAAATAGTTATAATTTTATAGGCATTTATATCTATAGCAATTATTGTCACAAACTAGCAAACACTGCATCACACAATAAGTATTGTGATTAACAACGGTGGGGCGTAGGACCTGCCAGCAGCCAAGGCAGGGTGGAACATGGGTTCCACCGGATTTTTCTATTTTTAGGGGCCCCGAAACTCTGGTCCCTCGAATTTGTGGGCCCCGGAACTGCGTTCTCGTGCATTCCCCCTTACTTTAACCCCTGCTGTTGTTCCCAGTCTGGCTAAAGCTAGGAGGACATTGGTTGAGCTCCTGATTTCACTTACACCTGTGTATCTCCACTGCAGTCAGAGGAGTATTCCAGATTTACACCAATAGAAAGAAGAGCCATCCCTTTCATTATTTGTTTCGTTATTGAGATTTTGTTTTAAAAGAGCATGTGATTTTTTTTCTCTTTTAGTCTTGTGTGCCATAGTATCTTCCTTTACTCTGCGAGGAGGCTGATATTACAGGCCATGTAACCACAATCAATCTACTTCCCAGAAGCTCTGGGAAACAAAGAAGCTGACTTTCCATTGCCTTTCACATTCTATAGTTACAACTGTTTAAAATTCTGCTAAATCAGATAGGTAAGATTAGACTGGCATATTGCACAGATTTAAATGATTAAAGGCTCGCATGTGCCTTTAGCCATGAGCAAGAATCACTAAGAGGCACCTTCCCAGGAGTAACTCCAGGTATGTCTACGCTACAGTGCGACACCTGGGCTGGCCTGCGTCAGCTTACTTGGGCTTAGCTGTGGGGCTATAAAATTGCAGCATAGACAGTAAGGTCCAGGATGGAGCCCAGGGAGAAGAATCCCAGCGTCAGGCTCTAGACCGAGCCCAAACGTCTACGCTGCAATTGTATAGCCCCACAACCATGACCCTGTGAGCCCAAGTCAGCTGCCAGCCACGGGTGCTGTATTGCAGTAGAGATAAAGCCTCAGAGACAGATTTCTGAGGGACAGCTCCCTCCTTATGTCCACAGAGGGTCTAGTAATTTACTGCTGGCTCATAAGAATAGTGTCACAGTTCCTGCAAGAATGATTGCACCTCCTCTTCCTCCATGATCTGGTCAAGGACATCCCTTTAGGTCTCAGGCCTCCAGCTGTAACCTCTTGATGGGCTGAGACCCGGGTTTTTCTCCCACCAGACTGGTGATTTAGGGTTGCAACTTCCTTGTGAAAATTCATTGTGTTTATCCCAGCAGGCCTGACATTAATCCAGCCCTGGTGTGGTGCTTTCTGACCTCTCCCCAGTGCCGTGGTCGTGTTTATCACTGACCAGCCAGCATCCACAGAGCACAGTGATTTTAGCTCCCAAGGGGGAATCCCTGTCACCCTCCCTCATGAAGCTTGAATACACTCAATAGCTCGCAAAGATGCACAGAACATTTATAGATACAAAAGTTTCTGACTGTTCCCTGGGGCCATAGCATTTGGCATATCTCAATATACTATAAACAGTCTTGACTTTCCCATGCTTGGGTGTGCAGGCCAATGTGCTGGGACGACAGAGTCAAAGCTCTGTCTGTCTCGCCTGGGACAGAATTTCAGGCGTGCTTGCTCTACGTGCCCATATCCAAGGCCTGAGAAATCCACGTTGGGAGTCAAGGGCAGGTTTAATCCCTTTTTCATCCAGTTTGAGTTCAGAGTCCAGCTCTAGCTCCAAAGAGAACCAGGGTCAAGATTGTGTTTTGACTGAAGTAAGACATCACTCAATGACGCTAAATTGGATTTTCTATTTAATGAAACTGTCATACATCTTGGCTTTCTTCTGTACACAGCAATCCTGAGCTAAGCTTCCATTAAGCTCTATGTTTCTTCCATGTTAGGGTAAGGCTGGGTCTAAAGAGATAGGTTCAGTGGTGTGGCCAACAGGGAACTCTGAGCTAGGTTCAGGGATAAGGTCAACATAGGGCCATTAGCAGGGCTGGGACTAGAAGGAACTCTGCACCAGGGATAGGGTCATGCCTAGCTGGGGTGCCCAGGCAAGGATTAGGGTTGGGAATGACTAAGAGCCATGGGCAAAGGTTACAGTTGGGACCAGAATGGGGCCTTGGCCTAGCTTTAGCAAGGGGGCTGGCAGGGAGTCTTATGTGTGGGTTAGGGTTCCACCTGGCTGGCGGCCCTGAGCAAGGGTTAAGACCTGGCCAGCAGGGGGACGTGGGCAAAGGATAGACTTGGGGCCTGTAGAGGACCCTGAGGCAGGGTTAAAATTGGGGTCTGCAAGGGACACTGATTCAGGGTTGGTGTTAATGCCTACAGGGGGATGTCTGACTAGAAGTGGGGCTAGGGTTAGGTAGGAGTCATGGGCTAGGGTTAGGGTTTGGGCCAGCATGGGGGACCCTGAGCAAGGGTCACATTTGCGGTTCAGTGTGGGCCATGGGCTGGGGTTAGGATTAGGGCTTTATTGGGTTCCTGGGCTGGGGTTAGTTTTGAGGTCAGATGCTGGGGCTTGCGTTAGGATTCTGTTGGTGTCCTTTAGTGAGAGTTATGGCTGTCATCCTATGGTCACCCCGTAGGGAGGGGTAGTGCTTTTTGGTTCTGGGTGTGACCCTGTTTTAGGATTAAGTGAAGAGTGTTACAATATTTTTTTAAATAAGTTTTTCCATAAAACATTTTTATAAGAAATCATGGGTTGGGTTTCTTTTAATTATTTTTCCTTTTTTCTTTGAAATCACATGAGAAATGCAACCTGTTTTTATATTTACATTTTTATTTCATTTAATGTTTTCAGTTTTTCTTTTTAATGTTTTGGTATTTTTCCACATTGGTTTTTGTTTTCCTGTGACTTCCTACTGCCTTGGTAAAGTGGTAGAAATGTAAATAAAAAATAAAAAGTCAGGAAGGAGGAATTACATTCCACATTCATTGTTATATTCTATTCTGCTAAAATGTATGTGCTGTGTGCTAAGCTAGCTGAAGTGTAGGCTGCTAACCTTGTGTTTTCACATTGATACAAATCCATACGTAATTAATACACATGGGAAAAGTGAAGCGAGCAAAACATACAGAAGAAGGAGCAAGATTCTCATTGACATTCAGATTGTGTCCAATATTAATCTATCCCTGGGTGCACCTCCATATTTGCATAGTCATTCCATTGGATTCTGGCAGATAACTACCATGTCACTTCAGGTCAGCTTCTGTGACTGCACTGGGAAGGGCCTAAGGGCCTCGTTAACCTTAACGAAGGATGGAAATTTTGCATACATTTCCACCTAGATTCCTTTTTTCTATATGCAAATCCAGTTTCATTGGTATTGTGGATGGTTTTCATTAAGAATTGTTTGGCCTTTTCCTGATGACCTTGAGAATTACATTGAGGGGCCTTAATTTGAAAATTAAAACCATAGACAGCTCTTACTTTAACAAGAAATCATTTATATTCTATCACTTACAGCACCCTTTCCAACTGCATCTTTAATGGTTATGACCAGGGAATAAATACTTCTCTCAGCTATGCTGGTATAAATCTGGAATAAATCCCCTGAAATCTTTTTTTTTTTCCCCTTCATTTGCATGTCTGTGATACACGGTCAACATCTGAGTATAGTTAAGCTTTCCCAAAACAACTCCTGTTTCTTTGTGACAGCCCTTACCTGGTTCCTTCGAGGGCCAATGAGATGGCAGTTCACTCCTCCCATTCTGTAAGTTCTCCATCTTCAAAGCGTCTGAGGAAGGGGTTAGGCACAGGACTTCTTGTTTGTTTCATTATAACCATTCAGCCACAGGCCTCGCTGCTGAAATTGGCAATAAAAAGTTTTAATTGGGATAGCAAACTTTTGGGAGAGGTAGATAACCTGCCCAATAAGAAATTTACTGAGTCACTGGAACGGGTGGCCTGCTTGCCTGCTTCTTTATGGGCCAGGAGGTGTGGGACAAGTCAGCCGAGTTCAATTCGCCCTGCTCTGCTGCGTCTGTGCTGGGCGTTCAATATAGGAGGAGGAAAGACGAACACTGGAGGGTGCACTGGGGAGGCGTGCAGACAGGCTGCTCCTAGGTGGGGTTAGGAAGCCTGGTTGAGGCCAAGAGCTTGTCCTGAGTCCTTTGTAGATCCAGGGTGGGCCTGGATTGGACTGATGGAAGGACCAAAGCCGAGGTGGGCTTTGAGTCAGGCCATTGCAACTAAGGCCCACCTGTAAGGAAAAGGTGCTGAACAATCTTTCGTTTAGGCTTTCATTGGACTTTATCTGCAAGACTCTGTTACCCTGGAAGGGGTTGAACTCTCTCAAGTGGCTCGGCCAGGGGCCCACATCATACCTCTGGCTGGAGTAGGGCAAGGAGCATGGTGGGGAACCTTAGGCAGAGCAGCTGCAATACCAGGCTATGTTGGGTGTGGATGCTCTGCGATGCTGAGTCTTGTAACAGTAACCCTCTCCCTGCCAACTCATTTCCACTAGGCCACGGAGCAGAATGGGAGCTCTTTCATTCGCTGGCAGCTCATTGGAACCAAGAACCTCATAGTGAAAGATGTTCTGTCCCATGAGCCGTAATGTTCCTCATCTCAAACAGAGCCCAGGTGTCAGTCTGCCTTGTGATTGCTCTGCATACTGCAGGACGGTCTTCTCTAGCATATCATTGAAATGAAGAGTTGCACCACCCTAATTGCTTGGTGTATCTTCCTTTTCTTTAACCCCCACCCCTCCACCCTAGCAACCTAACATTCTGGGCTGAACATTTACAGAAAATATCTGCACCTGGGAACTAATTTCAGTGATTTCCCAGAAGTGATGCTTGTATCTGATCTAATACCTTTCACCCCAACTACTTCCCTATGTGGGATGCTCCAGGAAAGAGAAACAGCTTTTGACAAATAGGTTCTATCTTTTCTTTCTATGTCCATCCTGTTTCCCCCTCTGTGCTAATCAAACACTTTAGTGATGTTTTGTTGTACTCGATTTATCATTCTGTATCTCTCATCTATCCCAACAATGTGTCAAAGAACCCCCAACCAGCTACTCTGATAGTATAGCATCAATATGCTTGCCCTGTGAAAATCCCATATGTTGGAAAGTGCCATGTTGTTTTCTATCCTGAGTTATGATGCATGGCTATATTTTACAATTGTATTTGATTGGTGTCAGCATTTTTAAACTTTGTTTTATAATCCATTTCTTTGAAGATGGAGAAGAGAGACATCATGGGAATAAACGGATGAATAAAATGACTGACATGGCCGAGCAGGCCTGTTTGACAGCAGTAATTTCTCAGAGATGCCTGGCCTATGTTGAAATGATGGATTCTTGGTTACAAGGTTTTTCACCATTCTCCTTGAACAGAGAACAGGTGTCAAAACCTTCAGCAAAACATCAGGCTGCACCACTGAAATGAATCGCCAGCCTTTAATGTCTTAAGACACTCATATGAATCAGATATTTCCATCTTTATCACCATATTAAGTGTCTGTCTTCAGTGCAACTCACTCCCCACAACCCTGCTGTCTAGAGAATGTAGAATAAAGAAGTTGATTCTAAAGAATAATGTGCCTAAAAGGCAAAGCGGGATTCGAAATAGCCTATCATTTCTTGGTCAGCATAGGCCAGGACAAACTATTCCCAGGGTCATGTGACTTAAAACAACTGTTGACATCTGTGTGCCAACGTGGTAAGACTCTAATGTAGATCTGGCCTTCTTGGCTGGTAGATGCCACACCAGGAAACTGGGACAGGTGTGCTCCCTCCAAATATCCCCTGGGTAAATAATCAAAGCAAACTTCTCACTCCAGTCACATAGTGCTGCTGAGCGTGGTCCTGCCCATGGATTACAAGATGTAGTCACAGCACCTACCACCATATTATTGAATCTCAAGTGAGCACCCTTTTCATCCAGACTGTGTCAGGATCCTGAACAAAGGGAGGCAGGAGCTTGGGAGACAGAAACTGAAGGCAGGGGTCAGAGCCAGTGTCAGGGTCAATCCGAGGGTCAAGCTGAGTATATAGTCAGGAATTCAGCTGAAGGTCAGAGCTGAAGACAGAATCAAGAACCAGGCGGAGGGTCAATACCACGTATTGGGGTCCATGTTGAGATTCCAGGAGGCAACTGGGAGTCAGGATCCAGGTGAGCACTGGAAGTCCGGAAAAGAGAATCATCTGTTGCAGCAAGTAGTTAGGGACCCACGTTGTTGCTGGACACTTCCTGGTACACTCCAAGGGCTTTTCTAGGATCTAGTGGTTAATGAGGGATCCGATCACTAAGATACTCCAGTCAGACCATTGGAGGTGGTCACAGGAAGTGGCTAGATATAGCTGCTGCCACGTGGCAGGGGTGTTGAATGCTGTGTAGCCTTGGGTTCAAGTGCTACCAATGCTTACAGACAGTGGGGGGAAAACTCCCTAGTCTTGTGAGGAATCCATATGTAGTTTCAGACTGTTAATCTAAAATCAAATGGAGTGAGGTGTCCCATATAAGCAGTTTCATTACACTACTTGTAAATTTTACTACTTGGTTCAGCCTACTTCATTAACTCTGACTAATGTGGCACTAATCTCTACAGGAAAAATAGTGGCTCGTTTCACGAAACTACTCACAGTGAAACAGTTGTTTTATTTACCATAAATATGTTCTCTGAAGACCTCAGCATCATGGGTCTTTATTCACATTTACTCTGTGCCCCCTTTACATCACTCTGGCCAGGTGAAGAAGCCTTAAAGTGGGGTTAAATTATATTTGCACACATCTGAGACACCTTGATGCTCCTAGGACTGGTTTACACTAGAAAGTTAGGTCGACCCAGCTATGTGGCTTAGGAGTGTAAAAAATTGCACACCCCACTGCAGCATACATAAACTGATCTAATCCCAGAGAAAACTATGCTAGGGGAGGTGGGTTACCTATGTCAATAGAAGACTCCTTCCTGTTGGAGGTGGGTGCGCCCCCGGGGGCGGGGGGGGGGGGGGTATTTGTTTGCTTGTTTACATTTGTATGTATGAGTGTGGGGAGAGGGATTATTGATGGACAGCTACATCAAAAATATTCCGTCAAATAGTTTTCAAACGGCATGCTCACAAACTGTTTGCTTCAGCTCTTTGCTATGTTCTGTTTGCTATTTGACCGATGTGGTAGTCTCTTAAATCACATGGGATTGTTTCTGCTTACTGCCTGGATGACTGACACATTGTAAATAAGTGAATTGTGAATAACAAGTAGTAGATAATGAAGTTTTTGGTACAATCCCTTAAACTTATAGTCATCTGTGCTAAAACATTTTCATGTTTCAGTAAAACTCGAATATTTTTGCTTGAGTGGATGAAATGTTTGGTTTCAAATTACAGCTGGGGAGGTCAAGGTTGGATATTAGGAAAAACTTTCTCACAAGGAGGGTGGTGAAGCATTGGAATGGGCTATCTAGGGAGGTGGTAGAATCTCCATCTTTGGAGATTTTTAAGGCTCGGTTAGACAAAACCTTGGCTGGGGTGATTTAGGGGGAGAGGTCCTGCTTTTTAGCAGGGGGTTGGACTAGATGACCTCATGAGGTCTCTTCCAGCCCTATTATTCTATGATTCTATGTTTCAGTCCTCAGTTGCTGAAAACTAAAATGTTTTCAAAATATTTGGTTTTCAGTTGCCATAAACTGAAATTTTTCAGTTTTCAAGATTTTGACAAAAAATGTCATAAAAATTGTACCTTCCCACAGGAATGTCCATTTTTCACAAAAATAGGTATTTTCTTTAAAAAAAATATTTTTTTGGCTAGAAAGCTTTCACAGTTGTATTCAGCAGAGCTGTGGCTGTCATCGGAGCATTCTGTCACATTCATTTACTTCCATCGCTAAATGAGTCACTGGAACTCAATTCTAGTGCTGATTATGCATGCCTGGATTCATTATTCCAATGTTGCAACCCTGATGGTGTGCTATTGATTAACTAACCAGATAAAATAAAACTTGCCCAGAAAATGACTGGAGCCAACGACTTCTCTGAGAATTGTGTGTTGTACTGAATTAATGAACCCCTTGCTATTTCACAGGGAAGAGAGGCTCTGAATTCCTCCTCAGGGAGTACTGTGAAACAATGTATAGTGGCGTAACACAAACCTAGGATTTTGAAACTTATCCTAGGATACATCCACACAACAACAACAAACACACCTCACACCTGCATCTGAGTCCAGCCAACAAACTGGAACTCCCTGGGCTCATGCTGTGGGGCAAAAAATTCAGTGTAAATGTCCCCACTCGGACTGGAGCCAGAGCTCAAAGACCCTACCTCCTCACTGCATTACAGAGCCCCGGCTCCAGCCCAAGCCAGAATGTCTACACTGCTATTTTTGGCCCTCTGGCATGAGCCTCACAAACCTGACTCCGTTGACCCATATCCTGAGACTCTCTGCTGTGGTCAGGTGGGAGAACCAATGTCATAGGAAGTGTATAGAAACAAAGGCTATATCTACACGGGGGAATTTAGGTCGACTTTAAAAAGTCGACTTTAAGTCGACCTTATTAAGTCGACTTAGAGAGTCGACACTAGACTCTCTAAGTCGACTAGTTAGGTCGAGGGGAAGGCTCCTCCGGCTAGGAGGGCTTGTCCTGGGGCTTTCCCCAGGCAGCAAGCCCCGGAGTGGTCCAGGGGAGAAAGGAGCATGGAGCTCCTTTCTGTCCCGGACCACTTGACTCCCTTCTGCTTGGGACTTCTCAGGTCCTGGGCAGAAGGGAACCCATCTAGCCGGGACCGCCCAGGTCCTCGGGAAAAGGGAACCCCGCGCTCCAGAGCATGGGTCTCCGAGCAGCCCCAGCCAGGAGGGAGAGCGGGAGACCTGCGCTCCAGCTGCTGAGCTGGCACTCTAGACTTCCATCCTATCTCTGACAGCGCCCACTGCTGGACACTTCAGAGGCATATCCCACCCAGCTCTTAGGCTATGTCTACACTAGAGGCTCTGTTAAGTCAACTTAACGAGGTCGACTTTAAGTCAACTTGAAGTCAACTTTGTTGACTTAGAGCATCCACACTAAAAACTTAAGTCAACTACCTGTGTCCACACTGGCAGTTGCTAGGTTGACCAAGGAGTGGTGCATTGTGGGTAGCTGTCACACATTGCACCAGGGTCTGGAGGGCAATTAGGTTGACTTAAGGGCACTCCCCATCTACACTGACTTAAGTCAACTTAATAAGATCGACTTAAACGTTAAGTCAACCTTCAGAGGTGGAGTTATTAAACTGACTTAAGGAAGCATTTAAGTCGACTTAAGGAAGCACCCAGTGTGGACGCAGCATTCTGTAGATCGACTTAAGCGTCGTTAAGTTGACTTGAGGTGCAAGTGTAGACATAGTTAGGTAATTTAAGTCGACGTAGTGTGTCCACACTTAAAAATAAAGTCGACTTAAAGGGGAACTTAAAAAGTCAACCTAGAGCGTCCACACTGGATGCCTAGGTCGATTTCTAGGGGTTTAGGGGGACCTAGGGGAGGTCCACGGGGGCAGGGAGGGCACCCCTTGCCCAATGCCAGGGGGCTCAGCCTTTGCAATGGGGCAAAGGGGGACAGAGACCCTGGCAGGGCATAGGGTCAGGGTGGGCAGGGTTCTGCCCTGCCAGGTGGGGGGGCATGCCAGGCTACCACTGTGCCCCCCGCAGCAGGGAGGGCATTGGTGTAGCCCTGGGGTAGCCCTAAGTCGATTTAGGGCTACCCCACGTCTACACTGGCTTAAGTCGACTCTAGGGAGTCGACTTAAGCCTTAGGTCTAGAGGAAAGGAGGTTTAATAATGTCGACTTAATTTTAATTAAGTCAACTTTATTTTCCTTAAGTCGACTTAAGCAGCTTGCTTAAGTCGACTTAAGGAAACTGTAGTGTAGACGCAGGGTAAATTAAGTCAACTTAAGCAAGCTTAAGTCGACTTAATTTACCAGTGTAGATGCAGCTTTAGAGAGGAATTCCCACTGATCATAATTCCAGCTCACCTGCCGGAGCTGTTTTACTGAGTATTTTGTTCCTAACCTGAGGGGAAGGGGGGCAAAAGTCGGTAACAATCTTCTTCCTTTCCAGAAGGGGTGTATTGGGAAAAGGGGTATATTAGAAGGGGTGTATTGAGACAGGACAAACTTGAGACAGTCTGACTTCCCTGGGAAGGTGTTTATTAGCTGATCAGGAAATAGCTTGGTTTTGTTATTAGGAAGCAGTGGCTGCTTTGGACAGTGTATGCCAAATGTTTCTCCGAGCCTATTATCTCTCGAGGAGAGACAGGAGGGGACAAGGTAGCGTCTCCTTCATTTGCGTCAGCCAGAAAAGCAATACTCTAGCTGACTAGTACAAGCTGTTAACCCTTTCAGAAGGAGGGGACTATTTCATACAAATACAATCCCATGTCTCTTTCTTACTCTGATTGAAACAACATTTATTCCCGATGTTTCTGCTTTATGAAGCTGACAGAAGATGAGCTGTGATTCAGGCTTCAACCAACTAATTGTCCAAGTACCATTATTGACCTTCTCCCCAATAGTCACGTCAAATGAAACCTTCTCCCCAATAGTCACGTTTTGTCTTTGAACAGTCACCTACTTCATCTCAAAGCAGATTGTAGTTTTATAAGTTTATAGGAAGCCACCCACACCAGTTTGCAATAGCACTGGTGTGAAAACTCAGTTAGTCTCAGATTGTTTTTAAAAAGGCACAGATCATGGCTGCTGTTGGCAGTGACCACTGGTTACCCCAGCACAGATTGATTGAGGACCACTTTTGCTCCAGATTGAGCTAGTGCTGAGTTGGCTTGAAGCCACTCCAGCTGCAGAGGATGCTGGGAAGCAGCTAACCTTGAAAGTGTTGCCTACAAGACAGCAGGTTGTTTTCTACCAGAGCTTGGAACCCTCAACCCCGAGAAAGATTTTCAACTTTGTATCTCAATATTCAGTAGCTCTACAGTGTATTAAATTCAGAGCAGAAAAAAGCCTGGTGCAATCGGACCTGTAAGTCATATCGTGTGGATGACGAGAGAAACAGATTTCCTTCCCTGCTGACATGAAGGAATTAAAACAGTTCAACCCAAATGAGTTCCCTTTTGACTTAGGCAGAATTTGCCTACATAATGTGCACACAGATACGGTGCCTTTCTGCAGGGCACTCTGTCTGGAACCAGCTTTTCTGCTAAAGGGCAGGGCACTTCATGGAACTACGACTAATGTGATCCATCTCAGTTCACTAACGCTGATATGAAAGCAAAACTGCATTTCCCAAGCTTTTAATTAAGCACAGGAATATTCATTGGGGGAAATTTTTGTACCCTTACTCTCTCATCGCCTTTTCACTTTCCTTCTTGCGTCTACTTGTTCTTACAAGGTTTTACTGAGGCTTAACTTTGCCCCTGCAATGTTCCATCTCCTGTCGCCATAAATTACTGAACAGACTGGGGGTGAGATCCTACTGTGTCCTGCACCAGAGACGCCTTTGTCTATTGGGGGCCCTAGGCGAAGGCCCATTGCGGGCCCCCCTACAGACCTGTGGGGCCCCCTATAGGCCCACACTGCCAGCCCCTGCTCCCCACCGCCAGCCTCAGCCCTGCCTCCCTCCGCAGTCCCAGCTCACCACTACCAGCTGGCCCCAGCTCCCCACCACCAGCCCTGGACCCAGGACCCAGCTCCTCCTCCTGCTGCCAACTGAGGCAGACACAGCTTTTGGGGCAGGTGAGGGGGCCCCTTATATCTTGGGGCCTAGGCAGGTGCCTGCTTTGCCTATCCCAAAAACCACCTCTGTCCTGCACAGGTGTGCTGCGATGGGGAGGGTGTGGGGAAACTCCCCCAAAGCAGACAGAAGGCCAGAGTCTCTTCCTCTGTCTCAAGGCCAAGCCCCATAGGCGATTCGTGGTTTATATCTCTGACAACAGCAGATGCCAGGCAGAGGTCCTTGCTGCTCATTTGTAGAGCAAGAATGAAGCAGGAGTACCCGCAATGCCAGAAATCATAGACTGATTCTTGTGTGGGTGCATGGCCTACCCTGATCTTCACGTGTGGCTTCCTCCAATAAGGGTTGGCTGTCAGCCCTAGAACCATAATACATTTTTTTATGTTCTACGGACGCATTTTCAGAAAGAGCCTCTAAATGTAAAGGCCCAAAATTGCCCTTGCCATGTTGGATCTGCCCGTGCAAACAGCATTTGGATTACAGGCCTCCTTTTCAGTGGGCTTATATTTAGCGATATAGAGCAATGCATGGTGGGCACCCATCCCACCATGCACTGTAGCAGCCAGGGTTCCCGGAGCTGTCAACCAGAGCTGACAGCTGCCGGGAACTGGGTGACCGCAGAGTTCAAGCCACGAGCAGTGCTGGCACTCCTGGCGGCTACAGCCCTGCTGCCATGGGGATTCTCTCTAGCTGCTCCCGTGAAGCCAGGTGGCTAGAGGGAATCCCATGGCAGCGGTCCGAGGATTCCCCCACGGCTTGAGCCCCACTGCCACTCACCTTGCCAGCTCCCTGGGCGGCGGCAGTGGCTGCCACCCCGAGAACCAGCAACCCAAGCAGGAGCAGGAGCAGGAGCTGGGCAGCTTGAGGAACTCCCGGTAGAAGCGGGGTGCCAGCCCCCAGGACTCCTGGCAGCTAGAGCCCCGCTTCCATGGGGAGTCCCTCAAGCCACGAGTGGCTTGAGGGACTCCCCACCAGCAGCTCTGGTGGCTGGAGACCTGCTGCGATTGGCATTCTGGGACATTTCCAGAGGCTGTCTAACCTGCTATGAGTGCACACACTCTCTATTGTGGGACAGAGGATCCGTGGTCAGCATTCCCACGATCATCTGGGTGGTTTACCTGTTGCGCGACAGGAGGGGTGTTCCGCGCACATTGCAGTGTGTCCGCTCACAGCCTTCCCACGTGGTAAAGCTCCTTACCGCCCAATAAGGCTGTAGTGTGTACAAGGCCTTAGTGAAATAAACAGGACCATTTGTGGAGTGAGGTACTACTCAACGTGAATAAAGGTCCTAACTGTTTGATGATAATAGCTATATCTCTGCTGAGATTTGTCGCAAGGATTTTCACTGAGGTGGACAAGTGCTCACTTGAGCACCTAACGTACTTAACCAAGGCCATTGAAGGGCCATTAGATAAGTGTTGATCATTACCAACTCACGCTTGATTCAGACCAGCGACTTCAAGAGGAAGGGGTCTGAAACCCATTGTCACACTTCTGAACCCAGGAAAAGCAGAATGGTTTTGACAATACCAATAAGAGTTACTGATCACTATTCTGGTCTTGTACGAATGCTGCTAATGTGAAAACAACTGGTACGCTTGGAGACCGATTGGTAAGGTATTCATATACAGCTCTTTTCATACCCAAACCGTTTGTCGCAAGTTCTGATCTGTGTTCTCAATAATGCAGTCATGCTTGCAGAGGGAAAGAACAGGAAATTAGATAAAGATGACAAGAAACATCAGAACATGAAAAAAAAAAAGTCATCAGCTGCCACCCTCTAATAGCTTTGAATTCTAAGGACTGTATTAACCAAAACCTGAGCGCTATTAAAGGACTAACATTTTTCTAGGAGCAAAGAAGCATGTTTGTAGCAAAGATGACGACGTTGTAAGAGCTTGAGAATGTTGAATGGCAGAGTTATTCACCTTAACATCTCCTGTCACATTCCTTGTGTGTGCAGCATCCATCACTGTTGAGTCAAGTGGTGGGGTGTGAGCTCAGACCATCCAGTGCCTGATCAGAAAACAGCAGGTTGTAGCTTACAGCAGGCTCTGGCTTCCATGTTATGAAATGATTATTATATATTTGCATTACAGTAGTGATGAAGACCTCATGATGTTGGGCACTGTACAGACACAGAACAAATGCTTGAATAAAAGAATGCAATTGCTAAATCTAAATGATCATTTCAAAGAACAACGCTGACTGTACCCAAGACAGTGCAGGTATGGTCAGCAGACCCATTCCAGGCACATAGCTTTTTAAGCCTAGCCTTTGGGGAATTGTAGTCTTTGATAGGTCATGTGACTGAAAGGTCATGTGACTGGGGAATCACATGGCTGCAAGTGTGGCTTATATAAGCTCTTGGCTCAGGTCCAATCAGAAAGACTAGGGTAGGAGAGACTCTACAACAGCCAGAGATGTGGTTTAGCAATGGAGTCCTAAATGTTTTAGCTGAGGAAAGTCTAGGAAGGAGTAAAGAGAGAATGCTGAGGTTTAAGAAGAGGGTTTCCTGGGCAGGGTAGGAAGCACTGTTAAGGGAACAGTGAAGTAGATATGCAAGATCTGAACAGATGGTCCTTTTGTTGTTTGACTCCTTGGGGCTGCTGTCTGAGGGAGGATCTAGGTGCCATTGCACATTTGTTGTGCCCAATACAAGAGTAGAGGACTAGTGGCTGCTATCCTGAGCAGGGGTGTTGCTGCCCCAAAAAGAGGTTTGGGGCCCAGGCTCGGGGGCCTGATCCATCTGGGGGGCCCAGTCCATCCCCTGGGTCCCTGGCCGGGGCCAGATTGGGCTCCTGCTGCTGCTGGCCTGCAGCCTAGCCCCAGCGGTGGCTGTACCCCGAAGCTCTGGCCCTGGTGGGTGCCCAGCCCTGGCAGCAAGCGGCCAGCCCCAGCCCCAGCCCCAGCAGGGGCCACATTGGGCCAGCGGTGGCCAGGCCCCAAATCCCCACCAGTCGGCACAATGGCGCTGGGACTCGGCCTGTGCCCCATGTGTGTAGTGCCAGCAACGCCACTGGTCTTGAGTAAGCTCACGGTCTGCTGCGCCTGGAAAGGGACAGAAGAGGCTACAGGTGGGATGCACAAAGGGACTTGGTTGTTCCTAACTTTTAGGCACCTAGAAAATCTCAGGAACAATAGCATGTTCCATAAAGTCTGAGGTAGGCTGCTAGTCGCCCTATACAATGAATGGGGGGAGAGATGTACTTTAGACTGATTCACAAAGGCAGCACACTGAAGGAATGGGAACTGCCTAAGCTAGCCAATGGGAGATGCTGACCAGACCAGGGCCAGCCTATGGGTTTTTGGCACCTGTCTATGTTTTATAAGAGATAATATATTAATATATATTCTTTCAACTAGATTAAAAAATTAAATTCTGTCTAATTTGGTACCCCTCAAAGCCTGACCCCCTCCCCCGGACGACTGCCTAGTTCACCTATATGGTTGGGCTGGCCCTGCACCTCTTTAAGAGATGGGCACCTATCTCTTTCAGTGAGCCACAGACTGGGGAAAGTTGTATGCTGGATCAGAAACAAAACAGTTGGGAGGAGAGGAGACTCTCCCTTCTAACCTTTAGCCCAGTGATGAAGTCCTCACCCAGAATCAAGTCCACCTTTTCCACCTGAGGGACAGAAGGAATTTGAGCAGGGATCTCCCACCTCTCAAGTGAGTACCTGAACCATTACCATGCAGTGTTCTAATATGGGTCTCTCTCAGTCCCTCTACTTTAATTAAACAATGGCATACTTAAAAATTACTGGGCTAGAGAGAGTTAGAGATTCACTAGACCACAGCAACTCCCTTGAAAGCTTTTTCCCCAAAAGTGGCCATTTTACCTTCCTACAGCTTTACCTGGCAGTGGTCCCAGACCACAGCCATTTGATCCAACTCTGACACGAAACTCTTCCAAAATCCAGAAGTGTCCGACTCCGGCACTGCAATTCTCTCCCATCATGCAGAGACAGACACAATCTGATGTTTTCCAGCGTGAGAGACTGCTGAGAAGCGAAGCTCTGTCTCTAACAAGCAGGGATTATTTTCTATCGCTAAAGAACAGAGCTAGAGAAAGAAGACTGGCTGGTAGTTTGTAAGGTAATGCTGCTAAATGTCCCCAGTCAAAATAGCGCAGCCTCATTGCTTTATTGTATGCACTGCCATTCAGTGCCCTCTGAATTTCCGGGAATTATGAACATGGTGGCAAAGATGTAGAAAGTATGTTGAAACAGATGTTCATTATGAGTGAGGAAACACAGCCCTGACACTTCCTGGCCTGTTCTGTTCCCATGGAATGCCCACTAAAATTATCTGTAATTTTCCTTCATTTAAAAAGCTAATTATTCTCATGTGATAATTTGGGAAGTGAATGTGGCTGAGCATTTCAGCACAAACTTCCAGAGTCTCAGGAGACAATGGCATGGCCAGCTATTATTTTAGAGCTAATTTCTAGAGAGCTCCTCTGCAGACCTCAGTTAGTTCTTGACCTACCCAAAAATCTTATTGTGGTTACTGTTTACTGTCCACAAAGACCAGCCTGAGAACAACAAAATAAGAGATCAGAAGTGAAGATTCCACCCCAGAAAGCAGATACAGGATGAGTCTCCTGCAGGGAACCTTGCAAAGTCACTTACAACTGTGCAAAATGACTTCACCTGATTGTCTTCTCACATTCACAGGTCTGACACCAGGATTCAGGGGATATACTCCAATCTTATATTAGTGTGACAGAGTTCAGGCCCAGCATCTTCTATCCCAATACTTCTGAAACAAACTTTGCATCTGAACTGAGAGCAAAATAACGAATGTTTCCTTTTTCTAACGCAACACACACAAACCTTAATATGGGGGAGGGAGGATCAATGAGCACTCAGCTGCTCCTGACAGTACAAGATGTCTCTAAATTAAGTCTCTCTTCTTCTCTTACAAGATTTGAAAACAAGAGCTCTCTGGTTTTCTAAATTAGTCTACTAATCAGGGGAAGTGGAGAGCGTCTTTGTTCTGTCTGTCATCTAGCCAGATAGCAGACCTGTGACCACAGCCAGGATACTCTGATTAGTTTGGAAAGCATAGCTTGGGAAACCTTTATCCTTTGGGTGTCTCTTACCGTGAAAGAAACTCTTTCACCCTGTAATAGCAACAAGGAAATTAAAATAACAACTTAGTAACCTTGTAATTAAGCAGCAGCTGTGATGAGGAATTTCTGGATTGATCACATTACACTTTGGGAGGTACAATGAAGCACCATGAAGCTGGAGGGAGAGGGGTTAAAATGCAGGCACCATATAAACAGCTGTGGAGAACAGTGGAAAAGGACCGTATTACTCAGCTCACCCACTTACTTTTGTGTTGCTGTCTACCCATGGTCTATGCTACAGGTGCTATGCCACTGTACAGCTGTAGTATAAGTACTTCATATATTGATGGAAGAAGTTTCTTCCATCAGTGTAGGTAATCCACCTCTCTGAGTGGCAATAGCTAGGTGGAAGGAAGAATTCTTCTTTTGACCTAGTTGGGTCCTCACCAGGGGTTAGGTTGACCTCAATATGGCATCATATCTGCATCAGTCTAAATTTTATGTGTAGACCAAGGCTTGGTCTCAAAGGATTAACTTCTTTCCAGAGACACATGCTGGGAAGCAAGGGAATAAGTGGTCTGAGTCACATAGATGTCCAGGTTAATATGATTAAACTATCATGAACTGTCAACCCATGAATAGAGCTACCATGGAGATACTGTGGAGACCAGCAGCCAGCCCATTAACTTGTAATGACCACCAGCCAGAGGTGCCTTCTGGAATGTAGATTGGCAATTGCTGGTCTGACCACAGCCTTTCCCCGGTCTGAAGTGAGGGTGGGGAGAGGCCAGCACCTGTGAAAACAATGTGCCAGGCACTTGAAAGAAAGAGCCCAGGTGTTTAAAGGACTTGAATAAGAATTGAAACTTACATGAGAATACCATTACCAGTTTGGAACTGTTGAGCAGGTCGTAAGAGGCTGGCTACAGGCATACAGTCCATCTGCCAGGCCAGTATCAGGTGGGAGCCTCCGAACCAAGCATGGAGAAGCTGCTAGGTTAGCTGAGTTATGCATTCCAGCTTTTCTTTACCACAATGTTCCTGAACACTGTATACTTGCTGACTAATACAGAGTTCATGGATTCCGAGGCCAGAAGGAACCACTGTGTCCATCTGATCTGACCTAATGTGTAACAAAGCCCAAATGAACTTCCCCCCAAAATAATTCCTGTTGAACTACAGCATTTTTTTAAAAATCCAACCTTGATTTTAAAATTGCCAGTGGTCTGGGTCAAGTGTTCCAATGGTGAATTAACCTCACTGTTAAAAATGCATGCTCTGTCTTGATTTGGAAAGACTGTCGTGTGTCTCTTTAAACTTCTGATTGTGTGGCCCCCAAGAAGGGGAAGTCTCCCAGTGGAATCCAAGGAGATGTGGGGAGAAACAAGTACAGAAACCCAGGACCCAGTTTCAGAATCACCAGGCTCCCTCTTGAGAAAAATAGCAGCCCTGGGCCTATCATATGCGGTAGGGTCAAGGCATAGCATGCCCTCTCATGTCCTGACCCTTGTCATGGCCAGTCTCTGCCTACGCTCTCCCTTTGTGCTGCTACACCAGTTCAAAGCAGGTCAAAACCTGATCGATCCAGACCCCTCAGGATTTCCAGTTCTCAGGAAGTGTAGACCTGTACCAAATGCTCCTTGCTCATAGCTGAGAATCAGTCCTGGTCTGTGTCAACTGGTCTAATGGGTGTAAGTGGCAAAGGCGTGTAAGCTACATTGATGAGATGTTACGTGAAGAGGGACCAAGCTGAAAGCTTGGCTCTGGGCTTAGGTCTGGATTTTGAACTTCCTAACCTCTAAAATTTGATACTTTAATCCGAAGCCCCTTCCATGACTGCTTAGTCCAGGCCAGGACACAGGGAGAGCCTGTGTGGCGACACCACGCAGCACATAGGCTGGTTTTAGTGAGGGCAGCACTCTTAAAAGGTTGCATGTTTTAGTGTTTAAGTGAAGATGCTCCAGTGCCAATGGGAAAGCTTCTTCCATTAGCGTAGCTAATCCCCCCCCCCCCCCAAGAGCCAGTAGCTATTCTGACTCAAGAAGCTCTCCTGTTGACATAGTGCCGTCTACACGAGGCTTAAATGACTATAGCCACGTTGCTCAGGGTGTAGAGTTTTCACATATCTGATATAGGTCTGTAGTACAGACCTGGCCTTACTCTGGGAGCTAGATCCAGATAGCTACAGAGTAGAGATGGAATATTTTTACTGAAAAACACTGGCAAAATGTGCTGTCTTATCGAAGCCATAATGTTTTGGTTCTGACCTTAGTTTCCACAAAATGTTCAGAAAGATTGGGGGTTCAGGTCAGGGGGACACCAACACAGCCCTCCCCACCGTAATGCTGTTTCACAAATACTTGAAAGGGTTGTGTTCATTCCAGTGCAGAACAACAACAGCAAAATATCTCAACGCCTCAAAAAGTTGCCAAGAAACGGAATTGCCCTCGGGACAGCTCTACCTGTGTCCTGCAGCCTTGCTAAAGAATCCTCTTTCTGTTAACTGCTGTTGGATTCTGGCCCTCCTATTCTGAGGGACATTGAAAAGGTTGGATCTGGGGTTCCAGTTCTGGTCCTTAGCTGCCATTTGGGTTGGCACCGTGGGGCAAGCACATTGGCTGATGCCTGCTCCACCTGGAATCTGATACATTAAGACCTTTACCGGCTGCTATAAACTGGCTCTGAATTCTCTTTGTGTCTATTTCATCCACCAGGTTTTAGATGCCCCTAAGCTCTGTGGACAGCGTTAAAAGTTCAAATTCTGTTCTCAGTTACTGTGAGGTGAATATGGAGTAATGTCCTGATTCTTCATTGCCCTTTCACTTCCTTCTGCGATAGCAGATGGGAAATGTGACTATGTTGACTCCAATTCCCTGCTCCAGCCTCAAAACTCTTCGACTCTTAAAACAAAAATAGAGGTGATTTACTCCACTTCTGTGTTTCTTCTGTTCTGGGGCCAGCCAAGAGCCATATTGACACATCTTTTCCTGTTCTCCTTCCTCCAGGCCACTGTTCTAACTTGTGACCAGCAGCCTGTGGCCCCAAGAACTTGTTCTAGGAGCCAGAAAGAGTCAGAATGCAGCAGCGTTCCTTCCCTCTGGCTATATTCCCTGTGCCAGGGTGAGGAAGAAAGGCTCTGCACCACCCAGAGAGTCTCATTACACTGTGGAATTCCCCAGCTATCTGTTCTGCTGCATTTATAGCCCCTTTCCACTGGCAGAGCATCACAAATACACTGCAGGGTGAAATACCCAGACCTAGTGATTAGTCAGGGTTACAGCCCCTTTGCACAGGTGTAAAGGATGCCGGAAGCAGGACTGGAGCGTCATCCCAATGGATTTGCTCTGCATTTGCCCAGGTGTCATTGATACCAGACTCTGACCTAATAATTCTAGGATTTTAATGAATTGCATTTTTCCTTATTAATAAGTGCAAGAGCCGTGAATTGTTATTTGCTAATTAAAAGATGCTTCCAACTATTTATTTCATTAACGGTGGCTGGTGTGTCTTGCAGAACCATTGGGAGAAGGGGCAGCTTTGATGTACACTTAACATGCTGGTTGCAGTTAGGCAGAACGGAACTCAATTATATTTCACCGTGGGGAGGTGACGAAGTGTGTAATAAATATTATTGTTTCATTAGTGATTCTGCGTTTAATTTAGATAAGTTTAATTCCCCAGAAATGGGAAAGGTTTGCTCTCTTTGCTTCTTTTGCCGTATCTACAGGACAAAGTTCATTGCTGCAAGTTCCATGGGCTTACAGCACTGCTGATTTTATATTGCTTGGGCACGCGCTCACTTTGGTGCTTGACGGGTACTGCTTGGACTCAGCAGCAGTGGCTGCATCAATGTACCATGCGGTGTGCACCACAGACAGATATCCTAGGGTGCCACCGTTCGGCTCAATGCTGTGTGGGGCATTTTTGCTGTTTTGAAGACTAATAGAAATTCACCCAGGGATTTCTGGAAGCTAGGGGCAAGTTCCCACCTTGCTACATTCTCTATCCCATAATGCTTTCCACCTCCCATATTTTTGACACCTTTTTCTAAAACTCCCACAGTCCCAGGTGGTGCTTTTCAGTCTCCACCATCTGTAACAGAAGCAAGGATCCTACAGAACTCCGCTCAGTTCTCATGCGTGTTGCTAATACAGGACTCACGATTCTTCTGTATTTCCAGAGCTTGAATGAGTACTATGACAGTCAGGACAGTGAAGAGAAGATGTACAAGCACAATAACTGGACAGTGATGGACACAGTAGAAGAAATCTACCAAATTGCTGTTGCTCAACTCCTGCACCAAATATACTGGATTGCTACTTGTAGGTCTGAGAAACAAGCACTGACTGATGGGATGACTCAGATTTGGGAAGTTTTGGATGCAAAAGGCCACATTCCTGGATCTTGTGGAGAGCTTCCCCAGATCTCCTGTACTGTGAACACAAAAATGAGATCTGCATAGACAGTAGAATACCAAGTGACAATCATGTCCTGGAAGCTTGCAATGCTAGATTGCTATCTGTCAGCGGGCAATCAGTTTGGAGTGGGAAAATCCATGGCAGGGGAGCAGGGAAGAATGGTTATCTGAGTGTTTACGAGCATTAAGTGTCTCCTGCTCCTTGGGACTGTCTCTCTCGGGCCAAGCCAGTACTGTTGGCAGCAAATTCACTGCTGTCAATTCAATCTTTCCAGTTCTATTGAGCAATCAGTGAAGACCCACTCAATCAATCCAGAAGTCGACACAGTGTCCACCCCCTCAAAAAGAATAGCACTGAATCGAAGGGAGGACATTCCCCGTCAACTCAGAGCAGTGAACGGGGCGGCTTTTGGAGTAGGCAAAGCAGGCGCACGCCATGTCTCCAAACAGTAAGGGGCCCCGTCGCCTGCTTCACCTACCTAAGAGCCACATCTGCCTCTGTTGGCAGCAGAAAGAGGAGCTGGCTCCTGGGGTGGAGGGGCTGGGACTAGGGGTGTGGGGGCGGGGAACCAAGTGGGGGCCCCACAATGGGCCTTTGCCTTGGGTCCCCAACAGCCAATGGCTGCCTCTGGCAGTGAAGGCTCTGCAGGATGTAGACATTAGGAAGTCAAAGGGAGATATACAAGTTATTTTATGTAGCTTGAGTATTTGTCTTTGACTGCCACCGAATTCCGCAGATCGTGTAGACCTGGCTTCAGTAACGTACAAGAAATAGTGAACAGATTTGCAGCGATGGGGTTCCTGAACTGAAGAGGCATGATAGACAGCGTGCATATCCTATTCCGGCACCAGCCCACCTTCCCACTCATACATCAACAGCAAAGAATACTTCTCCATGGTTATGCAAACACTAGTATGGGGTTTTGCAAACTGAGGGACCCCCCTCAGAGGGTCACAAGGTAATTATGTGGGGTGAGTGAGCCATCAACCCCTGTGCATGCTGGTAAGGGTGACATGTCATGGAGGGGGAATGTCACTTTTTGGGGGGGGGTGTTGTCACAGCCTGAAATATTTTCAAAGAGGGTCTGGGCAAAAAAAGTTTGAGAAGCCCTGCAGTAGATCACCATGGTGACTGGCTAACTGCTGAATTTGAACAGCCAATGAAAGAATTATATTTGTGGGTCTTTGCCCCTTGCTATGGACTCTGTGATGCTTTGTGGAAACTAATAAGAGCACTTTGAGGCCTGGTCTACACTGACAGGAAATTCAGCAGCAGTTCTACGGGAGTTGTAGAAGCTCTGTTGATTCCCTAAATTGCCTTCTGCATGCTGTCTCCACTATGCTGCACCAATGGGAAATGCGTACCCATCAACACAGTGGTGGCGTCCAGAGTGGTGCAGGAAAGACTCCTGTCACAGTGGAAGCCATAATGAAGAACGTCAAATGGCTTAAAAGTGCATTCTTTGGCTCCAGATGATGGGCTCCCATGATCCTGTGAATAAACAACATCCTGAGGATAGTTCCTTTTGCTTTTCACGTGAATTTATTGGCCCAGTTCTTCAGCTTCCATGTAGATCCTGTAGTGTTCAGTGATTACTCGGTGCTTCTAATGTTTGCAGAAGCCAAGAGATCTCTCTATCCTGTGTCCAACTGACTGGGCATACGAACAAGAGCATCACAGTGCCCTGCTCAGATGCTGTTTGGGAAGCTCAACTCTTAAAGGCACAGCCCCCAATACTACAGTCCCACACAAAACAGCCATTGACGGGCAACAAATTTACCACTACTGGCCTGAGGCAGATTTGAATTTGTTATCGAGATGTGAGATGTTCTGTGGCCGACAGTTTATGGCAGTACGTGAATTGCAGTAGCTTCTATGGGCTCACCAGGCTGGAATCCTATTGTGCATGGTGCCATATAAACATACTATATGGCAATATGTGCCCCCAAAGAGCTTGCAATCTGAACTGATATCTATTCATAAAATACTATTTTTAATGCCTACATGATACGTTCTCTCTCTCTCTCACTCAATGGTAATTGCCTTTTTTGGTCAGCGTGCACGTATGCTGCATTTCCCTTAATTAACGTGCATGTTGTATTGACGGCTCTTTGTCACAAAAAAAGCAACCTTCAATGGAACAAACAGGCCATAAAATTGGACTTTCTCTTTTTTTGCTTGTTTGTTTTATTTGAGGGGCCAAGAGTCTGGCTTTCAGCTTTAATTAAAAAGTTCCCTTATTAATCAAATAGATAATAGGACAGGCTGTGCAAAACTCAGGGAGGGGAGGATGATGCATTTGAAAGCACTTGCAGGGAGAGAGACTGCAATACAATAGGGAAATGACTGGTTAGCCTGGCACCCCACAGTATTCATTTTGTTGTACCACCCGGCTTAGACCAGGGGCCCCTCAAATCCAGCACCCTGCCTACAGCAGTGTCCAATACCTTCTGTTTGCATGTTTTACTTCCTTTAAAAGCACAACACCAACATTATTACAAAGGGAAAATGAGAACAGCATTAGTATTTTCCTCCCTACCATACAGAATTTCCAATCAGCCCTACACAACCGCTGTCCACAACAGCGTCGGCCCTCCTTAAATGACTGATCAAAGGCTTTGCACCTTGCCCACAGATTCCAGCTCCTCTGGACCAAAAGAGGGAGTATTTGAAAGGAGGGAGGGGCTTTATACAGAATGCCTTGTCAGTCCCCCCTGCCCTTTCTTGGGCAGGAGAGCCAGCTTCAATACCTCTGTGAACTGCAGCTGCATCAGTGCAACAGGAGAGAGGTGGTGCCTTGGTGGGGGAGAAGGTGTTGTCATGTCATGTTGTGTTATGTTGTGCAGTTTAGGGCTTGATGTGTCAAAACTAACACTCGATGCTCCATGCGTAGAATAGCGAATGCCTCGCACGAAGCCCCTACAGAACTGTGCAATGACATACATATAACCTGGCCAGTGAGGGCATCCACTCCTAGCAGCTTGATTTTCAGCTGGGCCTCAACCCAGCCTCAAGTTTCACAGGCTCATCTCTGCATCCAAAAGGAGCTGTAGGTGCAAGTATTAGGAGTTAGAGGTCTAATTACCTCTTGTACTTGCTAGTCAGTTGGGTATCTAACTACTACTGGGTAAGCCTGCAATCTACTGCAGGCGTAAAATATAGGTAGCCACAAAATTGCGTAACAGATTTTGTCTTGTCTGAAAATGAGGCCCATGATGATTAAGGATCATATGATGCGCAAAGCAAGATCTGCCGCTTGTTTGCTTTCTTCTCCTCCATTCTACTTGGGAAGTTACAGTACAGCAGGACACCTCTAATGCATCTTCCCTTTGATTGATTAAAGAATGCACTCAAGGGAATATGACCAACAGATGCTTTTAAGGTTCCCCCATTAGGAGCCCAATTAACATACCTTCCTCTTTGTACACAGTGCATTATTTTTGCAAGGTGGAACCTAGCTGCTCTCTGTAAAGAATGAAGATGCGTCCTCTTTCCAGCCCTTAATAGACACATGATACACTGACACTTCATAGGGAGCAGAAAAGCTCCTGATCCTTCTTAATGTGAAGTCAGAAAGATTTTCATGTTGTTTTCTCAACATTTGATTAAATCAATGAGAGAGAAGGCTTGGTTTATGAAGCACATGCATTTTATTAGTTAACTTTCTAAAACAAAGGCACAAAACATCATGTCAGGGGTCTGTTTATGGATTCCTATTATATAATACACCTGTTCTTTATGTACACATAGCTACTGGTTCTATAAAGCACCATAAATAAAATTAAGAAGCTCCTTGCATTATTAAGTACTTTGGAAAAATGAATCTTGGACTCCTAGTGTGTGTGGATCTATATATAATCACTGCATCATGCAGAATGGTTCATTGTCAAGCAAAGCTACAGGGAATTAGGACTTTTGCATATTATTTACCTAACTAGCTTTTTTGTGGAGGGAGGAGGGAGAAGAAAGTTGCATCCCCCAATCAAACATTTTCCCATCTGCCTCTACAGAGCACTGATAGCTACAAATATATGATGATGAATAAGGACCTAGTATGATTTGATCCAGTTCATGCTGTCTCTGCAGCAGATATTGTGGCTACCTGGGCACCTCAGGCATGAAGAATTTCTTGTTATAAATCCAGAGCTATCTAGAAGTTCATTGTCACTCTTCTGCACATGGTGGGCACTCAAAAACTTGCAGTAACAGTGGGTTTGAAGTCTGGATTCCACTACTCCAAAAGCCACTTGGACTAGAGGAGAAACACTTCTTGCTCCTTCCAGGATTAGGCGTATGACAAACAGTTCTGTACAGGAGAGAGGAAAGCTGTAGTGTGTGTGTGTATGAACGTGTTCACTGTAATGTAGTTTCACAGAATCATAGAAACTGGAAGGGACCATGAGAGGCCATCAAGTCCAGTCTCCTGCATTCATGGTAGGACCAAGTACCCTCTTAAACCATCCCTGACAGCTGCTTGTCTAACCTGCTCTTAAAAACTTCCAATGATGGAGGTTCCACAACCTGCCTAGGCAACTTATTCCAGTGGTTAATCACCCTGACAGTTAGGAGTTTTTTCCTAATGTCCAACCTAAACCTCCTTTGCTGTAATTTAAGCCCATTGCTTCTTGTCCTATGATTGGCAGTTAAAGAGAACAATTTTTCTTCCTTCTCCTAACAACCTTTTAGATAGTTGTAAACTGTTATGTCCCCTCTTAGTGTCCTCTTTTCCAGACTAAACAAACCCAGCTCTTTCAATCTTCCCTTATAAGTCAATCTATGTTGCTCTTCTCTGGACTTTCTCCAATTCCTCCGTATCTTTCCTGAAATGAGGCACCCAGAATTGGGCACAATACTCCAGTTGAAGCCTAATCAGGGTGGAGTAGAGCGGAAGAATTACTTCTGGTGTCAAGGCACCACGAGCAATTTCAGGAACGGCCTTTACTTCTGCCCTGGTCATTACAGTATGTTGCCTTAATTTTTAGCAGCTCTTCTCAAATACCCCTCTGAGTATGGTCACTCCGATATCTCCCCAGAGGCACCCCTGGTGGAACGGTGAATATTGGCTGTACCCGCCTGTGCAGCAGTTGGCATAACTCTCAGCTCATGAAATGAACATCGTAACCACACAGTATGTTCTGCCAACAGCCCTGTTAGGTCGTACAGTCGGCTGAGATATTTCTCCAGGTATGCATTGGTGTAGCTGAAAGAAGAATCTGCCCTAATGGGAGAGGTGGGTGCTCAGCACCTTTTCGGAGTTAGCCAGTACCAAAATTACTCGTAGAGCAATGAATTTTAGTCACAAGTGTGACATACTCACCAGTGTTCCCAATTAGTTCACTTAGGGCGGCTCAGAGCACGAGCTGGGACGTCTGGTTTTCAATGTGGCGTCTGCTCCGAAGACTGGCACACAGGTGCCGCTCCAACCTTGCCCAAGATCATGTGGTGATTCACTAGCTCAGAATGGATTAACATCAAATCAGATAGCAATCCTCGCTGGCCAAGGAGATAGCTCCACTCTATTTACTGCTCCTGTTCAGGTCTCAGCTTCCTGTGGATTACTTTAGGTCAGAACTTGATAGTTCCAGAATCAGAATTCCCAACCCGCCCCACACCAGAGGCTGAAACCTGACCTTCCAGTTACAGCTAAGGTGAAGTGAAGGGAAGGGAGTAGAGATTAAAACTAACGACTTCTCCGTTTGACTTGCTCACTTTTTATTCAGGCAGTGAAGTCAGTGGAAAACCAGATCACTTATTTAAGTGCTTAACGAGGGACTTAAGATCCTAATTTTAGGCACCTGTTCTTCTGAGGCTCTTAACCATAGTGTTTACTGGGTATCAGTCTGTACAAATATCTGACCAACATCTGAGTGAGATGATGTTCCAAAAAACCGCCTTATTGTATATTTATCTGGAAAACTAGGGCAGGCCCCCAGAGCCCCATTTTTGCCTTTGAACAATATGAGGGGGTGGGCTGTTGTGATCCAGGCAACCTGAGCTCTCCCTCATGAGTCTGCTGAAGCTTTATTCTCAGTCCAGGAACAATTTGCGGCTTCTTAGAGGAAAGGGACATCGGGGTGTTGAGCGTCTCATAATAAAGAGCATAAACTGACTGGCTACTCAAGGCCTTGAATTTCAAAAGAGCCACTAATTTCTTCTAAAGGAGCTCCCAAAGTTTGCAGCCTCAGCCTCTCTCCATCTAGCGATGGCCATCCCCAAATACTGCGCTATGCAGTCGGCTGCTACTATGCAACGTTGTCACTCTTCGTTTGAACAATGGGCCTTGCAGCAGTAAATAGAAATTGATCGTTGGACTGTGTAATTTGCCTTCATATATTCCTGGTGAGGCAGGAGCATGCTGAGTCTCTGAGAAACACAACTGACCAAGCTGTAACAACATATTTAAATCCATGTGCCCCCTACAAGCCACCCCACAGACTTCCATCTTCACCTGCAGCCTCTGGAAGAGCGAACGGAAAGTCAGGCGACGGATGCCTGTGTTGAGAAATGGAAGTGTTACTATTGCCTCCCTAAAAATCTGGGAGAAGGGAGCTTAGTGTGAATTACCAGCAAAAAGATGAATTCATTGGGCCACCAAGTCACTCCTGCCTAGCTGTCATTTATGGTATTGATCCCCTGTCCTTGCAAAAGCAAACCCTGCCGGTTGCTCACAATTCTGGTAACTAGACTGATATCCTCTCCTGTGCCTCCCGCTGCGTGTTCCAGTGATGCCTTGGCTCCCACCAGTCATCTGTTGTTCATCAAGAGCCTGGAGGAATAATTTGCAGCAGAGGTGAGAATGCTGCCAGCCGCCTCGCATTCATTTAGGCCTCAGCTGGGACCCAGTGTGCTCTGGACTCAACCTTCATCCATAATGAGATTCATTATCAACTTCACATGGTCCCCGTGTTTGGACTGCAAGAGTTTCCTTCTGTGTCCTCTTACACCATAGGTAGCACTGGGGAGAAGCCAAGATGGCTTCATACAGGAAGAGAAAATCCTTTAGCTTCACCCAGCTCCCATGATGAAGGTAGATTTAAAAGGCCACCCTTGCTTTCCCTGCTCCAGCAACTTAGAACAAACTTTTCAGTTTGGTTCAAAGAATTTGTTTTGCAGCAGAACCGTGTGTTGAATTTCCAGGGTCTCTCCTCTGATGCCAATGAAATGTGTGAATTTTGGGATGGAAGCTTTAGCTTGAAGTATTTACAGCCTCGTTATGTAAATACATAAGGACAAGTGGGCGAGATCATCTCTTTTATTGAACCAACTTCCGTTGGACAAGGCCTGGAGCCATATTTTCTGGAGCCATATTAACACCCTATCATTAGTAACTGTCTTCCTTCTGTCTCTACCTCCCCACTTCATCTTTATGCTATCACCTGGAAACTACCCTGAATCCAAACCCTAGATCCAGTCATCCTGAGACTTCAGAATGCAAACCCATATTTGGACCCAAGCTTCCATCTCTGCCATTAAACAAACCCCAAACCTTCCTCCTAACTTTAGCCTGCCCCAAAATCAATTTCAGTGTCCCATTTAGCCACCAGTCCCATCTCTACTGTCATCTTTGTGGCTTCTTTCTACTCTAATTTCCTTCTGTTTCTCTCTGTTCTCGTACTCTATTATTTCTGCCATTTTCTTGCTGTCTCTTGGATTGCTACAGCTTCACTAATGACTTTCTTCCCATTAATCATGGTTTTTCTTTAATTATCGCTCCATGCAACTTTCTCTCCAGTGTTAGTTCTGACTGTGTTAGGTTTCCCTTCTTTTTCTTACCTTCTCTTTGTAAAAGGCTGGTGCAAATATATCACTGAAGTTGGATCCAATCCTTCATTCCTTGTGCCCTCAACACCGCTTGGTTTCAGTGTGAGTTTGGGGGTCACGAACAGCAGGACTGGGCCCATGTCATTGATACAGCTATGGAAAGGTTTGATTCTGTGTCACTTCTCCCACCTTTCTCTTATTAGATTGAAAGCATCTCAGGGCAGGAACTAACTCTTCCTATTGCTATGTCTACAGTACAGAGCCTCTGCCAGCATGGCCCCCTAGTTTAGATGCCGCCTACATTGACAGAAGGAGCAGAGGTGTGGGAACTAGAGGTGCTCAGGGTGCTACTGCACCCCCTATGTTGAAGCGGTTTCCATTATATACAGGGTTTACAGTTTGGTTCAATGCCTCTCAGCATCCCCACTATACAGCAGAAGGAGGTTGCTCTGCTGGTGCCAGAGGACACTGGCAGGGCCAGATTATCAAAGGGATTTTAGGGGCTTCAGCCTCGACCTCAGTCAAAAGGGGGCCCTGGGCTCCAGCCCCTAAAGCCCCTATGTTAATCCAGAGACGAGACCCCCACCCCACTCAGCGCTGGCAGAGCAGGAGCACAGAGAGCCCCAAACCCTTCTTTTTTAAAAAAAGAGATAAGCACAGATTTTTATGTGAAATGGAACAAAAAATCATTCATTTTGAATTCTTTGACTTTGCAGCGCCTCCTCCCACCCTGCAAAAAAAAAAGATTTTTGATCAAATTTGCAAACTGGTTCTGGTTAGAGAAGCTATTCTTCATCGATAGCTCTGCAAGCCAGAGCTCCTGCAGGCCGCAAACCCCCTGAACTGTACTAATGCCAGTAGAGCAGCTCTCTGTCGCACTGGGCCCCTTTGATGAGTTTTAGGAACCCAATTTATTCCTCTCGGGCCCTCTAATAACATCTGTTTGTTGCCCTCACCTCGGAAAGCCTGACTATTGAGCTTGCTGGTTCCATTCTAGGAGGAAGAGTGGGGACACAAGCAATAGACAAAGATTCCTCCTTTTTACCAATGCTTCATTCTTGCATCTACTCCAGAAGCTGTGGGCCACCAGTGTGAGTTTCTTCATTGCTGTAATGAGGGTGTGACACCCACAAGGGCTGGTAAAAGATCAATTGGTTTTTCCCTAGCCTAATCACACGGCATGAGTCAAAGAAGGTCATATGGCCAGCAACATGGCCAGGATCAGTCTCCACTGTTACATTTCTACCCACCACAACCAGTTAAATCTGAATCCCAAAAGCACACAGGAAGATGTTTGGGTTTCTCCTGGCTGCAGGAGATGAGTAGAGGTTCGAAGAGATGATGAAGAATAATATTCACTTTCAGATTTACAACATGCAAGTATCTGAAGCGGGGAAACATGGAATTCTAGGAGGTTCGTTGAAACAATATGAGATAATAGTGTATCATGAATGGTGATGCTCTGAAAGATTAATTACAGAGCCTACACATCAAAAATTGATAAGTAAGGGCCACCTGTATAATTAAAAGCAGTCTAATTACATAGGTTATATAATCTTACCCTTGCCATAGTCCTGAGCAGTCTCTTGATGCTTTGGCTGCCTGGGTAGGATATAACGAAGCCATCACTATAAGAACAGAAAATATCTTTTTATAATATTAACGCTAGGAGATTTGATTTTCCACTGCATCAAACATATGCAGCCTGAGAGTTATGTGCAAACAATGTAATGAGAGAGGTTGCTATTCAGCTACCATGAAGAAATAATCAGCAGAACGCCCCAAAGGATGCAGCTGCTTTCCATGAACAGAGTTAGCTCAGTGGCATGAGAGTTTAAAGCATTGAGCCTCAGAAAGTTTGAGGGCAACATTCAGAAGCAAGTCTCAAGCTTAGCTATGTCTACACTTACAAATGTTAGTTCGAATTAGTTAATTCCAACTAACTAATTCCAACTAACTAATTCAAACTAACTTTAGTTAGTTAATTCGAACTAGCATGGTCCCACTGGAAATTTAATTCGAACTAGCCATGGCCATACAGGGCACTTGCTTAGTTCAAATTAGCCAGTTGTGTGAAGGTCAATCTGCCAGTTAGTTCGAAATAAGCACTTAGTTGGAACTAATATGGCCACATTGGACTTAGTTCGAACTAACTAGTTTGAATTAACTGTTAGTTCAAACTAAGAAGTCAAATTTATTAGTTCGAATTAAGGAAGCCCTTAATTCAAATTAATGAAAGCCTAGTGTGGACAAGGCTTAAGTTAGTTCGAATTAAGCTTTCTTAATTTGAACTAACTTGTAAGTGTAGACATAGCCAAGGGAATCTCAGCTGGTGTAACTTAAACTTTCTCGCAGACCCCTCAAAGTGTATGTTGCACCAACCTGGTCACCTTCTAAATTCCTTTAGTCATATGCCCTTAGACTCACACTCATCAACCCATGTGCAACTTACACCATCACCACTTCCACGTCACATCTGAGTTTGATTCAGTGAGCCTAATTCTCCTGTCACTCACACTGGCTTTACGCTTGAATGCAGCAGATCTCCACCAGCCAATAAGGTTTACACCAGTGTAATAAGAAGGGATTCAGTCCCTAACTCCTAATGGCATCCACAGAGAGGATCCTGTTTTGCAGAGTGTGTCGTTCTGCCCCCGTCAGTGTGACCTCACACAATGATGTCCAAGGGCTGGCCTTAGGGAAAATGGTGCCCTGAGTGAACTTTCTTTGGCACCCTTTAATTTAAGTAGTGCACTCCAGGCAGCAGACAAGCATTCAGCAGGGAGAGCAGTAGGCAGTGGGGCATGGGATCTGTCCCCTTCCCCAACTCCTGGTGGGCGTGGCTTTTTTACAGCCTCTTGAACATAGAGTCCCCCAACCACAGTACGTTGGTGGATGCTCACATCACCCACCCATAAGGATGGCCCTGATGACATCCTCCATGGGGCGCGCTCTATAAAATGGCATCTTCTCTCCAGTATGACCGCATAGATGACCAGAAGCTGAAGCTAGACATTTTCAAATTAAAAAAATAAGGTACAATTTTAAGGTACAATTTTTTCAACATTGAAGATAATAAACCATCACTACAACATCCACAAGAGGTGGTGGAGAATCTACCATCTTGAAGTCTTCTAGTCAAGGTTGGATAGCCTTATGAAAAATATGATCTAGCTCAATCAGAAGTTGTCGCTTGATTCAGAAATGACGTGCTAAAACTATTTGGCCTGTGAATGAAGGAAGTCAGGCTAGATGACCCTAATAGTTCCTTCTGGCCCTGAAGTTTATGAACCTCTGATGTTACTCTGACTTAGATACACTCTCATGTGGACAACTTGATGGGAGTAGGTCCAACGTAGTTTACATTAGCACATGGGGACCTAAGTTACATCAACTTACAGATCCCATCTCTGGGTTTGAACCTGAGGCTTGTTCTGATAAGTGCCCTAAAACTTGGCATTTCTCCAATCAAACTGGATCAAAGAGGGTCCGCAAAATTAACCTAGAAATCTTATAGGTGTGAGCATTCAGGGCATTTCTTGCTTCTGCTTACCCTGGAAATAACAGGGGCATAACCTTTCTTATACTCTTACAGTAACAGCTGGCATGTCTCTACCACCTTCCACCTCAGGATCTCTAAGGCTATGTATACACTTGTTCAAGTAAGTCTACACTGTAAATTTAGGATGACTTAAAGTCGACCATGTCAAATCAACTTAGAGCGTCCACACCGGATGCCTAAGTCGACCAGTAGGGGCTAGGTGGACCTGGGAGTGGTGCATGGTGGGAAGGGGGGCACCCCTCCAAAAGTGCCAGGGAGCTCAGCATCTTCCCCATTGTACCAGGGTACATGGGGGCTGAGCAGGACAGGGACGGGGCAGACTACAGTTAATTTGAACTAACTAAAATTAGTTCGAATTAGTTAGTTCGAATTAACTAATTCAAACTAACTTTAGTAAGTGTAGACATAGCCATGGATACTGCCAGAGTGAAGCCTATGCACGCAGCGGTATCTCAGAAACAATTAGAAAATGCTCCATACAAGCTTGTCCTTTGCGGTCTGTTCCATGAACCAATTCAAGCATCCCTAATTAAATCTAAAGCCTACAGCTTCCACATCCAGCTCCCAGATGCACTGCATTTCAATGCTAATAAAGGGATCCTTGGGTATAGTTTGTATTTAATAGTGTAAAGAACGTGGAGATGAAAAATGCTGTAGAACTGTGAGGTATTGATAATGGTTGGCTTGTTTATTGATTATTGACTGACTAGAATCTCTACCCAGCCCCTGAACCTATTTTGAGCCTGGATTGGTTTTGGTGAGGCCTCTCTTCACTATCCTAACCCCCTCCCTTTCTCATCCCTGCACCTCAGCTCCACACACAGCACCATACCCAGCAAATAACCCTCCCTGGCTTCCCCTCAGTGTCCTTCCGCCCCCGACTGCCCCGCCACACTTCTAGGGCATGTGCCAAAGTGTGATCCAGCATGGATAGATGTTAGAACGAGAGATGGTACCGCGGTATGCTCATGGCAGTGGAGTCTCTGAGCTGAAACCAGACAATAATCAGGCTGAATGATTCACTGATGTGTGAGAGTTGTTTGTACCAGGTCAAATTGATGGGCCTTGTATGCACCTCTGATTAACTGGTCTCAGATGTAGTGTGGCTGTGTATTGCATTACAGCAACAGTATGAACTCCAGGGAGAAAGGCCTGTAAAGTGTCTCTCTATTCACTCCCCACCACCCCCCAGAGAGACACTGTCTGGTTAACAATAATGGGCCAGGTTGCCTTGCACTGATTTATTCCATCTGAGAATCTGGCCCAAGACATCCTCATCTGTGATACAAATTACCCCTCATCTTAATAAATGGACAGAGCTCCCTGCATTTTCACCCTTTTTGCTCTTTGTTTAGTTCACGCATTTCTATTTTTACTATGGGAAGATGTCGTTTTCACGCTTTGGTTCTCATGAACTAGCTGAAGGCTGTGAGATTTGGGTTGTAAACACTGTGTGGGGAATGCTGAGAACTGAAACATAAAAAACATGAGGGGAATGTTTGGTTTTAGGTTGGGTAACAGTTTGTTCTTATTGAGCTTCAAGGCAGCGTTCTGTAGCCAGATCTGATGCTATATCAGGAGTAAGGGTTAGACGGCACTGGAATTCCAGCTGAAGATACAGCATAGAACTGCAGATTTAGATCCATGGGTTGAGTCTGAATGCCTTCTCAGCCTCCTGCCACACTCTAGGGGTGCGCCTACACTTCAAATTAAGTCGATTTAAGGAGGCTTAAGTCGACTTAAAATACTCCGCGTCTACACTGGGCTTTCCTTAAGTCCAATTAAGGAAAAGTTAGTTCAAATTAATGAGATCTCATTTTAATTCGAACTAGCACTGAAGTTGACTTTATTAAGTCAACTTAAGCCAGTGGAGATGGGGATTAGCGCCTTGGTGGAGCTTATTAAGTTGACTTAATAAGGTCAAAAAGGGGCCATGTCTACACTTGAAAAGTTGTCGACTTTCATTAAGTCGACTTAATAAGGTCCACTTTAAGTCGACTTCATAAAGTCAACCTAACTTTTCAAGTGTAGACATAGCCTAGAAGAACAGTTCTGATTTGGCCCAGATCTCGTCACAAATAACAAATGTGTGGCTAAGTGTGTCCCATCCTGATGTCTAATGTCCCCTTTGTGTCCTTTAGAGAAACACAATAGCCGTTTGAAGAAATAATGTCCCCATGTAGCCATCCATATCTTCCTCTGTAGTGGAGAAAGGAATCATAGAATCATAGAAATTGGAAGGACCGTGAGAGGTCATCGAGTCCAGTCCCCTGCACTCATGGCAGGACCAAGTACCCTCTTAATTGCCATTTGGAGAAATAATGTCCCCATGTAGCAGTCCATATCTTCCTCTATAGTGGAGAAAGGAAGCAGTGACCTAATAGGGGAAAGAGTCAGTCATTTTTGACGTGAGAATGAGCGCCGAGTTCCATAAATAGAGCCCTGCAAATCCACGGATATCCGCATTATATCCGCGGATACAATTTATCCGGTTCAACTGAGCAGCAGTAAAGACTCGCTCAATCGATTGGGAAGTTTGCTTGAGTAAAACCACCCCCCTCCCAGGCGATGTAGCACTGCATCAATGGAAACACATTGCTCATCAGCACAGCACAGTGAAGACGGCACGTAGAAGGGACGTTATGAAATCGACAGGAGTTATGCAAGCTATTCTGCACAGCTGGCATAACTCCCGTCGACTTCCGCCGACTTTCCCGGTGCGTGTGTACTATGCCTGAGATGTTCACTAACTGAGCTAGGTTCACTGGTCCGTTCTGGCTGTCTTGGACCACTCGGGCAATGCAAAGCAACATAAACCTGCTTTCATCAGCCAGTTTAGCACCAGTGCGAAGCAGCTGTAAACCCGTCATAAGAGCCAGTGTGTACTGGTGAATTTGTCCCAGGAGTTACCACTGGGCAGAGATGAGGTTTTTACGGTGTCACATAATGTTGTATCTGTGGCACTGCTGCCTCCCTGTGTTCGCGAAGTGCCACTCTTCTTTCGTGGAAAGGATGAATGCCGTATGAAGCTGACATACACACCTGACGCTGTATAGAAGGGGAAAATTCTGACCTTGCTGACCCTCCATGCAATCTCTTTGGTTTGAAGTGTCGGGGGGTTCTGCTTGTTCATTTATTCTGCCCCGCGTTTGGGGAAAGGGTGGGCTGGGGCTATATTGCTGGGGATATATTGCAGTGGGAGTGGATCAGGATGGCGAGTGGTCGTCGGGGGTGTTCACATTTCACTGGAATTGTGGATTACTGTGTTTTACATATTGGGAGGGGCACTACTAGCAAGGGAGTTTCAAAAGAGCCGAGCATTAGTTTAACTCCTCTGTGACTGCAAAGGTGTTAACGGATCACTCTGCCGTGAATGGTCTCTTACAATATGTGCCGACTGCTTCTGCTAAACAATCTTTGCCACCTTGCATTTTGCTGGGATTGGAAGCAGTGGTTAAAGTATAATTTGATGGGCCCCAGAATGGGCCCTGGAATCTTCCTAATCTCTGGGTCCCCTTCCCATAGGAATCCAAAGGAATGAAATTTATTAAATTTGTCGGGACAGGGAATGGCGTTCCCTGGCACTCCCACTTACTTTAACTCCTGACTGGAAGCACCTTTTCCAGAGCGGAAGAAGAGCTCTGAGTGGCTCAAAAGCTTGTCTCTCTCTCACCATCCAATAAAAGATATTACTTCACCCACACTTTAAAAAGCTGCAGCTGCACCGCTGTAGCCCTTCCGTGAAGACGCTACTATGCCAGCAGGAAAGCGTCTCCAGTCAGTGTAGCTCAGTGGTTTTCAAACTTTTTTTCTCAATACCAGGGGGGGAAAAATAATTTACGCCCACGACCCAACAATTCCATCTTTGAGCAATGAATTGCAGTCTTTCGGTGGTGCCAGCAAGGGGCGCCACGACCCAGTACCTGAGGGTCTGTGACCCAGAACTGGGTCCCGGCCTATGGTTTGAAAACCACAATCCAACTCTTCAAGAGGCAATAGCTATGTCAGCGGAAGAAGCGTTCCCATCAAGTTTGTAGTGTAGATCTGGCCTTAACTCTCCTTCCACTGAACTCAGCGGTAAAGCTCCCATTGACTTCTATGGGAGCAGCGTTAAGCTGACACTAAGTGCTTTTAAAAATCCTACCCCTGGTGTAGACATTCTGAAATCAGAAAGAAAGAAATTCAAGGTTTGGGCTTCCTGAGTACGTCACTGTGGAAATGGATGCAGGCTAGCAGTTCAGTGGGTTGCGTGGCACCACGTGGAGCCCATGGAAAGTTACAAGGACATTGCCAAGCCGGCTATTGTATGGGTCATAAAATTCTTACCTAGGTTACTGTCAGAGTGGAAAGAATTTTTACAGTCTCATTCCAATGTGTGGATTAGAAACTGCAAGAGGAGGTTCACTTGTTTTCCCCTTTTCCGATCTGCCAAACAAATCCTTTCTTCTCCTAAATCGGTTTTTACATCATACTTCTGCTGCAAAGCATCTCAGCAGTGACCTCTGGGAAATTTCTACAGGATAAGGGCCTGATAGCCTTTATCCCATCTTGCACACTTCAAATAAAGAGCCTCTGAATGATCCTACCACTCTTTGGGATTTACATCTCTGCCTGTATCCTTGTATGAGTATCGAAACATTTACAGAGGAATATAAAGTGTATGGATTTCATTACACTGTGGAAGGGCAGCGTGATTCAATGGATGTGACGCTGGACAACAGAGGTGGTGCTAGAATACGGGGGGCTCCCAGTATAGGGGCCCTCTTGAGCTACTCAGAGTCCTAAGCACCAGGATTTAGACTTGGGTCCAATTCTCCACTCTGCTACTGACCTGCTTTGTGACCACAGTCAAGTCCCTTCACCTCTTTGCGCCCCTCCCCCTCCCACCCTTTGGCTGTCTTGTCTAGTTAGATTGCAACCTCTTTGGGAGAAGAACTAGCACACAATGGGGACCTGGAGCAATACTGTAGTAGGAACACAAGCACAATGTGACTTATTCCCCAGGTTATAATTTAACACAGATGTAAAGGGCAGTATTTTAACAGCAGGTGGCGCTGCAGGGTAAAAGTATAAATTTGAAACCCTGATTATTTTTTTTCAAACTGCCTGTCCAGCCCTTCCAACAACATCATCTTTTCACTTGAGTGGAGGGAGAGGCTCCAGAGTGTCCCTGTGACCTCATGTTCTCCTGTTCAAATGAGGAGTGACCCTACTGAAGGGAATGGATTCACTCCGGCCAGTGTATGGGAGATCAGAAATAGGCCCCAGAAGTTTTCACTGGGATTTGAAGTGTTCAGCAGTTTGAAAGATTTGGGCCCTTTGCGTCTCTGAGCCTCAGTCTTCCTGTCTTTAAAATGGTGGGAAATGCCCCTGAGGGGTGTTTGGGAAGCTAAATTAATTAATGCTTCAAAAGTATATTAACATGGAAAGGGCTAAGTACTTTAGGATTTTAGGAAATGCCCGTCAAATCCTAGATCGGATCAGGTTAGTTACCTTTCAAAAGGGGTACAAAATGTGCTGGGCAGTGTAAAAGACAAAGGGCACTGTTTGGACGTGTGAATCCAGATGCACAAATTGGCAGACTGGGACATCTGCTGAACTCCAGAATCCTGGTCAAAAAATATAGAAGGGGCTTGATCCTGTGAGGTGCAGAGAGCACTCAGCACCTTCCAAGTCAGGCCCTGAGAAATTCTATCATACTGTAGGTTAACAACAATTCATTTGTCTTGTTTAACATAACAAGAGCCTCATCTGGACAGCCTGTGGTCAGAAGGGACCACATCCAGCCTTGGGTCAGGCCTCCACATTGAGCAAAAATAAAAAATCTCCTTCCACAAAAGTTGTTGCTATGCCAACACCATGGCTGGATATTCAGGGCCTGAGCGCCTCCTGCAGGATGCTGAGCTAAGTGGGAGTTACAGGTGCTCAGTATTTCACAGGATCAGGCCTTCTGTGAGCTGAAAGCTTCTTGGTAACATTCTGTTTTACTACCAAGAATGTGAAAAGATTGGATGGATGTAAATCATTTACAAAGCAATAAAATGCCCCATTTCCAAGCCAAAGCACACAGTAAAGAGGGAGACTGTCCCTGGTTCCTGAAAAAGAACTGTGAGATGTGTATCGTGATTGTAATTCATCTCCGGTTTCACGGAGACCCCTCATCTCACCTTGCAGATGCAGCTCTCTTTCGCTCTGACCTATTTAGCAGCAGGTGCCTGGCAGCAATAGGAAGGGAGGGTTTTCTTTGAAAAAATGTGAGGATGCTACAAAAAATGGGACACAGTAGGCCAAATCCACCCCCAGGGGAACTCCAGTGCAGTTCAAGAATTCTATCCAGGCTGCATCTGTCTCAGTGAGTCTGGAGAAGTTAACCTGTTTAACGGGCCAAGAGGAAGGGAATAGGTACATGATGGATAGTGTCCCTCCTCTGAGGACGCTCAAAGGAAGGGTAATAACTCATCAGGACTGAAGACTGACCTCTTTTTCTTTCCTCCTAATGACTTGGGTTGGCATGGAGGACATCCTTCTCTTACCCTGAGAAAAAAATAGCACCCACTGCTTAAGCAGCCCCTCAGGCTTGTTCAGCATGATGGGGCCCTGATCCAGTTCAGTGCCTCTGGGAACCTCTGTAACTCTTACGATCAGATACTAGAAATAGTTTCTCTTACCCTAAGAAGACAGTGGGCTACTGTGAAAGTGTGTATACAGCTCAAAATAGCCAGGCAAGAACTAATGAACTGTTCTGGATGTGAACAGGCCTGTCCTGCCATTTCTGCAAAGAAACATCCTGGAGGGCAAATGTAAAAGGGGGGTGCCCACTTCAGTGGCTGGCAGACCTGGGAGGAGAGGGACTGCTTGCATGACCGGAGTTCTTTGAGGGGAAGCTGGGCTTGGTGTCAGATAAATACGTTAGAATTGTCACCAGTGACTGGGCTCTGAGCTGGGCCATGGCCTGCCAATGGCTCCCAGGAGAAAGAGAAGCTTACTGGGGGCTTACATCTGTTCATTTGTCTTCCTTTCAGATCTTTGACAGTCCAGGAAGGATTGGGACTCTGTTACCTTACTAACTGGTACCTGATAGAGTGTGTTCTGCAAGTGACGTGAAACTCATTCGATAGTGACCAAAGGCTTTAATTACCACACTTATAAAACGAGCCTCCTCCAAACCAAAAGCCCAGTGAATAAGAGCTGCAAAAGTAATTTTCCTCACCAAGGCAGGCAAGAATTGATGGTTTCAATTGTTGACAGCTTCTCTGAGAGCTAGGATACGTTGTCTTAGAAGAAAGCTGGGCGAGATGACAGTTGTGATGTGTCTGGAATGATTTCTTAGTCTTGAAGCACATTTGCTATTGGGATTGCTTCCCTCTTTATAACCTTAACTTCAGTGTTTTCAAAGCATTTTTGGTATTTACATAAGAGAACAAAGGAAATCCAAACAAAAACCACAGGGGAAGGACCTACACCTTGCTAAGAAGGAGTTAGCCACCTGCATTTTCTTTAATCAACAATCCAGGACTTGTTTGACACAAAGTTCCACCCTTTCCTAACAAAAGGGGGTTGGGGACTTGCTGAGATGAAAACTGAACAATACCTGAGGTTGTAACCATCACAGATCATTTCAAAAAGTATCCTTGGAAAATATAAAGACAACAGAGTCCTGTGGCACTTTTAAAGACTAACAGGTTTATTTATCGCATGAGCTTTCGTGGGAGAAAATCCCACTTGCTCATGCGATAAATAAATCTGTTAGTCTTTAAAGTGCCACAGGACTCTGTTGTCTTTCTACAATAGACTAACACGGCCACCCCTTTGGAATTTGGAAAATATAGGCATAGATGAGGTAATTACAGAAAATAATTCCATTAGGGAGGCTGGTCAGTCAAGAGGGGCCACTAATCATAGGAAAGGCAGTTACCCTGATGAAATACCAGACGCTTACAGGAGAAAACAGTGCATGTGTGATGCAATAAGAAGCAATCACTTCTTTGCAAAAAGGATTCCAGCCACCACCATATTTTTGCAATATGCTTCTTATTGGTAATATTTGGTCACTTAATTCCATAAGTAAGCCAAGCCTAGCTTGAATTTCATAGTTCACAGACTCCAGTTGCCTTCAACTGGAGGACTGAGTCTCCCACACCAAGACATGCAATGTCAGCCGCCTGAAGATTGAGGATCCAAGGCTGGGTGAGTTCAGAGCCCTCTCACACCACTGGAATGAACGTGGCGTTTTTGTGCCAGTGCCTGGAAGAGGGAAAAAGGAACCTTCCCTTCCCTGGCAGCTCTACAGTGGGGGGAGATTTCCAACAATGCTCAGGGCCAAATTTTAATCTCAGCTCACACAATGGGGGCAGAATAGCTCAGCTCCCAATTGGGCACCCACCCAAGGGCTAGATTTTCAAAAGAGCTCAGTGCATTGGGTATTCTTTAGAAAATCTGACCTAATGTGGCGAGTGACTGGTTTTTTTTCTTCTCTATTTGTGCCACCAGTGGCTTGACCATCCCAAAAATGCAGAGGAGAGGGAAAGGGATGGGGCCCAGCAGAGAAATGTGGCTGCAGAGAGGAAGGATGTACAACAACTTCTCCTTGGGTATCAGAGTTGGGCGTGGAACTTGCTCTTCTAGAGTCATCAGGAGCAATTCTGGCTCCATGGCAGTCTCGTCCCAGTGATGGGCTGAGTGTGGCCAACCACCTGCCCTAGCCCCAGGTCACATAAATAGTTCAATGTATTTTCACCCCTTCTGGTTCCCCATTGGCCAATCATCGGCTCCAGACCCTGATCTCACGCACGCTTTAGGCAGTAATTAATCTTACCTCCCGGAAGAGAAATGTCAGGCAATGCTCTCCTCCAGTGTTTCTAGTGGCCATTTTAATGTTATGGTCGTACATTATTCCTGCCTGAAATAGCTGTGCTAAATCTAAACCAGCTGTTATCACCTCAGCCTGCCCTACTTCTGCCAGAAACACGATTGTTATCAGAGATGCTGCAGGGTTATTCCAGATCTCCACATCTCCTCTCCTTTTAACTCCTTAGCAACTACGGATCTTCACATCTCCTCTCCTTTTAACTCCTTAGCAACTACGGAGCCTGATTCTGATCCCCTTCCTCATGATGAGCAGAACTTTTCTTGTCTGTGGTCCCATGACCTCAATGGACCCACCAGTGTAGTATCTATTCCATGATAGTAAGGGTGGCAAAGTCTGGCCCATACGACTTGCCACTCTGCTGTCCTCCTCATTACAGCTGGGCTTAGACCACAACAGTCAGACCCTCATCCAGCTCTAGATTTCAGAAGACTTATCCAGGCAGGAAAGGGCTGTTGTCTGAACCAATTCCTGGTTTTTATATAAACCAATCACAGCTGTAGTTACGTATGAGGAAAGGGCACTGTTGAGGCAGAGGCGGCTTTTGGGGTGGGCGAAGCAGGCGCACGCCTAGGGCCCCAAGTAGTTAAGGGGCCCCATTGCCTGCTTTGCCTACCCCCAAATCTGCATCTGCCTTGGTCAGCAGCAGGAGGAGAAGCTGGCCCCTGGGGCTGGGGCCAGCAGCAAGGAACTGGGGCTGGAGGAGGGGGAGCAGGGGTAGTGGGAAGTTGGGACTGTGGGGGCAGGGCCAGGGTGGGCTGGTGGCAGGGAACCAGGGCCACAGAGGGGAGCCCCAGCGGGTCTCTGGGGGCCCCGCAATGGGCCTTTGCCTACGGCCCCCAATAGCCAAAAGCCGCCTCTGTGTTGAGGATCAGATCATAGCAAACACTGGGCATGGCTATGAAACATCTATTTTGGCTAAACTAAACCAAACAAGGTATCCGGCTGAGATGTGCTGTAAAGTTAGGGAGGGCTGAAGAACAGGATGGGCAAGCCTGTAAGTGCAGGAAAGTCACAGGCCCTGCAGAGGTAGATAGGTGTGTCAGCCCAGGTGTGACACAGCTGCTATGGATCCCCAGGTGGAGAGGATGAATTGCCACATGACTAAACCAGGCTGGGGGGGTAGAAAAACAAAGGCTGTAGATGGTCAGGGAAGGGGGCTGCGGTGGGAAGTGCAGGAAGAGACACTCTCCTGCACAGGTCCCTGAGGAAGGCTGGGGAGAAGGCTCTGGCTGGACGTTCTGGTTTTCTCTGGGGGACAGCCAAAGACAGCAGGACTAGCTTTGTGTCTGAAAAGACAGCACCGTAGAGAGGAGAGGTTGTGCCCAGTTCACAGCCCAAGTAAAAGGCTTTATTTTGAACTTCATATTAATAAACCAAACCCCAAACAGGGAGGGCTTTTATTGGACTCGTGAGCATCTCTTGTGAATGTGGAAGAAGCCCCACTATGGGAACGCAGGCAGGGTGCTGCAGAGCCATGCCAGCTGTGAGAGGCTCTGAGGAAGATGGCAGCAGACCCTGTTATATCTAGCGCTGTGAGTGGGATATATGAGATCCCTCTTCCCATCCAGGATGGAGCCAAGAAGCACAGAAGCCTTTTTCAGCAGGGAGATGTTCACCCTCCCAAGCTGGTATATGGAGAGTCGGCAAGACAGACCACTCCAGTGGCCACCGGGAGCCAGACAATGGAAGCAGCAGATGTGCGTCTGGATGCTCTGCTGAATAGCCACAATGCAAATGTTCCAGTCTGGGTGTTGGCTCAGGCCCACCTCCTTTCCAGTGTTTGCTTCAGTCCAGTCTCAAACTTCCCCTAGGGCGGGTATGCCCTCTCTTCTCCTAGGAGAATTACTTTAACACTTAACTACATTAACGTGTTTCAACATCAGGTGTGAAGTACTTACTCTGTGGCTTTATTGACTCCCAACTCCCCCGTTCCTTTGACATTTCTGAAGTCTTGTTACATTACAGACAATATAAGCTCCTCCTGGGGGACGGAGACGTGGAACGTCCGCAGTGCATCGCTGTAGGGTAGTTGCTCATTCCTATATGGGTTCCAGTCATGGTACTATTAAAGCGAATGGGAGCTTTGCCTTTACTTTCCTTTGGACCAGGTGTTGGTCCCTTGTAGTGAATGCTATGAGGATGCAGTGATGAGTGGACGCAGGCCCCAATGCTGGAATGCCATGGTGAACATTAACACTTTATCTAGCAATTCAAGCAGGTGTTTTTGTGGCGACAAACTGGATTTACTTTCTAAATAAGCAATGCTGCTTGGGATTTTGCCATTTGAGCAGCAGGAAGCCAGTAATACTGAGGATTTAAGTCACGGAAGCCATTTAACAATTCTGATGCTATCCTCGTGGCAGTATACGGCAGAGCATTGCCGAGTTTAAGAAAGAGTAGAATGCAAAAAAAATCTTTGTCACCTTTCTTCTTTTCCACTGGCTGTGGAAAGAAACATGGCCGCAGCAGTCCTGTAGGGTGGGGGCACTAAGTCACTTGATCTCTGCTGAAGTCAACTGATTTACAGAGCAAAGAATCTGGTCCAGTAGCTCTTTGCTCTGAGAGACAACTCTTGTGCCAGGTGATACCAAGCAGCTGTAAGAACTATACCAGTTTTGTTGGGCACCTGCTTGACTCTTGAGATGTTCTCTCCCTTTTTAAAGTAGCTGAGTCAAAATGTCAGGTGTGAGGGACTGTATAATACTAGCACCTTAATAAACAATAGGAATTCGTCACTGGTGCCTCGGAGTCCCCATCTGTAAAATGGGGCTAATCATCTTTACCTCCATGACATGCACTATGTGCACTTTACTTGTTTGGAGAGCCTCAGATGGAAAGGGCTATATATTTTGTTAATTCTATTAATTATTTCTGATTTGTTAATTTTAATGGCAGAGCTGGAGTCCTCATAGGAGACAGACCACTTTTAAATTTGTAGTGCATTATTTTTTAACATACTATTGCATTATGGCATTATCCAGGGAGTAAAGTGCACCCTACAGGGTATTACAAGCTGTAATTTCATCGAAGGCTTTCTAGGATTTCTGGACCATGAGAGCAAGGCTGCAGCAATTTAGCCACAGGGGCCAGAAAATCAAATTATAGCTCCTCTAATACCCAACTGCGGATACTCTGATATACCCCAGTTGAGATTAAGTGCCTTTAATACATTGAAGCAGGATGAACTGTACCTTCTTAAAGGCACTTCAAGCCTCAGTAGCTTCTCAGAGTCACCCCAGGCACCAGGATACTTTCCTGGTCTTCTGACATCAAGGTCAGAGCTCAAATATATCTGGTAATGGATGCTGATTGTTTTTCCTGCTCCTCAGATAAGGTCATGTTCTGCTATGCAAACTCTAAGGAATAACAAAGAGATGAAGAGCTCAGAAGAAATGGGTTTTTTTTAATGGAAGGCAGTTGCTGATTTCAAGATTAATGGAAACAAATGTTGACAGTGTTTGGGGCAAGTCCATTTGTATAAAAATGTTCGTAAAAGATTTCAACATGATTTACATATAGAGTTTCCCTTTCCACTGAAGAGTGCCAGTCTTTCGTTGTGCATTGGCTGGGTCTAATTCTCACTGGTCTGGGGATGACATGAATACAGACATAAGAGGCAAAATTCAGACTTTAGATCCAGATCCATCTTCAGGAATGTTCTCATAGCCAGATTTCTGACTGAGCCCATTCTTGCACCGGATATTTCTATTTTTAGGGGCCCCGGAACTCTGGCCCCTCAAATTTGGGGCCCCTGGAACTGCATTCCAGTGTGTTCCCCCTTACTTTAACCCCTGATAGCGAGAGAGGGCCAGCAAACAAGTCTGGCTCCAGATTTGTGTATCTGAACTTCCCCCTAAATCTGAGGACTTTCAGTTTTAGTGTTTTGGGTTTTTTCTCTCTCTCCCCCCACCTTCCATGTGTTTATACCAAGATCTTCCATCACCCTGGTAGCTAGAGATTGTGCAAGCCACTGAAGAGGGGTTCTCAGTGGCCTCAGGCAACCAGTGCCCAGGAAAGGACAGTTACAACCGATAGACTTCTGGATTAAGAGCCACTTTCAGTCTGCTACTGTCTACTACTTTGCTCTGGGTTAGCTCTGGCTTCTGACTACTCAGTAGTTTCTCACTTCAGGACTCCAAAACTCTTGCAGTTCTGTCTGTTGTGAGCCACCACTGTGCACTTTCTGCCACTGACTTTTGAAAAGTCAGCTTCAAGTTTTTATTCATATTAAGTAGCATCCATTGATTTCCTGGCTGACCAGAGCATTCTATTTGCTTCCTTTAGCTTCCATCTCTTTCTTTAAGCTGTAACCACACAAATTTTTCTTTTGGCTGAAAGAAAACATGATCTTACCACGTCACCTGCTTTGACCTGACTGACATCACTGAGACTCCTTGTAATGGCACTGTCTGGGACTTCACTCAACATGAGGCTGTTACCCGTCTCTCTAGATCAGGGGTCTGCAACCCAAAAGATAAGAAGAGCCATTTTTGAAAATTCCTTCAATAACAAAGTGTTTTGAGAGCCACAATGGGTGTAGCCTCCTGGTGGGAGGTGCAGGGAGGTGAGCCAGGATTTCTGCTGCAGGGTCCCCTTATGCAGGGGGGGGGGAAGCCTGGAGCTTGGCATAGGCTGCCCGTGGGGTCCCTGGTGGCTGGGGGAAGCCCAGAGCCAGGCATGAGCTTCCTGCAGGATACCCTGGTGGTTGGGGGAGCCCAGAGCCACAAGGGGGCAGCCAAAGAGCCGCATGCGGCTCCAGAGCCACAGGTTGCAGACCCCTGCTCTATATATTAAACAGAGGTGAGAGGCTAAAGGAAATAGAATGTTGCCTCTTTCAGCTATATTCTCCAGTAGAGAAGCCGTAGATTAGGGATTTAGTCTAGAACTAATTGGCCAAATTGGCAGAGCGTTTCTGGAAAGTGTGGTGAATTTGTAGTTCCTGCAGGGTTTTTTTTACAGGTATCTTTAGCTTACACACTTCTGAGTGTCACAGCTCCAGGCATGCTGGTACTGTTCAAAATCACCACTTAGTGAGAAAACAGGACCCCAGCCTTCTCAGGGCAGTGCATAAACTGTGTTTTCCAGAATCAGTGTCTGCAATGGATACTGGACTGGTTGGCCAGCTCCCAATATCACCAACCTGCGGCTAGTATATGATCCTGAGCTGTACTGGGGTAGATCCATCCATCTCATTTTTGGCTCTCATGCATGTATTACCAGCCAGGCTTTGCATCACTTATAAGGTGCTTATGCTGACTCATAGGTGGCACAAACAGGGGCCAAGTGACAGCCCCAAAAGCCAAATCTCAGTCCCCTGGATAAAGCTGGAGTAAACCAGGTTTGTGCAAGCAACCTGTGCAGTGGGAACAGAGAGATTTGTTTAGGGCTTGTAAAACACCTTGAATGGACGCCTTGACAGGATAAGGCTTTGTGGGAATGTCTACACTGGAGGCTCTGTTAAGTCAACTTAATAAGGTTGAATTAAGCGTTAAGTCGACCGTAAGAGGTGGTCAAATTCCAAAGGGGTAGCCGTGTTAGTCTATTGTAGAAAGACAACAGAGTCTTGTGGCACTTTTAAAGACTAACAGATTTATTAATCGCATGAGCTTTCGTGGGAGAAAATCCCACTTCGTCAGACGCTTTGAAGATAGGAAAGTTACAGAGTGGGAGGAAATTAAATGCAGGGGAGTGTATGACATAGCATCAGGTCAGGCTGTAACAGCAAATCAAAGTAGGTGTTAGGATTCAAAACACTGGGGAACAGCACATAGAGGAGGGGGGAGGTCAATTCACTTGATGTAATGCGAGAAAAATCCATAGTCCCTGTTTAACCCCAAGGCAACTGAGTCAAATTTGCATATAAGTTCGAGTTCTGCAGACTCTCTTTGAAGCTGTGATTTGTTATTCATCTGTTTCAACACAGCTATTAACAAGTCGTTAAGGGAGTGAGCAGGGAGGTTGAAGTGTTCCCCTACAGGTTTTTCAGTATTGCAGTTTCTGATGTCAGATTTGTGTCCATTGATTCTTTGGCGCAGAGACTGTCCTGTCTGTCCAATATATAAGGCAGAGGGGCATTTCCGGCACATGATGGCATAAATCACATTGGTGGATGAGCAGGTGAACGAACCCTTGATGGAGTAGGTGGCATGATTAGGCCCTGTGATGGTGTCATCAGTGTAGATATGAGGGCAAAGTTGGCAGCGTGGTCTGCTGCAGGGCTGTGTTCCTGCTTTAGTGTTTCTG